>CM052539.1:46150555-46344163 GCA_028533065.1 Trachops cirrhosus
TGCCCCCCTTTGCCTCTCCCGGCATCTGGGTTCTCTCTGTGGCTGTGCCTTTTGACCTGTGTAGTTCTGTCTCATGTTGCTTAGGTCTCAGAGTCTCTGTTTTTCAGTTTATTTTAAGTAGAATTCTATCACTTCCCGTGCCAAACTGCCCTCAGTTTCTCCATGTGACTTAGTGTGGTACAGTCTGGGCTCCTTGCCCCTGGGACACTGTCACCAAAATCGGAGAACAAAGAGGGCTAGATCTTCAGAACCACAGATACCACCTCTGTGGTTCTGAAGAGGAGGAGGAAGGCAAAGCTTCCTTTCCCTCCTATCATACCCTGTTCCCTGCTGTTTCAATAAAACAAACATATAACACAACACAACAGTGGGGACACAGACACTAGGGTTTCATGCACATTTGTGAGCAAGCACACCCACCTCTGCTTTCCCATGCACACAGGCCTGTGCTTGTCTCGGCAGCACATGCTCCCTTCCCTCTCCCCTCCTGTACCACAGGGTTCTGAGATGTCTGCCTCACCCACTCAAGCCTCTGGAGAATCCCAAGAGGTGGAACAAGACTTCCCATACCAACAAGATGTCCCCAGGGTGTTAGGGACCCAGCATCTGGTCCAGGAGTTAGCCCCAGGGAGAAGTTCCAGACTCTTTTATGGACATCAACCGCCCCCCCCACCCTCCACCACTGCCATAGACTAAGAGACAACAAAGTGAAGAGAAAGACACAGACTCAAGGTGAGCATAGCTCTGTCATCAGACTTTGTCCTCCAAGCCCTCTCCATTAACTGGCCCTAGCCAAAAAGGGACAACGGGTCAGAGAAATGACAGAACACACTCTTTCACCCTTTGGCTGATCTCCCACTGTGGGAGATCTCCCAGACTCCAGGATGCCCTCCCCGCGCCTCTGTCACCCTCTCATTTACCCTAGGTGCTCCATGCCCCACTCCCATGCAAGCTGTCTGAACCCAAGCTTTCACCTCCTCCCCACCCCACCACGCCTCTCTGCCCAGGCCTGTCCCCAGCTGCCAGCCACACCCTCCCTAGCTACCTGCCCTGGTTCTGACTCCTCCCTTGGATTTTTCCTTTCAGTCCCCCTCCTCAGGGCAGCCTTTGGGGACAGAGACCAGTCTGACCCCTTCCACTACCTTGACCTCACTTTGAACCTTGACCTTGGCCTCAATGTGTCCAGGACACAAGGGCACAAGGAGAACTTCACTGGGGACTGACTATGACTCTCAGCATTCTCTCCACTACCAATCTGTTTCTCCTCTCCCTCCTTACTCCTGCTTCTTTAGTTGCCCCTCCCAAAACCTGGGAAAATCAAGTCCCAAGGGATTGAGCTGTATGGTTCTCTGTAAGAAGTACATTCATGTGGGAACGGTGGTTCCTTTGCACCTCCCCAGGCCCTGGGACAGATTCATGGGCTGTAAATGAAGTAGGGGAAGCCTAGCTGAGGCTTCCAAAAAGGGGAGCTTTGTGTTTTCTTGTTCACCTGCAAACCACCCAAATAACCCCTGTTGGACTACAGACTTGCCACCGGCAGGCCTCACCAAACACCAGACACACCGTCAGCAGCCCTATTAAATCCAGCCTCCCTCCGCACACTGACTCTTTTGTTGAACACACTGGAATTCTGTATCTGAGTGGAGTCTGAGGGATATGCTGTGCACACACAACTGCATATGGTCTACACACACACACACACACACACACGTGCGCACGCCACCTCCAGATGAGCACACTCTTTCCAGTAAGGCCGCCAGCCAGCCCTGGCTATTCACCCCTTTACACATCCACACAGCCCTCCAAGTGCCCCCTCCTGAAGGCACGGCCTCTTCTCTTCCACCTGTTTCTCTCTTCCCAAGCTTGTGGGGCTATAAAAGATGTATCTTTATCTTTTTGTCTTTTCCTTTTGTCTCTGTTCCTGTCGCTCTGGAATTGCTCCTCTGTCGCTCCTTCCATCACCTCCCCTTCTTTCTAGGTAAGGGCTTCTCTACACCAGCTCACATGCTGACCCTTTAGCCCCCAAAGTTCAGCATCTCAGCCCTGCAGCTCATGGGCACCCACTCCTATATGACCTGGTCAGAAAGAACAACTGACAAGTGGGGAGAGAGAGGATCCACAGAGAAAAGGAGAGGCCTAAGGCTGGCCAGCTGTCAGCACGCAAAGGCTTAACCCAAAGAGGGCAAGCTTGAGGGACAAGTAGGGATCTGCACAGCACATGGGCACTGAGCCAGACCTCCGGGGAGGGGAGGAGTCCAGAACCCACATGACTAGAAGAGAGGATACTTCTGGAACTCCCTCTTCACCTCCCTGTATTACTTCTGGTGAAGGCGCACCTTCTTTGTGACTGTTTCCACCCTTTCCAGACCAACAAGGAGAGTCTCCAAACCCCACACATCTTTGGACACCCGGCACTAGATTCCAGTCCTCTTTTTGCAGCTTCCCCTAATTCAGAACAATTTCACCTCCTGATCACAGTGTCAGCTGACTGGCTTCCCAGGCTCCTCTACTTCACAGCCTGGTTCCCCACACCCTCCAGTACATGTTGGTAGCGCCCTCAAACTTCAGCCAAAACCCCCTTGGCTGTGTGTACAAAACCTCCTGCTAGTTGACTCACTCAGGAGGCACTGTTAGACATCCCCCAAATTTAGGCATGCCACTTTCCCATCCTATTTGGGCAGGAGGACTCTCATTTGTAAACACTCCCTCCTAGTCACCCCGTCAGCTAACCCCCATCCCTGCCAATTTTCTATGTCACCCACCCTCCAAATGTCCTCCTGTTTCCACTGTCCCCCACCCCCAATATCCATGAGACTCACACAGAGAGGCCATCTCCTTGGGAAGGTCAGGCTGGCCAAGGCCCCGGAAGCTAGGGCTTAGCATCTCGAACGGTGGAGACCCCCTGAGTGCCCCTGGGAAGGCGAAGGGGAAGCCAGCCCCTGGGTAGCCAGATCCAGGCCCCAGGGCACCAGTGGCAAAGAGTCGCTCCTTATTGGTGGCCATGGCAGCTGCAGTGTGGGAGGCTGAATCCCCTGGGGTCTGCAATGGGCGGGGGAGGTCTTCAGCCACAGCCCCCGCCCATGCCCACCGCCTAAAAGGCCTGGGAGCCTCCGTGCCCACCCTTCGTGGCCTGCCCACTGGGTCTCCGAGAGTCCTAGGGAGAAAGAAGAAAAGAAGGGCTGAGAGAACGATTGCAATGACATTCCAAGCCCATGGACCTGTCTCTGTTGAAGTCTGTGCTGCTAGGGTTTGTACTGCCCACAGGGGAGGAGGGGGGCAGATGCTTAGGCAGGCTCAGAGGAGCTCTCCAGGGAAGGGTAAGCTGAGTTTCCAAGGTAGGAGAGTCTTAGGACTCCTGACAGAGAAGACTCCCGTGCTGCTGAGAACTGACCACTAAGTACAACTGGACTAGGCACTTAATTTAACCTTCACATCAGTCCTGTGAAGTGGGAATTATGATTCCCATTTCATACATGAGAAAACTGATGTTAAGTGACTGGCTTAAGGTCACAAGGCTGTAAGTGGTACGGCCAAGTCTCAAACTCTCTACCATCCTGGAGAGAGCAAACATCTCTCTTGTAACTTTGGGGCCCTTTCCCCTCTCTGGTTGAGAACACGGACTCTGGAGTCAGACAACCTGAAACTGATCCCCACCACTTGTTGGCTGAGCTGGGGGACCCTGGATGTGTTGCTTCTATCTCTCTGTGCCTCGTTTTCCTCATTTGTCAATTGGGGATAATAATGGGACCCACTTCATAAGGTTGTTGTGAGGGTTAAAAATGTAACATGTAAAGTGTTTAGAATAATACAGGGCACATACTAAATGCTTTCTAAGTGTCTCCTCATTTCTCTTTGTATCTTCTCTTCCTCCATACTTCTCTTTTTTTCCAAATTTTTATTTATTTATTTTTAGAGAGAGGAAAGGGGATTGATAGAGAGACATCAATTTGTTGCTCCACGCATTGATGCATTCTTTGGTTGATTCTTGTAGATGCCTGACCAGGGATCGAATTTGAAACCTTGGCATATCTTGACAATGCTCTAACCAACTGAGCTATCTGGCCAGGGCCAAATCTCTCTTTTAATTAGCATTTTCTTCTCTATCTTCCTCAAAACTCACTCTTCCAGTTTCCCTTCCCAATTCTTTCTCTGTTCCCAATTATCCTTCACTTCCTAACCATTCTTGCACCCTCTTCTTCAAATTCACAGATGTTGATGGAAGCCCCACTGTGGATCAGGTATGATACCAGAGAGCTCCTCTCCTTGTCCTCAGCTCACCTTGCTTCTCCGTCTCCTTTTCTCTCTCTTCTCTGAGCCCTCTGCTTCAAGGAAGCCCTCCCTGCATCCTCCCCTTCTCAAATGTAGCTGCCCACACTCCGGGGAGATTTTTAACCTGTGACTGTGGGGGCGGGGCGGGGGGAGAGAAAGAAGGAGAAAGGAAATGGGAATCCTAAGGCCAGGCAGGTAGTTCCTTGCCTGATGCTCTGACAGGGAAAGGTTGGCTTTCCCTGGAGCCCCTCAAACACCCACCTCTCTGGGGAGTTAGGGGCGGAGGAAGGAAAGCCTCCCCAGCCTGGGTACCTCCTCTGCCAGCCAGAACCATCATGGACTGAGGTGAAAATGGGTGGAGAAAGACCAAGAGAAAGTGAACACACATGGAAACCACAGGGCAGGCGGGCCCAGAGGTAGGTGATGGGAATTTCTACATCTCTTTCCTTCAGGGTCAGTATCTCTCAATCTGTGTACCTTTATTCTCTCTTTCTCTCTCTCTTTCTTCCTTTTTTTTTTTTTCTATCTCTCATCTCCCTTGGCCTTCAAGCTCCTGAGGGTAGACTGCCATGGGGGTTACAGGAACTCAGACGCCAACACCACCACACGTCACTCAGTCCCCATGCAGAAAGCAGCTCTGCCCCTCACCAGACACCACCCCTGTCCCCAACAGCCTCAGATTCTTCAGCCCAGTGTCTCCTCAGGCTCTAAAAGTCTGAGCTCCAAGCCCCCAGGGTCCCTGTCCTCCTTCCCCTATTCCCAGAAATCCTCATCTGTGGTTAAGCCCAGGTAGAACCAGGAGTCCGGGGCCCCTGAGGCCCCTGGGCCATAGCTCAACAGGCTGGGCCACATTCCAGATGGATTAACCTCTCTAATGCCAAGGGTGAAAAACTACTAGAGCCCCCCTCCCACCCCATCTTCTTCACTCAGACAGACTCAGACCGGGGACATGCTCTGTGCTCTAGACCTCCTCGTCTGCCTCTCACCTACTGATGCTAAACAGAGACCTGAGTGTGGGGCAGGAGGACTTGGGACATGGGGGGGTGGGGGGAGTCCCAGAGGGGATGCCTCTGACTCCTGGTCCTTAGTGAGGAAGGAAGCTGTAAGGAGTAGAGAAGAGCCCAGCTCTACCTGACCTTCCTTCTATTTTGCTTCAGAGAAGGGACTTGAGGGTTGAGTGAAAACAAGGAGACGGAGATTCATCCCATTTCTGAGCCTTGGTTTCTCTGCCTTGGCTGGGAAGAGAAGGGAAAGGTCTCAAGTCCAGGGTGGAGCAAGGAACCAAGGAATGGAAGACAGTGGTAGTGAGAATAAAATTCTAAACCAGGGACCCAGGTGCCTTGGTTCTTTGGGGAACCTGTGGAAGGGAGAAAGCACTTCTCTCCTCCCAAGATGCCACCTCAGAAGGAGGTGGGGCTGACTAGGGGAAAGGGGCCCGTACAAAGCTGCTTCTCTTAGAGCTGAGGTGGAGTTGAGGGGAGGGCATGGATGAAGGGGGCTGCCGGATGGAGGGGGGGAGCGTCTCCCTGCTGCCCTACCGGCTCCAGAGCCTGGAACAAAGCTGCTCTTGTCGGCTGCTCTCCACCCGCTGCCCCCCTCCCCTCTGTATAAACACGACCACCTTTTTCCATGACCCCATCTCCAGCCTGGGCGGAGAACCCAGGCATCCTCTGCTCTAGCCTGGGCCCCCAGCCTGCTCCCCAGGAGGCAGCAGTGGGCTGGGTTTCCCTGGCTTTGTGCCACCCCTGGGGGGAGTCCAGACCCTTGAGTCTCCACCTCTCATCCCCAGGTGCCCTCCCTCCACCCCACTGGCCCCAGGGAGGGGCAGTGCCCAGGAGGCAGGCAGGCAGGCAATGCCAGTGGAATGTGTGTGGGCAACGGAGGGCACGGACAGGGTGGGGCAGAGGGGGGAACTGGAGGTGCCAGTTAGGTGGCTTTCTGAGCCAGGGGTGGGGGTGTGCCGGGTGGGGGGTGTGCCCTGTGCTGCCTACCAGTCTGTAAGCCACAGAGTGTGGGCACGTATGTGTGAGTGTGCGCGTGTGTCTAACCGAGACACCCGTGCTGCAGGCACACCACCCCCTGCCCCATCCCCTGTCCTGTCTCTTCTTGCCTAAGGATATGGGGCACTGCATGTGGTCCTCAACCTTAACTCTGCATCTGAGGAGTGACAGTAAAGGCAGGAACCTCAGACTTGAGGACTGGGACTGCAAATACCTGGACATGGGCCCAGAAGAGGCACAGTCATCTCGGATTCTTGCCCTCCAGACCTCTCCTCAGGTCCCCCTGTCCCCTACCCCCCACAACCATGCACATTCTTACCCTCTGGCCACCTGCAGAGGTTCCCTCCTACATAGTGGGTCAAGTTGAGGGGACCAGGCTGTAATTGCTAAAAACAGAGAGGCAGTGTCAATGGGGCTGTGGACTAGGACTCCTGGGTCCCTGCCCCAGTCTCCCTGCTCTTCCTTTGTTCCGTTTGGCCTCCCCCAAGAAGACACCCAAGAAGCCCCTCACCTTAGCTGGAGGAAGCCAAGACTCACACCCCTGGCTGGGGATATGCAAGAGGGAAACCTGAACTGTGGTTCAGAGAAACTTCACAGGCCCCTGTCCCATCCACTTGTCTCTCCAGACTCCGGGACCCAGAAGGCAAGGATCACTCTGGCAGAGGCCCTTTCCTCGCCGTCCGATGTCCAAGCTGTGCCATTCCACAGGGGAAGGAGCAAGTTGGACTAGCTTGGTCCAAAAATCCACCCCTCAGACCCTCCAGGGGAAGCCTTAGGGAGGTCAGGCAGTGGTCTTTCCCACAGGAGGGAACACTGTCTTCCCTCACACTCGAAGCACAAAAGTAGGCTAGAATCCCCCTGGCTGAGTATTTCCCCAAATGCTCTCCCCGCTATTCATCCAGATGAGGGGGCGATAAAGACTAGCTCAGCGCCAGGTTGCCTCAAATCTTCCCCATTCCCCTCCCAGATCAGGGCTGACCCCCAAGTTGGGGCAGGAAGTCCCCCTCAAACCTTTCGAGACAGCCTGACCAGCCCTGGAAGGGACGGAGCCGGCAGCGCTTCTCGCGCCCCCGCCCCCAGCCCACCTCACTGGAGGAACCGGGCGTCCCGGGCGGGCGAGCCTGTTCCCTCGACTGACTCACCTGGAGGGGAAGGGAGGAGGAAGGGAGGCCGTGGAGCCCCGAGGTCCCGGCGTCCGGCGGTCGCGGGGTTGGAGCGTCGCAGTGTCAGAGGCTCGCGGTAATGGGGGGCTTTTGGGGGGGACACCGGCTCTAAGCTGGGACTGTCCCGGGGCCTCTCCGAGCCCGCCCGCCCACGTGACCGCCCCAAAATATCCGACACATTTTCTCCCAAACCGCACACTGACTCTGCAGGCGGGGACACGGAAAATATTTTCTTTCTTTTTCTCCCTCCCCACCCCCCCACCTCCCTCCCAGCCAGGCTCCCTCCTCCCCCTCCCGCCCTCGCTCCTCCCTCCCCTGCCGCCTGCCCCTGCCCAGCTCCCTCCTTGGTGCCCTGGGGCTGGGGGGCGGAGGGTGGATGGGAGCGGGGGCTGGGCGAGGCTGCCCGGAGCGCCTGGGTCTCTGCCCCTCCCATTCGCTGGGCTTCCGTGGCTCCATCCCCGGGAGGCCGGGCAAGGCTGGCAGAAGAGGTCAGTGTCTTGGGCCCATGATGCCACCCTTTCTCTCTGGCAGTTTCCCCTTTCCAGCCGTCTAGGGGGGCTGGTTGAGATTTCTGGCCAGGCTGTGACTCAGTTAAGGCCAGTCTCTGGTACCTCCCCAGAGCCGGCAATGGGAGCTGTACAGCCATGCTCCCAGGGGCAGAATGATGGAGCAGGAGTGTGCTGGGGCAGATGTCACAGTCTTTGCCCTTTGCTTAGCTTTCTCCTGCAGGTTAACATAGTCTCTGTTTCCCCTTGGCTACCCCAGATGGTCCTTTGGACCCAGGAGCAAACTGATTTAACTAGTGGGTATGAAGGTGGGGGGGGGGGGCAGCTCTGAGTTCTGGGCTCAAAGACCTCCTCCCTCTCCTCCTTCCTTCACTAAGCCCCGGAGAGCTGGGGCAACTGGCTGCCAATCCCACCTTTAGGCTCCGATCTGGAGTGGGAAAGGCTGGGGAGGAGGGCAGGAGGAACTGTGCTGGGAGTAGGAGGAGTCTTAGGCTGAGTGTGAGGGAGAAAGCCAAAGCAGAGGGTGTGTGTCCTCCCTAACCAGCGCCTGCCTGCCCTGTAGATGTACCACGAAATGATTGACTCTGGGTGTGTGTGCGCACATGTGCACACACTTGCATGTCAGTGCCTGAAGGGGACATTCACTGACTTCATCATGACCACCACAGACTCAGTCCTAGAGTGAGAGGGAACCCAGGGTATTGGCCTCCATTCTACTGAGAACAGAGCAAGAGAAAAGGGGTCTGAAGTCCAAGCTCTGTGCACGGACCCCAGGAACCCCCACAGGCATTAAGGGTGGAAGTGAACAATGTAGAAGGGGAGCAGTTGCCGGGGCTGGGCTGGGCTGGGCTGGGCTGCAGGGACACACCCAAAGGACCTTCCCCAGCAACAATCCCGGGGTGGCCAGCACTGGGCACATAGACTCTTGCTCACGTCACATTTTCCGTACTGGAATTACTTTGCTCTGTCCTCGCTGCCACCCTGGGGGCCAGGTGTCCGCTCTCCCTGGGGAAGACCACTTTTGGTAGCCAGAGTCATTTGAAGGAGAGATGAAAAGAAGGGGCATGCTGCAGTTATCTCTGGAGAGCAGGAGACGTCAATGGGGGTAGAGACAAGGCCCTCCCTTTCACTCCAGGGGTGGGAAGAGCTGGGAATAGGTACTACAGGGTGCCGTCCCCAGGTGGCCTGGCTGCTGTTGACTTTGCTTGGTTACCCTGGGAGCTGCTCTGAGCGTGTGGGAGGGGTGGGTGTCAGGGAGTTGAACCCAGGCGTCCCGGTTGGGGTGGGATGGCGCCCTGCCTGTGTGGCAGGGATCTTGCCAGGAGGCCGCAAACTTAACCCCTCCTGCCCTAGGGGTGGTGGCTCCGGGAAAGAGGGCGGGCCCAGCTGTGGTTTGTGAATGTGGCCCTGATTCCCCACCCACCGCCCTCTCCCGGCACATCTGTACTTGGTTTACAGTGAATGAGTCTCCTGTCCTCATGAACCGGGCGAGAGCACCACTCCCTCCCAGGCCCGTGGCTGGGCATCCTGACACAGAACCAGGCGCCACCCCCGTGACGCTCTTCTTGCTGGGTCTCCCCTCTCTCGACTCTTCCCTTTCTCCCTCTTAGAGGGCTTCAGGGCCTGGTCCTCAGACCAAGAGCTCTAAGGCTGTGCGGTTAGGGTAGCAGATGGGGACCGGGAAGATAAAACGGGGGACAAAAATATTTGGAGTAGCCTGGAAAGAGAGAGCAGGTCTGGAATTCCCCATCTGGCTTTACTCTCCTCTTTGTCCTGGTTTGTCTGTCAGTCTGCCCTTGTCCTTGTCTCTGGTGGGTGTTTGTCCATCCATCTGTCTTGGTAAATGTGACTCCGCCCTTCCGACAGCCTCCTCAGTCCCCAGCCAAGGACCGCAGCCAGGGGGCGATGCCCAAGAAACCCCGCCCCCTGATGGCCCCGCCCCTCGGGATTGCGGTACCTCCGCCCCCGCCCCTCCCCAGGACCCAGTGACTGGGATCTGTCTGGCGGCTACAACGGTTTGGAAGTCAAAACAAAAACCCTATACAGGACTAAAGAACAAGGAAGAGGGGCATTGTGAGGGGTTCAGATTCTTCTCTCTATCTTGCAATAGAGACAGTCTTCTACCCAGGGGTTCCAGGAGGAGGCTTGGGAAGAGGGCCTCCCACTCAGGAAACTGGTGGAGAGAGCTCCCCTTATTTCTCTTTGTCTTGGGTCACCCCTATCTCTAGGTTTTGTTGTTTGTGGTGGTTCTATTTGGTCACCCTGACAAATGAGAGAAATGGTATCTTGGGGGCCTTAGAACTGGGCTTCCTTTTTACACCACTCACCTGGAAGAGCAGAAGGAGAGGTGGTGAGAGGAAAGGGATCCAGATCCCACCTGCCCTGACTCTGCTATGTTGACCCAGCCCAAATTTTCACCCTCCCTGCCTCCTTGCCAGCAACAGGACACTGAACAAATAATTTTCCCATGCCAAGTCTGGTGCTGGGGGCAGGGGGCTGTCCTATGCCATGTCCAGAGGGGGCTAGCAGATGAGGTTGGGGGAGCTCTGTTACAACCCCCAAGGACATCATTAAGGCATAAAAGTGCCACCGGGGCCTGGAGACCAGGGCACTCAGGGAGAGTGTGATGAAAACATGTTTTGTACATCACCTCTTCTCCTTTCCCTTCCTCTCCCCTCCTCTCCCCTGCTCCCCCCTCCTCCCCTAGGCCTGTCTTGTACCGTGTTTGGTGCCTGCTCTACCCGCTGTACTTGCTCAATTCCATCCCTTGTACCAAGCCTAATGTGCTGCTTGCCAGTTTGTTGGCTCTCCTGATGAATGAGTTTGTGTGTGGATGGCCCTTACCAGCCGCAGTGCTGCCCAGATCCCACATAGAAGAAGGCCTTGTTGTGAAACACAGGATTTTAAGAACTAGTCTACACAACTCTAGAAATGTCTTCCCTTACTCCTCTAAACATGTACCTTTCATGAATTCAACAAATCTTTATTAAGCATCCACTGTATGCCAAACACCATATAAGCCCAGGGAATACCCAATTATGGTTCCTGCCCTAGCAGACCTCTAGGCTGGGGGTGGAGTCAGATGTCAACCAAATAATCCATGACATTGCAAGTGATAACCAGTGTGATGAGGCATAAGGTACTATGAGAATGGATAGTAGCAGGATTTTTCCCCCAGCCAAGGAGATCAGGAAAGGCTTCTGGGAAGAAGTGTGGGGGAGAGAAGGGAGGGAAGCAGAAGAGTATGTGCAAAGGCCCTGGAATTGGGGTCCTGGCTCCCAGCCACTGGTGCCTCAGAAAGAAGAGGGACCCTCCATCTCTGCTCCCCACCTAGCTTTGGATATGCTACAAATGAGGGATGGCCAAAGCAGGACCCTGGAACACCTGGTGACCCTGGCCTGGAATGACTCCACCCATTCTTTCATCTTCTCCTCCAGAAAGGGAAACAGAGGCACAGATAAGGACCAGGAATCCATAGGTTTAGGCCTGAGATTATACACAGGAAACAAGGCCCCACATTGTTGGCAAAGCCCTCAGGGTGAATTTGCCTAGCTGGAGTCTCACCAGAGGCTCCGCTGAGCTGTTCTACCATGTGCCCCAACCCCCTCTCTGATCCAGCCCTAACCTGTCGTACTCCTGGAACAAGGAGTATGTCTGCTTCCATAGTTACCCAGAGTGTGAGGTGAGTGCCCCAAGTGTGTGCCAGTCACCATGTGGGTGGGTGTAACAGTCTGTTTTGTACAGAATCTCCATCCACAGGTTGGGGAACTCTCTCTGCTCTGTCTCCTGGGTGGGGTCGGTAGTCCAGTTCCTTCTGCCTGGACCCCAGGGATCCAAGGTTCTTCATTTCTGAAGAAAAGCAATTGAGGGCTCTTTGGAGGAGGGAGCAGGCTTCTTCGTGGCTGTGCCTCCTCCATAACTGGCAAAGAGGTCATGGGACCAATGGAGTTAAGTTCCAGCCCTGCTGTGACCCACTTTCCTCCCTGTGCTCACATCTCTGAGGCCAGGGTGTTGGGTGGGGCCAGTCTGGCACCCCTGCACCCATACCTGGGACTTCCCCCAGATGGAAATTCCCAGACCCTAGTGTCTTCCCAACCTTGCCAGCTCCCACCAACTGCCTGCGATCTGCTCGGCCTCAATCAGATCACTCTATCTGCCAGCTCTGAACCAGACTACATTTACACCTTAGCCTCAGGGCCCTGAGGATGTTGGCCCACACTCTGGGATCATTTTTGATATTTGTTTGCCCCTTCTTGTGGACTCCTTTGAAGAAAAAAAATGTGATATTGGTGAGGGGAGTTGGGAAGGAGCCAACCTTTTTTGAGCACCTAAATGTTTCAGGCATTGTGCTGGGTGTGTACATTATTCACTTAATCTGTGTAGCAGTCCAGAGAGGTAGCAGTTATCATCCTTATTTCGCAGAAGAGGGAGCTGAGAACCAGAGAGGTTAAGTGACTTGCCCAATATCACACAGCTAGGAAGTGGCAGAGCTAAGGGGAACCCAGGTCTTAGGGGTCCTGTGCTTCCTTCACCACAGTGGACTGCTTCCTCTTCTGCAGCCGCCCGCCTCTCCATGGGATGAGAGACTTGGGGGGATTCAACTCAATCCAATTCAGTAGTTATTGAGCATCTGCTATATACCAGGCAATGACAGGGACCCAAAATACAGGAAAGGTCTCTGTCCTCAAGGGCAGGTGGGAAAGTTAGGTGTGTGGACTAGGAATATCTAACTTTGACATAATGATTTGAATGAGGTGGCATGGAGCAGAAGTGGTGCTTTTATTTTCTCTTTCTAAAAGAGTACATAAATACATTATGAACAGTGCACAGAATAAATTGAAATAAAATAAATACCTATTCAACTGCTACCCAAGAAAGGGTACTTCCTATACCTCAGAAGCTCCCATGTGTCCGTTCCATAATTCCTTCCCTCCCCTAAGAAGTAACCATCATCCTAACTTTTGTGATCATTATTTCCTATATTTCTGTATCATTTTAGCACTTCTGATGTCTCTCTAAACAATATTGCTTAACTTTACCTGTTTTTGAGGTTTATATAAATGGAATGATGTTGTATTACTCTTTTGTGTCTTATTTTGTGAAATATACCCAAGTTGTTGCATATAACTGTCTTTTTCATTATTGCATAACATCCAGTCACATGAATATACCACAATCCATTTATTTATTTTTGAATTTTTTATTACAGTTGACATTCAATATTATATTACGTTCAGGTGTAGAACACAGTGATTAGACATTTATATGACTTACAAAGTGATCCCCCTGATAAATCTAGTGCCCACCTGGCCCCATACATACTTCTTACAATACTATTGACTATATTCCCTATGCTGCACTTACGTCCCTGTGACTGTTTTGTGACTGCCAAACTGTACTTCTTAATCCCTTCACCTTTTCCACCCAGTCCCCCAACCCTGCTCCCATCCAGCAACCTATGGTTTATTCTCTGTATCTATGAGTTTGCCTCTGTTTATTTATTGTGATTTTTAGACTCCACATATAAGTGAAATCATATGGCACTTGTCTTTTTCTTTCTGACTTATTTCACTTAGCATAATACCCTCTAGGTCCATCTATGTTGTCCCAAATGGTAAGATTTCATTATTTTTTATGACCAAGTAATATTCTATTATATATATGCACCACAGCTTTTTTTATCCATTCTTTTATCAATGGAGACATGGGTTATTTCCATATCTTGGCTACAGTAGTGAACATAGGAACGCATATGTCTTTTCAAATTAGTATTTTGGATTTTTTTGAATAAACACTCAGAAGTGGGATTGCTAAGTCACATGGTAGTTCTATTTTTATTTTTTGAGGAACCTTTTATACTGTTTGCCATAGCAGCTGATATTGTTTTTTACCCAACTGTTGGTGGATGTTGGGATTGGTTTCAGTTTGGACTTTCGTAATGCTGCTAAGAACATTTTTGTGCCTGTTTCCCAGCACACACACGCAAGAGATTTTTGAGGCTATAAAACTAAGAGTCAAAGTATATGTCCAGGCAGTCTCAGTGTTATCAGATAAGGCCATACATTTTTCCAAAATGATTGAACCAGTCGGTTTCTCAGGAAGCAAAACATTTTAACCAGGGACAGGCATAGGATCAAGAAGACCCATACACTTTCTTGCCTGAAACCCTTAGTGGTTTTGTCTCTTAAAATAAGACCCAAGTCCCGGTGTGACTCCCAAGGCCCCCAGCCCCCACCTCGCTCTATACCTCTGCCTTGACTCCTCTTTGCTCTTGCTGTCTCCCCTCCCTGGGATTTTCTTCCACTAGATGTCTCCATGACTCACTCCTCACTTTCTTCAGATCTTTGCTAAAATGTCATTTCTCAATGGCACTTTCCCTGACCACCACATTTTTAGACTGCAATCTCCAGCACTCCTTATCTCCTTCTCAGCTTTGTATTTCTCCATGGGCCAGAAACCTGGGTTCCATTTTGCCTCAGGCAGCTCCCCCAGGGTCGGCCGGCCGGGGCAGGACAGATTTTATCTCCCCTGAAACCCTTAAGGGCTGTCATACCTGACTATTTGGGAACTGTCTAGTCACTCTGTCTGATGAATCCACATCTCTGAGTCACTTTTTATCACAACACTCTGGGGTTTTTTTTTCATTGCCATTTGCATGCTCTGAAATAAGCTAATGCATTTGTTTGTTTACCTGTTTGGTTTTAGTCTCCATCCCATATCACTCCTCACTTTTATGAGAGCTCTGTAGGAGAGGAGACTTAGCTGTGGCTATCTTATGGAGGCTGGTTGTCAGCTTCCCAGAGACAGACAGCTGGGCATCCCCACCCCTACACCTGGAACTTGCCCCTTTTGGAATCATCCAGGACCCACGCATCCTCCCTCCACTGCCACTTCCCACCAACATCCCTGGCTCAGTCTCAGAGCGCTGCTTCTGCTGCTGTTCCTACTGCTGCTGCCACTGCTGCTGCTGCTGCTTCCCTAAGTCCCCTTGGGGGAATGGACTGTTTGGGAGACTGAAGCAGCTGGTCTGGCCACCAGGGCTGGAGAGTAATGGGCTGGGGTCCTTACCCAGGCAGATGTCAGGTGCCTGGAGCTTAAGAAAGGGAAAATACTTCAGAGATTATAGGACCTAGCCAGGTGGAGAAAAGAGAAAAGGCACTCCAAGCCAAAGGAAGAGTGTGAACAAAGGACTGAAGGCATGAAAGTGCACGTCGTATTTGAAGAACGTGTTCCTGGATGGTGTAGTTGGAGGGTTTTCAGTGTAGAGAAGGGCCACAGGAGAGCACTGCTGGGCAGGCCTGGAACGGGAGGGCTGGTTGGGGAGGTCTGAGCTCCCTGAAGGCTCAGCAAGCTCAGCAGTCTTAGGTTTAATCCTGCCCCCCACCTCTGCCCGCCTGTCTGCCCCTTCTACTCTTCCCATGCCCTCCTCTTTACCCAACCCCCAGCCTGGCCGCTCCTGCAGCTGAATGGACTTCTCTCTGGGCCTACGTTTGGGGCCTGGAAACAAGAAGGCCACCCACCAACAACCTCCTGCACCCTCTGTGCACAGCCCTCCAGCTGCCTCTCTTTGTCCCTTCTGTCCTTCCTCTGCCTGTGCCAGCCCCTGCCCTGGCTGCCCTCCTCCCACCTGCTCTTGCACTGCCTATCCCTCTTACACAACCACCTGCCCCTCCTGTCCCAGACTCCCTGGCCCACCCTGCACCTGCACCTGCCCTCCCTGCCCTGCCTGCCCTCCCTCAACACATCCCCATAGGCCCTGTGTCCCATGCTCTGGTCCTCACTTGCCCTGTTGCCATCCCTCACCTTGCCCCATTTACCCTTGTACCAAGGGCCTATCTGCCTGTCCCAGCTCCTGCTTGGGCTACAGTGACAACTGTGGCTGTTGCCAAGGGCCTACCTGGGCGCCTCTGGGCTCCACTGGCCACCGCAGTTGCTGCTTCACAGGACAACGCACCTCTCAGGGGCACTGTCTGATAGTCTAGGTGGGCGGTTGCCCCCTACAGAGACTGTCAGGCTGCTGGGGCACTTCTGTAACTGCTTCCTCAGGCAGGAGGCAGAAGCTCTGGGTGAAGTGAGGGGGCTCACCTAGACTCCTCGCCCAGAAGGTAAAGACAGAAGGTTGTTCAGAGCCTCTGGCCTCCCCCTCAGTCCTGGGGGTGAGAACAGGCATCTGCTTTGAAATTAGTTTCTGGGCATGTTCCTGCTGGTTCCAGAAACTCCTCTTCTGCTCTTCTGCAGCTTTTGGAATGGAAACTCTTCTCAGATCCTCTTCCAAGGCCCCTGAAGGTGAGCAAATTGGCCATTTTCCCCCTCTTGACAGCCTCCCCTGGAGACCCTTCCTGGCTTCTCTGCAGTTCACATAGATTAGATTCTTCCTCTAGAAGTGGTAGGGGATCCTTTGTCTGGGGCCATTTTTTGCCCCTTGATCCTTCATCCATAT
This sequence comes from Trachops cirrhosus, assembly GCA_028533065.1. Lineage (NCBI taxonomy): Eukaryota > Metazoa > Chordata > Mammalia > Chiroptera > Phyllostomidae > Trachops > Trachops cirrhosus. The sequence continues at coordinate 46,166,934 of CM052539.1, forward strand.
TCCTGGCTGACCCAGGAGTCTCTGGACCCCTTACCTCTCATCTTCAGTCAGGCAAAGATGATCAGTTGTTCTTGGACCAGAAGAGGAGGCTGAGCAGAGGGTTTGTGGCTCCTCCCTTCCCTTGGATTTCATGGCATCACACATGGTCCTTTGCTTCGAGGAATCTGGCGCTCTCTGCCTGAATGTCTTATCTTGCAAATCTCTGAGTGCTCACCCAGCCTCATGACCTCAATCTTCCAGGATTAGTCCCATATGCAACATCTATGCTCATCTGGCATGGGGGTGAGGGAAGCTGGGAACACTTGACACAGGTTCCCAATGATCCTATTCACACATAGCTAGTCATAAGTCCCCTGTCCTTGGGAGTGTGACTAGGGGTTTGAAGAAGACTCCAAGAGGAAGCTGGAAGTGAGAGTCCAGTATCTGCCCAGGGCTGGGCCCTAAACTGAGAGCTGCTGAGCCCCCCTCCACATTTCTCAAGTTCTCTGACTCTAGTCTTTTTCAGTCTTCTTTTTTTTTTTTTTTTTTATTTATTTATCTTCAGAGGGGAAGGGAAGGAGAGAGGGAGAGAAATATCAATGTATGGTTGCTTCCTGTGCATTCCCTGCTGGGAACTGGCCTGCAACCCAGGCATGTGCCCTGACTGGGAATCGAACCGTGATCTCTTGGTTCACAGGCCCGCGCTTAATCCACTAAGCTACACCAGCCAGGGCTTTTTCAGTCTTCTTTTTCTCAGCCTCTGTCCCTGGAACCCTGTGGTTTTTTTCTTTTTTTTCTTTCTTTCTATCTGTTTATCTTTCAGTTTATCCTTCCTTCTCTCTTTCCAGGTCATTCTTTCCATTTGTGTTCTATCACTGGGGCGTTCTGCCTTCATCTCTCTTGTATCTTGACATGTGTTTTTCCCACTCTCTATTTCTCTAATTCTCCCTCCCTCTATTACGCCTTCTAATTTAAAATACACTTAACATATGCATCTCTTTCTTTTCCCCTTTCCTGTCTTAAGTTGTGTCTTCATGTCTAATTTCTTCCTTTGTCTTTCAAGGCACCTCACATCACTCTGCTTTTCTGTCCTATTCTGCTTCTCGGTATCTTTCATTCGTGATCTCTCATTTCTGTTTCCCTTTCTGTCTTTCTCTCTCTTCCAGTCTTCTGTGTTTAGCTGTTTTTTCACTTCCTACCTCTCTCTGCCTCCCCCTATCTGGCTCTCTCTCTCTCCCCGCCCCCTGTAGCACCCTGCACGCCAGGCCTGTCTCATGCCCATCTTATTGCTGTCCAAGGAGCAAGACACCAAGCACTTTAGTAACTGTCTGTCCAGCCCCCCCACACCCCATATACCCTGGAGTGAGAGAAGGCTGGATACAGGTGCCAGAATAGTTCCTCCTTTTCCCACCTACTATCCAGGCCATCCATCCCTGTTCAGCTCTAAGCCCAAAACTTTTAAAAAATAGTGCTTCTCCCAAATTCTTGTTCTGCAAGTTGGCAATTAAAAAGAAAAAGAATTAAGCATTTATACTGCCTCTCCTGTATAAACTATATTTCAGGATAGCCAAATAACAGTAAGTGGTGCAGAAAACTTATTTACAGAAGCATTTCAACTAATATGGAAGGATATGGAATTAGAAAAATCACCATTTTGCAACCCCTAATGAAATAATTGATCAAACAAGAATATTCAATGGATGAAACAAGGATCGTGGTTGACAGAGAACTTTACAATGGAGGGATCAAGTTGTCACTACTGGCCCCCCCAGTGAATCTTAGCACTACTAAAAGGGGCACAGCCACACGCTGTATGCCTCCTGATGGGATGCAGTCTGAAGCATTCAGCTCCACCTATGAAGGGCTCTTGCCAAACGAAAACACTGAACATGATTCTAATCAAAACTCCAAAGCTAATCTCCACTTAACAGGAAATACTGGGGATGGAACAAGTTAAATGACACAATGAGGAAGTAAGAAGACACATCCAGAATGTGGGATATTCTAAAGGAAATATGACCCAATTTCTTCAAGTTGTCAATGGCTGGATGGGGTGAGGGGTGGGTAGGTAAGAGGTGACGTAAAAAGACAACCACCACAAGGAACATAAGGACCTTGTTTGGTTTCTGATTTGGACAACCCAATTGTAAAAAGACATTTTCAGACAGTTGGAGACAGTTAATTATGGACTGGATATTTGTGAGGCCAAGAAATCAGTGTTGATTTTGTTAGATATAAAAATGACTTTGGGGTCCTGTAAAAAAAAAGGTTATTTTCTAGAGATGCATACTTAAGTATGGAGTGAAGTGACATATTTAATTTTAAATGTTTTGGCAAATAAAAAAAGACAGAAAGAGTGGCAGAATCAATAATGTTGAATTAAGTGTACAAAGGTTCACAGAATTATGTTCTCTACCTTTGTGTATGTTTGAACATTTTTGTAGTAAATGTTTTAAATGATGTTCCTCTGGTAAACATGGTTCCTAGTAACTCTTAGAACATCCTCCCCACCTGCCCTGAAAGACTTCCCATGTGTGACTCGTCACACACAGACCCCAGCTCTCCCTGCCCTCTACTGGGAGAATGTACTAGAGATGGATTGTGCTCACAGGCTGCCCTTTATCCCCTCCAGTCCTCTGCTGGCACATTCCTCATGTTTAGGACTTTCTCTGCTGTGCCTCACAGCTCTGAAGGGCCAGGGGAACCTTAAAGAATAAACCTATTTTGAATAGTTCTTAAAATAAACAGAAATAATCCAAAATAATGTAATCTAGCTTTAAGTCTCTCTCTGTCAGGTGCTTTGAAACAAAATGCAACTCAGTAATGGAAGAAAACTGGCATCAGTCCTGGGAAACAGAAGGCAAGGGATGTTAGACCATCCTGTCCCACTCCCTGCCTTTATTTAGGATGACCACCACCCTTAAAGAAAAGACCACGTAGAATTGAGGGACTGGGTATCATGAGTTCAAGGAGCTTCAGCCCAGGACTGGGATGGAGGGCATCTGGGTCATTCATGCTGACACTCCCTGAATGACCTTGGGGAAATCATGATTTTTGAGTCTGAGTGTTTCTATATGAATGCATGGGAACCATGAACACTTTCTACTCACTAGAAGTTTGTCAGTTAGGGATGAAGGCACTTTGAAGCTTGGCTATAACTCTCAGCTGTTTCCTTTATCACAGGAATTTCTTTTTCTTTTTTTTTTAAAGATTTTATTTATTTATTTTTACAGAGGGGAAGGGAGGGAGGAGAGAGAGAGAAACATCAATGTGTGGTTGCCTCTCATGTGGTCCCCACTGGGGACCTGGCCCGCAACCCAGGCATGTGCCCTGACTGGGAATTGAACCTGCGATGCTTTGGTTCACAGCCTGTGCTCAATCCACTGAGCTACGCCAGCCAGGCCAGTCACAGGAATTTCTTGAGATGTAATCCTGGTTCCTCCCACCCTCTACCTTCTAAACTTTAGCATAAAGAAAACCAACACGTACTAATCACCTGTGCAACTAAGTGAATTTATTTAATCTTCTCAGAAACCATACGAACTTGGAATTGGAAAGATTTGGGTCACAGTTCTGACTCTACTTCTTACCATGTGACTCTGGACATACATAACTTTCCCAACTCTGGGAGATAACAATAGTACTGACCTTACAGGTTGTTGTGGCAGTTAAATGACATAATGCACCTATAGCCATTGGCCCAGGTCTTCTTAAAATAGAGCTTAGGTACCTAATAACCCATTTGATAAGTGTTAACGGCTAATACAGGGCAACACTTTTAAAGTAATTCACATGGATTAATATATTCATTTATTCATCAAATATTCATTGAATTTTTTTTACGTACCAGTAACTGTTTTAGGTATTGGAAATACAAGTGAACAAAGCAGATAAAAATCTGTAGGGAGAAGGGATAGTAAATAAATAAACAAACACATAGTGTGCCAGACGGTGTTAAGTGCTATGGAGAAAATGCAGCAAAGGAGACCTCATAGAGAGTTAGAAAAAAAGCAGATAGATTACTATGGTGGATGGAGGTGTTGTTGCTATTTTAAACAGGAAGGCCAAGGAACACCTCTCTGATAATGTGACATCTGAACAGAGAACTGGGGCACTGAGGGCAGGAACCATGTGGGTATCTGGGAGAACCAGAACCTTACAGGGCACAATGTGCAAAGGCCCTGGTGCTGGCCAGAATAGACAGAGTAGGAGTAAGAAGGAGAATGGCAGATGAGGTCAGAGAGGTAGTAGAGAACAGAACAGAGGCGTTTGTGGGCCACTATGAAGATTTTGGCTTTTATGCTTAGTGAGATGGGAAGCCATTGGGAAGGTCTCAAGATCATACTAAAATTTTCCAAGGTGACACAGTTGGTAAGTAGCAGGTGAGTGGTCCGCTCCAGGGCCGAAGTTCTTGCTGAACTTTAGCCTTTTCATTTGGGCACTGCTCTCCTTTGACTTCAGATGAAGAAACTGGGACACTGAGAAGTTATGTGGCTTGCCTGAGGCCAGACAGCTGGTTAAGTGACAGAGGTGGGGATTTGAGCATTTGCCTGCAGCCGGAGTCCAAGTCCTTCACACCACACTGCCTCCCACAGGTGTTTGGGCCGTGCGAACTTCCGGCCTAGAGATCACTACAATGAAAGAGGGGAGAACAAAAGAGCCCATCTCCGCCCGGGGCAGCGGTGTTCCCCGGGAAGCTGCAGCCCCCGGTTCTCTGGAACTGCAGGCCTTCCCCCCCGCCCTTCGTACAGCCGCGCTCTCTAACCTACGGCACGTTGAAAAAGAGATTAAATGGGCCCTTACTTCGCGGTGGCCCAGCAGGTATATGGGAGTCAGAGGACCGGGTATCACGGGAAGGCGGCGGACGAGGCCGGACCGAAAACAGCAGTCTTTCCCAGCTCTAGTCGTGCAGCCTCCGGCACCGGGAGTTCAGCAGCGCGACTGTAGGGACGGAGCGGAGGCGGGGCTTGGGCACCGCGCCCCCGTCACGTGACGGGACCATCATGGCGGCGGCCGGAGGCCTACCCGGCTCCCGGAAGCTGGCTGTGAGGGGCGGGCACGCTGCTAGAACCCAGGCCGGAGCGGGAGCCGGAGGTAGAGCGGGCAGGGCAGCGGGCGGCCTGGAGCCGGACGTGCCCGCAGCGTCCCCGCAGACCGGGGCAGCAGGTGAGACTGGGTCTGGGTTAGGCGCGAGTGGGTGTGGCGGCCCTGGGGCGCTGGGCCGAGGCTAGGGGGCGCAAGGGGGTGCCCGTGACCTGGAGGATGGGGAATCTGAGATGCACGCGCGTGACCGTGAAACTACTCTAGAGGCCCGCGCCAGAAGATTCCGGGAGGGATGCCCGGAAGAGAAGACGAGACATTTAGGGCTAAAACGGGTTCCCCAGAAAGGATGGGGGGTATTTGAAGGAAGTATGCGGAAGCTGTTGTGGAAGAGGGCAGCTGCCTCTTAATTTAAGGGGATGGGATTATTGAGGGGACTTCTTTGCTATTCCAGGCAAGGTTAGCGTGAATGCTGTTTTCTCCCTGATCCTCTTTACCTCTTCCCTGCCCCACAGTGTCCTAGGAGACCGCTCTGGCGGGCCACTCCTCCTACCCAACCAACTGGTCCCTCAGGTCTGAGTTGGGCGGGGGGGGGAGTGGAGTTGAGGGGTGGGGAAGTGCAGTTGGCAGGGGGGGTAGGGTGGAGCTGCCTTCTGCTTAAACAGTCAGCCCCTTGACAGTGCTGCCTGGGCAATGGATGTGACTCTAAAAGCCCCTTCTTTCCCAGGTCGTCCGGGGGCCCGCCATGCTGGTGACTGCCTACCTCGTCTTTGTGGTCCTCCTGGTCTCCTGCCTGGGGTTGGAATTGTCAAGATGCCAGGCTAAACCCCCAGGAAGGGCCTGCAGCAACCCCTCCTTCCTTCGGTTTCAGCTGGACTTTTATCAGGTCTACTTCCTGGCCCTGGCAGCTGACTGGCTTCAGGCCCCCTACCTCTATAAACTCTATCAGCATTACCACTTTTTGGAAGGTCAAATTGCCATCCTCTATGTCTGTGGCCTTGCCTCCACAGTTCTCTTTGGACTGGTAGCCTCCTCCCTTGTGGATTGGCTAGGTCGAAAAAAGTCTTGTGTCCTCTTCTCCCTCACTTACTCTCTGTGCTGCTTAACCAAACTCTCTCGGGACTACTTTGTGTTGCTGGTAGGGCGAGCACTTGGTGGGCTGTCCACGGCCCTGCTCTTCTCTGCCTTTGAGGCCTGGTACATCCATGAACACGTGGAGCGGCATGACTTCCCTGCTGAGTGGATCCCAGCTACCTTTGCCCGAGCCGCCTTCTGGAACTATGTGCTGGCTGTAGTGGCAGGTGTGGCAGCTGAAGCTGTGGCCTGCTGGATGGGACTGGGGCCTGTAGCGCCCTTTGTGGCTGCCATCCCTCTCTTAGCTCTTGCTGGAGCCTTGGCCCTTCACAACTGGGGAGAGAACTATGATCGGCAGCGTGCCTTCTCAAGGACCTGTGCTGGGGGCCTGCGCTGCCTCCTGTCAGACCGCCGTGTGCTGCTGCTAGGTACCATACAGGCCCTGTTTGAAAGTGTCATCTTCATCTTTGTTTTCCTCTGGACACCTGTGCTGGACCCACATGGGGCCCCACTAGGCATCATCTTCTCCAGCTTCATGGCAGCCAGCCTGCTCGGCTCTTCCTTGTATCGCATCGCTACCTCCAAGAGGTATCACCTTCAGCCTATGCACCTACTCTCCCTTGCTGTCCTCATCGTCGTCTTCTCCCTCTTCATGCTGACTTTCTCCACCAGTCCAGGCCAGGAGAGTCCCGTGGAGTCCTTCATAGCCTTCCTACTTATCGAATTGGCGTGTGGGCTGTACTTTCCCAGCATGAGCTTCCTGCGAAGAAAGGTGATCCCTGAGACAGAGCAAGCTGGTGTACTCAACTGGTTCCGGGTGCCCCTGCACTTACTGGCCTGCCTGGGGCTCCTAGTCCTCCATGACAGTGATCGCAAAACAGGCACTCGGAACATGTTCAGCATATGCTCTGCTGTCATGGTTATGGCTCTGCTGGCAGTGGTGGGGCTCTTCACTGTGGTAAGGCACGATGCCGAACTGCGGGTGCCCTCACCCACTGGGGAGCCCTACACCCCTGAGCTCTAATCCTGTTCCAGGACAAGGGGGCTGGGACAGACTCTTGAATCCCACCTTTCCAGGGCTGTACAGATTTCTCTGTGACTGACTGCAATTATCTGGCCCCTCAGCCTGTTGTTGGGGCCCCTCCTGCCAGTGCTTTGGGTTGGGGAGCACATGGGGGTGATGGCCTAGAAAGAAGATGCCAAAAGTTGCCTCTGTGTTACTCCCTTTTCACTTAAAAATAAACACTTTTAACTGATCATTGATTTGATTTAATCATCTTGACCTGTACCTACCTTAGTAGTTTCTGGTAGGAGGGCAGGTGGAGGTTTTGAGGATAGAGGTAGAATTACCAGCAGAAAGTTTCTATTTCTAGCCTAAGACTGTATCCAGCTTAAACTGAGAGTTGTAGAATTTTCTCTCAGCAGGAATGGATGGGAAATGCCTGAGGCTCCTAGGTCCTCCATCGGTCTGTCCTCTGGGGACAGACATCCTCCCCAGTAGCCAAGTAACATCCAGCCTGCTCGGCTCTTCCTTGTATCGCATCGCTACCTCCAAGAGGTATCACCTTCAGCCTATGCACCTACTCTCCCTTGCTGTCCTCATCGTCGTCTTCTCCCTCTTCATGCTGACTTTCTCCACCAGTCCAGGCCAGGAGAGTCCCATGGAGTCCTTCATAGCCTTCCTACTTATCGAATTGGCCTGTGGGCTGTACTTTCCCAGCATGAGCTTCCTGCGAAGAAAGGTGATCCCTGCTTGCTCCACATCCAGGGTGAGATAATCTCTGGAGCATGTGGGGTGCGTGCTCAAGCCACTGAGCAAAGATTCCAGGGGCTTCAGCTGCTTTTATGACCACCCTTCCTACAGGAAGAAGCCTGCAGCTCAGCACATGTATGCTGCCTGCCTTCTGCCTCTGTGGCTGTGAATGCACTATTTGTCCAGCATCACCTGGGCCCACCAGGTCCTGTGTCCCTGCAGGAAACCCAAATAAAGGGCTGCCAAGGGGAGAGAACAATGATGACTGAGGGACTGGGACATCTTGTCTGTACCTGACTCTTCCCCACCCAGACTGAGTGAGGGTGAGGGAGCCATCAGGGCAGGAAACAGTATCAGTGGGAACACCAGTTCTGTGGGTCCCTCCCTGCCTCACCTCTGATGGTATCTGCCTTTACTCCTCCCACCAGCACCTGGGCTTCTCAGGGGAAGCAAAGCCAACTTTAAGAAGGGTGGAGATGGAGGGAGGGTAGGCTTAAGGGTGTGTCCTGGAATGTGCTTGAGATGGGCATGGGGGACCCACCTGTTCTGGAAAGGAATTGACATTTCCTTGGGTCTTAGACTACTTCCCAGACAGTAAGATGCGAGGTGTTCCAAGACCTGCAAGTTCCAACTTGTGTGGAAAGATAACATCAGCTGGTGCTGGAGGAATGCAGCAGGGATGGGCTTTTGTACAGTGAGGCTGGGGAAATGAATAGATGGTGGTCTCAGGCCCCTACTTAGAACAGAAAACAAAAACCACGTTCTCCCACCCAGGCTGCAGGGAATAGAAGTTGAGGTTAAATATGGAAAAACATACCTGTGCCTGCCCCCATCTTGAGGCTAAGACAGAGTCTGTTGCAATAACTCCACATCCTATTTCTGTCCTGGTGAGCTGTACCTAGATATATTTTATAATTAGTTGCAGACTTTGTTTCTCTTTACAATACTACAATCTCAGTGAGGATAAGAGGAAATTACGTCTCCTTTGCCTTTGTCTCCCTTTGTAAGCACACAAATGGGGGCCTTGCCCATGCCTGTGCTCAGTGAATGTCTGCAGAGGAGATGGGCTAGCTCACACCTGGCTTTTCAAGAGCTGCTCTTTTAGCAGCAATTAGACTAGAATCTAGAGCCAAGTTAATGATTTGTTGTTTTGGATGACAGTAATTATTTATTGATGCATTTATTAGGGGGTCCCATATTCCTAAGTGATAAGGAAGTTGGAAGATAGAGGAAGGCAGACTAATGAGGTTCCTTTAACTTTGTCCCTGCTGAGCTTTCTTCAAAGGTGCTGGTGATAGGGAGTGGGGAGGGTTTTTTCTATCAGACTCACCGAGTGTTAAGAACTCAAAGGTATCTTAGAGATGGTCCATTTGGCCTTAAGTGTATTTTTATTGAGCACCTACTGTATGCCATACATTATATTACTAGGTGCTGGTGACCTTTTTTTTTTTATGAGGAAAATTCCCTTAAAGAAAGAATATGTAGTAAATAAGCGGTAAATCCAAAACTAACCTTGCCTTTTGCTGCCTGCCCAGTGCCCCTTCTATGACATATACTACTTCTAACTCCTGGGCCTTCACCTACTAGCTTTCCCCCTCTAGCCCTGCTCCCTTATCCCAAGCCCTGTCCCTGGAGAAGGGCAAGAGAGTGGTAGTGTGTAGCCTTGGCCATCTGGTCCACTTTTGGGTGTCTGTCTATATGGGTGAGATGAGGGATTGGTTCAGCAGTTGCATACTGCCTACAAAATGCTGTCCATGATACTCTGCTAAGAGGCAGCATAGGGAACTAGTTAATAGTATGGAGCCAAAGCCCGACTACCTGGGTTCAAATGTGAGCCTCAGTATCCTCATCTGTAAAATGGGGATGATAATGTCATTTCTACCTACCCTATAGCACTTTTGTGAAATTAAATGCATTACTATGTATAAGAGCTTAGAATAGTACTTAGCCCTTAGTGTAAGCATTACATAAGTGTTTGCTTTTCTATTTTATTTTTTAACTTTTTCAATCCAGTTAAGCCCATCCAGATTTGGGTGTGAGAATGAGTGGGTGGGGCTATAAAATGGTGTGTATAACTATTCAATGCATCCCAGTGGTTGGGTGATTCTCAGCAGTGTTTATCCTTGATCTTGGCCCAGATAGAAGTATCCAGCTATCTGAAAGGCCATTTACTTTGGGGTATGTGACCAGCTGAGTAGAATGTTAGTATGTTCCACTTGAACTCATTTCCTCTTCAAGTGGGAAGGTTATTTTGGTGTCAGACTTGATACACACCACCATCTTTCACTAAGAGGCTCCTGATTTTCTAACTTTCCATCCAGCTGGACACATGATTATTTGATTTGGAATTTTTATGTGATCCTGAGGAGAGCAGAAACATCACAAAGAACCAGGAGCCAATGGACAAGAGGCATGAAAATTGGGGCATGAGGACTGTACTAGATTCTGAAGCTTGGAGAATGACCTCTTTCTGGAAATTCAGTCTTTGCTCAGTATGGGGAGGGGCTTCCCAGCTAATGTCCATGACCCTTTGGCTGGATCTAGGTTCCTTTCGCCATCTCTCTTCACCTAATCCCAATCCCATAGTTCTCCCTGTGCCTTTTATTATTTTTTTGCCACCACTTCCCCACAGAACCACAGAAGAGAATTATAAAACAAGTTTGTCATGCTTGGGATCAAATCTAATGTTACAAAAATACTTCATACCTGCTCTAAGGGTTTTTTTTTTTTACAATAAATTCATATGGGCCCTGGCTGGTGTGGCTCAGTGGATTGAGTGTGGTCTGTAAACCAAAAGGTTGCTGGTTCGATTTCCAGTCAGGGCACATGCCTGGGTTGCAGGTTGGGTCCCTAGTTGGGGGCGTGCAGGAGGCAACTGATCGATGTATCTCTTGCATACTGATGTTTCTCTCCCTCTTTCTCCCTCTCTTTCTCTCTCTCTAAAAATAAATAAATAACTTTGGCTGGTGTAGCTCAGTGGATTGAGTGCTGATCTGTGAACCAAAGGGTCACCAGTTCAATTCCCAGTCAGGGCACATGCCTGGGTTGTGGGCCAGGTCCCTAGCAGGGGACATGTGAGAAGCAACCACACATTGATGTTTCTCTTCCTCTCTTTCTACCTCCCGTCCCCTCTCTAAAAATAAATAAAAATATTAAAATAAATAAATAAAATCTTAAAAATAATAAATTTATATGGGATCACTGTAAAATAGTTAAATGCAAAAACAGAAACACATTTAATATGGATGTGTAAATGTAAATCTGTTTATATGTTATATTAAAATACATATATTTATATTGACATAAATATAAATATACATACAGAAATATAAAATGTAAAATGACAGGTTTCCTTAAATTCCACTCTTCATACTATTGTTAAATGGTCTGGATTAATATTTTTTAAAACAAAAATTGAATTGTTCCATAACTTTTTTTAACATAACAGTATATCTTGTTTTTCTCTTTAAAACAATTAAAATCCACAGGAAGACTATAACAATCATTTACATATCTCTGGTATCTTTATATGTCAGTACATATAACATATGCTTTTGTAAGGGCTGCAAAGCACTGTTAGGGCCTTTGCAAAGCATTTCAAGGCTATTCTGTTTGAGACTGGCAGAACTTCTGGGAGGTAGGCCTGTTCTTAGTATCCTCATTTCACAGATTATTAACAAATTGAGCTGAGACTAGAAAGCATCTCCTTTGTCCAGACTCAAGTTTAAATCCCTGATACTTACAGAATTTTCTACTTTTTGTAAATAGAAGATAAATAAAAAGGGATAAGTTCTGTGCCTCGAGGTGTTTACAATCAAATATAATACATAGGATAAAAGTTCTAGAACACTTGCTATATAACATGTAAATTAGCACTGATTGCTAAAGAGTAAGCAAGAGGAACTGAGTACTGAGAGAACTGATACATGCATTGATCATTTATGAACTCTGTGCTGGGTTCCTTTACTGTACAAGAGATATGTGTGTAGTGTCTATAACACACAGTTAGCACCTGCATTAATATTACCATTCCAATGCTGAGACTCTTTGGAGAAGTCATAGGTGTTCATTTAAATAGTCTTCCCTACTAGATTCTCAGCTCCTAAAAGAAGTTGATGGTAATGAAGAAAGACGATGATAGAGAAAGATGAATTATTTAATAGAATTCATCAGGAAAAAGCTAACTGCCAAGGCTAGTTTTGAATTGAATTCTTTGGTAGAGAAAGGAAAAAGAAGCTGAGTCAATTGAATCTGTACGTTTGGAGAAGTAGTTAGTACTTACCAAATATGTCATTAAAAACTATGAGCTATCACCCTGGCTGGTGTGGCTCAGTGGAGTGAGTGCCGGCCTGAGAACCAAAGTCGCCAGTTCAATTCCCAGTCAGGGCACATGCCTAGGTTGTGAACCAGGCCTCAAGTAGGGGGTGCCTGCGAGGCAACCACACATTGATGTTTCTCTCCCTCTTTCTTACTTCCTTCCCCTTTCTCTAAAAATAGGTAAATAAAATTAAAAACAACACATAAAAACTACGAGATATCCCAGTGAAAGAGTTTCCCTAGTTCTTACCCCCATTCCACCCCATTACCCTCCATTCCTCCATCAAGGGGCGCTAGATCCTCTGTCTTCCTTGTATAATCCAATTCATGCAAATAGCAGGCAGGAAGGCATAGAGAGACAGAGAGCTGGATGGAAGTCGCCAAGGAACTCATGTCAGTGGCCCCAGAAACTCTATTTTTAAAGAATTCCATGAAAAGCTATGCCTTTTTTCCTAGTAACCCAAACCACGTGAGTTTCAAAGTAAGCTCTTTTCGTTGTTAAGCCTATTTCTCTTCCCTTGAAATTTAAATTCTTTCTGAGCTCTGAATATAAAGGTGAAAAAGAGGCGGAGGCCTGGACTTCCCGATAGGTACTAAGCGACGGGTAGCGGACGCACTCTTCCCTAACTGGAAAAAGTGGGAAAACCCGCGCCCCCAAGAGCCTTCAAAGCCCAGAGCAGCAAGACCCCCTCTGCCACATGCTGAGGAGTATCACGTGACAAGTCAGCACGGCGGACGAACTACAACTCCCAGTGCGCCGCGCGGCGCGCCGGGGGTTACGCAACTTTCGCTGATTGGTCGCTGGGAATATTTGAAAGGAGGGGCTGGCGCGGAGACGAAGGTTACATTTTGGATCCTTACAGAGTACTCAGTCTGGCGGGTAAGTCTTTGACCTGGAAAGGTGGAGACCTCTGGAACAGTAAGACCCGGAGGAACTCATGAGCCTGTGTACGCACCGAGGTGAATGGGGCTCCCAAAACTGACCTGAGGGGAAGGCGGGCGCAGCTGTGCCCGGGATGGTCGGGAGATCTTGGCACGCCCTGGTAGGTGTTGAAGAGCTCTGTGGAGACCTCCTGTGTGGGGCTTGGGGTGATGGGATGGGTAGTGAGGCCAGGGATCGGTTGGGAAGAAGAAAAAGCGTAAGTGTCGGTTTATAATGGGAGCCTGGCGTCCTGACCTGGGCTTTTTTTCCGTTAAGATTTCTGACGGGATTCTTTGACCCCTTCTCCTGTCCTTCATTTAACTCCATTACGAATCTTCTCTGCACACTCTAATCTATCTCCTTCCCCCTAGCCGCCCCCCTCCCCGGTGCCATGAGGAGCTTCAAAGGAGTCAACTTTGGGACTCTGCTAAGCAGCCGGAAGGAGGCTGAAGAGTTGCTGCCTGAGCTGAAGGTAGGGGTGCTGTCTGGCTCTGGATACACCTGGCTTTCCAAGCTGAGCTGTTTTTTTGTTTGTTTGTTTTTTGACCGATTAGTAGCAACTCCATTTCTAGTTCCTTCCCCTATCTCTTTCTCTTTGTATCATTCACATCTTCCTCTCCTCCTAGGAGTTCCTGTCCAAACTTCCAGCCGGTTCTTCCAACTGCAGATTTGATGCGGAGAGGAGAAAAACTTGTGATGCCATCCTAAGGGCTTGCAACCAGCAGCTGACTGCCAAGTTGCCTTGTCATAGGCACTTGGATAGCCTGCTGGAGCTAGCAGAACTGGCTTGCAATGGCTACTTGGTGTCCAACCCCCAGTGTCCACCCCTCTACCTGGAACGGATTCTCTTCATCTTTCTGCGGAATGTTGCTGCACAGGGAATCCCAGAGGCCACACTTCGACTAGCTCAGCTCCTCCATGCCTGCTTGGTGCAGTGTTCTCACCAGGCTGCTCCCCAGGACTATGAGGCTGTGGCTCTGGGCAGCTTTTCTCTGCTTTGGAAAGGGGCAGAAGCCCTGGTGGAGCGGCGAGCTGCCTACTCAGCTCGGATGAAGGCCTTGAGCTTTCTAGTACTGTTAGAGGATGAGAGTACCCCTTGTGAGGTCCCTCACTTTGCTTCTCCAACAGCCTGTCGAGTGGTAGCTGCCCATCAGCAATTTGATGCCAGTGGGCATGGTTTGAGTGAAGCAGATGCTGATTTCCTAGATGATCTGCTCTTCAAGCATGTGATTAAAGCCTTAGTGGGTGAGGAAAGGAACTCTCCTAGTTCTCTTTCTCCCCAGAGGGCCCTCTGTCTCTTGGAGCTCACCCTGGAACACTGCCGTCGCCTCTGCTGGAGCCACCTCCATGCCAAAGCTGTCAGGGTCGTAGAGAAGGCCCAAGATTACCTAAGGAACACCAGCCTGGCTCCCAGCCTCCAGCTGTGCCAGCTGGGGGTAAAACTGCTACAGGTCAGGGAGGGAGGACCCCAGGCAGTGGCCAAGCTTCTGATCAAGGCATCAGCTATCCTGAACAGCAGTATGGAGGCACCGTCACCCCCACTTCGGGCATTGTATGACAGCTGCCAGTTCTTCCTCTCAAGCCTGGAGCGGGGCACCAAGAGGCACTTTGGACCTGATGCTGTTCTGGGCCTCTTTGCTTTTCTTGGCGGGTACTGCTCCCTCATTCGGCAGCTGCAGGATGGTGTGAGTTGACCTAGAGATAGGGTGGGAATATGGTTCTGTGGACTCACTATCAGGCTGGGGTCTTTGGTAAGATCTGAAAGCTCTGGCTTCCCCCTTGGCAAGCTGCTCTCTGGACCATGCAGCCTAGTCTATCCCAAGAGGGCAGTGGTCTCTCCTGCTGTTCCTACTCCCTGGGCTGTGTCTGCTCTCCAGGACTCTGTGCCAGTCTTTAGCTTGGAGCTCACACTTTATCTCTGTCCCTGAAACCAACCTTCCGCTTCTTCCTCAGGTCTGTGGGGACTCCTCCAAGCAGCAGCAGTCCTTGGTTCAGATGCAATTTCAGGGACTTCACCTCTATACTGTGGTGGTTTATGACTTTGCCCAAGGCTGTCAGGTACCATCTGGGAACGAGAAATCCTGGATACATCCTAGGGTCTGGGGTTGCTTGGCTGCCCTCAGTAGAGCTTTGGGGTGGCTTTGGGTTTGGGTTTGGGATAGGGTGGGTGTTACCTTGTACCTATTGTCTCCTCTCACCCTCAAACCCTTCTTGCCCTTCAGGTAACTGATTTGGCTGATCTGGCCCAGCTAGTGGAAAGTTGCAGATCTACTGTTTTCTGGATGCTGGATGCCTTACAGGGCCTGTCAGGCCTAGATTTGACTGACTACCTGGGGATGACTGGTCAGTGCCCAGGGGCCCAGATACAGGGTTCTTGGGAGGGTCATCACTCATGAGGCAGGCAAATAGCACTTGCTGGATGGTTCTGACCACTGTGGGTACTCCTTATGGTTTAAGGAGGGAGTGAAAAAGGTGTTTATAAATATCAGTTACTCTATATTTAACAGCAGAAGAGAAGTGAGGAGACTAACTTAAAATAGTAGACACCCATTTTTTTCTCATTGACTTTGAAATATGATTTGGCATTTGTTTCATGAAAATGTTTGTACCTGATATGCAACTTTATGATCTTTCTACATATATAAATTTTAAAGACTATTTACAACTTAATTTTTTTTAAACCAGGTGAAACATGGTTTAAGATTCAAATTGCATAAAAGGGCTTACAGTGAAAAGCTTCTCTCCCACATCCTGGTTGGGGGAGAAAGATCATAAACAGGAGAATAATTGAATTGTCAATATGTTAGAGAGTGATCAGAAATATGGGGGAAAGGAAAAGTGGAGCAGGGGCAGCATAAGGGAATTAGGAGTTCAAGGTGAGTGAGTGGGGCAAGTTACCATTTAAAACAGGATGGTCAAGGTGAGCCTCATTGAGAGGGTGACATGAGCAAAGCTTGGAGGATGTGAGGGAGTTGGCCATGTAGACACCTGGAAAAGGACATCCCTGGCAGAGGAAATAGCCAGTGCCAAGGCCTTAAATGTCGGAGTGGGTCTGGTGTGTTCAAGGAATAGCAAGGAATAGCGATATGGCTTCAGTAGAATGAGGGAAGAAGAGAGAAATAAGGGGCAGGCCAGAGTGTTTCCCTAAAATGCTGACCTTTGGAGCAAAATGAAGACAGATTGGCATGTGAGGAGAGATGAGCCCCATTTGGGAATGAGGACTCTGCTTTTATAAAACGAGTGCAGAGAGTATGGCTGGTGTGGGAGGCATGGGCTGACTTGGAGCAGGAAGAGGAGTGCTGCCTCTTTCTCATTCCCTAGCAGTAGGGGTTCCTGTCTGATCTGGAAGCTACTAAGCTGACCACAGGTTAAGCTTCTCTCTACTGCCCCTCAGGGCAGTGGGAACCATTCCTGTGGTCAACTGTCCTTTCTGTTTCCTGCAGCCTCTTACACCAGTAACTTGGCCTACAGTTTCTATAGTCACAAGCTCTATGCCGAGGCCTGTGCCATCTCCGAGCCCTTCTGTCAGCACCTTGGCTTGGCGAAGCCAGGTACCTGTCCTGAGGTGCCTCCTGAGAAGGTACGAGGACAGGAAGGGAGGTTGTATTGGGGGAAGAAAGGGGCTTGAGTAGCGGAAAAGGCCCTGCCCAAGACCCTGCCTTGGAGTAGGGAGTTAGCAGCTACATGTTGCCACCAGTACTTGGGGCAGTATTTCCCAGACCTCACCTATACTGCCATTTACTTTGTTTTTAAAAACTGACTCACTTTTTATACTTAGCTTCATCCCAAGCCAGTGGTTCTCAACCTTGTTGCACATTAGAATCACCTGAGTGAACTTTAAAACAAAAAATTCTAATGCCTGCCCTAAGCTAATCATATCCAATTGCATCAGAATCTCTGGTGCTGGAACCTAGGCAGCTGGACGTTTAAAGTGTCCTCCTAAGTGGTCCTTTGGACAGCCAGAGTGCAAACCACTGTCTTAAAGCAAGACGTGAAACAAGGGGTTGGCTGGATTGGCAAGCAAGGTGGGTCACAGAAGAAGGGTTTCATCATGAAGGAAGTGATGAGCTTCTAATGGGTTTAAGTGGAGGCATGACAGCAGATTGGCATCTTGGACTTTTCTGGCATCACTGTGATGAATAAACGGAATGCAAGGACAACACTGGGCACCCAGGCTGCCCTAGTAGACTGGGCAGGAAAGGGTGGGTATCTGAACTGAAGCAGCTTCCCAAGGGATAGAAAGAACTGATGGGTGAAAGAATTCAAGGGTTAATGTGCTAAATGGTTGTGGGGGAGGGAGAAGGAAGAGTCCAGGATAGTCTTGCATTTCTGACTCAGGTGATTTGTTGAGATCATCACAGGAGGAGAAGTAGGTTTTCAGGGTGCAGACAATGAATATGTAGGTGGGATGGAGCGAAGCTTCCGGTTGAGAGCACTTACGGTATTTAGTTCATAGGTGTCTGCTGCCTTGGGGCAGGGGTGTTGGTTGAATAACCGCCCCCATCCACCCCCACCAGGTGGTATATGTATTGTACTTGTGGATGCATGTCCTCTCCCATTGTACAGACTCATTGGGTCCCCTATCCAGTTTGGTCTGTGCCCTTTCTCTGGTCAGTTGCATAGGTGCTTCCGGCTGCATGTAGAGAGTTTGAAGAAACTGGGTAAACAGGCTGATGGATGCAAGATGGTGACTTTGTGGCTGACAGCCCTGCGGCCCTGTGGCCCCAAACACATGGCTGAGCCGGTCACCTTCTGGGTCCGGGTTAAGATGGATGCGGCCAGAGCCGGAGACAAGGAGCTACAGCTGAGGTGAGTTGAAGGGAGGTGAGAACCACATTTGCCCCACGGCTGTGGCTGGCTTTTTGTAGTCATGGTCACATTCATCCTCATGTCTGAAAAAGGCACTGATTCCTCCATCATTGTTCACTGAGTACCTGCTGTGTGCCAGCCGCTGTGCTCGGTACTGGGGGAACTGTGGTGTCAGGCAGTGTTCTTGCTTTTACGACTGGAATCTTGCAGAGCTCTCAGCAAACCAAAGCAGAGACTTCTTGGCATGGGGCAGAGGCTCTGTGTTTCAAGGGCTCGCCAGGTGCTGAGCCCACTCTCTTTCAGGACTCTGCGAGACAGCCTGAGCACCTGGGACCCGGAGACCCTGTCCCTCCTGCTCAGGGAGGAGCTGCAGGCCTACAAGTCAGTGCGGGCCAACACAGGGCAAGAACGGTTCAACGTCATCTGTGACCTTCTGGAGCTGAGTCCTGAGGAGACACCAGCTGGGGCCTGGGCTCGAGCTACCCACCTGATGGAACTGGCTCAGGTGCTCTGCTACCATGACTTTGCCCAGCAGACCAACTGGTAAGGAGGAAAGGTGGGGTGCCCACTCTTGCCTTCTTGCCTCTGACCCTTTGTGGAGCCTGTTTTTCCTCTCCACATCCCTGAGCAACTCCTTCCATTTGTGGCCATGGGAGCCCATTCAAAGGGTGAAGCCAGCTTTCCTGCAGAAGGCTCTGATTAAGTTCATCCTCTCCCTATAGCTCTGCCCTGGATGCTATCCGGGAAGCCCTGCAGCTTCTGGAGTCTGTGAGGCCTGAGGCCCAGGCTGAAGATCAGCTCCTGGATGATAAAGCACAGGCCCTGCTGTGGCTCTACATCTGCACCCTGGAGGCCAAACTACAGGAAGTACGTGTGGCTGCTGTGGGGCTAAGCGGCACTGGGTACAGAAATTGCTCCCCCCCATGCCCTAAGTAAGCTGGCACTAGCCCTAATTTTTACTCTGATCTCTCATCCAGGGCATTGAGCGGGATCGGAGAGCCCAGGCTCCTAGTAACCTGGAAGAATTTGAAGTCAATGACCTGAACTATGAAGATAAACTGCAGGAAGATTGTTTCCTATACAGTAACATTGCCTTCAACCTGGCAGCAGATGCTGGTGAGGGCCATGGACATAGTGTGGTGGGATAGTCTCACTATGGCTTCCTAAGAGCCAGCCGGGTATCCCAGGTGTGGGAGAGGCTGGCCCTGTAGGCTGGGAGATGGCAGGCACAGTGGGCAGAGGATGTTATGGAGAAGGTAGCATTCTGCCCAGATGGCTCATGCTGAGCAAATGGCTGGTTTCTTTCGCCTGACTTACAGCTCAGTCCAAATGCCTGGACCAAGCCCTGGCCCTGTGGAAAGAGGTGCTTACAAAAGGTCAGGCCCCCACTGTGCGGTGTCTCCAACAGACAGCAACCTCACTGCAGATCCTTGCAGCCCTCTATCAACTGGTGGCAAAGGTAATGGGGCAGGCATTGACACAGACCAGAAACCCAGCACCTTCACCTTTTTCGGCCTGCGTTCCTGCTGAGAAGCCAAGTAACCTAGTGTGGGCTCTATCACCATCCTCTCTGAGTTTAAATCCAACTTTCATCACTTTTTATTGCATGGCCTTAGGCAAATTACTTAAACTTTCTAAGGCCAAGTTTCCTTATCTTTAAAATGAAGGTAATAGCCCTGGACAGGTAGTTCAATTGGTTGGAGTGTTGTCCTGATAAGCCAAGGTTGCCAGTTCAATTCCCGGTCAGGACACATACAAGAATCAACCAGTAAATGCATAATTGAGTGGAACAACAAATCTATCTCCTGCACCCTCCCTCTAAAATCAATAGATTAAAATTTTAAAAATTAATTGAAATGAAGGTGATAATAATAACTACCTCATAGCATTGTTAGCATTTGATGAGATAATGCATGGAAGATGTTGCCCATAAAGAGAACACTCACGTGTAAGCCATAATTATTATATTAATTATTAGATAATTTGATACCTATGTAACTCAAAAAACACATAAATGCCTGTAGACACAGTTCTACATCTTTACATGTCAGAAGGTTTCACAGACTTCCCAAAGCTCTTCCCTGGGCTCCACATTAGGAACCTCTGAAAAAGAACATTGTACTTAAAGGACCTTTGTTACTGTGGGTCTTAGGCTGTATTTCTAGCACAAGGAGCCTGGGACACTGCCTCAGCCCTAGATTTGAGTCTGCCTCTACCACATACCTATCATGTGAATTTAGACAAACAACCTGTGTGATTCTCAGTTTACTCATCTGTTAAATTGGGATTAGGGTTGCTATGAAGATAAAATGAGTTGATGCATATAAACCTCTTGGTACAGTGCCTGGCACATAGTAAGCACTCAGTAGGTCCCAGCTATTGATGACTGGCATCTAGGCTTTCAGGCAGAAGGGGTAGGCCCTGGCTGGTGTAGCTCAGTGGATTGGGCATGGGCCTGTGAATCAAACGGTCGCTGGTTGGATTCCCAGCCAGGGCACATGCCTGGGTTGTGGGCCAGATCCCCAGTCGGGGGTACGTGAGAGGCAACCACACATTGATGTTTCTCTCTCTGCTTTTCTTCCCCTCTCTCTAAAAATAAATAATAAAATGTTTAAAAAAGAAAAGAAACCACATTAAGAAAGAAAGAAAGAAAGAGAAAGAAAAGGGGTAGGATGGTTTGCAGACCCCCTCACTGTTTTCCTCTCAGGTTCCCTGATGGTTACTCCCTGGGTAGTCACATTCCAGCCAGGCTCTGAGATCAGGCCAAGTCCCAGAGGGCTGGGGAGCAAAGGGTAGAATTGGAGGCTTGAGCAGGAGCTGGGTAACCTTATTGCTCCTGGCGAACCAGCCCCTACAGGCTCTTGAGGTCCTCCTGCTTTTACGGATCGTGGCCCAGAGATTGGAGGATCATGTGAAGGCAGCTGACTCCTCCTGCCACATCACCCAGCTGCTCCTGACACTCAGCTGTCCCAGCTATGCCCAGGTGAGTACCCAGCCTGCCTAGCCAGCAGGGCTGCAGGGGAGACATGGCTGTAGTAACCCATCTTTTCCCTGAAGAGATAGGATACTGAAGGGGCAGCTTCTGTGCCTTCTGCTGCCACATTTGGCTAGAGGCTTATAAAGTGTATGCTGGTTGGGAGGCAGATGTCTTTCTTCTCACTGCAAAACCAGTTCATTGAGTTTTACAGATTCTGCATCAGGAATGTAATGCTAGTCTTGTACTCCCCATTTATTTCTGTTGCCCTGGTTGATCTTTTTTGGTTTACTTAGGACTATTACAGTGTCTCCTAGTTGGTTTCCTTGCCTCCAGTTTTTCCCTTTTCCACTTTTGACTATTACCTGTGGGGTCTTTTTAGGCACAGATCTGATTTAATCTATTTCCTGTTTAAAGGATTTCATTGACTTCTCCATTAATTGAAGGATACTGTCCAAACCCTTCACTTTGTTTTTTTAAATTATATTTTATTGATTATGCTATTACAGTTGTCCTGATTTTTCCCCCTTTGTCCCCTTCCAACCAGCAACCCCCACTCCCTCAGGCAATTCCCCCACCATTGTTCACGTCCATGGGTCATGCCTGTAAGATCTTTGGCTACTCCATTTCCTATACTGTACTGTACATCCCCATGACTATGCTGTAACTACCTATTTGTAATTCTTAATCCCCTCACCTCTTCACCCATCCCCCCACTACCCCGTTCCATCTGGCAACCATCAAAATGCTCTCTGATCCATGACTCTGTCTCTGTTCTTGTTTACTTAAATTGTTTTTTAGATTCAACTGTTGATAGGTATGTATTTTTGTCATTTTATTGTTGATAGTTTTGATCTTCTTTTTCTTAAATAAATCTCTTTAACATTTCATATAATAGTGGTTTGGTGATGATGAACTCCTTTAGTTTTTTTCTTGTCTGGGAAGCTCTTTATCTGCCTTTCGATTCTAAGTGTTAGCTTTGCTGTGTAGAGTAATCTTGGCTGTATGTCCCTGCTTTTCATGACTTTGAATATTTCTTACCATCCCTTCTAGCCTGCAGTTTCTTTTGAGAAAGCAGCTGACAGTCTTAGGGGAACTCCTCTGTAGGAAACTATAACTTCTTTTGCTACTTTTAATATTTTATCTCTATCTTTAAGCCTTGGCATTTTAACTATGCTGTGTCTTGGAGTGGCCTCTTTGCATCTGTCCACAGGAAGCATCTCTGTGCTTCCTGGACTTGCATGCCTATTTTCTTCACCAAATCAGGGAAGTTTTCTTTCATTATTTTTTGAAATGAATTTCCAATTTCTTGCTCTTTCTCTTCTTCTTCTAGTACCCCTATGATACGAATGTTGGACCTCTTGAAGCTGTTCCAGAGGCTGCTGTTCTAGACGCTGCCTGTACTAGCCTCATTTTTGCAGATTCTTTTTTCTTGTTCTGATTGCTTGTTTTTTGCTTCCTTATGTTCCAAATCATTGATTTGATTCTTGGCTTTATCCACTCTACTGTTGTTTCCCTGTAAATTGTTCTTTATTTCAATTAGTCTATCTTTCATTTCTGACGAGATCTTTTTAATGCTCTTGAGGTCCTCACTAAGTTTCTTGAGCATCCTTATAGCCAGTGTTTTGAACTCTACATCTGATAGATTGCTTATCTCCATTTCATTTAGCTCTTTTTCTGGAATTTTGATCTGTTCTTTCATTTGGGTCATGTTTGTCTCCACATTTTGTCAGCCCCCCTGTGTTTGTTTCTATGTATAAGGTAGAGCTGCTTTGGCTTTGTGTGTTGGTGGTGTGGCTTAATGTAGTAGGTGTCTTGTAGGGTCCAGTGGCACAGCCTCCAAAATCACCCAAGCTGGGTCTTCAAGGTATGTCCCTGGTGTGGGCTGAGTACACCCTCTTTTCTTGTTGAGCCTTGGTTGCTGTTGGCAGGTCAATGGGATGAATTTACCCAGGCCACTCAGCTACAAGGACTGGCAGTGACCACTGACCACCAAGCTTCACCCTCTGTGGAGGATCAGCTGTGCAGGGACAGGGTGGTGGTGTTCCAACATGGTCTGTAGGTGTTCACTGTGTGCACTGTCCCTGGGGTTTGCTGGTGGTGCAGACCAAGGTTAGCCCTCACCCATGTTTTGCCTGGAGCACCCTGCCTGAGCTATAAAGCAATCTGAGATGGTTGCTACTTGTGCTGGGCTTGGAGATTCCCAGGCAAAGCCAAGCTGTGAATCTAGATTGGCTAGTGCCAGCCCTGCGGCCAAAATTGTGGCCTCCCTGAGGCCAGTTGTTGCTTGTTTGAGAGGATTTAGGAAGTTGTGAAGCATGAGCCAAGATCAGCCATTCGTCGGAAAAGCAGCTTGGGTGGGCCCGTAAATTGGGTAGGGTGGAGTGTCTAGGGATATCCAAGATGGGTCAAATAGTGTTAGCCAGGTTGATGGAGTTTCAGATATGGCACCAGCTTGCTGGCTCTGTGAGGGGAGGGTTTAGAAAAGGGACAATAGCCTCTGCTCATGTTGACATTTCTCTCTGTGTGCCACTGGTGCCTTTCAAGCTGCTACCCTGGTGCTGGAGCTCAGGGGGAGTGAGTCTGAGTAGGTGAGTCTGTGTGTAGATTCTTTAAGAGGAACTGCTTGGGGCTTCAGCAGTTTCTTCCACTGACTCAATCCCCACTGGTTTTTGCAGCCAGAAGTTGTGGGGACTTATCTTCCTGGTACTGGAACCCTCAGCTGGGGGGCTGGAACTTCTTGCTCCCAAGATTTCCCTCCCAAATTTCACAAGGGTGAGGAACCAGCTGGTTTCTTGTCTGTGCCCTTTCTACCAGTCTGGATGGATGTGATTTCTTTAATTCTATAATTGTCAGACTTCCATTCAACTAGGTTTCTGATGGTTTTGAGTGATGGTTGTTCTATGTTTTAGTTGTAATTTTGATGTGATTGTGAGAGGAGGTGAGCAGTGTCTGCCAACACTGCCATCTTAATCAGAAGTCCTGACCCTTCACTTTGTGTTGACACCTTCTGTATTCTGGTTCACACTTTTTCTTGCCACTGCCTACCATGAGCCTTATGCTGATCTGTCCCATTACTTTATATTTGTTGTACATGCCTCTCAGTCTTTGGTTGTATTAGATTCTCCACTCTAAATGCACCCTCTCCTCTCCCCTTTTTTTCATTCAGTAAACCTGTACTTTCTTTTCAAGGCCTAGCTCAATTCTTCCCTCCTCCATAAAGCATTTTACTTGTCCTCTTCTTCCAGGGCAGAATCAGCCACTTTCCCTGAGCCCCCACAGCACTAACGGCATTGTTTCATGATTACATCGTATTGCCTGTGCACCTACTGCATTGCAAGCTGTTAGTTGGAAGGTTCTACTTATTCCTTATTTGCTTTGTCTGTCTTGCAGAATGGTTAACCTAAAGGTGCTCAATGAACATTTTAGTGAGTGAGTAACGCCTATGTAGATTATAATATTTGAAATAATATTTAATTGGACACGTCTGGCGTTTTTCTTGTGAATGCTTTAATCCACTTTAATTTGAAGGCTTTGGCTGCCTGTCCTCACCAGCATGCTCACCCCCTCATCGCTCCCTTAGTTACACCTGGAAGAGGCAGAATCAAGCCTGAAGCTTCTGGATCGTGGCACTGACACATACCTGCTCCTTTCCTTGACCTGTGACCTACTGAGAAGTCAGCTTTACTATGCATGCCACAAGGTATTTCTCACTTTGTTATACCCAAAGGCCCTGGGTACTGGAAGGATTTTAGGATTTTCTAGATATTTGTCTGGTTTCTGAAATTTCCCTGGAGCTAAGAAGAATATTCCTGACTCTGAGAAGCAGTACTGTTTCCTAGCTTTGTCCTCCAGTGAATTGGTCACCAGTGTTCCTCTAACAGAGATACTTTCCATTTCATTTTTTCCAGTTTCCTCAGGGACAAGGGGGAAAGTCTCCCTGAATAGAAACTGGGATGACACTGGAGCCCTAGACTGAAATCCAGTGGGATCCTAAAGGCCTGAGTTTTCTCATACAATAGCTGTGTGACTTTTCTGAGTCTTATGCCCTCTCTTGTCCCAGTTTTCTTTATAGCTTTTATCATTCTTAAAAGCAGGGGATTGGGCCAAGGGATCTCCAGGGGCGTCTCAAGCTCTGAATTGCCCATCTGACCTCAATGCTCTGCTCTGGCCCCCCTCCCTCTTCCAGGTGACAGAGGGTGCCTCTCTGTTGCTGTCCGTGCTTCAGGACCCTGCCCTCCAGAGGTCATCCAAGGCCTGGTACTTGCTGCGTGTCCAGACCCTGCATCTGGTGGCAGTCTACCTTAGCCTCTCCTCAGACAGCCTCTCAGCCTCCCTGTGGGAGCAGCTCTGTGCCCAAGGTGAAGGAATAGAATGAATGGCCATCCTTGGTTGATGTGTGTGGTTTGTGCACTGTCATCTCTTCTCAGACCTTGTCCCCTCTGTTGTCTAGCTTTGTGGATGAGCCTACTTGGAAGCTTCATAGAGTAGGCCTGGGATAGCAAATGAGTTTCAATTCTACTGACTCTAATCAATTGCCTAGTGACTGCCTGAAATACATACTGACAAGGTTTCTGAGACCCTAATGTGGTCTCAGGTTGTTCTGTGATTGATTAGCTCTGTCTGCCTTAGGTGCACAAACAGAAGAGTTGCAGCATAGTTTGCATTTGCTATCTTAATAGTTAAAGGTGTTAGAAGTTTGGGCCAATCATCTCCCTTCTTGTCCCCTCCTCCCTTACCTGCATAGGCTGGCAGACACCTGAGATAGCACTCATTGACTCCCATAAGCTTCTCCGAAGCATCGTCCTCCTGCTCATGGGCAGCGATGTGCTCTCGGCTCAAAAAGCAGCCATGGAGACACCATTTCTGGACTATGGTGAGTCTGAGGAGGAGAGCAAGGCCATGTGGGAATGAACAAACTAGATGGTGTGCCTGGCAGTTTTGTCTCCAGAGGATCCAGGCTGTGACTGAGTGATCAGGGTCTTGCCTGTCTCCTTTGCTGCAGGTGAAAATCTGGTGCAGAAATGGCAGGTGCTTACAGAGGTGCTGAGATGCTCTGAGAAGTTGGTCTCCCGCCTGGGCCACCTGGGTAGTGTGAGTGAAGCCAAGGCCTTTTGCTTAGAGGCTCTGAAACTCACAACAAAGTTACAGATACCGCGCCAGTGAGTACAGAGACCAAGAGGATGCCAGTTCTGGAACCTGAGTGCCTGTGCCCACGACTGTGGGTTCCTAGAATAGTCCACAGATAATAACATCAGCTTTTGCGGGGGTTGGTGGAAGAATGCATTCTGTGGCCTAATAAGTGGAAAATGCTGAGTGAATCAGTGTTTGATTTCTTTATTTCCTATAGAACTTCGCGTGTCCACCAGTATGCTAATACACATTATAAATCTCCAAGTGGGAGATATAGTGTACAGTGTTTCCTAAATCTTTTTGCCCATAGGATCCTTTTTTTTTTCAGGAATGCAGTTTGGGAAATCTTGTCCTCACACACAAGAATGAGTTGATTTGAGAGAGCAGTATAGAGGCCTCTACCCAGGGAGCCTGAGGCTGGAAGAGAATGAGATGGCTGTGCCTGGGAAAGGGGTAAAGAGGCCCTCCAGGAAAGCAAGAGTTCCAATAAGTGGTTGTTACTTCCTCTCCCAACAAGGTGTGCCCTGTTCCTGGTGCTGAAGGGGGAGCTAGAACTGGCACGCAATGACATCGACCTCTGTCAGTCGGACCTGCGGCAGGTTCTGTTCTTGCTCGAGTCTTGCACAGGTGAGCAGCCATGCCCCCGTGTCCATGGGCAATGGTAAGAGTGACACACTATGTAACACATCTTTATGTGGCAGGAGGTTTGGCCTCCTTCTAAATCAGAGACTTCTGGTCCCAGGGAAAAGCTCTCTTTACTTCAGTCAGACCATTGGTGTCCCTCCTTCAGATAGCCTGTCCAGGACTAACCCTATCTGGTTCTAGTTTCAGTGCTAATACACTCTGGCTATTTAAGTAAATTTAAGTAAAATTTAAAATTCAGTTCCTTAGTCATTTACCACACTTCACAATGCTAGTGGCGGTTGTATTGGACAGCACAGATGGAGCGTCCCTCAGAAGGCTTAAGCTAACAATAAAATACTGTATTTATGATGCTTTGATGCTTTTTTTTTATCACTACTTCTGCCTCTAGTATTTCATTTGACCTACACAATACCCTGGTAAGTCAAGTGGGAACAGATTTTTTTTTCATTTGTAAAATGAGAAAGTTGAGAAATTCAATGTTTTGGGCCAGAATCATGGGGCTAGTTGGGACAGAAGCCAGGATGCAGAATTGGGCCTCCTGCCTTAGCCAGCTGGTTGGTTGGAGCACTGTCCTGTGCACTGAAAGGTCATGGGTTGGATTCTCGGTCAGAGCACATGCCTAGGCTGTGGGTTCAGTCCCCAGTCGGGGTGCGTATGGAAGGCAGCCAATCGATGTTTCTCTCTCACACTGGTATCTCTCTCTCCCAAATCAATCAATGTATCCTTGGGTGAGGATTTTTTAAAAAAAAAAAAGAAAAATTTGGGCCTTCTGGTGCTGGCCTGCTTTCCAGATTCACACAGTCTTCCAAGCTGCAAATAATGGGGTTTTGTGGACTATGTTGGTCCATTATTCAAAGAAAGGAAAGTATTAGGGATTTTGTCAAAAAAGTAGTCTGTACTAATATTTAGTATGTTAGTACAATAATATATATATAAGTAATTAGTAAGTAATTAACTCATATATTAGGGAGTTGGGCCCTGGGGTAGCTCAATAATAACTAGGCATTTCTCCTAGTTTTGTTATTCTTGTTCTGCTCTTTCCTCAGAGTTTTGTGGACTAGCCCAGCACCCAGATTCTGTGAAGAAAATCCACTTGCGGAAGGGGAAGCAGCAGGCCCGGGTCCCCTGTCCTCTAGAGCCCTCAGAGGAGGAGCTCTTCCTAAGAGGCCCTGTTCTGGAGCTGGTGGCCACTGTGGCCAAGGAACCTGGCCCCATAGCACCTTCTACTAACTCCTCCCCAGTCCTGAAAACAAAGCCCCAGCCCAGCCCTGGCTTCCTGACCCATTTGCCCACCTGTGACTGCTCACTCTGTGTCAGCCCTGTCCTCTCAGCAGTCTGCCTGCGCTGGGTACTGGTCACCGCCGGTGTGAGACTGGCCATGGGCCATCAGGCCCAGGGTCTGAATCTCCTTCAGGTTGTGCTGAAGGGTTGCCCTGCAGCCGCTGAGCGCCTAGCCCAAGCTCTACAAGCTTCTCTGAATCGAAAAGTAGCCCCCTACCCTGTCCCGAGCCTCTTTGATGAGATCTTGGCTCAGGCATACATGCAGCTGGCACAGGAAGGGCTGAGCCGGCCATCAAACAGCCTGGAGAAGGTCCTGGAGTCAGGGCTGAAGTTTGTGGCAGCGAGGATACCCCACCTGGAGCCCTGGCGAGCCAGCCTGCTCTTGATTCAGGCCCTTGCGAAGCTGGCTGGCCTCAACTGCTGCACTACCCATCTTTTTGCTAGCTCCTGGGGCTGGCAGCCACCATCTCTAAAGACTCCCCCAGGCTCAGAGCCATCTAAGCTTAGAAATCAAAAACAGTCCAGACGAGGGCGTCAGCAGGGGGTCTCTGCTACCCTGCCCCTCCATAATCCCTCTCTGAAAGGTTTGGAAGGTGGGGGACCACCCTGTACACCTAAGCCTCCTGGCCAGCTTCGGCAGGCTGGCCCTCGTGTCCCTTTCACCGTGTTTGAAGAGGTTTCTCCTACAAAGAGCAAACCTGAAGTTCCCAAGGCCCCCAAGGTACAACAGAGGGTCCAGACACGCCTGAAGGTGAGGTGGGACTGTGGCTACCTGGTGTTGGTGTTGGGTGGGGTTGGTCCTGGAGAAGAGTTCTGCAGAGCAGGTGTCTTTATGGAATGGTTTCCCAGGGCCTGGTGGAACCTTTAGCTCTCCTATTATCTGCAGGGTCCCTGTATCTTCTTGCTCTTGAAACAGGAAGAACTACTTCCAAGTCTACCTTTGATTTAGACAGAAGGCACTTTCCTTAACTCTAGGGTTCCTTTCCCCTTTCATCCTTCCTCCTCATCTTTTAGACCCCTCTCCTCTCCCTCCTTCCAGCCCAGGAGTTACTGCCCCTGACTGAGTGTGGCAGTGTATGTGGGAGGTTCATTTTTCAGTCTTCCCAATGGCCTCTGTGTTGGTTCCTCCACAGCGCCACCTGCTGTCAGAGAATGTCTTGTCACTCAAGGCTCCTTGGCCCTTCTCCCTTTCATGCCCATCCCAGGTGAACTTCAGTGATGACAGTGACTTGGAAGACCCAGTTGAGGCACAGCTTGCAGAGGGGCCCAAGAGGCGGGGCACTGCTTCTCGGGGCCAAGCCTCGGGCCAGGCTAGGAAGGGCCGGAGCTTGAAGACTGGTGTGGTGGCTGCCTCAGGTGGCGGCCCTGAGCACTCTGGTCCCAGTGGCAGGAGCCGGAGGGCCAAGAAGGTGGTGTCAGGATATTGTGAGGAACTGGGCCCTGAGATTATGAGGACCATTCCTGAGGAGGAGCTGACTGACAACCAGATGGAAATGAGCTTTGAGATCCTCAGAGGCTCTGATGGCGAAGACTCAGCCTCGGGTACGACGGCAGGGGTGGGAGGTGGAGGTGCATATGTTTTGGGGAGGCTGCCCTGGGACCAAAGAGCAAGAAATAACTGGCGCCAAAGACAGTTCTTTTGTTGGCACTGGACTGGATCCTGGGAGGGAAAGTAAAGGGGATGGCAGGAGTAGGGAGCTCCGCAGAGAAGTCCTGCTCTCTCCCCAGATGGGAAAACACCAGCTCCAGGGTCTGACACAGCCATAGGAGAATGTGAGGTGTTGAGACGGGACTCCGGCAAAGAGGAGCTGTCCATCCCGTGCCCAGACAAGAAGAGAGACAAGGATCTCGGTCCTCGGCTCCGACACCCCTCGGCTCCTGTAGCCATTGGTGAGGTCTGGTCACTTGGGGAGGGCTGAGCCTCTAGGTCTTTTGATGCCAATACTTTTTCAGTCTGTCCTTGGCTCTGGCTTTGGATCTGGTAGCTTTTGAACCTGGGTTTGAATTCCAGCCCTCTTTCTACTACTTATGTGCAAGTCACTCAAACTCTGTGGGCTTCTTTTGACTTAACTGTAAAGTGGGTTTGAGGAGGACAGGGCAAGCTGATACATGGGAGTTATGTAGCATCCTACTTGGCACGTTGCCCTTTGTAAATGGCAGCTGCTACTTTACAAGTGGGAGATGAGATAGAGATTTCTTCTTGGCAAGTTCCTATCAGCTGGAAAGTAGATTTGTGTGTAACAAATGTCTTGACCTTCCTCTAGGTGTCTCTATCCTGGATTCCATCTGTGACTCACTGAGCATTGCTTTCCGCGGAGTCAGTCACTGCCCTCCTAGTGGGCTCTACGCTCACCTCTGCCGCTTCCTGGCCTTGTGCCTGGGCCAGCAGGATCCTTATGCCACTGCCTTCCTTGTCACTGAGTCTGTCTCCATCACCTGTCGCCACCAGGTGCTCACGCACCTCCACAGGCAGCTCAGGTGAGTGTCCACCATCTCTAAGGCTTGTGCTGGGGCAGACTAGAGGGAGGGTCCAGACTTTGAAGGAGGGAGAACTCACCCCTCCTTGTGTTGCTTGCAGTAAGGCCCAGAAGCACCAAAGATCACTTGAAGTAACAGACCAGCTACAGGGGTTGAGCCTCCAGGAGAAGCCTGGAGATGTCCCCCTGGCCCGCCTCCAGTACCTCTTCTCCTTCAGGACATTGGAATCTGGCCATTTCCCCCATCCTGAGAAGGAGAGCTTCCAGCAGTGCCTGGCTCTGATCCCCAGTGGTATGGTGGCAGGCTTCGGCTGGCTCTCCTGTCCTTTTATTCGTCTTCTTACTGAAGAGTTGGGTGACAGTGTTGAAGGCATTAGTTAGCTCACACAGATTTATGATCCTTATGGAAGGGCCTGTCATACCTTTTCATTGATTAGTCATTTTCTTACTCTCACCAAACACATACCCTACATCTGGAAGCTTCTTTTTTAACTTTAACTTTGAGTTACAAGCCAATTAAATGTCTTTATTCAGCATAAGTTCAGATGTCCACAGGCTCCCTGTGCTGACATGAAACATGTTAACAGACTGTTTGAGCGTGTCCTTCTGTGCAGGGCCCTTTGTTCTTTTCTATGAGGGACACAAAGAAGTACATGGACTCTGTCCCCGGGAGCTGTTAGGGCAAGTGAGAGCACTTGAACTCTAGTGATCAGGGCAGACTTCTTAGAGCTGTCTAGCGTGATAGATAGGGACTGAGTGCAGAAGATGTTGAAAGGAATTCCTTGTAACAGCTGAAATGACTCTGGGTGTGTTCTGTGTGTCAGGGGTGACTGTGTGTGTGTTGGCCCTGGCCACGCTCCAGCCTGGAACGGTGGGCAACACCCTCCTGCTGACCCGGCTGGAAAAAGACAATCCCCCGGTCACTGTACAGATCCCCACTGCCCAGAACAAGGTACGTTTCCTGGGCCAGGGAGCAGAGTTGGGCTGGGGTAACTTCTGGTCGAACGGTTCACATTCTGTGACTGGTGATCACATGAACAAGCAGAAATCTCACAGTCCCATCTCCCAAAGCTTCCTCTTAGCTCAGCCCTGAAAGAGTTTGATGCCATCCAGAAGGAACAGAAAGAAAACAGCAGCTGTACTGACAAGCGAGAATGGTGGACAGGGCGGCTAGAACTGGACCGTAGGATGGAGGTGTGTGTCCTCAGGGTGGGGTGGGGTCAAGCCTAGAAATCACCTGGGGGTGCCAGTGTCTTCTCATTCAGGGGTGCCAGGTCAGTGCTAAGTTGCTTCAAATCTTTCTGGAATTGTAGGCCTAAATAAAAAATTATGTCACTTGGGAAGGACTTTAAACAAGAGCCCACAAATTGAAGGGGTTAAGGCAATGGAATGTTTAAAGGTAGATACAAGAAAAAGGACTTAAGCCTAAGTATCAGCTTCCCAGCTTTAGCTTTTGTGGCCTACCTGTTCGTAGATATGTAACAGATGATCTCACCTATACTCCCCCCAAGTCTCAGCAAATGAAAAATGTCTCTAGCTCCTTGCCTTTTGTGACTGGCAGAAAGATACGTAAGATAAATCCACACATTGGAAAACCCCTTTCCTCATCTCTAAAATGTTGGTGCACATGGGGAAGGAAACTTAGCTTCATCTCTGACTGAAGGTCCTATTCTTCTGCATCAGGTTCTCATCACTTCCCTAGAGAAAGAGGTGCTGGGCTGCTGGAGGGGGCTATTGCTGCCATTCAGTGAGGACCCTGGCCCTGCCCAGGAGGCCTCCCACCTGCAAGAGTTGCTGCAGGAATGTGGCTGGAAATACCCTGACCCTACTCTGCTGAAAGTGAGTTGAGAAATCAGGGAAGGGGAAGAAGCTAGACTTAACTCCTTCCCACCTGCCACCGTGAGTGGAGATGGAAGCTATGGCACTCACTGACCAGTGTTCCCCTACAGGTCATGCTCGGTGGTGCCAGTACTCTCACCCCCCAGGACATTCAGGCCCTGGCCTATGGGCTGTGCCCTGCCCAGCCAGCGCGAGCTCAAGAACTCCTGAGTGAGGCAATAGGACGTCTACAGGGGCAAACAATACCAAGCAGTAGGCACCTTGTTTTAGTGCTGGACAAGGTAAGGAGCTAAGGACCAGAGGGGCCGTGTCTACTGGGCAGTGGGCACCAACTCACCCCACCCCATCTGACTTCTGCGTATGCCCACATAGAGACCATAACCTCTGAGTGCTTTTTACCCAGGACCTGCAGAAGCTGCCATGGGAGAGCATGCCCAGCCTCCGGGCACTGTCTGTTACTCGGCTGCCCTCCTTCCGCTTCCTGCTCAGCTATGCTATCATCAAAGAGGTAAGGTTCAGGGAGTGTGGACTGCAGATAATTGGTGGTAATTGGGAAGGTAGGAGAGGGTCTTAGAAACGGATCAGTCATGGAATGGGGCTTGGATTTTTTTGGCCCTCTGGCCATACCAGGATCCTGATCACTAGTGTTTCCTCCTCAGTCTGGGGCCTCACCAGTGCTGAGCCAAGGGGTGGATCCATGCAGTACCTTCTATGTTCTGAACCCTCACAATAACCTATCAAGCACAGAGGAGCAGTTTCGAGCCACTTTTAGCAGGTCAGGAGGATAAGAGTGAAAAACGGGACGGGGAAGGGTAGCAACAACATATAGGTGATGTTGCAGCCCACCTTTTCCCTTGTATTCCCTGTGCCCAACTTGCTGCATGACCCCTACTCTTAACTCTTGCAGTGAATCTGGCTGGAAAGGAGTGGTTGGGAAGGTGCCGAGCCTGGAACTGGTGCAGGAGGCCCTGACGGAGCGTGACTTATATATGTGAGTGCTTAGGGCAGGAGGGTGGGGAGAGAAGCAGCCCCAGAGGAGGGTATTGCTTTGATTTGCTTTGGGGCTTTAAAGCCCGTGGCTGACCCAAGACACAGGGTGGAGGCCTAGTACGGCTAGGTCAAACTCATCTCACTTCTGCTTTAGCTACGCAGGGCACGGGGCCGGTGCCCGCTTCCTGGACGGGCAGGCTGTTTTGCGGCTGAGCTGCCGGGCAGTGGCACTGCTGTTTGGCTGCAGCAGTGCAGCCCTGGCTGTGCATGGAAACCTGGAGGGGGCTGGCATCGTGCTGAAGTATATCATGGCTGGCTGGTGAGTCTCAAGGGGCAAGGCCCATGCTAGGTCCCTACCCCAGGTTCTTTCCTAGGTCTGAAGTCTAAATCCTTCCTCTTTTGTGCCCCACCTTCCTCCCATCCTAGTTCCCTAGGGCCATTAACCAGTTACGGTCTTCTCGCCTCCTAGAGCTATGGGCCGAGGGACTTCCTCATTGGCTGTATCGTCTCTACTCACCCACCACCACCATCAGTTGTGTTTTCCTATATATGCTGTTTTAGAGACCTTTGTATTTCTTCCTTTTTTTTTCCCCAGTCCTCTATTTCTGGGTAACCTCTGGGATGTGACTGACCGTGACATTGACCGCTACACGGAGGCACTGCTGCAGGGCTGGCTTGGAGCAGGCCCAGGAGCCCCCATTCTCTACTATATCAATCAGGCCCGCCAGGCTCCCCGACTCAAGTATCTTATTGGGGCTGCACCTGTAGCCTACGGCTTGCCTGTCTCCCTGCGGTGACTCCTTAGAGCTGTC
Source organism: Trachops cirrhosus (assembly GCA_028533065.1). Lineage (NCBI taxonomy): Eukaryota > Metazoa > Chordata > Mammalia > Chiroptera > Phyllostomidae > Trachops > Trachops cirrhosus. Next base: position 46,200,979 of record CM052539.1, read on the forward strand.
CTATCACTGGCAGAAGCCATGTGACTGTGCTACCTCCCATGCTTAGATTTAACCCTCAGGATAAATATTTTTAAGTGATTTTCCCCAATATTTTATGTAAAACATTTCCTTGTAACTTAATATAATAAAGATTTCTAACTGAAATCATTTTGTGTAGTTCATCAGAAACATTTGAAGACAAGCCTGTTGCCACCGCCCACAATGTGGTACAACAAACAGAACAGCTTGCAGGAGTTCCAGTCTGAGGGCGTCGGGAAGAAAGGCAAAAGCATAGGGCAAAGCTGGGCCTGGCTTGGCCTCAAAGCTGAAAAAAAGGCATCAAGATGCTCTAAGTGGGGACAGTTGTCAAGAAGGGTAGAGACAGACCCACTGAATGTGGCTTGACCAGGCACCACCAGGTCTGTCTTGTCTTGCCCTCAGGTATCCTGGGAGTGACACCAGCTTTAATACCTCAGTTCCCCTGCCCCCACCCAGGTGGACGTTAAAGACTACTGTTTTCTCCCTGCATACAGCTGTTAACACTTGGCAGTGCACTTTGGCAGCAGATTATGTGGGGTTCTGCTGCTGATGTATGGTTTTTCTCTCTCCAGTTACATTTATTTCCTCAGAACACGTATCTTATACGTTCATGTAGCCCTCACATCTAGCACATGGTATAACATATGTATTGGTTAACAAACCTTGTGCTGTGCTTGTGGGTTGATAAAGTTCCTCCTTACTGTCCTCTCCACCTCCAGCCTCTCTTCTGCTACATCTGCTCAAAGCACCAGTTTCCCGATGCTACTCCCCCAACCAGAGAACTTCACAAGCCTCCTTGCCTGTCTGTCCCTAGGTTTACACCACCCACGTGGAGTAGCGTTTGTTGCTTTGTGATGTTGTGGTTATAGCCTAAGTACTTTTAAGATTTTTAAATTTAAAAAAAAGTGGTCACGACTCTCCTTACTGCCTCTCTGCCTTTCCTGCAGTGGTCTGGAAAGAACCGCATTATCTTCAAAGTATGCCTGTTACACCTTCTAAAATAAAGTTTAAAAAAAGGAACGTGTCACTTCCACAACAAAAATAAAGGGCACACTTAAAGCAGTTCTCTTCAGGCTACAAGGTGGCTTTCCCTCCTGAGAGTCTTGAATTGTGTTTCATTTTCACTCTCGGGGCTGGCAATTTTCTATCCTCAAAGAGGGAGGTTGAGGAGGTACCACAAACCTGGAGCTCGTTGACCCCAGTCCTGGGGCTCACTAATGCCCGAACTTGTCCAGTGTTCAGACTGGACTTTGTGGTTGCCACTCCGCCACCACGTTCGAAATGTGCCTGGTCCAGGGCTCCATCCTGAAAAAGGTGCTGGAGGTGCTTAAAGATCTCATCAATGAGGATTGCTGGGGCATCAGCTAGAGCAGCATCAATCTGCAGAGCATGGACTTGTCCCACGTGTCTGGTGCAGCTTGCCCTGCGCTCCGAGGGCTTCAACATACTGCTGCGACCACAACCTGGCCGTGGGTGTCAACCTCACCAGCATGTCCAAAATACTAAAATGTGTTGACAATGAAGACATCATTACCCTAAGGGCTGAAGATAATGTGGACACATTGGCACTAGTATTCCAAGCCCCAAATCAAGAGAAGGCTTTAGACTATGAAATGAAGTTAATGGATTTAGATGTTGAACAACTTGGAATTCCAGAACAAGAGTATAGCTGTGTAGTAAAGATGCCTTCTGGTGAATTTACATGTATATGCAGAGATCTCAGTCATATTGGAGATGCTGTTGTAATTTCCTGCACAAAAGACAGAGTGAAATTTTCTGCAAGTGGGGAACTTGGAAATGGAAATATTAAGTTGTCACAAACAAGTAATGTTGATAAAGAAGAGGAAGCTGTTAGCATAGAGATGAATGAGCCAATTAGCTAACTTTTGCACTAAGGTATCTGAACTTCCTTACAAAAGCTACTCCACTCTCTCCCCACAGTAACACTCAGTATGTCTGCAGATGTACCCCTTGTTGTAGAGTATAAAATTGCTGATATGGGACATTTAAAGTACTACCTGGCTCCCAAGATTGAGGATGAAGAAGGATCTTAGGCGTTTCCAAAGTCCAAGAAAATAAAACTGAGCTCTTCAAGAATTGCTTCTAAGATTCCAACGTGCCCTTAAAAGTCTTTTCTGTCACCAAATTTGTACCTGAATACATATGTAGATAATGTTCTTGGTAAATAACCTATTTTTTTCTTCATTCTCTAAAATTTAAAGGATAGCCTCAAGTCAGATCTGGTCTTATTAACCTAGAACTCCTGCTGTATCTAGAAATACTCTTTAGGGTTTTTATAACAAGGGATTTTAACTAGTAGTGCAGTTTTAAGAATTGTATTTTCAATTTAAATAAAAGTTATTTGAATTTCAAATATCAGAGGTCAGTGCCTTCATTTGAATCAAGTTGCAAGTATCCTAGCAAATTCACAGCTAATGCTATCTTGTTATGTAAATGTGTTTGGGTTTTTTTGTTTTGTTTTTCAGCCTAGAGCAGCCAGGTATAAATACATTAGAGCCATAAAAAGTACTTCAAATGCAGTGGGTGATAAGATACTTTGGAGGAATCATTTGCCAAACTTATTTTTGTATTCTTGAGGTCAAGAAATAAATGGGAGAATGCAAAAAATTCTATATATCTCATTATTTTGTCTTTCTGTTAGTAAAAACCACCTCAAAGATTTTATAAGACTAGCATTGTTACAGGGCAGTGTTTCTTTGCCCAAAGGATTCTTTTACAAGAATCTTTGAAGTTTTACTAGATCTGTGATAGAGGCCAAGAAGTATGTTTATGCAAAAAATAAAAAAAAATTCTTCAGTATAAATAACCTTATTTAGGACTTAATCCCTTAAAAGGTGAAGATATCTTAAATCTCATGGATGGTGGATTCAGCCAGGGAAGTGAAAAGGCCCAGCAGTTGTGAAATAAAGGCTGTTTAAATGTTCCCAGTAATTGTGCTACAAGGTCACAAATTGGCATTTTATGTACTGAGAATTGCATTATTAGAGTTCATTTTCCCGTTGTATTTTGTGTTTGGTGGATTAGACTAGTTTCTTTGTTGTACATGGACTGAGTTCTAGTTCCTGTACTTTAGAAGTCACTGTATCCAGTGGGTAATTTAACCTGTGTGCCTGCGAGGACGGAGAGTTGCAGCAAAGGGGCCTGATGGAATTTTGGGGGTAATGAAAATATTTTATCTAGACTGGAGATGGTTCCAAGACTGCATTTGTTAAATCTCATCCAATTGTACTTCATTGTATGTAAATTATACCTTAATAAATCTTACATTTAAAAACAAAAAAAAATTTTTTTTAATTCCTTGAAGGCAGGAGTCCTGTTTGCCACAACTTTACTACGCTAGACTTGGGATGTTTTTTTGAAAAAGCAAGCACCGCTCTCTTTAACTGAAGACGACTCTCTGAAAGACTTCCCAGACGCCGGATCATAGAGAGGTCTGCTGCAGCGAGGCCTTCGGGCGCAGCCATCGAGATGCGCGCAGAGGATGGCTAGAGCGTTGCTCGCAGGGCCGGCTTCCGCCTTCTTAGTCCACCCCCCTACCCAGCATGGCGCAGTCGGTCAACATCACCGAGCTGAATCTTCCGCAGCTGGAAATGCTCAAGAACCAGCTGGACCAGGTGGGGACAGGCCCCAGAGACACTCCCTTCCGGCCTCCTGCCCAGGCGTACGCTCTCGGCCCCCATTCCCTACTTCGGGAGGCTTCCCTTCCCCTGCGAATCTCCCGCCCCGTCTCCGGCACTGCTCCCTTCTCCCTCCAGCCTCACGCAGACTCTCTTTCCTGAACTCTATAGGAAGTGGAGTTCTTGTCCACGTCCATTGCCCAGCTCAAGGTGGTACAAACGAAGTATGTGGAAGCCAAGGACTGCCTGAACGTGCTGAACAAGAGCAATGAAGGTATGGAGTAGGCACGCGAAGGCAGCCTCGGGGATGTGGTGAGTCGGCTTCTCGTCCCGCCTCGTAAACTAAACCAGTCTTCCTTACCTGAGACGAGAAACAATCCATTACATATTCTGTACCACTTTGTGAGCATTTTGCATGTTGCCTACCTAGATTAAAATATACAGGACATAGTTCCTCTTGCCCGTTTCCCTTCTTTTTATACTATCTGCGCTTCGCCGTGTTGGCACTCTCATTAACGTCTTAATGTTGGAGCTCCCGACCTTCCCCAGATGTTTGTCTAAATTGCTTTCACAGGGAAAGAATTGCTTGTCCCATTGACGAGTTCTGTATCCTTTCCACAGAAACTACTTTTTTCCCCTTCACCCCTCCCCCTTAATAAAAAGGGTGGGGTGGGGTAGTTTTGATGACTCCAAAGTGCCCCCAGGACTCTAAGGGCTCTTACTGTACACACTGCCTAACTCTCCTATCTATATCCTGAGGCCAACATCTAACTATTGCCTTGTGAGCACCAAAGAGTATGTATAATTGAGGTGTAATTATTTCCCTGTTTTAAACTGGTGGTTTATACTTTTACTAATAACTTAAAACACAGAAGCAATAGAATAGGACACAGAAGCAAGTGGGTTGGCTCTGTGTATTCTCAGTTTCAGCTTAATTGTGGCTCTTAGTCCTAAACTGTCTGTTACTGAGAAACTTGGATTGTGTCTACCTGTTGAGTGTTTTACTTGAATGATCAAGTTATGACAATAGGGTACCTGTAAACTGGAGTCTGAGAGCTGACAGGCTAAAAGAGAAACACAGAAATAGTAGTGTAGTAGGGATTGGCTACATAACAAACCTTAAATCCATCAGGACTTAGCTAGTTCAAAGTTAAGGGTGTTGAGGGGAAGTGAGATTGGCTTTTCATTTTTCCTACTCTACAGCAGTAGGAAAATACTGTGTTTAGTCATCTGGGAGGGACTGCCTGCTTGGAGTGGGATCGGGACAAAAGAATGTTTGTGTGTATGTCATTTTCTCCATAAGGAACCGACTTCTCCATCTCTCCACATTTGGAGTTTTACAGGTATAATTCTGAGGCTTCCATATTATTCAGTCCCTGTGACTAGCTTTTTTAGAAAAGAAAGTCTTAGGAAGCCAAGCAGGCTGGCTGACAAGGAATCATGACTCATGCTGGGCTAGTTTTCCCTTAACCCTTGCTCCGCAGATGTATGTCCCTGGGAAGCTACATGATGTGGAACACGTGCTCATCGATGTGGGAACTGGCTACTATGTAGAGAAGGTGAGTGGAAGGACCCATGTAGATGCCCCTCTGAGCAACAGAAGGAAGTTTAGGGGAAGATTTAGAGGTAGCATGGGGTCTCCACTTGGCCCCTTCATCACCTCTGACCTTTTAGACAGCTGAGGATGCCAAGGACTTCTTCAAAAGGAAAATAGACTTCCTCACCAAGCAAATGGAGAAAATCCAGCCAGCCCTGCAGGAGAAGCATGCCATGAAACAGGGTAAGCTTGACCTGGGGCACCTCTTCACCCTTTCTACCTCGATAATAAAGAACATGAATTGCAGTGTGAACCAAGAGGGTGTCTCCTTTTTGGATTAAAACTATATCTTTATCATTAGTGTCTTGATATGTTATTCTGTAGATTCTGTGTATTACATGCCCACTATGTGTAGATTCTTGAGTTGGGTGCTTGAGAAATTTAGAGGAAGGAATTCATGCCTCTGTTCTTAATGCGGGGGAGTGGGGGGAAAATACATGTAAATGAACACCAAAGAAATATACCCCAAAGTACTAGCAATTTCAACCTTGGCTACACATTAGACTCACTAAGGGAGTTTGGAAAGAAAGCTTGGCCGACTCCAAACAAACTAAATCAACCTGGGTGGTGGTGGGCTGGGGGTGGGCAAGGATTCCAGGATTCAGTGTTGTTGTTTTTTTTAAACTCCCCAGGTGATTCTCTTACACCAGGGGTGTCAAACTCGTTTTCACTGGGGACCACATCAGCCTTGTGGTTGCCTTCAAAGGGCCGAAATAATTTAGGACTGTATAAATGTAACTACTCCTTAACTGTTAAGGAGTTGAAATTACATTTGGCCCTTTGAAGGTAACCTCGAGGCTGATGTGGGTCCCAATGAAAATGAGTTTGACACCCCTGTGTTACACAGTCAAGATCAAGAACCACTGTTCTAAAAGCAACAATCTCTTCCACATGACAATTTTTGGTTATGTCTGACACATTTAATACTATATTTTGTTCGTCTTTATCTCAGTTGTTGTCATATTTAGTTACACATTGTAGATGCTAAATTTGTGTTAGTATATGTCCCCAACAGTGGATCACTGTGTTAAAACTTTTATTAATTGTAGTTGGTTGTCTGCCCGTCCTTAAACATATCTCTTCCTTTTCCTTGACTCTGGGTTCTACCCTATAGCTCCTGACTAGGGCCTGACTCTTTCCCCTCCACAGCTGTCATGGAGATGATGAGCCAGAAGATTCAGCAGCTCACAGCCCTGGGAGCAACTCAGGCTGCCAAGGCCTAAGACCTTTTTCAGAAATCGGGCAGAGGGGCCCTACCTCAGGGCCTGGGACTTTGTGGTGGGGAAGAGAAGGGTTTTGTGTGTAATGCCAATAAATGTTCCAGGTGGGCAGAATGTTGGTCTTTTCTTGTATTAGGTAAGGGGATGGTGAAGAGATGGGAGGGCGGTTTTCGAGAGAGTGTGCCCCGCCCCTCTGAGTGAGCCAGATGCAGTAATTGGAGTCTCCATCTGGGCTTCTGGAGGAGCGGGGATGATTGCCTTTGCTGCAAAGCGTGCCCTTCCCCCGGGGCCGCAGTCGTGGGAAAGCTGACAGGCGGAAGTGGGGCTGCGAGAGCACTTCCTTTTCCGGGTTGGTGCCTGCCCCCACCCCACCACGCACGGGAGAGGCTGAATGGGCCGTCCCTTCCTGCGAGGTCTCCTACCTCTGCTGTTGCCGCTGCCACCCGTCTGTGTCCCGCACCGCCTGTTCAGCCTGGAGTCTGTCCAGCCCCCGAAAAGAGCCCGCAGCAGCCTCATGGCACCGCCCCGAATTGGGACACACAACGGCACCTTTCACTGCGACGAGGCCCTGGCATGCTCATTGCTCCGCCTCCTGCCTGAGTACCGGGTACGATCCTCCCGGGGCTGCCCGCGTGCCCTCACCGGGCCCCTGTCGTAGCTCGGGCGGCCACAATACCTCTCCTACCCTCCCAGTTCCCCTGGGAACCCAACATTAATCCCCGTGCCCACTCGACTCCTGGCAGCTCCCTCACCTCCAGTGACCCCCTGCAGGATGCAGAGATTGTGCGGACCCGCGACCCTGAAAAACTGGCTGCTTGCGACATCGTGGTGGATGTGGGTGGCGAGTACGATCCCCAGAGACACCGATATGACCATCACCAGAGGTGGGTTCCCAGATACCTTTTCTTCAGCTTTCCTCAGTGCTCTAACTCAGCCATCCACTGCGGTGGTCTCTGTCAGCAAAGGCACTGCCTCATCCTGGAACGCACTCCTGAGTCCTGTGGTCTACATACAGCCTTCATCCTTCCAGCTCTCCCCACCTGCTCTACACCCATCTACCTGGGCTCGGACCTCCCTGAGCCCTCTAATTTGCGCAGGCCTCCTTTGGCCCCAGTCAGTCCTCAGGCCCCTCCCAGCTCCCCTTCTCTGGCTCAGGCTCTTCTCTCATTAGCACTGTTAATCACCCCAGTTAAGGGGTTAATCCATTCATGTGTTCTTGCTGCTTCACTTCATTCTTTGGGCCCACATGATTGTAGTGGTGGTAACAGTTCAGATGTGTGTGGTCTTCTCCTCCATTTACTCTCCTCCCTTGGGAAATCTGTCTTTGCCAAGGGTAGCCCGTTACCTATAGTACAACTGCAATCCTTTCCCTTTCCCACAGGCCCTACCTCAGTGAGCGACCCTACCTTTTACTTTTCAAAGGAAATTTAGCTTTCCCTATGAGAGCACGTCCTCTTTCCCACTCTTAAACATCTTTTGCTCCCTTTCCAGTGCAGCAAACAGTTTCCTTCTTTTTCTTCCCTTCCAATCTTTTACTTTCTCCTCTTGGATTTCCCACCAGTGTTTCTACTTCTTGCCAACCGCTTAAAACTCTGCTTAGGCATCTCCCATCTTGAAAACAAATAAATATATACAAAATCCTCCCTCATGTACACCACAGTGTTTACAGTGATTATCTCTAAGGGATTATGAAGTGTTTTATGTTGTTTTAAGTCTCCAAGTATTTTTCTTCCTCTTTTGTTTAAGTGTACCTATTTATAAATGCTGTTGGGAGGGTATTTACAACTGTCACTTCTCAGCCACTCTTCAAAAGAAGAGCTGACTCTGGCTCCACATTCCTTTGTATTCATTTCTTTCTCTTTGTCATTCATTCACTCAGCTGGTTCTCACCCATTCTGTCCCCCAGAAATGCTCATGAATAGGGTACCAGTGACTTCAGCGTCAAACTTGGGTTCCTGGCTGTGGACCTTGCCTCTTTGTGGCACTTTGACATTGTTGACTACTTCCTTTTCCCTCGTGATTTGACATACATTTTTAAAAATTACGCAGTATTTGACACATAAAAGAATGTATTTAATATTTCTAGAATATAAAACATAAGATGAACACCCATGAACTAATTTCCCAATCTAAGACCTTGAACATTACCATCACCTTTGAATCTGTGCCTGTGTGCTTCGTCCCTATCCCATCCCCCAACCTCCTCTGGAAGTAAACAGCTTTGTGTTCATCATACCCTAGTGTAGAGTTTAGCATATATTTGTTTCCATTCACAGTGTATTTAGTTTTGCTTCTTTTTGAAACTTATCTGGGGGCTATCGTTATTAGTCTTTATATCTTATGTATATTAAAAGTTTCTGTATTTACTCAATATTTAATAATAAACACAATATAGTACACAATTGATGTAGAATTGTATCCCTGAAACCTACATAATTTTATTAACTAGTGTCACCCCAATAAATTGAATTAAAAACATTTAATAATAAAAATCAAAACAAAAAAATGAGCTCCCTGGGTGATTCTGATTGGTATTTACACATTACAGCTTTGGTTCCCACTTCCCTGACAGCTGTCACACCTTTCTGTTCTCTGTCTCACTGCTATTCAAATCCCTGCCTTCCTCGCTTACCCAGACCAATGCAGATAATCCCCTTGCATCTATTCTCCATGCCTATACGATAATACTCTTTCTAGCATGCACCTGTCTACTTAAAATCTCTCAGCGGCCCACATTACATATAAATCAACATCCAAACTCCGAAGTATGGTACACAAGGCCTGCCATGATCTGGCCCCTGCTTACCCTTCTACTTTCTCTTTTTCGCCACTCACACCTAAGCTGCCTTTCTTGCAGTTCCATTGTACATGTTGTTCCTCTATCTAGAATGCCATTTCTCCTCTTTTTGTCTGACAAGCACCCAGCAATTCATCTTTCAGGTATGATTTGAAGACTCCCTTCCTGAATCCTGCCCCCCGTCTCACCCCCTTCCTTGTTTATAACTTAGAGCATTTGCTTGGCTGTTTCTGTGTTTGTGTGCCTTTAGCAGATGAACTTGAAGACAGGGACATGGTCTTGGTTTTTTTTTTATTCCCAATGTCTAATTACAAAGTCTGGCATGTAGTAAGCATTGAGTTAACCATCGTCGAATGCATGCATGGAGACTCCAAACTGCGATCTATGTGACCCCTGAGGAAAAGCCAAAGCCTCTCCAGCTGGGCTATCTCCTCCCAACTCCTACAGTATTTCCCAGCCTTCCTACCTCCACTTGTGCCTACACATGCACACACACACTATGGCAGGGGTGACAAACTCATTTTCATTGGGACCCACATCAGCCTTGAGGTTGCCTTCAAAGGGTCAAATGTAATTTCAACTCCTTAACAGTTAAGGAATAGTTAACATTTATACAGTCCTAAAATTATTTCGGCCCTTTGAAGGCAACCACAAGGCTGATGTGGTCCCCAGTGAAAATGAGTTTGACACCCCTGCAATGTGGGTTAACTGGGGCAACTCTGCCTCAGCCCCACCTCCCTGTGCTCCTCAGGTCTTTCACAGAGACCATGAGCTCCCTGTCCCCTGGGAAGCCATGGCAGACCAAGCTGAGCAGTGCGGGACTCATCTATCTGCACTTCGGGCACAAGCTGCTGGCTCAGTTGCTGGGCACTAGTGAAGAGGACAGCATGGTGGGCACCCTCTATGACAAGGTGGGGACCTGAGAGCAGAGATGCCTCACATACGCATCTCCACCAGGCCAAGTGGGAGTGGCACTCATTTAGCACTTAGGACTAGGCCTCAGATCAGAGTTCCTGGCCCATAGCTAGCCCACTACCATCTCCCTTAGTCAGGCGCATCTTCTCATAAGGGGATGGTTACTCTACCTCCATCCTGGGGTGGTGGGAAGTAAATGAGGTAACATGGGAAGGGTTTTGAAAACCATAAAGCAGTGTTTCCCAGTCTTTCTTGACCTGACTTAAATGAAGAATGACTGTTCAACAACTTGATAATAGGGGAGGCTGCTTATGTTTGGCAGCTTATGGCTCAGAAGTTCTGGCTGCCTTGAAAGGGGAGAGGAGCATATTCTGCGTACCACTATAATTCACCAGAGGCACATGAGTTGGGAAGCTCAGTTGGGAAGGGTCTTCAGATTCCACCAGCCACCCCTGACAGCAGGTCAGCAGATTACTGCTGCTGGGGAAGGAACAGAGCTAGTGGCCCTGGCGTGCATGTCAGATCAGTGATTCTGAGGACACCTTCTACTCCTGTGAAGTGCACAAGTCAAACTTCAGATTCAGTCAGCTGTTTTTTGCAGACTGTCCACTTCTCTCTCATCTTACTTGTCTTTTGCCCCTACGACACAGCATTAGTACGACTCCAAAAAAAGTAAAGAAATGTGAATGGTTAAACTGGAGACTTTGGAATACTAAGATTGTAGACTGCCTGGGTTAGTTTTCCCTTCTACTGCTGAGGGGTTTCTAAGCAACTGAACTAAATTACACCTGAGTTTTAACTGATCATCAGGTCAGGAGTTTCTTTTTTGGCTCTGACAGTAGCACTTTTTCTACATACTACAGGTGTGTTGACATTTAGGCCTATTTTGTAGGGCAGTATTGCATTAAACACTGCTCCCATGTTGTTTCTGCCCCCAAACTCTTGAGGCATCGTCTTACCATTTCTTTAGGCTCAGGAGATGCGGCAACTGATGCCATGTGGCACATCATGGATTTCTCTGGGACCACACCCCAGCACTTGATGTCTAGTTCCGCACCCATTCTCTCTCACCTGACTTGAGCCCTTGGCCAAGCCCTGCTGGACCTCATTAAACAGGTCACTGAGTAGCCTACTCAGCCCCAGTGGAGATTTACCCTCCCTCAGCCACAGGGCCCTGCATGGAACTGGAGACCTTTGTTCGGAAGTTGGCAGCTCCCTCCCCACACATGCTGGCCCCAGCTAGGACTTTGTATGGTAGTTGAATGAGCGTTGGATTAGAAAACAAATGATCCCATCTCCAACCCTGGCATTGTTAGCTCTCTGACCTTAAGCAAGCTGCTGGACACCCGTTACTCCTTTCCTCACCCAGTTGAGAGATCCTCACTGGGTCACTGCATTGAGAAAACTGAAGAGTGTATGCACATAACTTTGAAACCTGTAAAACTATTGTGCAAGTCATAGGTACACTCAAGAGCATTTCTCCTGCTGCTGCCTTAGATGTATGAGAACTTTGTGGAGGAGGTGGATGCAGTAGACAATGGGATCTCCCAGTGGGAGGAGGGAGAGCCTCGATATGCAGTGACCACTACACTGAGTGCGCGGGTTGCCCGGCTTAATCCCACCTGGAACCAGCCCAACCAAGACACAGAGGTAAGGAGGGCCCCAGGGGAAGATAATGAGGCATGTGAGACCTCAGGGGAGGAAATGAGAGTGGTTGACCTGTCAAACCCTAGCAAAGTCAAATGTTCAGACCAGCACCATGGTTCCCATGATTCCCAGGCTGGGTTCAAGCATGCAATGGATCTGGTTCGAGAGGAGTTTCTGCAGAGACTACACTTCTACCAGTACAGCTGGCTGCCAGCCCGGGCCTTGGTAGAAGAGGCCTTGGCCCAGCGATTCCAGGTACAGGCCTGGGAGGAGGTGTTGTGGCTCAGGGCTTAGTGAATACTGGCTGGTGGCTGCTTCCACCCAGAACATTCCAGCCATACCCCACTTCCCTTTCAGGTGGACCCAAGTGGGGAGATAATAGAACTGGCAAAAGGTGGATGCCCCTGGAAAGAGCACCTCTATCACCTGGAATCTGGGCTGTCACCCCCAGTGACCATCACCTTTGTTATCTACACTGACCAGGCTGGACAGTGGCGGGTACAGTGTGTGCCCAAGGAGCTCCATTCATTCCAGAGCAGGTAAGGCCCTCGGGGAACCACCCTGCAGACCTTCAAGCCTGTTGCCTCCCTATCAGAGGAGGCCTCTAACTTGGGCCTCTGCTCTACTCCTCCTCCCTCTGTTCCTCAAGGCCTCCATTTGCTCCCACCAACTTCCTCGTTCTGCTCATTTGTAGGCTGCCCCTCCCAGAGTCATGGCGAGGTCTTCGGGATGAGGTTCTGGACCAGGTCAGTAGAATTCCTGGCTGCATCTTTGTCCATGCCAGTGGCTTCATTGGTGGGCACCACACCCGAGAGGGTGCCTTGAGCATGGCCCGTGCCACGTTGGCCCAGCGCCCAGCATGTAAGCTTCCCACAAGTCCCCTCATCCAATAAAATTTCTTCCGCCTCCTACTGACCAAGCCCTTGCCACATTACTACCCTGCACCACTTTGGGAACTTGCTGAAACGGGAAAAGTGAAACATCTATAACATCTATTATGTGCCAGAGCCTATGCTAGACCTTCAGGCCTGTTGATATTTTCTCAGCTTTGCTTTCCTAATCATTTGAAAACCACCCAGTTCCTAAAGTTAAACAACTTGACCACACTCACCAGTAGCAGCTAAAAAGTGATAGAACCAAGACCTAACTCAAAGTCCATGCCTTTTATTCCTTCACTACATCTCAATGCAATTCTCTTGAAAAGAGTCTCATAATTGGTCTCATAATTGAATAGAAAACACAGAAAAAATCTTTATTATTAGAAGTGGGAGTGAGGGGAGTGGGACCAAGCAGGTGGTTGCCCTTGGAGAGGGTCCCAAGGAGCAGAAGTTGGGGATGTCTCAGTAAAGAGGGGCAGATCATGAATAGAACCTCCGCCCCCACATGGGGTCTCTTGGGTTCGGCCAAGCACTGGGCTAAAATGTGGAAACTGGGCATTGACGAAGTACATAGGGATGTGGGCAATTCGGCCTGTGGACCAGCACTGCAGAGAGAGGGGAGGGAAAGGCCTTATCAGAGACTGGGCTCAAAGGCGGCCATATGGCAGAGCCACACAGCAACCAAGGGCCTCAGCTCCTTCGCCCCACAAAAACCTTGCCCAGACCCCCAGAGCCTGACCTACTCACCACACTGAGCAGAGCCCCTTTGTTGAAGGAAGGATGGAAAGTGATGAGCTGGGCCTGGGCTCCTGGCTCCCCCTGGATAATGCCACTAGGGGAAGAAGAAAAAAAGAAAAGGTAAGCAGGCAACTAGGAACATAGGCAGGATGTGGGTTTAGTGAGGAGCCCAGACCTAATGGCCCGCCTAGCACTTACCAAGGAAGTAGCTCAAACACGGGACTGTTTCGAGTGCGAAAAAGGAGAATGACTGGCTTACCGTCCTGGACCCGTGGATTTCCTATAAGAAATGGATGCAGGCACGGGAAAGAACTCAAGGCAGAATCCCAGGGCAGGGGCAGAGCACGGCAGCCGGGGCATGGACACACTCAAGGGAAAGATGGCCAGGGGCTGAGCAGAGCCCTTCCTCCCCACCTCTTACCTTTCATGAGCACGGCCAGTCGCTCCCCACTGGGGTCCCAGACCATGGAGTGAGCCTCTCCCCCAAGTCTAGGGGTCAGAACAGTAGGTTGGGAGGGCTCGGCACAGTCCTTCCCACCTTTTGCTGCCTCTCCCTCACCTACTCGGCTCACCTTTCCTCTCCATCTGGTGTCTGTACTGTTGTCTCAGACAGATCTGCCACAATTGTTGCTGATTTTGCACCTCCAACACGCCCCTTTCCCTCACCTGTAGATAAGGACAAGGGCTCTTAAGTATAGGAAATGGGCCTCTGACTTGTCCCTTGCCTCCTTTCCATCACACCTCAAGTTTCCCAAGCTGCTTTACTTCCCTTTATCCCTCAGAGTAACATTCCAGAGCATTCCTGCCTCCCTCTGAGTACCCCAGGGAGTCTGAATCCTAAAGTCTTTCCCTCAGCTCACCACAACGTTCTGGGAATGACAAGGAGTAAATCAGTGGTTCCCCCAATACAGTGAACAGCAGCCGGTTTCCATCTGGGCTCCAACAGCCAGTCTGGGATCAGGAAGCAAAAGGCAGGGGAAGGGTGGTCTATCGGGGAATGTAGGAGGAAAAGAAGTACAGGAGGTGGGGAGACAAGCTTGGGGGACCAGGGGCCCATCTCTTCCCCAGCTTCTGAGAATATTACCTGACATCGCCCTGACAGAGTAGGCCACCTCTCACAAGTCCACATCTGGGCCTCCCAGACTCTGTGCCAGAGAGAAGCAGATCACACCTTAGGACCTCTTGTTCCAGAACTTAAACTTCCCTCCCTTTGTCAGTCCCAGAGTCACATTAAAGAATAGGAATGGGGACAGAAGGTCCCTCCTGCTGGAAGTTCCAGGGGCCAAGTGCCTTTCTCCAGGTCATTCTTGCCCTCTCTCTGTCCTCCTCCCACTCACCGAAAGACAGCTGAAGGAGTAGAAGCAAGGACTTTGCTACCATCTGGAGACCAGAGCAGGTTGGTAACCCCACCTCCCCGAAACCAGGGGAGGGGAACACAGGTCTCTGTTGAGACATCCCATACCTAGGAAAGTGGGGTCAAGAGAGTGAGACAGGAAACTCAAGCACCCCTATCATCTCACAGGGAGCTCCCCTTCTTTAAGGTACAAAGAATTGGAAAAGGGCTGTTAAAACAAGGAAATAGCCTTGGCTGGTGTGGCTCAGTGGATTGAGTGAATCAAAGGGTCGCTGGTTGGATTCCCAGTCAGGACACATGTCTGTGTTGGGGTGCAGGTCCCCAGTAGGGGGTGCTCAAGAGGCAACCACACACTGATGTTTTCCTCCCTTCCCCTCTCTAAAAATAAATAAATAAACAATTTTTTTTAAACAGGAGGAAATAGGTTTTATGTTTACAATTATAGCAGGCAGAATTTGAAATCTGAGTCTGAAGGACACAGCTCCTTCCATGGGTAAGTTTAAGACTGAATGGACAGCCCTGGCTGGTGTAGCTCAGTTGGTAGGAGTGGCCTCTCATAAACCGAAAGGTAGCAGGTTCAATTTCTGGTCAGGGCACATGTCTAGGTTACAGGTGCGGTCCCCAGTAAGGCCAGGAGCGAGAGGAAACCAATTAATGTTTCCTTCTCACATCGATGTTTCACTCTCTCTCTTCCCTTTCCATCTCTAAGCATGTCCTCAGGCTTCAGGTGAGGATTAAAAGAAAAAAGGCTGAATGGACAATTATCCCCCTTTCCACCACCAGGCAAAGAATGCTCTTTCCTCAATCTGAGAGATGGCTGAAATGACCAAAAGAGGGGTGGGGACCAACTCACCAAGATAGCAGCATCCACAGGGGAAGCTGAGAGCAGCCGCCCCCCACTGGGGGCCCAGGCCAAACTGGTGACAGGTGTGTGCCCAGGGTGAGAGAGCACTTGGGCACAGCCAGAAGAGGGTCTGCCAGGAGAAACACGGTGTGGGGTCAGAAGACAAGAAGAAAACCCCGTGATTCTGTTTCCTTGCCTCTTCCTGGTAAAACTTCTCAATTCCAATGGCCCCTCAGAGTTTAATCCAGGTTGGGGAAAATTTGTAAGGACCGTGAAAGTTAAATTAAAAATCAATAAGGAAGGGCAATGTCACCACCACCAGGTCCATAGAGGAAAATTAGTGAAAGGAAGTAAGCTTTCACTATAATCCTCCAGGAGGAAAAAATTCTCTGACTAGTCAAGCTAGAATTTGCTGAGCTGGGGTGATGGCATGCGCTGCCCTAGATGACAGCCCTCTCCCCACAGGACCATCTCGCCTGGGCCTGGAATGATCCAGGAGGTTACCTCAAGGGTCCGATCTCTTCTCTTCCCAGAGTCATCTGCCACTCCCCAGAATTCAACCGGTACTCCAAAGCCTGCCTTTCCTTGTCAGAATCAGCCCCCCTCCTCTGCTCCTGCATTGTTTTCTCCTTGTCATAAAGATGCCGCCTGTGGGTTGGCCTCCAGCACTAGACTGGGAACTCCCTGAGGGCACCACTGTGTCTTAGTTTTGATTCTCCAGAGCCACACACTTGGCCTGATGGGTACAGGCTACTGCCTGAATGAGTGCCATCCTCTCCCTTTTCCACTTAACTACAACCACTTTTAGCTCCAATGAGGTCCTAGGCCACTGATCTAAAACTTACTAACTTTACAGTAAGTCATAGTTACCTTTCCAGTTCACAGAGACCGATCTCATTCTCTTCAGTGGCTCCACTGAATTCCACTGAACAGATTAACTTATTCAGGCACGCCTCCACAAAGGGATGTTTCAGTTGTGTGTGATTTTTTGTCTATGACAAACAATGCTGCAAAAATATACTCTGTACCTTTGCTCATGTCATTATTTGTGCAGAATAGTACTAACATGGAATGGGGGGTAAAAATAGGCTTGCACCTTTAAAAAAATAAATATGCCAATGAATTATTTTCTGAAAAGTTTGCACCACTATACTCTCTCATCAACCGTATAGAAAAGTACCTGTTTTCCTACCCTTGCTCGTACTAGGTATTATTGAACATAATAATACTATCATTCCAAATAGGCAAAAAATATTCTTCTAGTCCTTTTATTTTTACATTTATTCTGCTTGATATTTATTTATATATAAAGTGTGAAGCAAGGCCTATTATTTTCTAAATGGATAGCCAATTATCCCAACACCACTAAAAAAAAATCTGAACTTCTTTTTTGCAGTGAAAAGCCAAATCTATAATCTATTAAATTTCCATATATTCTTAGATATGTTCCTGAAAGTTACTCTGTTACATTGATCTGTATGCCTATTCTTACACCAATAACTTTCTAGTACTATAACACCTGGTAGGGCAAGTTTCCTCTCAATATTCTTCCTTTTCATACTTTTTTCTTAGCAGTTTTTTCAGTTATTCTGTCGTTAAAAACTCTAATTCTCTCCAGTTCACAACAGCAAACAAAACCCAGCAGAATTCTGATTGGATGTACACTTAATTTGATATCTTTATATTTTCTTCTAGTCCTTTATTTATTTTTACATTTATTTTTTGTCTGTTGGGTATTTAATTGTATCCAAGCAGACCAAATTTTCCTATCCAGGAATACAGCTTGTCTCCATTCATTCAGCTGTTGTTTAATATTTAACAACTTTCTTCTGATGTCTAATACATTGAATAAATGTAACAATTTATTCCTAGTAATTTATTAACTGTTGCACCTATTGTAAATAGAATATTTTCTTGGTTTCAATTTCTCAATTGATTATTGCTGGTATACAGGAAAGTGATTACCATGATCCAGTCACCTTACTATATTTAAATATCTTATTAGATCAAATAGTTTGAGTTAAATCTCTTGTTTTACTAAGGTATAAAATTGAATCATCTTCAAAAAAATCTTACCATCTTCAAATAAGAATTTATTTTCTTATCTTTTTCAAGACTTTACCATATTTTCCTTTTATTATTATACTCACTAAAACTTCCAAAAATAATGTTGATTAATAATGGTGACAGTGATATTTCTGTCTTTATCTTGACATAATTGAAAATACCTTTAGTATTTCATATTTTGGTTTTGTATGGTAGCTACTGATTTTGAGTAAATATGCTTATGTTTAGGTTGTCTCCTTGTATCCCTGTTTTGCTTGTGTTTTCAATTGGAACGTCTGCTTTTGGAGGAGGGCACTTATTGATATAAGCATTTTTCTCCATTAATTTGCTAATGTAATAAATCATGTGAAGAGATTCCTAACGATAAATAGTCTTTAATTTCTGGAATATCCTCCATTAAGATTTTTTAAAATATTCTTTTGGACTCTATTTGCTCTTATTTTATTTAGGATTTTCGAATCTATGCTCAAATATTTTCTTTCTCATACTATTGTCAAGTTTAGATTTTGGGTTACATTAGCTATCCTGGAACAGAGGACATTAATGGAAAAGGTAGTGAAATCTGAACAAGATCTGGAGTTTAGTTAATAATGTACAAATGTCAGTTCCTCAGTTTTGACACACGTAACATGGCAATATGTTAAAAATGGGGAAACTAGCCAAGACTGGTATGGCTCAGTTGGTTGGAGCACTGTCCCATAAACTGAAGGGGTGCAGGTTAGATTCCTGGTCAGGGCACATACCTAGGCTGTAGGTTTGGTCCCCAGTTGGGGCGTGTACAAGAGGCAACCGACTGACATTTCTCTCTCACATCCATGTTTCTCTCCCTCTATTTTCCTCTCTCTAAAGTCAATAAGCACGTCCTTGGGTAAGGTGAAAGAAATTTTTTCAAAAAAAAAATAGGAAACGGGGTAAGGGTATACCAAAACTCTGTACTATCTTAAAAAAAATGTGCGTGTATATATATAGATATAGATATATAGATATATATAGATAGACTGATTTTTAGAGAGAGAAGAAGGGAGAGAGAAACAGATTGGTTGCCTCCTACATGTGCCCTGACCAGGGATCGAACCCCAAACTTTTGGTTACATGATGATGCTCCAACCAAACCACACTGGCTAGGATCAAAACTCTGTACTACTTTTACTACTTTTCTAAAAATCTAAAATTATGCCCAAATTAGCCCTGGCTGGTGTGGCCCAGTGGATTGAGTGCCGGTCTGTGAACCAAAGGTTTGCTGGTTCGATTCCCAGTCTAGGGCACATGCCTGGGTTGCAGGCCAGATCCCCAGCAGGGAACATGCAGGAGGCAACCACACACTGATATTTCTCTCACTCTCTTTCTCCCTCCCTAACCCTCTCTAATCAAATAAATAAAATCTAAAAAATAAAATAAAATTATGCCAAAATTAAGTTTATTAAAAGAAAAAAATCAGGAGAATTTCCAAATTTTTCTATGATCTGGATTAGTTCAAATAGTATGGAGATTATCTTTCCTTTGACAATTGGAACTCTCATAACCAGTTTCTGGTTTTACATTTAGTTCTCCTAGGTATTATTTTTCCAATTTCATTGGTTTCAACTTGTAACTATATTAACTCCCTTCCCACCTTCCTTTAAACCTGTATCTGACAGTCCTCTAAAAGAGAGTCTTTCTAACTCCACAGTTCACAGATACACACTTTTCACAATCCCAGAAGCCTCTACTTCATTCCTTTCTCTAGATTACAGTATTCTCAGCACCTCCACCTTGACCTTATGTCTGTTACCTCAATGAAAATTGCTGTGAGGACAAAGAAATTCTCCTTCCAAACCTCCTCACTGCCCTTGGCAGGGCCACAACCTCAAGCCAAGGTAAGACAGAGTGGAGGCTCACCTGGTAGACAAGGAGGTGGGGTCCAGGGTCCAGATGAGAATGCAGCTCTGGCAGGCCACAGCCAAGACAGATGCACTGAGGGGCTTCCAGGCCAGAGCTGCCACATTTCGCTGCAGCCGGTGCTTCAGAGAGGGGACTATGGTGCTGAAATGAAAGGGTAGGGGACTGTGTCAAAGCAGGGATATTAAGGCTCAGGAGACCTGAGTACAGCTGAGAGGCAAATCCATAGAGAAGAAGGCTGACCATCCAAGGACTGGCAGTACTGTGGGACAGAAGGATAAGATAATGGTTATATCTGGGTCGAGGACACAGCCAGTTCTGGAAGGAGCCCTGCGGGCCAGGCCCAGGAACTGCAGGACTCCCTTGAGAGCAAGGCTGGAGAGGGAAGTGGAGACTAATCTGTGGAGACTGAAGAGTCAGAGCCTGCCCAGAAGGCCCCCACATACCTGTTGACATTGTACACACGGACCGAGTCATCGAGCAGGGCCACCGCAAACTTGTTGGTGTGGGGGTGCCATGCAAAGACCCGCAAGCAGCAGTTGGACCTGAGGCAGGAATGAGCATGAAAAGTCCAAACCTACACTTACCCTTACTCCAGCCCAGAAACTCAGGTTCCCTTTCATATAAGGACATTACTTTTTTCCCCCACTTTTTTTTAATTTCTTTTTTTTGGTAGAAAAAAAAGGTAGAAGGAGTGAGAATATGGGCAGCCGTCAGGAGAGAGGTGGAAGGAATCTGTACACAGACTTCTCTCTCCCCAGAAGAAGTTGCAAGGTTCAGGACTTGCTTCCTATAACAGCCCCAGAGCTGGTACACTCACCAGTTTGTGACCTGGGCAAATTCAGCAATCAGATCTTCACTCCTGAGCTGTAAGATCAAATCGGATAGAGGATGCACTGGGATATAGGGAGCACATACCCTCCGTGTTCCCCCTGGACCACTCCCACCTTCTACAGGCTTCCCACCCCATTCTGCCCTTAAGGGGTAGGAAATGGAGAGTGGAGAGGGGGGTGGGAGTGGGAAAGGCCAGGGGAGGAAGCCAAACTTACAGACAGGTGTGGGAACAGGGACCCATGAAGGGAGGAGGCCCATCGGCAGAGTGCTAGGGCCCAGCTGGACGCAGTCTTCACCCACTCAAATACTGTGGGGTTGAGGAAGCAGCTCTGATTAAACCATTCACAGGGCTCTCACCGGGCACCCTCTTTGGTGAGAGATGAGCACTCCCCAGGTCCTTCCACCCAACAAGTGCTTCTGGGCACCCACTCTGGGGTATGCGAGGTAGGTGGAGGGAAGAAGTGAATATGGCGGCAATGTAGACAATTAGGCCAGGACAAACAGGGCTAAAGGAAAAGGGGCTGGGCCAACAGGAACCAGGACGAGTTAGGGAGAATATGGAGGGGAGATGCCAACAGCAAAACTAGAGAGGGCTGGAGGGAAAAGTACCTACCCTCCTCCTCTGAGTTTGCAATTTCATTCAGCACCCCAAATAGACCCATGTCTCGCCTGATGAGGAGAGGAAGCTGTGAGTCAAATTTCTCTGATCTCTTCAGTCTACCTTCTACAAATTTCATTCATTCACTCAATAAACATGTATTACAAATGAGAGAATTCACATTGAGTGGCAACTATTTGCCATTCGCTTTAAAGATTGTCCTTTCATTTAATTATCACACTAAAATGGGTATCCTGCCCATTTTACCAATGAGGCAACTCAGGCTCAGGTGTCTCTCAGGGCTCTGTGAGCAGGTCAAGGAGTGAAGACTTGCCCTATGACAGTAAGTGGGAAGTCACGGCAGGACATAGAGCAGAGGAACAGACTGGCCACACTGGCATTTCAGAAAGATCAGTGTGGCTGCAGATTAGAGGGGGTGTTTGACAGACAAGTGAACACCCAGGTGTGGAGCAGCAACTGCAAGTCCTGCCCAGGACACCAATATTTAAGGGATAGTGTGAAGAGAAGCAGCAGTTGGAGAGGCAGAAAGTGAGAAAGGGTCCAGGACTGAATGGCTTTCAGACAATGAAATGATGTTTAGAAAAAGGACTCATGGACATGGACAACAGTGTGGTGACTGCTAGGGGCAGGGGGGCATAAGTGGACTACATGGTAATGGAAGAAAATGTAATAAGGATTAAATGCAAAAAATGTAATTAAAGGAAATGAAATGATGTTTAACTTCCTACATAGAGACATGCAAATTAAACCATACTGTAATACCAAATATTGAAGTCTGATAGCATATGATTGGGGAAACAGGAATTCACATACACTGCTGCTAGGACTGTAAATACGCACAATTTCAGCTGAAGACTATTTGACAACAATACATGAAGTTACAAATGAACACACCCTTTGAACCTAGCTACTTCATTTGTAGAATTCACTCTCCACATGATAACAAGAGCTAACTTTTGAAGGAATTAATATGGGCCAGGCACTGTTCTCTAAGGGTTTTACATCTACTAACTCATTTAATCATCACTACAACCTTGTAAGACAGGTTTCATTTTACAGCTGATGAAAACTGAGAGGCAGAGTGATTAATTTACCCAAGGTCATAGTTAAAAAGTGACACAGCCAGGAACTAATTCAGGCATTATGGCTTCACTTCTACATGTGCAAAATGAATGACTTACACAGATTATTCACTGCAACCTTACACCTCACCTTGCTGAGCTTCAGGTAAAGGCTCAGGAAGTGGTAATAACATTCGGAGGGGGTAGGGAGCAGGTTCACATAATTAAATCATAAAGCAAGGCAAGTCATTGGAGATGAAATGAAAATACTGTTACACAGCATAGAGTTCTAAAATAAGGACTGATAATTTGCATGATATACGGCTCTGAACTGACAGCCTAGCTGCCCAAGGTAGAGGGGTGGTGACCTCATTTTCTCCAGGATCTGTAGACCGTGGCCCAGGAGACCCTTTGCCATGTCTCACCAAATATTGATGCACCTCTTCCACACTTGCTCCCTGTGATGAATGAAAGCAGTTCTAGTGCCATGGTCCAGCCTCCCAGGGGTCTTCAGGGGATCCTTAGACAGGTTTAGGACAGGGAAGTTGATCCACTATAGCCCAGAAGGGAGAGGTATGAAAGTGAGTCAGTCTCTTCCCCAGATCTCTGCTGAACTCCCTGTCATATCCAACCCATGGCTGGACTAACTGTAAGAGGCTCCAGGGACCTGTTTCCCATTTCCACAAATTTAACACTTCAGAAACCAGAAAAGAGGTCTTAGCTCCCTTATCTGTAAAACTACAATAATATTTCATAGGGTTGCTGTGATTATTAAAACAATACTTGTGAACACCTGACTCAGAACCTCCTTCTTACAAAAAGCAAACGCTCAGTAAATGTTAGTGTTTCTTCCTTCTCCTTCCCAGGAACACGGAGGCAAAGGCTGCAGGTTGTGCTTTCCCAGTTCTCCCAGGGACTGTCCCCAACTTTTCAGTACTTCTCCTGCACCCTCACATCTCTTCGATTTGCTCTCGTTCTCTCCACTCCCTCTAGGCCTCCCCACAGGTCATCATCCCTCATCCTCCAATCCCAGCCCTAAAATGCATTCCCGCCCTTCTATCCTTCTCCAGCCGCGGCCCAGCGGTTTGCAGTCAGCCAAGGTGTGCACCGCGACCCCGCCCCCGCCACGCTGCCTCAGGTCCCCAGTTCTCTAAGACTCCGCCTCACGCCTGTAGGTTCCCTCCCTTATCGCCCAAGTCACCTGGCCCCGGAAGTCAGGAGGCGGACTCTCGTAGCTCTTGCCTGTCACCAGCTCGTTATTATGCTCGTATAGGGTGACTTGGCCCCTAGGCGGAGGCGGAGGGAACAACCCCAGCGAACACATCTTGCCAGGCCAGAAGACGTCAGGAATCGATGAACTCCCGGAGCCCGCTCCTCTCTCCGTTCCCGGGCTGGATTCGGAAGGGTACGGATAGCCGCCTAGGACAAACGCCGACGCAAAGCTCAAGGCAAGTGAAGAGAATAACAGAGAAGGACGCGTGCGTAGTCCGGGAACAGGCTTCCAGAGCTTCCTCGCGCGTCACCTGGCGGCTGGAGGGGGAACGGCGTGGACTCATCAGTAGGGCCAATCCCTAGTTAAGGGTCCGGCAGGCTTTTTTTCCTGTGGGTCTGCTGTTTTTCCGAGTTCCAAATTCCCCAACACATTTTCCCACTCTCTCAGCGCTTGTAAGTCCCAAAATAAGCCACGTTCAGGGAAGTACCTAATTAAACCCTCCCAGGACTGTGGATCGCCCCAAGGAAAATACAGACTGTCACACCGACAGCTGGCTGGAAAACCTCCAGGAGAAGACAAGTGAGAAAGGACCTTGAGAGTCAGTGTTGCGCCTGCCTGAACCCAGGGCCCACAGGGTTAAACATTCTGGAAAGAAAAGGGAGGAACTGTTGGAAAACAGTAAGATTTCCTGAACACTTGTTATAAGTGCTTTTATAATCTTGACAACCCCGTGAGGTAGGTACTGTTATTACTATAAGGAGAGTGAAACACACGCATTTAACCTAAAAATACCAAAGGCAGGCTTTCTGACTTCAGAATAAAAGTGAAATTGATCTTATTCTATCTAACTCCAAGGACTGGAACTAGAACTGGAGTCTAATGCAGAATGGGGACCCCTTGTCTTACAGCTGCATGACTTTGGAAAAATCTTTGAATTCTTTGAGCCTCAGCTTCCTCATTTGCAGTATTCTAATTATTTCATGTGGTTGTTTTCTATTCAAAATAATAGGAATAAAACCATTAATAAGTTATAAAGTGCTAAATAGATATCAGACATCATTAGCCATAATTGATCTTGGGCATTTGTTTATTCATTTAACAAATGTTAATGAGCAAATTCCAAGCACCATGCTCTCAGGACAGAGAAATGTTTAAGGCATAGTCCCCACTCCCAAGAGCTGCCAGTCTCCTGGGAGACTATATGGAGCATTCTAGTTTAGCATTCTTAGATTCTATGTCTGCTGCTCCTTTCTACATGAAAAGTTCCCCCCAAGAAGGTTATTCCCAGGTCAGAAAACAAGGGGCTCTAGAATGTTAATGCCTATAGGACTTATCTGAGGATCTTCCTAAAATTCTAAGTGACTTCTTGCAGATTCTAAGTGGACCTCTGAAGCTGAATTTCTAAAATGCCCCCAGGTGATAATGCCCAGACCACACTTTGAGTAGCTACTCCCCCCACCCCGCCCCCGTTTAGTTTGCTAGATTTGTTCACTGTCATCTGGTAGGTCACAGAAGGCTTAAAGAGATTAACGTAAAACCCTTTGGGGAAATTGGCTGGGAAAGCTCTCCTTGAAAAGGGGGAGCAAGACAGGTTTGAAGGTAGAGAGAGTCAGTGACTCTGACAGATTAGTGGAAAGCACTGAGAACCCATCACAAAGTTTTTGTTTTACCTCAGTCGTGACACCATCCAACTCCAAGAAAACCCCCCAAAATCCCTATGGTGTGTGCCTGCAACTTCCACTTCCCTTCGATGAAGCTTGATTTTCACCGACAGGTTGTGTTATAATTATCAGGTGGGTGTCTGTCTCTTAGCCTGTAATGTGAACTGAACAGGAGGAACTATGCTACGTGTACTCACATTCCGCCACCGCCTTCCCCATCCTTCTCACTTAACGTTCCTTGAATGGTTTTCACAACTTTCAGATTCTGGGGAGGCTGAAGTCCAGGCCTAGTGCACTTCCCACTAACTTCACCAGGGGGAGCGACGGCCTCGATGACAAAACCGCTGTGACCCACCGCCCCCCGGGGTGGAGGCGCTTAGCGGGAGGTCTCCACAGACCCCCTACAACCTGGGCGGGAAACCGAGTCAGCGCCCGTACTGCTCCCCGAGACTTCTAACATGGGCCCCCCACTTTGGGAGGCATCTCCGGAGCCTGGGTGCCTGGAACTCAGCCCGCCGCCCCTTCCCGGGAGCCCCGGCCGGGGCCGGTAACCAGG
Organism: Trachops cirrhosus; assembly: GCA_028533065.1. NCBI lineage: Eukaryota > Metazoa > Chordata > Mammalia > Chiroptera > Phyllostomidae > Trachops > Trachops cirrhosus. Next base: position 46,226,514 of record CM052539.1, read on the forward strand.
CGCACATGGCCCGCCCGGCCCTGTTTGTCCTGGCGGCGAGCCGCCGCTATTTGAGGCGGTTTTTATCTCCCAGAAACCAGCAAAACCCCAAGCGGAGTCTAGGGAAGATGAAAGGGGCCGAGGGCCTGGGGAGGGGAGGACCGCGGGGCTGCGGCGGGCGGGAGCTGGCACCGGACAGGCGGAGACCGGGAGGCAAGAAGGCCAGGCCCTGGGGGGTCCGGAGGAGGCCGCTGAGCGGGCGGGGGTGGGAGTCCGGGGTCCACTCCGGGTCTCCTCGCAGGTTAGCTTCCACCCGTCCCCCACCCTCAACCGGCCCAACCCCCTCTCCCCAGTCTGCCTCCCGCCGCTGCCCCCAGCCCACTGGAAATATCCTCCGAATGCAGTTTTCTTCAAAGCGCCTTTGAAGCCGCGCCCCGCCGGAGGGCGAGATTTCGCACCTGGCGGAGGGCGAGAGGGCTGCTGAGTGGGGAGGGGGCTAGCACCCCGAAACCGCCCGGCTCGCCGTCTCGGACCCACTGCCCCTTGTCCACCACCCCCACCCCCACCCCCCACCTCCAGCGCTGCAACGCGGTCCCGGAACCCGCGACAGGGACCGTGGGCTGGGGCGCCGCCAGCAATCGGGCTCAGGCCGGAGGATGGTGGGGCTGGGGGGGGGGTGCCAGGCCGGGGTGCCCCCTTAGCCCAGCGGGGGAGCCTTAGGGGGTGAGGGCCGCACAAAGCCCTATTGTGGCTTGGGAATGGCCGCCACAGAGTGGCTTTTGTTCCTCCGCTAACTCCGTGGCGAGCACGACTGATTGCGGCCCGGGTAGGGGGCGGGTTACGTGCCAGGCCGGGGCCGCCCGCCGGCAGCCGCCCCTATGCAAGTCCGAGGCAGCGCAGCAGTCCGCGCTGCGACCGCGGGACCGGTGTTCCGTCCGGGCCCCTGCCCTGGCCTGCCAGGGTCGGTTGATGCAGAGCCCGAGAAAGAGCAGAAGAAACCTCTCCGCCTTCCCAACTGTGCAAAGAGCCCAACGTCAAAAACAACAACCTGGATGATCTGGCAGACGAAGTCTTCTACCGCGGGCAAAATGTGCAAACCAGCACCTCAGAACGCCCACGGGGAGTCCCCAATTTGCCAAAGAAAAATCCCAATCCCGAGGCTCACCCTCTCCCTCCCTCTTCTCTTTTTCCCACTAGGACAAAGTTTAAAATCGAACTTATTTATTAAATTTAAAAAAAGACTCCATGAGGGCATGATCCCTTCCCTTCCATGTATTACCTACCCTCTCCCCAAGCTCTAGAGGCTTTAACCCTTTAACGTGGGGCCTTGAGGGAGCAGGAGATAGAAAAGGAGGATCCAAAGTCACAGGAAAGGCATTCGAAGGCACAAAGCGGCTTTAAAAGTCACTGGAGGTGGAGGTGGGAGAATTTGAAGTCCCAGGTTGGGGGCCTATGTATGCACCCAAATCAGCTTAGGGACCTATGTCAGCCTAGCTCCATAAATTCTTCTTTCTTGTGGCTTCTAGACACCGGTCTTGCTCACAGTGCCTTGCACAGAGTAGACACTCAATAAATACTTGATTTATTTGAATCTGATCCCAGAGAAAGCCTTCTCCACCTATTCTTCAGGAGAGGCACCTCAAAACCAAAGTCTGCCTCCTATTAAGCGGGCTTCCACAAAAAGCCTCTCTAAAATGGCAGCTTCAAATTCTCCATGACCATGGCAACAAGGGATTAGCCTAATGGGGTCATGGTGTGAGGGGAGGGGCAGTGGAAGAACCTGTTCTGGGTTTAAGGGAGCTGGGGTACATTCCAGTCCCCCCTCCATAGGACTTGAGGTTTCACAGCTTCTGGCTGGGGGTGGGAATATTAGGGATCATCCAATTGAGAAATAGCTCATCAACTCTTTAACAGAGATCTAGCTAACCAACCCTATTAGCAGAGATTCCATTAAAAGAGAAACACCATTAACTGAGACCCTGATGATAGAAATTCTATGAACAGGATCTCCACTAACACTTCACCTATACAGAGATGCATTTGACTAAAATTTCCATAGCAGAAATGGACCTCCCCCCCCAGCTCACTCTACCTGACCTGTCATTATAACTTAGATAAATAGAATTATTATTATTACTATTCATTTCTCTTGGGATATAGGGGTTAAATATATAGGCCTGGGGGCAGCCTCCCTGACCCTGGGGTCACCCCATCTTTAGGATCAGATCCCCACTGGTCTGCCCCCCTCCTGGCACCCTGCTCCCTGTCAGGTCACTAACCCCAATCCCCCTAATTCTGGGCCCTAATAAAGAGGCCACCAGGGGGCAATAAATTATCATCATTATCATCATTGTGTTTGTAAAAAGGAGGAACGCTGTGGAGTATGGACAGCAGTGGAATAAGAACTTGGGAAGACTGGAGCCTGGAAGCTAAGGGGTAGTGGTAAATAAGCTTGGGAAGCAGAAAGGATGGGTGTCAGGGAGTTAATAGGATGGAGAAATAAAGGGTTGGGAGCCCAAATGGAATGAAAATGAGTTAGTATTGTAAGAGCAGAGTAGAGAGAAGCTGTGAGCAGGGGTAAGGAAAGAGTTTAGGAAGCCAGAGTACAGAATCAGGCACAAGGTGAGGGACTAAGATGAGAGTTCATGGAATTGGCTCATGGCAATGGGAAGAGGGGAGCTGAGGAGGCATGCAGGAAGATACCCAGCCCCAGAATGGCCAGGGGAGAGATGCAGAGTGCCCCAAAAGGCAGCATGCAAGGGGCAAGGGGAGTGAGGGGCAAGCAGTGGTCCACAGAGCCAGGAGAGGCTGGCAAGCAGCCTGGGGCTGGAGACCCTCCACCCAGCTCAGATCTCCAGCAGGTTGCTCTGCTCCGGGCTGCCTTCAGGGGCTTTTTCTGGGGGTGCCGGAGAGGCTGAAGGTCGGGGTGTCTGACTGGTCTCCTCTTCCCCAGCGCTGCGGCCCTCCCCCAGCTCCTTGGGGCCACTGGGTGGAGGGCCTGGGCCTGGTTCGCCATGGGTGCGTTGGTGTTTGCTCAGGTGGTCGCTTCGGGTAAAGCGCTTGGAGCAGAGCAGGCAGGTGAACTTTTTCTCCCTGGTGTGAGTGCGCACGTGGCGCTCCAGTTCATCCGAACGGGTGAATCTCTTGCCACAGAAGAGCCAGTTGCAGACGAAGGGCCTCTCGCCGGTGTGCCAGCGCAAGTGGGCCTTCAGGTGTGAGGCCTTGCCATACACCTTGCCACAGCCTGGGATGTGGCAGCTGTGGATGGGCTTCTTCCGCAGCCCAGCTGCTGCGGCCCCCAGGCGCTCTATCTCTTGGCAGTTAGGACAGTCACAGGAGGAGCGCCCTGCTCCACTGCCCCCATAACCACCACTGCCCCCTGTGCCTGCTCCACGAGGGGGTTTGGCTCCACCACTCCCCTCCAACTGCCCACTATTGCCCACTGCCTTGGGCTTATAGACATCTTGGGGTAAGACATGCTGAGGCCCTGGTTGCAGAAGGTGAGGAGCTGGGTAGGGGGCTGGATTAAGGGGGGCAAAGTCAGCTGCGTAGGTGGGTAGCTGGGGGTTCAGTGGAGGCTGAGCAGGGCCTGTGGGCAACGTCCCTTGCAGCCCATCACCCTGGCCTTGCCCACCACCTAGCCAGTTGCCCCCAGGGTGCATGTCCCACCAAGGTGTAGGAGCATTGCCTGGGCCTGGTGAGATACCTGCATGGATGCCTGCCTTGTACCAGGAGCCATAGGGGTGTGCCATGTCCAGAGAAGTGTAGACACTGGGCAGGCAGTCAGAAGAAGTGTGCCCCTTGGGCACTAATAGCCCAGGGTCCTGGGTGCCCGTGGGCCCAGGGAATGAGTGGGAAAAAGGAGGGTAGTCATTGGCATAGCCCGAGGTGGGTGCTGGAGGACTGCCTGCAGGTGAGAGGAGCCCATTGGTGCTTGAAAAGGGGGCTGGGTAGGCATCCCCCATGGTTTTTGCAGCTGAAAGGTCACTGGCCACAGAGTATGGCTTCTTTGTGCCTGCTTTGCCCAGTGTCGTGGAGTCCCGCAGAGGGCTGGAGCCGCCAAATTTGCTACACGCCGCTGTCAGCATGGCCAGGGGGCTGGAGCCATAATGAGCTTCCTCCTGGGGAGAGAAGGAAGCACCACTTAGGGGAGAGGAGGAGAATGCAGAGGGAAGGGTAAACCAGGACTTCAACCTAGACACATGGAGATGAGAACAGAGGGGTCAGGGAAGAATTGAAGCAAATGGGGAATTAGAGGCAAGAAGAGGGGCCAGTGAGCACTGGGTCCCAGGACACAGCTCAGAGGCATTGTGGAAGGAGAGCAGAGGCCCAAGACTGCAGCCCGACACCCAGCCACGGAGGCAAGAAGCAGAGTTCACTGTGATGTACCTAGGGGTGTGCAAGGGCTTCCGAGAAACAGGAGATGCCTCTCAAATAACCACGAGAGGGGCTGGGGATAAACGCAGCGCCTGAGCAAGTATTAGGGATCCTGGCCCCTGGGAGTGGTTTGGAGCAGAGGCCATGATGAGGGACTTGGAAAAGGAAAGATGAGGCTCAAAGAGCAGCACGGGAAGGAGGAAAAATATTAGGGAACTACATTTACCCCGATTCCAGATTTTCCCAGCATTACCCCATATTTCACTTCCTGTCTCTGCTTCATCTCCTGACTAAGGCAGTGGCTGGGTCTCCCCAAGGCCTTGTTCCCATGTCCCTGGTAAGGAATCTCTTGGCGGAGACTCTGGGCCTGGGGAGCAAAAGGAAGTGATGGCTAAGACACTGGGACATTGAGAGGGAACAGGGCTGCCGCCAAGCCAGGACTGTGGCTGAGGCAAGAATGTCTTTCAAGCGGGCAGTGGCACCTCCTGCTTTGTGGAGCCAGCTGGTACCCCTTTTGGAGGGCTGGAAGAGCCTGAAGTCTTCACTCCCCTCCAGGGTGGGGAATTGGGGTGGCTATGATACTGGCTCACAGCCATACCCCTCTGTCTCAGTGTCCCCTAAAATGTTGCCACAAAGCTGGTCTCTCTTCGCCCTTCCAGCACAGTGTGGGATGGAAGCTATGTAGGAAGATACATGGACTCAGGACACAGGAGGCTTTTAGAAATGCAGAATGCCCTTAATGCCCATCCTGCCGCTATCGCCAGGCCAGACCTCCCTCAGGAGCTCCCGGTACCCCTCCCTGGGTCACCCTCAGGACACTCTGGGAAGAGATGCCCTCCAGGACCCTGGCTGGCACAGACAGGCATCCATCACTGAGAATCCCACCAAAAAGCAATGTCCTCAAAAGCTGACCCTGGACAGTTCCCTGACTGGGGTCCTCAAAAGCCAATGTACCTGGTGCCTTCTGGGTAAAGCTGAAAAAGAATCCAAGAACCCAGAGTTCCCAGACCCAGTCTGTTGTGCGTGTGAGACACTAGTCCTCAAGGCTGGTCTGGGGTCTTAAGGTTGCAGTGAAGGGTGTGTGCACTCACCACTCTTGCACTGCTCCTCAAGTGCAGACCTATTGCTCCCCCTGCCCAATTCCCTCTCTCTCTGAGGTTCTGTTGTCCCCATAGACATGGACTCCCAAATCTGAGGCACCAAAAGCTTCCTCAAGTTGGGCCATAGTAAAAGCCCTGGTCCTTCCCAGCCAGGATTCCCCTGGAGCCTCTGATCCCCCAAGGAGAGGGTGGACTGAGGTGCTGGGGCAGGAGCCAAATCCCAGCATAAAGGGAGAGGTAGAAACATGGAATACGAAGGACAGAGGCAGAGACCAGGAGACACAGGAGCAAAGCACCGAGTAAAGGGTAAGGAACTGATGTAAAAGCCTCCAGCGGTAGGAGAAGGAGAACAGAGGGAAAACTGGCCTTAGGGGACAGAAATGAGTCTGAAAGAGCAGAAAGGTGAAAGACAAAAGGGAGGGAGCAACAGGAAACCCGTATAAACAAAGAGAGGTGATGGAAAGAGACTGGGCTAGGAAGGCAAAGGAAAACAGTAGAAAGGAAAGGGAAGGAGGAAGAGAAGAGGAGGAGGAAGAGAAGAGGAGGAGGAGGAAGAGAAGGAGGAAGAGGAAGAAGGCAGATTTCCAACCTAAGAAAGCCACCAAGGGGCTGGGCCCCAGAAAACCCCCAGACCAGGCCGCTTCTCCCGCCTTCCCCCCTGACCGCCCCCTCCCCCTCTGCCCAGCCTGGCCCGGCTCCGTTGGTTTCCCTGCGGTCGGTTTATTTTTAAAAACGCCGACGCCGTCCCCCGCCCGGCCCTCACACTGTGGCCACAGGGGCCTCAGCCAAGCCCAGGGACCCCACCCAGCTGTGGGGAGGGAAGGAGGGGTGAAAGAAGGCAAGCAGCCCCAGGCCAACAGGAGACCCCAGCCCTGGGGAGCGAAGGCCCCAAGGCTTTTGAAAGCAGGGAAAAGGGAGCCAGACACTAGGCCCACTCAGACTATTCTAGAAGCCAAGAGCTGGGCCCCTGGCTGTTTCACCACAGCCTCAGTTTCCTTCCCTTGCTGTTAGCACTCTCCTGAGAACTGGGGAGAGGGTTCCAGTGAGGGGTCCTAAATATGAACCCTCATACCTGATGGAATGCATTACCTTTTGGGGACCCAGGAGTCCCACCTTCTAATTGTTTTTAATCCTACCTCTCCACCCACTATCTCTTAAAAAGCAGCAACAAAAAGTAGACTTAAAGTAGGGAAAGGGGAGCCTGTGAAGGAGCAGCATGAGGTGCTGTCCCAGCTCTCTCACCCAGATGTGCAGCCAGGAAGGGAGGTCCTCTCTTCAGGTGCTCGCAGTGCCCAGCTGACCTCCCACTGGAACATTCGCTCACTGCATATCTGAGGGCTGGCTGGCCATAGGTTCTGAGCACCCAAGGGCCCAGTTTCCAGTTCTCCACTTTTTCAAACCCCTCCTAGGTTGTTTAGTTCTCCCAGCTGCCAATTCTCCCTCTGCACCTAGCCTGGACACTATTTATCCCTCCTCTCTGTCCTCCTGCGTGTCAGTCAGCCCAGGTGAGCTTCCCATCAAGCATCAGCTGCTTCTCTCTCTGAACCCAAAGTTCTTCCCCCTGCCAAAGATTCCCCCCATACCAGGCAGAGGGCTTCCTGGTGGTGGTGGCTGAGGAGAGGGGGGAAGAAATGTGAGGACCCAGGTGCCCCAAAATTGGTGAAAGAGGGGACTGGAATGTCTTTATGTTGGGGCACCTCCAGCTCATGGGGAGGGAGGGAAGGACTGGAAGCCCACTTCATGACATAACCTCTTGCCAAGTGCTATCACAGTTCAGTGTCTTTCCAGCAACCCTTTGGGCCAGCCCTTCCCCCAGGCACCAGTGCCACGCTGGCAGCTCTGGTGTGATGCCCATGCCCACTGACACTGCCTTTACCTTGGGTGGACCCAGGATTTCCATGCACCTTAATTCTCCAGCTTCCTCGAGACTACCCCTTGCTTCAATGATGGCCCAATATAGAGTCTAGTGGAGAGACTACAGGGAGAGCAGTCTGCCTCAGTGCAGCACCTGGGATCCTTGACTGGTACAGAGGCAGTGACAAGGGACGCGGTGTTCACCCCATTGGCGCCCATGCCATTCCCTCAAACTCAGTCACAAACTATCCCCCAGCCTTACACACATACCATTCCCTACTTGGACTAACAGATATGGCCCCGCTTATACACACACATACACACACACCCGTGTTCTCACAAAGTCAGTTGCTGCTTTACGTTCTAACACTTACACTCTGAACATGGGCGTTAACACTCCCACTCCTCTTGCACACACCTCTCCTACAGGCTGAACGAGTTAGCGTCCTGTTCGCCCCATCACCCCTGGGACCTGAGCTAGGGTGCTGGGAACATAGACCATAGATGGGGGCTTCTGCCCTGGCCAGGTAGCTCAGGTAGTTGGTTAGAGTGTCATCCCAATATGCCATGATTGTGGGTTCGATCCCCAGTCAGGGCACATACAAGAATCAACCAATGAATGTATAAATGGGTGATCAACGAATCGATGTCTCTCTCTAGTCAATAAAAATAAGTAACTAACTAACTAAATAAATAAATAAATAAACATGGGGCTTCTGAGGACCAATAATATGGAAGATTCAAGGCCATTGAAGGAGGCTGACTTTAAGGGAGGGTTCTCTGGCCACAGATTCCTGTGGAGGAGGAACCTGGGAAGTAGGACAGACATGGTGACAGAGAAACAGAGTCAGAGACCCAGAAGGAGGGAGAACCCAGGATATTCAAACAGGCTCTGAATGGCTGTGTGTCCCCCTTTCCAACTATGCGCCCTGAGTCCCTCAGAAACCATGGTAGAACCAGTGATTTCTCGAGACCCCAAACCCTGACCCCCATGTTACCCTGGTTTCCTCCATCCTCAGTGCCAGAGGCAAGGGATGCTGGGGTCCCAGCCTGGAGGGGAAGTGGCCCAGTCCGCCCTGGAGCCTCCCACTCCCAAAATAGAGCTGAGTTTGTCTTTGGCTGAAAGCTAAATATTTGTGAGCCGGGCAGGCGGCCTCAGACCCTGGCCCTCCTCCTTGGTTCTCTCTGAGGCCTGGGCCCAGTTCTTTTGGTCAGCCCGCCCCTCCGCCAGGCACAGGGCTGCCCTGCTCCCTCTATCACAGCCCACCTCCTCTCCTGTGCACACCAGCCCAGAGGTCCAGCCCCCTCCCCACCTCCAAAGCAGACAAAACACTGCTCAGGCTAAGTTCCTGGAGACAGGACCCCCAACTGCCACTCTGTGCTCACTCAACCAGTCCTAGCACCTTCTCTCTCTCCTGCTCGTGCTACCAGCTTATCTCTCTCTCTGCCTTCTTTCCCCACCCCACCCCTTCACTCACTCCTTTCTCCATCCCCTTTGCAATCCCAGAATTGGTGTGCTTGGTCGACCTTAGGGGTCCTGCCTTCTTCTTGCCCAGTCTCCTCTCCTCCTCCTTAGACTGCACTCTGACCCCTGACCATGCTATCTCCTCCCTTCTCCTGCCCCTTCTCCCACCCCCTCTAAACCCACTCCTCTCTCCTCATCAAAGGGACCCCCTAAAAGTGACAAGCACCGCAGCAACTGTCTGTGTGAGTTGGGAGGTGGGGAGTAGGCAGGGATTAGGACCATTAAGATTGTGGCTGGTGTCCTGGGGGGAAGAGGGGACAGTTACCTCAAGCAGGGAGGACGCCATCCTGAGACAGGGGAACAGGTCCCAAGGAGCCAGGCAGATGGAGAGAGCCGAGCCGGAGAAAGGGAGAGGGAGAGGGAGTGAGAATGGGAGAATGGGAGAGAAGAGATCTAAAGTTAGAAGGGACTGGGGGGGTGGGGGTGGGGGGGCTGCTCTCTGTCTGTAGGGATCCACCCTCTAATTACAGCTTTCCCAGAGGAGAAGGCTCCGGATCCAATGAGCAGGGCGAGAGAGGGAGGCAGAGGGTCCAAATTTCCTGCTCCATTTGCTGAGCTCCCCAAAGAAGGGATCTGGGCGGGAGAGGAGAAACAGGGCTCCCAGGGAAGAGGTAGAAGCAGGAAGGGGGTAAGGACACGGGGAAGTTGTCAGGGCGTCCTGGGGGCGCTGAGGGTAATGGTTGAAAGGTCGGTGGGCCCAGGTGTCCCACACCCTGCCCCCGGCAATCTCATGGGCATCTGTGGGGACCCCTCCCGGCTCTCCCTAGTGTCAGATACCTGGGGGATCTGGGACTGGGTGTCCTGGGTCTCTCCTCTCTGGAGGTCTGGCAGTGGGAGTGCAGGCAGGAAGTGGCCTGAGGGTCCTGGGAGGGCTCGGCTTCTCTCCCAGGCCAGCTCCAGTCCTGTTCCCACTTGGGCTCCGATCCTACAATCCTACTGACTCCAGAGTCCTGGCTGCTGCTCGGCTGCTGCTGCTTCTGCTGCTGAGGCTGCCGCCGCTGCTGCTGCCGCTGAGGGAAGGAACAGGAGGGAAAAGGAACAAACCCCAAACCACTAATTAGAGATCCAGGGGGGGGATGGGGGATTGGGGACGACACTCACACAGAGAGACTGGAACACACAGCCATACACACTCATGGACAAACACAGGATGATACATGCACACGTACATGCAGCACTGTGCACACAGACACAGCCACTGTCATGAATGAACACAGACAAACACACACACAAATGAGCTCAGTGACACGGCTGGAGGCACTCACACCACACACACACCCGAGCTGACCACAGAGATGCTTGCTTCCCCAGTCACCCACCTCTAGATCGGGAGAGCAGTGTGTATGGACACGTGTGCGTGCATACATGTGTGTTATGAAAGACAGGAGGGGCAACGTGCTCGGGGGTGAAGGCTTCTGCTGCCCAGGCTTTTAAGGTCACTGAAGCAGGTTCCAGAGCAAGGCTTAGAGAAAGGGATGGAGTGGGACAGAGCCTGGCACAAGCTTGGGGGTTCCCCTGTCCTCCTTCCAATGCCTTCTAGGAAGTGGTACCTAGGCCTACCTCACTCTGTGGGGCAGAACCTGGATCTTCTGATGCTGGGAAAGTTTAAGGTGGGCAGGAGTGAGGGTGGGAGTGAAAGGTCAGTGGGTCAGCTTAGCCATGCTCAAGCCTAGCTCCTTTGGATTAAGGCTCCAAAAGGTATGCTCTGGCCTCCATTATTCTTTGCGAGTTACCCTCCTTGGGCCTCTCTTAGCCACACATCAAATCCCCACCCTTTGATAGATAGTCCTTCTCATGAAAGATCATGCTTTCCTGGGAGGGAGCTCCTGGTTCCCTTTTTCATTGCATCAATTCCCTCTGCAGCAGGAGGAACTGAAGTTAGAGTTTAGGTAGGACTTCTCATCAAAATGGAGAAGAGAAGGAAGGTCACCCAGGTTGGGAGAGGGAAACCAAAAAGTCTGTTAATTGAAATGTGGGTCCGGAGGTAAGTTTGTGGGAGAGAGAGGAGTGGGCAGCCAAGTGGTAGAACCAGCATCTCTCCCATGGAGGGGCCCAGCCAGCTGGGGTTGTTTTACAAGTTATTCCCCAACACACCCCTCTCCCCACTCCCAGCCCTGCCCATCAGAGGAATGGAGCCCTGTCCTTCCCGTCCCACTCCCCTAACTCCCAAAACAGTCCTCTCACTTTCTCTTCCTGAGTGCCCACTTCCTTGCTCCTTTTGTTCTCCCAGCCCTCCTAGGAAAAGGTGGGGAGGAATGAGGAGTTGATGGAAGTCCAGGGAGGGTTAATGAAGTTAACTAGCAGGCAGGATCTAAGTTCAGGGTAGGCCCAGGTATTCTGGATTCCAGCCCAATGATTTGATTTCCCCCAAGGAAGCCTGTGGGCCCAACTTCTGGGGAGAGGTTTAGGAAACCAGGGTGGCTGGCAGCCAAAGGAAAAGGAGCAAAAGAAGAAACACAGGGAGGCCAGAAGGACTGAGAGACACACAGAGCAGATGAAACACTTGGAGAGAATCAGAAGAGACCGTGTGGGATGTAACAGGGGGAGAAAAGAAGCAGAAGACCAGGTATGTGGCTTAAAAAACAGAGCAGAAATACCTGAAAAGGAAAAGAACTGGCCCAAAGGAACAAAGATGAGGAGACAATGGCTTAGAGAAAGGACAGGATAGGGAAAATAGCCGGACGCCTGGTCTGGTAAGGAGGAGGCAGGGAGTTAAAGCAGCCAGGCAGGTGGGGGGGCGGGGACGGGGTATAAATAGTGCATAATTGTGTCCGATGATTACACGGGCCACCCCACCCGTCTGCCCAAGAGGAAGTGCCCGTGGTGGGGTGTCCTGTGACCTCGCAGTTTCCCCCTGGTGTGGGGGGGCGTCTGAGCCTGAGGTGCCAGATGGATTTCTGCCCCCCATATGCACACACACTCAGGGAAGAAGATGGGGAAGCTTTGGAGAAATTATTGCACCAGCAGCAGAAAGCCCAAGGCCCGTTAGGTCAGGCAGGCAACTGAGACAGAGGAGAAAAGTCTAGACTCCAGAGAAGAAATGGCAAGTAGTAGAAGCACTGGGGCTCAAACTAGATTGGGGAAGAAAGGAAGAAATGTAAGGGCATAAAGAGGAATCAGGGAAGGATGGAAGGAGGTGCAGGGTGGGGGAAGGAGATCGGGGCAGGGAGGGTCAACCTTCTTTGCTTCCTCTTTGGAGACCTTAAACCCTAATCCCATCTGGGAAGGGGCAGCAGTGCCAGGGAAGGAAAAGAAAGGAAGGAGCAGGGTCCCCAGGAAGATGTATGTGTCGTTGCCAACAGAACAGTCCCTGTAAACGGAGTCCCCTCCTCAAGGTGTGCCAAAGCCATAGGTTTGTGAAGAGGGGCTGCCTGAAGCCCCCAGCTGCCTCCCTCAGGACTCTGGGTTCTGGCTTCCACACCCTTTTAAAAGATAGTCCTGCAGCCCAGCTGAGGCTCTGGTGTTCCTGGTCTAGATGCCAACCCCCCCGCCCAGTGCCCCCAAGGGCTAGGGGCAGCAACTGGGAGCCCTGACCAAGGACCTGTCTCCACCCTCGCAGGCCTCCCTCAGCCCAGCCTCCCAGGGGGTGGGGCGGCCCAGGCAGAGGCGCCATGTGGCAGGGGCGGGTAGAGGCTGCGGCTCTGGTCCTTCCAGTATAAACCCCCTAGGCATCTGGTTTCTATCCACCACCCCCCACCACCCTGGGGGCCCCTCAGCCTCCGCCCATGGCCACCCAGACGCTGAGCTCCCAGAGATGGACGCCCCTGAAGGAAGGGGTGGGACGGTGCCTTTCTGATCTTTCAACCCCAGGACTGAGCTGAACCACAGGGACCGCTCCCTTCCCTCCCTCCCCTCAAAGATTCAGGGTGGGATTTCTAGGTTAGATGAGGTTGAATCTGGAACCTGCCTCAGTTCTCTTTAGGTCTTTTTAAAAAGATCAGTGGGGATGAAGAGAGAGTTAAAACTGGGGAGAGTGGAAGACCCCTACTTCTCAAGGAAGCTGCCTCCTTCCACACCACTGTCCTCTGCCTACCTTCTGGGCTGGGCTCCTCTGAGAACCTTGATCCAAAGGGACTCCTAGCCCTTCCTCTGTTGTTTTTATACAAGGTTTGGCTCCCCTAGAGCGAATCCCCACTGGGGATTCGGACAGGGAACAGAGCCCCTGAAATAAAAATTGACACAAGCTCTAGAACAGACCTAATGAGTGACACTGTCAGATAACACACTTGCACACGTGCTGAATGATGGCTGTCCAGAAAGTATACAGCCATGTAATAAGAAAAATAGAGGCATTTATTGAAGAAGACACAAGATACAAGAAACACTCACATAAGACAACAAAGCCTCAGTCCCCTTCAAAGTAGGCACCTTGGGACCTCACACAGTTCTCCCTGTTGCCATCAGCTGTCCTGTGGGATTTTCCTGAATTTCATCAATTGTCTGAAATCTCTTCCCTTTCAAAAGTGATTTTAGTTTTGGGAAAAGCCAGAAGTTGCAGGGCACCAAATCTGCGCTGTAGGGGACTGAGTCACATGGGTGATTTGATGTTTCACCAAAAACCTCTGCACGAGACGTGATGCAGGAGCGGCCGTGTTGTTGTGATGGTGATGAAGCTGCCAATCACCAGTTGCCCATGGCCTCGGCCTTCTGAATCATCTGAATAGTTTCCACAGAAGAATGTTCAAGCTTAATGCAAAACTTGATAAAGATTCATTGCTCTACTCACCTAGTCATTCTGAATACGATGGCTGTACAGTACACATGCTCGCTCACTCAACAGCATCTACCACCCCCACTGACTAGTACAGTGGAGTCATCATTGTTCACACATGTGCATTCCAGCCCACTCTCCTTGGCTGCCAGGTTATGTCGATGTTATGCAAACCATTCTCGTTACATTAACAATGGCTGGACTTTTTCCAGAAAGATCTCGTGTATGCTCTGCAGGTGCTCACATTGACACACACTGATATATATATATGTATATATGTATATATATGTATATGAATGTACATTATACACTGATACATACACATACTACACATATGATGTTTACACAAAGACACTTTCTTTAAGCCCCGATCACAAGAATTCATACACCAGTGTGCATACATACAGAGAGACTCACAGTCACCTAGAACACCCCCCACATGGACACACACAGACTTGCATCAGACAATGGTTGCAATAGGGCAAGTGTCTCATGCCTACGTATGGGTCTATCATCACAGTTTCACAGCTCTGGAGATCCCTGAGTTATCCTAGAGGGTATTTAGGAACCCTTCTTCCTACAAGAATCTCAGGATAAGGGTGATGTGGAAGGTACTGTTAGTCCTACAGTTGCTGTCTGCAACTCCTACTAGTGTAGTAACCTCCAGTGTACCTTCAACGGACTTTTACCCCCATATCTGCCAGAGTTCAGAGACCCAAATGGCCCCAGCGCACTCCTTGGCCCTGGGGAACCCCCGCATTCCCACCCCCACCCAGACCCCCCCTGCTCTGCGGCCTGCTGACTCATCTCTCCCTCTGTGGAGCTCCCCAACCACAGGGGCCTGGAAGAGAAGCTTGGAAAGTTGCGCTCATGTCCCGGGCCCCTGGTCTGGCCACTACCCCCCCCCATGCATCCAGGCCCAGCCCTTGTCTCTAGTAGAGACACTGGTGACAGGAAAGAAGGCACCCAGACACAAGAAGAGAAAGACAAAGGAGGAGAGAGACCTAGGGGAAAACAGAGATGGTGAGAATACGGATAAGAAACTCTGAGGGACAGCTGCTAATCTGGTGGGATCTTCAAAAAGCCATGAGATTGGGGACCAGGGAAAGTCACTCCCACTCAACCCCCTGTCAGGCGGAAGATCCATTCGTGGCTTCAGAATATGGACACTGCTCAGTGTCTTGACCTAGCATTCCGAAGTTAGGCTCAGGGAGCTTGGAGAAGAGGATCCAATTCTGGGAGGCAAAGCTGAGGACAGAGTGAAGGAGGGAAGCTTCTGAGAGGCTAACAAACTCTGTATAAGACAGCTTGGAAAAGGTGCTCCCCACCTCACTGCATACTCTACACTTTTACACATATGTGCATACCTCGACCCTCTGCCCATCTCCCTCTCTGCTAGCCCTCCCTCTTCCCTCTTCCAGGACCAGGGCCACAGGGCATGAATTTGCTGCTAGCCCTGGCTCCCCTTTTCTCTGAAGCTCAAGTTTCCTTAGTTGACATCTGAGCCCTGAGACAGTATAGCAATTCCAGAGGAGGCAGATCAGAATTAGAAAGAGAAGTGCTATGGGAGGGGGAAGAAGACACAAGGATAGCAGAGGAAAAAAAGAGGCAAATGGAGGGAAGGGGAAGACTGAGGCCTGATCCTGGAAGGAGGTGATCTTCCCTGGGTAGGTGTTTCACATGGGTCAGCATTGAATCAAGCCTCTGGTCATCTCAAGGAAGTGCCACTTTCCAAAAAAGATACCATGGAATCTGAAGCATGAAATATATTAATATCTTTAAACAAAGAGAATTTGGGGTCCTGATGATTATATCTTCTATCCTTAGCAATGGGGATGAACAACCAAAGACAATGGTCCTTCAAAATGTTAGCCACCACCAACCACACTCACTTTCCCCGATCTGCTCAGACTCTTCTTGGGAGCAGTTTTTTGAGATATAGGCTGGATCTGATGAACATTCTTTCATTCAACAAATGCTCAACGAGCACCTATTCTGTGCCATGCATGCAGGACTAGGTTTTGGCATGCAGCCATGAACAAGACAGATCCAGTAACTAATATAAGAATGGGAAGTATCTTGCCCTGGCAGGGGAGCTCAGATGATTAGAGCATCATTTGGATATGCCAAAATTGTGGATTTAGTCCCCAGTTAGGGCACATGCAAGAATCAACCAATGAGTGCCACTGAATGCATAAATAAGTGGAACAACAAAATCAGTCCCTCTCTCTCCCTTCCTCCCTCTCTAAAATCAATAAAATAAAAAAGAGTGAATCTAAGCTGGTGTTGGGAAAATCAAGGAAGGCTTCTCAGAAGAAAAGGATGACTAAGTAAAGAAACTGAAGGACCAACAGGAGTTAGCCAGGTAAAGACAGAAAGTGTTAATTAAGACCTGCCTCCCCTATATGCAAAGGGCCAGGGGTATGAGGGGATGCGGGCACTTTTGAGGTGCTGAAAGTTGAGCGTGACTGGAGCACAGTGCGTGGAGGCTGATGGAGAAAGTCTAATCAGTTGTACAAGGGATCTGAACTTGATTCTAGAGGCAACATATGGAAATATTTGTATTTTAGAAAGATGACCCTGGCTACAGAGAGGAGAATGGAATTGGGGCTTAGAGCCAGCAGTTTTGTGTAAATCTGCCGTTTAGTATGGTGCAAGCTTGGGTTATTCAACCTTTGATGCTTTAGATTCTTCTTTTTTAGAATGGGGAAACATAATACAGCAACCTCCCAGGGTTGTTACAAGGATTAGCAATAATATATGTGGAACTCTTACCACAGTGTCTGGCACTTAGTAGTTATTCCATCAGTGGTGCCTATTAGTATTGTCAAAGTTTGGAGGAGGGCAAAATTAGAGGCAAGGAGACCAGCTTGTTGCAGCAGTCCAGGCAAGAGGTGAGAAGCTGTGGCCTGCAGCAGCAGAGGGCATGACAAGTGATGGAAGGGTAATATTTAGGAGGTGGTGTAGACAGGACTTGGGGCCTGACTGGAAGTGAGAAGTGAGGGAGAGAGCAGCTAAGACACGAGTGTTTGTGTGTGCGTGTGCACCCAGGACATGCAGGCGTTTTAGCGGTATCTCTTCAGTTCTGAGAATGGCCCTTGACAGCTGGTCAGGTCAACAGAGCGAAGGGGCTGTGCTGCCTCTGAGGACCTGGTCTCCAGCCTCCCAAGAGGACCCCTGCCCCTTCCCCACCCTCACCCCCACACATACACTGCTCTAATCCCTCCTTAACCATTTCTTTTACCTCTTTTCACCCATCCCTGCCCCTCTCCACCCCCTTCTTCTCTTCTCATCCCTTAGGGAGGCACTCCCTGTAAGTTCAGAGTCTGCCTAGGCCACCCTTCTTCATCCTTCCTTTTCCACTGTCCATGTTACTGAGAGTCTTCAGGACTCAGCCACCACTATCACCCTCTTCCCCATACACACCCTCAATCGGACGCCCCCTCTGGATCGCAAAGAATTGCTTGACTTTTTCTGCGTGGAGTTTTAAAACAAGGTGAGCGGTTAAGACTCCAGGGTTGGGCGGGGCGGGGGAGGGGTCCAGCTCCAGGTGTGGCCCCAGACCCACAAATTTTGAGGTCTGGGGATGCGGGGAGAGGCCGAGGACGTCTCCTCCCTTCCGTGCCTCAGTGTCCCCGCGCGGCTGGGAGGCAGAGGGGCGGGGCGCGGGCGGGGCCGGCCGGGCCGGGCGCCCGGGCAGGAGGCAGCTGCATATCTGCGGTCCCGACCACAATTGCTGGGAGTCGCGTCCCGGAGACTGGCGGCGCTGACTCTGCCCGCTGCGGCCGCCGCGCCGATTAGAGCCCGAGAGGGAGCGCCAACCCAGAAAGGGGGGGGGGGTAGGCGGCGGCGGGGGATCTCCTGTGCCCCTTTCCCCTCCGCCCAGGCAGCGCCTCCAGCTGCCCCGCCCAGTCCTTTCCTGAGGTCCCGAACTTGTGATGGGAGACCTGCCTTCCCAGTCCTGACTTCCTCCAGACCAGGATCCCAGGCGTCCTCGGATGGACCCTGCAGGGACGGAGGTGCTACCATTACCATCCCGTAGACCCCAGGCTGCCAGCCTCTCTCGCCCTATCTCTTTCT
This sequence comes from Trachops cirrhosus, assembly GCA_028533065.1. NCBI lineage: Eukaryota > Metazoa > Chordata > Mammalia > Chiroptera > Phyllostomidae > Trachops > Trachops cirrhosus. The sequence continues at coordinate 46,244,140 of CM052539.1, forward strand.
CATCTCCTTCCCCACAAGAAGAGAAGTCTGAATCTGAGGGGCTCCCCATTCCCTTATTCCCCCCACCCGCCCTGCTGCAAGCACTCTAGACAAAAGTAGTTCCAAGTAAAGAAGGGAACACAGGTATTCAGGTGCCAGAGCACCCCCTGCTGGCCGGCCAGAAGGCCCTCCCCCCCCTCCAGCTGTGACCTCCAGCTGTGGTGGTTGGGAAGAGTTTCTTTGATCTAGGAGCGTGGCCACCCCCTCCAGGCGCCCCATTAACCTCCATTATCCCAATTAGGCAGCCCTCCCAGTCCTGGATCTAAGCTTCAAAGACCCCTTAGTGGGGAAAAGAGGAGACCGAATGCTATGCCCACCCCCACCCCCCACCAAGCCACACCGCTTTCAGACAAGACCCAGGTGTCCTGCTCCTCAGTTTAGGTAACCCCTAGCAGGACCAGAAAAGGGACCGCTAGAGAACACCCAGATATCAATTCTTAAACTTCAAAAGAGAAAGAACCAGATAAGAAAAGGAAACTTCTTTTGGTGGCTGTCTCTTAATTGTCCTGCATTAAATGCTTTAGGTAGCAGCATCTAGGTTCCTGGCCTGAGCTTCCTATCAACTTATTCTGCTTTATCCAGTGGAGAGGGGAGCCAAGAGGCACCCCCTCCTCCCTTAATCCTATCTCGACACTCCCTTCCCTCCTCCCTCCTGGAACAATTTCCGCTGGGGGAGCAGGAGCAGGGCCCAGCACAGTGGCCGCTTCCTGGAACATTTTCCTGTATCCGAAACCGCGGCTCCCTCCCCAGGGACCGGCTGATCAAGGCCAGATGGGAGCAGGGATGGGGGAGGAGGAGAGGGAGCCAGGCTCTCACAATCACCCCCTTCCAACACATGCCCTCCACAGGGAGTCCCCACTCTGACACACAAAGGCACATACCACATGCCACAGTCACACACCCATGGGTATTCATGGCGACACTCATGAACCACAGAAGCCAGGTCTTAGAAGAAGACATACAAAAGAACATAAATATATTCAACAAACGCATGGATGATCACACACACTCTTTCTACCCAGTCCCATACCCCTTTAAAGTCTCCTTGGGCCCTGGGTCTTCCTTGCTGGCTATGGAAATCTTTGAAATCCAAGAATACAGTGGTGGGATAGCAGGGAGATCTTAGTTAACAAAGGTTGATGGGACAGACAGAGACATCTAAGTCTACCTAGGACCTGCCAGTCAATACCCACCACCTCATTCTACTTCTGGGTGGGTCTCAGGCCTGACCCCTCTCTCCAGGATCCTGGAAATCAACCAGGATAGGGGAAGTCCAGGATGCTCCCTGTAGTCGGTGCTACCCTTAGAGTGTTTTTTAGTTGCTTCCAAATTCCTACAGAGGAAGCACATGGTGTCCAGTGGGCTCCCTCATGGCAGCCATGGGACAATGAGCCGACAAGAATGTGTAGCTTCTGGGACCCTGGCTGGGGAGCTCTGCTGGTTAGAGCATTATCCCAGTTAGTCAAGGTTGTGGGTTCCATCTCTGGTCAGGGCACATATAAGAAGCAACCAATGAATGCATAAATATGTGGAACAACAAATTGATGTTTCTCTCTCAAATCAATAAATAAAAATTAAAAAAAAAAAAAAAGAATATGCAGCTTCAGGAAGCTCTAGGAGCCTGAGAAGCTGGGAACCTGTGGCCTCACTGGTGACAGCCCGCCCTCCACCCATCCCCACTGCTCCCCCTGATCCCTTCTATCTCAGCCAGGGTGGTTGAGAGGAAGAACATGGGGATTGTGCCCTCAGCTCACTCTGTTCATGAGCCTTACCCTCTTCTGCCCACTTCCTTTCCAGTTCAGGGGCCTAGTTCATTTTTTGGGGGGAAATTTTATTTATTTACTTACTTACTTACTAGAGAGAGAGAGGAGGGGAGGAAGAAAGAGAGGGAGAGAAACATCTATGTGTGAGAGATACATCGATTGTCCCCAACTGTGGACCTCGCCCACAACCCAGGCATGTGTCCCTGACCAGGAATCTAACCAGTGACCTTTCAGTTTGCAGGCTGGCACTCAATCCACTGAGCCACACCAGCCAGGGATAATTCTTATTCTTTTTTTTAATCCTCACCTGAGGATATATGCATTGATTTTAGAGAGAGAAGAAGGAAGGGAGAGAGAGAGAAATTGGAACATCGATGTGAGAGAGAAACATCAATTGGTTGCTTCCCCATATGCTCCAAGGGGAATGGAATCTGCAGCTTAGGTACGTGCCCTGACTGGGGATCGAGCCACCAACCTTTCGGTTTGCCAGACAACACTCCAACAAATGGAGCCACCTGGCCAGGGCCAGAGCCAAATTCTTACATCCCACATGTTCATCTTTTGCTGGAAAAGGTACAAATTTGAGCATGGATACACTATGGGATCAGAGTTGTAGAAAAGCTGATGATGGAGATACATAGTCTGCTTTTTTCTGGAACATCTTCTCACTGCTTTAGGGAGAATGTTTGAAATTGTAAAGTTCTGGAAAATCTGGGAAGGGGGAATATGATAATCGTAAGAAGAACCAAAGTTAATCTATCTAGCCAAAGGTCATTGTATTTTTACCTGGATCTTATGGGCTACTTAGGAGGTATATTCTCTTTCTCAAGCTCATCTGGGGATGGGTTACCTCAAGCCATTTTTTTCTCATTTGTTTAATAGTTTACCTCTCTAGCTATCTAGAAGTCTTTTATTTGGTATAACCATAGTCTTCCATTTTCTTATTTAGCCTGCAACTTCTTGCTCCAGCTGCAGTATAAAAGCCTATTAATACATCTAGTAGTCAATAGCATTTACTGAGTGAGCCCCTGGGTGAAATAGAGAAAATAAGACCCTCAGTGCCTCAGCGCTTGCTCTCTGGGACCTTAACAACCTAGTTAGGGGAGAAAAAGATACATGAAAAACTCTAGGGACCACATTTGAAGGCATAGACAAACCCACTTCACCTCCCAGTACCTATGTTTCCTCATCTGAAAATAAACAAATCTGGCTACATCTAATTGAGAACTATTGATCTCTATGAGGGCTAAGATCCCTTTTTTAAAATTTACTTCAGGGTTGCTAGAATGGGTTTCCAATCATGGAATTCACTAATAAAGAGCACATTAATATGTTAAACACAAAGAATCACATCAGCGATTCAATACATGCAAAGAAAACACTTGATGAAATTCAAAATGGTTATTCTTAAAAAACCCATTAAAAAAAAACAGGATTCAACCAATGGTAGAGATTGTTCTGAATATTTGGTTCCCTCCAGCTCTAAAGTTCTAGGGTTTTGAGATCCTTTCTTGGAACTGAAATCAGGTTTCTTAGAAGGGGAGATGGGATCTGACTTGCAAAGAGAAAAACTAAAGATGCAGAATGATACGTAGGTAGGCATGAAGCACCCAGCAAGCCTGTGATAAAGTAGAGGTAGGCTCCCAAGGGTCCTGACCAGAGGCTTGCCAGGACTTCATTATCAAGTAAAGACCAAAAAAGGAACATTGATTATCATCTCCTATTATCTTCCAGACACTGGGGTCTCAGGAAAGACAGAAACTTATAAAATACAACAATCCTGGCCCTCACGTAGCACATAGGCTTACATTAGGCAAATTTCCTTTCCAAAGCAGGGTCCATGGTGTGTTACCCAGTAGAACCTAGTAGTACCAGTAAGTGCTTACTGCACAGGGCTGCAAAGCAGGGACACTAAAACAAATGGAAAGTTTGAGATGAATAATTTATCTCATATTTTTAAAAATGTAAAATTTAAAAAAATAAAAGCATCACAGTAGTCACTGTAAAAGTAATCAGATATTTGTGGTACATCCTCACTTGTGCTTATTTTACTTCTAGTGTTTTGCCTGGAAGCCCTTATGGTGGAGGTGGGTACCATAATGTTTTCAGAGCTTAGAATCTTTAAGGGTCTTAACTTCAGCCAGCTCAGTTCAGTGTTTTGGAATAGCAAGAACTTCAATGTGTGCTGCGAATGGGAAGGGATGCCACAGAAAGATAAACCCTTGGAGGGAAGGACAGTGTGTAAATTGCTGCAGACAGGACCTTCCCTAAATCCGCGGCTCTGGAGAAAGAAGATTGAGCAAGGCTACTCAGCACCACCAGGTGGCAGGAGTGAGCTGCTCAGCGTCGCCACCTATCAACACTCGAGGCCTGGGCCTAGGAGCCCAGCGTCTGCACGTTTTTTTGCAGGGGACAAAGGCAGAGTTGTCAAAGCTGAAGCCTGGGCGAGCGTGAGAAGTCTCAGATTCTAACACTTCCCCCAGCTTTGGCTCAGAAAGGGCAAGACATTTGTCAAAGATCCAAAGGTGTCCTGACTCCCAGGCCAGAATTTAGCAGGCAAGTGTCTATTTTCTGTCCTACTTACCTGCCTTTCTTTCACAGACATATCCTAAGCATCAAGTGTATGCCAGGTATGTACTGGAAGTGTGCAATATAACATTTAACAAGAAGTGCGCAATCTAGTGGAAGAGGACCTGGTACACAGCTATGCTCCTACGCGACACTGGGAGGCCGTTTGAGTGGCGGTTAATGAAGTCCACTGCCTTGGAAGTCAGACAGACTAGGGTATGAACCCAAGCTCCACCACTTGGTAGCTGTGCAAACTCTGTGAGCCTAAGTCTCTGTGTCTGTAAAATGGAGGCAAATGACCCCCGTAGAAGACCAACAAAATTATATATATCAAAAAGGCTTTTTTAGTAAAATAAATAAAATTCACTGCCTGCCATACAGCTGTTATTATAGGTGATGAATGCTAGGGGAGCAGCACCCATTTTAGACTTGAGACTTCCCAGAGAAGATGACCACTGTTGTAGAAACTTGAAGGATGAGTAGAAGATACATAGGGGAAGGAGGCAGAGGTGGGGGTGCTGAGGGTAGAGGAAGGTGGGCAAAGGAGAAGTAGACAAACTCTGGGGAGCATGGATGCACACCCTCTGGTTCACCAGCACTGGGGACAAGGACAAGGCTAGCTTCCCATATTTCAAGCTGGCATAGTCTGGATTCTCTCCCCGAATGTACATGCATTTAGTGAGTACCTACGCTGAGCTTCTCTCAAAGGCTGTTAAAAATAAATGAAATAAATAGATAAATAGAGGCCTGATCTTTGTTCTCAGGAAGCCTATGGACAGTGGGAAGAAGAAAGGGCAAGGCCTCAAACTTTCTGCTCTAAGCATTGCTAACTTGATGGCACCTCAGCCTTCTCACTTTCACCCTTCACTCGTAACACCAACTGACACGAGTCTGGGTGCTGCCAGGAAAGGCCAGTGAGTGGGCTGCCCGCTCCTTACCACCTGCATTTTTACATCACTCAAGTCTGGCTAGGGCGGACATGAGGCCCACCTTGAAGGGGAAAAACATATTCAAAGACTCTCTGTTAATGAAATCAACAGTTTTATAGTTCTTTACGGGCTGCAGTGGCACTTCCCCTGCAGCAACTTATTAGATCTTGACAAGTGCCTTATCGACTAGGCAAATATTGTAAGGTTTTGTCAGGAAGGAAAGAGAAGTTTAGAGACTTAAATGTCTTGACTCCTTTGTCATCCTAATGAGGTTGTGCTTTGTCCTAAGGAAACGAAATTCATTGAAGAATGTGGAACAGGGAGGTGAAATGGCCAGATCTCTATTTTAGAGTCATCACCACAAGAAAATATTGCACAGAACCATAGGAAAACATGTATGAGAGTATTTATGACAGCTTTGTGGAATCAGGAAGCTAACTTTCCATCTCGAAGGGAATACTATGCAACAGAAGTAATGAACTACATATATCTATAGCAACACGAATAAATCTTAAAAAAGTGTTGTGTGGGAAAGTGAAACAATTACACTTCTAGCACAATTAAATTCTACATGCATATTAAATGCACCCACAGAACAAGGACACATATATATTCAGGGACCAATAAACACATTAGATGGTGCTTATAGAGAGGAGGGGAAGGGCTTAGGAATAAAGAGGAAAAAATTAACTGAAGAGGGGCCTTGTATGTTTCAAATAATGGTAGTGTGCACTGTGAACCAAAGGATATGATTAACTTACTGACTGTTTGCACCTAGATGAAAAAAAAAAAAGATTCCATGTACTGGATTCTCATTTTCCCACTTAAAAATCCTTCAACCATCATAAAAAAGACAAGAGATAACAAATGCTGGAGAGGATGTGGAGGAAAGGGGACCCTTGTGTACTATTAGTGGGAATGTAAATTGGCAAACAGTATGGAGGATCCTCAAAATATTGAAACTAGAACTACCATATGATCCAGCAAATCCACTTCTGGGAATACATCCAAAGGAAACAAAAACGTTAACTTGAAAAGACACCTGCACGCCCATGTTTATAGCAGCGCTGTTTACAATGATGAAGACATGGAAACAGCATAAAGTGCCCATCAACAATTGAATGGATAAAGAAGTTGTGGGGTGTGTGTGTGTGTGTATACACACACACACGTATAATATTACATATATATTATATATAGTGAAATATTGTTCAGCCATAAAAAATGAGGAAATCCTAACACTTGCGACAACATGGGTGGACCTTGAGGGCATTATGCTAAGTGAAATAAGTCAGACCGAGAATGACACATACTGTATGATGTCACTTATGTGTGGAGTCTAAAAACAAAACAAAACAAAAACCAAACATTGAATAAGAGATCAGACTTGTGGTTACCAGGGGCAGAAGGTGGAGGAGAGGAAATTGGAAGAAAGTGGTCAAAAGTTACAAACTTTCAACTTTAAGATAAGTGTTAGGGATGTAACATACAATGTGATAACTGTCACTGACACTGCTTATTACATAGAAGAAAGTCGTTTAGAGAGTAAATCCTAATAGTTCTCATCACAAGGAAAATCCCCCCCCCCCTTTAAAAAGATTTTATTTATTTTAGACAGAGGGGAAAGGAGGTAGAAAGAGAGGGAGAGAAACCTCAGTGTGTGGTCGTCTCTCACGTACCTCCCACTGGGAACCCGACCTGGCCCGCAGCCCAGGCATGTGCCCTGACTGGGAAATGAACTGGCAACCCTTCAGTTTGCAGGCCAGTGCTCAATCCACTGAGCCACACCAGCCAGGGCTGGATGTTTTTTTTAAAGATTCTCAGGTAGGTTAATAATCATGATTTTCCACTCAGTTCAGGTATTTCCAGGCTGGATAATGGTCCCCTTATGTGTTCACATATCTGCTGTCAATTTGTTTAAATAGTTTGTCTCAGTCTAGTGGGAATGATTGAACCTTTTTTTTTTTTTTTTAAGATTTTATTTATTTATCTTTTAGAGGGAAAGGGAAGGAGAGAGGGAGAGAAATATCAATGTATGGTTGCTTCCTGTGCATTCCCTACTGGGAACTGGCCTGCAACCCAGGCATGAGCCCTGAGTGGGAATCGAACCGTGATCTCTTGGTTCACAGGCCCGCGCTTAATCCACTAAGCTACACCAGCCAGGGCTGATTGAACCTTTTGTATCTGACCCTTCTGCTTCAAATCTTTTAGTGGCTCCCCTTACTCTCAAGATAAAGTTCAGATTTCTTTTTTCTCCTTTAGACTTTTTTTTTTTAGAGAGAGAGGGGAAGGGAAAGAGAAAAAGAGGAAGAGAAATAACAATGTGTGGTTGCCTCTTGCACACCGCCTACTGGGAACCTGGCCCACAACCCAGGCATGTGCCACGACTGGGAATTGAACCAGCGACCCTTTGGTTCTCAGGCTGGTGCTCAATCCACTGAGCCACACCAGCCAGAGCTAGACTTTTTGTTTTTAAGGTTTTATTTATTTAATTTTTAGAGAGAGGGGAAGGTAGGGAGAAAGAGAGGGAGAGAAACATCGATATGATACAGAAACACTGATCAATTGCTTCTTGCACATGCCCCAACTGGGGACAAGGCCCGTAACCCAGGCATGTACCCCGCATGTGCCCAACCAGGAACCAAACCAGTAACCTTTTGGTTTGGGGGACAATGCCCAACTAACTGAGCCATGCAGGCCAGGGTGTTTTTTTTTTTTTTTTTTAGACTTCTTAATGAATCCTATAATTCCTCCTGGCTTACCTTTAATTCATTCATTTGTTGAACTTTTATCAACTATCTAATATGAACCAGGCATTCCATTAAACAGTGAGGACAAACATGAAAAAAAGAACAGCACAGTCTTCTTTCTTGCAGTTTACAGTCTTTGGGGGAAGACAAAAGTTGAATGAGTAGTGACAGGGTTAGATAGGCCTGAGCCTCTCTCAGGAGTCGGGAAAGGAAGGCTTCCCTGAGGAGATGAGAATTAAACTGAGTCCACAAAGGTGACTTAGAAGTTCACTGGGAGCCTAGGGAGAAAGGAGTGTTTCAGGCAGAAGAGGCAGCATGAGAAAGTCTCTGGCTTGGAGAGGATCACCGCACACTGAAGGAGCTGACAACGTGTACCGACAGGGAGGAGGAAACTGTGGCCAGACTTGAAGACAGGATGACTCAGAGCTTTACAGGCCGAGTTAAAGTTAGGGACTTTATCCCAAGTGTGCTGGAAAGTCTTGAAAAGATTTAAGTAGGGGAGTGTAATACAATCAGATAGGGTTTTTTAAGCAGGATCTGGGTGTACTGTGGAGCTTAGATTGGATTTGGATGTTTGCAAATCCCATCTGCCTCTCCTCTTCAGAGGATATTTTGGAGTCTTTTACTAATGGTTAAATTCATCTCCTGTGACTCAGTGTCAGCTAAATGATCAGAATGTGACCGTTTTCACAAACTCCTGGAGATAGCAGTGGTGTTCCATGTCACTGTCGTTGGGTCATTCAGTGAGCACTCACTGGGACTACTCTGTGCAGGGCACAGGCCAGGGGCTGGGGTGTGAAGGTGAGTAAGACCCAGCTCAAGGTACCACAAGAAAAACAGAGTTGACCTGTAAAAACATAAGTTCTACCACATAGAGAACAATAATAAAGTTAAAGACAACTGACAGGAAGAAGATATTTTCAATGTTTTTTAAAAAAGTATTAGTATCTATGTATATCTAAAGATGTAAAATAGTATAGCAATTTTGGAAAACAGTTTGTCCATTTCCTTTTTCTTTTTAAAGACTTTCTTATAGAGTTAAACATACATTTACCATAAGATCCAGCCATTCCACTCCTAGATATTTAAGAGAAATAAAAACATATGCACACAAAGACAAATAGAATTCATAGTAGCTTTTTATGTTTTATTTTTTAAAAGATTTTATTTATTTCTTTTTAGAGAGGGGAAGGGAGGGAGAGAAACATCAATGTGTGGTTGCCTATTGTGTGTCTCCTGCTGGGGACTTGGCCTGCAACTCAGGTATGTGCCCTAATTGGGACTCGAACTGGTGACCCTTTGGTTTGCAGGCCCAGCACTCAATCCACTGAGCCACACCAGCCAGGGCCATAGTAGCTTTTTCATAATAATCAAAATATTGGAAACACCCCAAAAGTCCACCAAAAGGAGAATAGATGAACAAATTGTGGTATATTTATACAATGAAATACTACTAAGTAATAATAGGAAACAAGCTACCGGAATAGCCAACAACATGGAAGAATCTCAGAACCATTTTGTGAGTGAAAGAAGCTAGAACAAAAAAAAATTTTAAGCACATACTATCTGATTCTGTTGCTGTGAAACTCTACAAAAACAAATCTAATTCTTTTCTAGAATCAAATCTAGAATAAAATCTAATGAGAAAATGAGTCAGTGGTTGCCTGGGTGCTGAGACAGGGAAGGGCTGGCAGCGATCGTCTAGGAGAATGAAGCACAGGAACTTTTTAGAGGAACGTTCCTTATCTTGATTGTTGTGATGGTTACAAGCTGTACACACCGGTCTGAACTCATCAAAATGTACATTTAAAATGAGTGCTCTTTATTGTGTAAACATTATACTTCATTCGAATTGATTTTTTAATTTCAAAAAACACAACAACATGAAAAGACAATTGACAGGGATAAAATACTTGACAGTTTTAACAAAGAGTTAATATCTAATACACATAAAGAACTTCTTTAAGTCAGTTCAGTAGAAAAATGAACCTACAACATGAAAGGACAATTCACAGAGGACAAAATACAAATGGACAATAACAAAGAAAAGACACTTGTCCTTATAATTCTCAATAAATCAAGAAAAAACAAACTTCAATAATGGAATTGTCTGATTGGCAACAATTTTTTTGAGAGTCTGTTTATTAAAGCTGGGGGAGTGAAACAAGGAAGGTCCTAGGATAGAAGGAGCAACAGGAGAGAGCCCAGACGGGCTGCTTTGGCTCTGTAGAAACGTCAGAGGGAAAAGGTGGGCCCAGGCAGGGCTGCTGTCAGCTCACTGGAGAGTCAGAGCAAAAGGGGCCTTGGAGACAGGGTCAAGGGTTAGCCCAGGATGAGCTGCCGCTGCCCACTGCTCCCCTGGTTGCAAGCCTTGTGGGGACCCTTAGAGTTTAGAAGAAAGAAAATTCACTTGAAAAGGAGGTTTGAGTGGGTGTGCTCCAAGGAAGGCGTGTCTCATTGACAACAATTTTTAAAAAATTGGTGAGAATTCAGGAAAACTACCACTGTCATAATACGGGTATGTGCAACTGGGAATGTTTTTAGAAGGTAATTTGGCAGTGTATAAAAGTTTTAAATGTACATAATCTTGCCTCAGAAATTCCACTTCTAGCAATCTATACTGATAATGCTGATATGTATGGAATGCTTACTGTATGCAGGAATTCTAACCATATCTCAATTGTTCTAATGGAGTAAATACTTTTAGTTCTTCATTTTACAAATGAGATTAATGATTCTCAGAGGTTGAATGAGTTGCCTAAGGTCATACAGCTAGTAAGTCACAGATCCAAGATTCACGCCTATAGTTTGTCTCCAGAATTTATGCTCCTGACCACTCCTGTCATACAGCTCTGCACCCTTTCCTAAAGGTTATATGTGGGCACTAATGTATAAATAGAAAGATGTTTGCTGTAGTTGAGTTTGAAATATTAAGAAAGAATAAAACCAGGCCCTGACTGGGTAGCTCAGCTGGTTAGAGCGTTGTTCCAATATGCCAGGGTTGCGGGTTTGATCTCTGGTCAGGGCACATACAAAAAGCAACCAATGAGCCCTGGCTGGTGTAGCTGAGTGGATTGAGTGTGGGCCTGTGAACCACACAGGGTGGCAGTTCGATTCCCAGTCAGGCATAGTTGCAGGCCAGGTCCCCAGTAAGGGGTGAGCAAGAGGCAACCACACATTGATGTTTCTCTCCCTCTCTCTCTTTCCCTTCCCCTCTCTCTAAAAATAAATAAATAAACTCTTAAAAGGAAAAATAAATAAAGATTTTTTTTAAAAAAGCAACCAATGAACACATAAATAAGTGGACCAACAAAACACTGACTGTTGTGGCTCAGTGGATTGTGTGCTAGTCTGTGGACCAAAGGATCACAGGTTCGATTCCCAGTCAAGGCACATGCCTGGGTTGCAGGCCAAGTCAGGTCCCTGATAGGCGGCACGTGAGAGACAACCACACATTGATATTTCTCTTCCTCTCTTTCTCCCTCCCTTCCTCTCTCTTTGAAAATAAATAAATAAATAAATAAACAAACAAACAAACAAACAATCTATAGATCAATGCTTATTATACCTATTCATATAAAAAAATACCAATGTAGCAAGTATGCTCAGAAGAGTAGAATTTTTTTCTCTTTTGTTCATGATTGTGTCTTCATTGCCACACCAGAACAGTGCCTGGTACTTAATAAGTATTGAGTAAACATCTATTGCATGTATATACAAGGTCTGTCCAGAAAAAGTCCAGTCATTGTTGATATAACGAGAATGATTTGCGCAACATTGATGTAACCTGACAACCAAGGAGAGTGGCCTCGAATGCACATGTGTAAACAATGATTATAACAGGGTGCAGCCAAGAGGGGGGCCCCGAACCGGGATTTGGAATGGAGTCCAGAACTCAAGGTGTCCAGGAAATATTACAAAAATATATAGAATATCCTCAACCCCACCCCCAGGTTTGAGCTGGGGGAAGGGACACATGGAGCAGGACCATGCAGAGCTATTTTGTACAGCAACAGCTTTGCAGCTAATCTCTGGTGTGGTCATTTAACATATCTATAACCTTTAACTGGTTTCATAGATATGTTAAATAGCAGTGGCCATGCTTTCAGCCAGGGGGATGGGAGTGACTTCCACCCAAGATGTAACCGAGAGGCAATTCCCCCTGGTTACAGCGCCTGCAGGAGAGCTTGGAGAAGATTGGCTCCAAGACATGGGGCCACACCTGCCCATACTCACGATGGCAGCCCAGTAAAGCTGGAAGAATACAGGACTGCTGGCAGGTGTAAGTGATTGTAGGAGGAGTTGGAAATGGGGCTGAAGAGGAAGGATGGCGCGGGGATTTAAACCCAGACTCCACAGCCATGCGAGGGGAGAATCATGTGGCTTTGGCAGAGTGGGGACCCCACAGCTTTGGCAACAGTGAGGACCACGTGGCTTTGGTGTGCTCCCTTTTGCCATGTGGCTTAGGAAGTAGGAGAGACTTTGCCTGGAAGAAGAGGGGTGAAAGGACTCTTGCTGGTGGGCCATGAGAAGGTGCCACATGGCTTTGGATTAACTGGAGATCTGGTGGTGACACAGCTGATGGTGCCAGGAGCCTGAATCATGGACTTCTACTTCTTTTCCTGAGATACAGTACCCCAGATTAGGGCAGAGGGAGAAGAAAGGACTGGGTGCATCTGTGGGTATCCTAAAGGACTTTAATATTTTAATGAAGACATTAAGTTACTACTCTAAGCCTGTATTGCTTTAAATGAATAGTTCCTTTCCTTTTCATAAATCTCTGGCATTGAGAGTTGTCTTTCCTTTGGCGGTGAGCATAGCGAACCTAGTAGGGGGTCCTTTCGGTAATAGTTTATAGTACTAACCACCCTTGGGTCTGTTCTGTAACATGATGATTTCACTGTACTAGTCAGTGGGGGTGGTAGACACCGTTGAGTGAGCATGTGCACTGTGTGGCCATCACATGAAAAATAACTGAGCAAGTAGAGCAACAAATCTGCATCCAATTTTGCATTAAGTTTGAACATCCCTCCATGGAAACTGCTCAGATGATTCAGAAGACCACAGTTATGGGCAACTTGTGATTGGCAGCTTCATCACAGAAACACACCTGCTCATGCATCATGTCTCGTGCAGAGTGTTTTGGCAAAATGTCAAATCACCCAGGTGACTCAGCCCCACTACAGACCAGATTTGGCGCCCTGTGACTTCTGGCTTTTCCCAAAACTAAAATCACCTTTGAAAAGGAAGAGATTTCAGATGAGATTCAGGAAAATCTGATGGGGCAGCAATGGCGATTGGGAGAACCATGTGAGGTCCCAAGGTGCCTACTTTGAAGGGGACTGAGGTGTCATTGACCTATGTACAATATTTCTTGTATCTTATATCTTTTTCCCATCAACGTCTCTATTTTTTCATATTACATGACTGGATACCTTACGGACAGACCTCATAAATATACATAAATGCATAGAAAGGGGACTGAAAAGCTGCAAACCAAGCTGTTAAGTGGTGAAGATAGTTTCCTACCTTGGGAGAAGAGAACATGGTGTGAGCAGGGTAGGTCAGTGAAATGCGTACATAGCAAACTTCTTGCTGTTTCAGTCTTAGAACACTGTCAGGTAAGCAATATCCTCATTTTATAGATGAGGCAACCAAGGCTCAGAGATGTTAAATAATTTGCCTTCAATGGCACAGTTACCAAAGCTAGATGTGAACTTTGACCTGTGGCTCCAAGGCCCAGGTTCACTTCACTGTGTTTATAAATGTAAAGGCAAGTAAGTGAAACAAAGAACTGAAGGCTGCAAGGTCAAACACAGCAGAAGCTGCGATGGGGCCGTGTGAAGAAACATGGCCAATTCTAGGAAGAGAAGATATTTCTTTTTTTGTTTTTTAAGATTTTATTTATTTATTTTTAGACAGAGGGAAGCAGGGGGGAAAGAGAGGGAAACATTAATGTATGATTGCACTCACATGCCCCCCACTGGGGACCTGGCCTGCAACCCAGGCAAGTGCCCTGACTGGGAATCAAACCGGCCATCCTTTGGTTCACAGGCCAGCACTCAATCCATTGAGCTATACCAGCCAGGGCAAGAGAAGATATTTCTGGAAAGGATTCCAGAGATGAAACTTGGTCTAAGACATGAAAGATGATTTTTCTTTTACCCTTTTGCTACCTTTATTTTTATTAAAAATATTTAAGTTGAGGTGTAATTGACACAGAACATTACATTAATTTCATGTATACAACATAATAATTTGATATTTAGGTCTAGTTAACACCTATCACCATACATAGTTACAGAATTTTTTCTTGTAATGAGAACTTTAAAAATTTACTCTATTAGCAACTTTCAAATATACAATTCAGTCTTATTAACCATGCTGTACATAATATCCCCAGGATTTATTTATTGATAACTGGAGGTTGGTACCTTTGGCGCTTCACCCATTTTCCTCACCTCCCAACACCCTCTATGCGCACCTCTGGCAACCATCACTGTTCTCTGTATCCAAGAGCTTGTGTGTTTTTTTTGTTTTTTGTTTGTTTTTTCATTTGTTTTAAAGAAACAGATTCTTAGGCTGGCTGTCCCCTCAGCATTTTTGTTTGGTTGTTTTTGTTTTTTAAAAAGTTTTATTTATTTATTTCTAGACAGGGAGAGAAACATCCATGTGTAAAACATCAAACGGTTGCCTCTCGCACGCCCCCAATGGGGCACCTGGACCGCAACCCAGGCATGTGCCCAGGCATGGGAATTAAACCAGCGACCTTTCGGTTCAAAGGCCGGCACTCAACCCACTGAGCCACACCAGCTAGGGCTTTCCTTTCCTTTCTTTTTTATGAGCTTGTTTTTTTTGTTTGTTTGTTTCTGTTAGTTCATGTCTGTTATTAACCCACATGCAATTACTTGTATTTCGGTTTGTTGAAGCAGTAGGTCTGACATCTGCCACAACAATGCCTGTCACGGCAGCTGGCCACAAAAACTCCAGCGCCACATTCACCTGAAGGGCACTCCTGATGACAGCAATTGATTTTTTTTAATCTTTAACTTAACATTTAATGAAAACTGAGCATTTTCAAAGGCTACTGATTTTGCCTTTTTAGTCCACCTTTCAGAATAGTCAATTAACCTTCTTTCTCTGATGCTTATTCTCTTTCTCTGATTCTTCCTGGAAGTGGTGTAAGACTTCTTCCTTTTCTTAGCACCACCATGGAGTAACCATGCAAGATGAAGAGTGGACACTTTTTGAAGGTCGTAGTCAGACAAAGAATGTTCATCTTCCAGGTGCTTACCAGCAAAGATCAGTCTTTGCCAATCAGGAGAAATTCCTTCCTTATCCTGGATCTTGGCCTTTACATTGTCTGTTTACCCAAGGGTTCATCCTTGAGAGTGATGGTCTTCTTCATAAGGGTTTTCACAAAAATCTGCATGTTCACAGCAGGTACACAGGTCAGAAAGCTGCTTGTTTATTCCATATATAAGTGAGATCCTATGGTATTTGTCTTTGTCTGACTTATTTCACTTAGTATAATGTCCTGAAATTCCATCCATGTTATTGCAAATGTCAAGATTTCATTATTTTTATGACTGAATAATATTCCATTATGTATATGTATTTTATCCACTTTTATATTTTTTATCCATTCATCAGCTGATGGACACTTAGATTGTTTCCATATCTTAGCTATTGTAAGTAACACTGCAATAAACAGGAGGGTGAGTATATTTTTTGAGTCAGCAGTTTTGTTTTCTTCAGATAAATACCCTGAAGCATAGTTGTTACGTCATACGGTAGTTCTATTTTTTACTCTTTAAGGAACCTCCATACTGTTTTCCACAGTGGCTGCACCAATTCACATTCCCACCAGCAGTGCACAGAGACCCCACCACGGGGGAAGGCACTCCAGGCACACACCTGTGTATCAGTGAATGTCACAGATGAAATCACTTGGCTTAACTAGTGAACAATGAGTAGTTGAGTGAGTATGGCTAGACCTTTAGTTACATATGTAGGTGAAAGGTAGGTCCTGCAAAGATTTGATTTGATTTGTAACAGACACTGAGATCTGTGTTCAGTAAGGCAGGACTCCCTGAGGCTGAAGTGCACAGCCTCTTTCGAAGAGGATTAGGCTGTAGACAAGGAATCCACTCTGTATAGTAAGGTTACCAAGTAAGCAATGATGGCTACGCCTAATTCAGGCAGTGATGAGGGATATTGAGAGAGAGAAGGGGGTGAATCGGAAAGACATTTTTGGAATAAGATCAATGGGACTTACGTGAGAGGGGAAGGGAGGAGCCTAAAGAGGGAGAAGTTGGCTGGGGAGAAAACAGGGCACAAAATTCCTTCAAAAGGCATCACTTGTGTATGTATCTCCTTCACTGCTTTTAAGACAGGATATTGTAACTTATTATAATTAGCTGTGTATGAATCTGTCTCCTTTTCTAGCCATGACTCCTTCATCTCACCTCCCCCGGTGTGTCTAGTGCCAGGCCTTGCACAGATCACATTAACTCTGAAGGAAGGAACACAGCAGAGAGACTGGCTTTGGTTTAGGGTTTCGTGGGGAACAGGGAATAGTGGGGGATAAATAATCACAAAGGTTGGGAGGCAGGAAGTTCTTAGCCTACTTACTGCCTTCTCTCTTAGCCTTTGTCAGAAGTCTGTCCTAGGGGAGATTGCTCAATTTTCCTTCAGTCCTTTCCTTCTCTCTGTTTGCCACACAGTGTGATAGGGTTGACTGGCTGAGACAAGGGTGGCTTCAGTATGGGGAGCCACCAAATTCTGCTACCACCACCCAGAAAGTGATTCTAAAAAGGCACTGTAAGAAGAGCCTCAGGGTTCTACTTTCCTCCTGTAAACCACCACCAAACCTTTTTTTTTTAATTAGCAAAAATTAATTTTTTAATCGTCACCTGAGGACATGCTTATTGATTTTAGAGAAATGGGAAGGGAAGGATACAGAGAAAGAAACATTGATGTGAAAGAAACATCAGTTGGTTGCCTCCTGCAAGCACCCCAACTGGGGACCAAACCTACAACCTAGTTATGAGCCCTGACTGGGAATCGAACCCAACACCTTTCGGTATATGGGATGATGCTCCAAACAACTGAGCCACTCTGGTCAGGGTGCAAAAATTAATTTTATTATAGCACTTATAATACTCTTTTTGACATTACATTTTTGTGTAAACATTGTGTGTACTGTTTATAAACTAATAAACAATTTGAAATCATGAGTGGGAAATATGTATTATTCTAGATGGTGAATGATTATTCAATGACATCTGTCTAATCTGCCCATTCTGGGCAAAATGGACTAGTAGGTACAAGTCTTAATGTATGTTTGGTTACAGGAACGTTACAGAGGTTTGGTTCAAAATAAAGTGTGTGGGAATACTCATTTTTATTTATAGAAGATTTTAAGTGTTGAATTCCTATTTTTTATTATTTATTGTTCATTTCTTTTGTAAAGCTGATGAAGATAAGACAAACAAAAATAAGAAAAGAAGCAATCTATAAGATATTGGGGCTGAATCATGTTACTTTTCCCAATATTCTTACATTGCTAAAGTTAGAAAATCTAAAATCTGGATACCTAATTAAATCACAATAAGTCAGGCCCCTGAATATTCCTGGAACATCACTTTATGTTTTATAATCATTTTAATAGCCTACTGAGTTCAATTTACCAATCTGTATTTGAAATGTTTATATGTATCTTAATCGATACTTGTCCAGATTTTGTTTTTTGGGGCTATTCTCATCCATTAGCAAGAATGATCTGGTAAAATTTTGTTAGAGGTTTCTATTCTTTTTTTTTAAGATTTTACTTATTTATTTTTAGAGAGAGGGAAAGAGAGGGAGAGAAACATCGATGTGTTAGAGAGAAACATTGATCAGTTTCTTCTCACGTGCCCCCTTACCAGGGATCTGATCTGCAACCCAGGCATGTGCCCTGACAGCAGGCCAGCGCTCAATCCACTGAGCCACACCAGCCAGGAGGTAATCTATCCTTTAAAATTTCTTCTTGACTATGAAACTATTGATTCTGGTTTTCTAAAAAACAAGATCATGGCTACATTTAAATTTTTCTTTCTTTGTAGATCTCCTGAGGTTTTTTTATAGTATCTTCAGTCAACTTTGATCACTTGGGCTTCAAACAACAGTCATTTTATTGCATCTCATGATTTTGTGGGTCAGGAATTTGGGGCAGGGGCTCAGTTGGTCAATTTTTCTGTTCTTTAAAAAAATTGTTATGATTCGAGAGACAGAGAAACATCAACCTGTTGTTTCACTTATTTATGCATTCATTGGTTGCTTCGTGTATGTACCCTGACTGGAGACTGAACCAGAAACCTTGGTGTATCAGGTGGTGCTCTAACCAACTGAGCTACCCGACCAGGGCAATTATTCTGTTCTATATCGCCAGCATTAACTGAGGTCACTCAGTGGCATTCTGCTGGTGGCTGACATGGAGGATCCAAAACTATTTCACTCAACTGTCTGGGTTCTTGGTGGGCATGTCTAGAAGACTGGGTACCTCTCTGTCTCTATGTATACTCAGGACTTCTCCATGTGGTCTCTTCAGCAGAGTAACCAGACTTTTTAAGCATAAGAATTTAGGGTCTGAACTTGAGAGAGTATCCCATGAGAAGACTGGTACATCCCAAATGTACCAGTAAAGTCTGGGTCCAGGAACTGGCACATCTGTTCTTCTACTATGTATTACTGGTAAAAGTCAAAGTCTGCCCAGATTCAAGGGGAAAGGGTGTAAATTCCACCTCTTTATGGGAGGAGTATCAATGAATTGGCAGCTATTTTATTCTGCCACAATATGATATTACCATTTTACAAATGAATAAATTACAACACAGAGCAGTTAAGCATCTTGTTCAATATAACACAAGTAGGAAAGTGATGGGATAAAGATAGGTGTTTTTCCTACCTTTGTTATATTAATAAGATTAGTTTTTAGATGAATGTGAAGTTTACCAGTAAACTGCCAAATCCTGAGAAGTATGGCAAGAGGTGACACACCGTTGGCAAAATGTCATAGGCTGATGTGGCAAGGGGAAAAGAGAGAGAGAGAGCAGCCAGGAAGGTGTGAACTTCAGTAAACAGAAAAGAGTGTGAATGTGAAAGGAGGAAGGAGTCAGTGTGCATTTTTATTATTATTATTATTGAATTAAAATATTTTAATTATTTGTTTTAAAAATCATTTAAATCAGAATAGAGAAGAAAATGAATCTGATATAACTATCATTTGGATTCAACAATGATTAATATTGCTATATTTAGGTCAGTTTTGGGGGAAGTATTTAAGATAATTTATAGACATAATGACGTTAAACTCTTAAATATTTCAGTATACATTGCTAATAAAAACACATTCCTACATAGGAAATAGTTAATATTGTAATAGTTATTGCCAATGTAAGAAAATGTCCAAATCTGAAGAATTTTTAAAAATGTTTTATAAGTTTTTCTTGTATTGGTATGACATTTGTTGACAAAATTATATAGGTTTCAGGTGTACAATTCTATAATACATCATCTGTATATTGTATTGTGTGTTCACCACCCCAAGTCCAGTCTCCATCACTATTTATTCCCCCTTTACCTTCTTCTACCTCCCTCCATCCCCCTTTTCTCTCCAGTAATCACCACAGTGTTATCTGTGTCTAGCAGTTTTTTTCCTTTGCTTAATCAGGACTTTTTTCACCTAGTTCCCCAACCCCCTCACCCTCCACCGACAGCTGTCAGTCTGTTCTCCGTATCTATAAGTCTGTTTCTATTTAGTTTGTTGGTTTATTTTGTTCATTACCTTCCACACATAAGGAAAATAATATAGCACTTGTCTTTCTCTGACTGGCTTATTTTACTCAGTATAATACTCTCCAGGTCCATAGACACTGTTGCAAAAGGTAAGCTTTCTTTCTTTTTATGGCTGAGTAGTATTCCGTTGTATAAATGTACCAGAATTGCTCTCTTGAGGGTGGTTTGTTTGGGGAATCTGAAAAGAAGCATTAAAAAAAATGTGTTAACCTAGATGCACAAAAACAATGTACAGGGCTTTCTTAAGGCAAAGATAAGCCTTTTACTGAAAATGTTACATGCTTAGGGCGTGACTACCCACCGTGACCTGCCCAGTGAGGACTTTATGATCAGATCACCTGTGAGGCTATTTTAATGGAACCCCTTTCTCGTTCCTACCATGTAAGGTGTCAGATGGGTACTAGGCTTATTGGGATGATCACTTCATAAGGTATATAAATATCTAAACATTATGCTGTATACCTGAAACTAATGTAATATTGTATGTCAATTGTAATTGAAAATAAATTTTTAAAAATGTTCTTATTTAATCCCATAGTATTATCATTCCAAATGAAGTCATTCTTTGATATCATCGAATACCCAGTCTATATTCAAATTTTCCCAACTGTCTCCAAAATGTCTTTTTACAGTTGGTTTGTTCAAAATAGGATCACGTAGCATATGTCTATTTTGCCTCTAAATCTCTTTTAAGCCCTTTCCTCTTTTTCTGTCATTAATTTGTTGAAGAACCAGTTAGTTGCCCTGTAGAATGTCCTACCTTTTGAATTTTTCTTATTTCTTTGTATTTTCTCTTACCTTGTTCTTCCAGCCTCCACATTTTCTGAAAACTAGAGATTAGATCCGAAGACCTCCTTAGATTCAGGTTCAATATTTTGGAAAATAATAGTTGTTAGGTATTCTTCATATTGCATTACATTAGGGCCACATAATGCACATGTCTGGTGGCCTGCTTCAGTGTTTTTGAAGTTGTTGGAGGAAGCTAAGCCTGGGGAGACCTAGGCAGTCACCTGCTTATGGAACTGGGCCCCAGCCTTCATGGCTGCTGGCCTGTACAGGCACAGAGTGGAATGAGGTCAGAGAGGAGGCACTCAGAGAAGCATCAGCCTGATGCTGGCAGTTTAGGCCAGCTCAGTTCTTGGGCAGGATTGGGCAGAGGGTCTTGGGACACAGATACCACACAGGCAGTGGTGGCTCCCTTCAACCCTGGCATGTGTACCTCACAGAAATGAGGAGACTGACCAGGCAAAATTCCTCAGGGGTTGGGGTGGAACCATTCCTGGACCTGTTCACCCTGTCCTACACTTTCCTCTTGTGGGGAGAAGGAAGGCTTCCTCTTCAGCTCTGGGCCCTTTGGTGGTAAGTTTCCAGTTCCTGCCTTAAAATAGCCTTTGATTGCTCTTGAACCTTAGAATGTCAGTGCTGGAAAGAACCTTGTGGATCATGGGCACTAGCCCCCATCTTCCCTCATCCTGAGAAATAGCTGCACTTAGGATGGTGAAACCGGGATGGCACAGTTTATGTCCCCAGACTTAATTCATTCACACTCCACCTTCATCATTTTTACTGTTACCATCAGGTTTCCCTTGTTCCATAGTATTATTATTTTTTTATCCTAATAATAACATCTGTGAAGGGAAAGGCTTGATATGTAGTTCAAATTTCTTCTAAACGTCATTAAAAGAACACATAAAGAAATGTTCAAATTCCACTAGTGGAATTTCTCTCACTTTGAGAGAGATGCTGGAGTAGAACTGGTGTCAGGGAGTCCTACTAACTCTGCCTTGAAATTTTGATTGGGCACACTTCTCAAGGGCTTAATTTATTTCCTAAATTAGTAAGAAAGAGATACTATAACCCTGGCTGGTGTAGCTCAGTGGATTGAGCTTGGGCCTGGACATCAGAAAATCACTGGTCTGATTCCCAGTCTAGGGGCACATGCCTGGGTTGCAGGCCAGGTCCCCAGTGTGGGGTGGGGGGCACGTGAGAAGTAACCACAATTGATATTTCTATCCTTCTCTTTTTCCTTCTCTTCTCCTCTCTCTAAAAATAGATAAAATCTTTTTTTTAAAAAAGAAAGAGATACTATAATATCTACAGTCTAGTGAGTGACTAAGGTAAGCTCTTCGTGGAAGACTTCCAGGCACCTTTGGGCAGGCACCTCTGATCACGTGCAGTGGCGAGGGAGGGGAGAGAAGAGAAAGGGAAAGCCTTGGTAAAGGTTACACCTAAATTGAGCATTAGCTTAAGGGAAACTGTGAGAAAACCTCTCTTGGAGACAGAAGTCTGTGAAGCTCCTGTCCTCTCCCACCTTCCCCTGGTCACCCCAAGAAGTAATGTGGTGTTCCAGGGCCTTTCTCCTGCCTACATGAACCACCCACTCGCGTTGGGGACAGTGAAAATTCCCCGAAGAAAAAAGTCAGGTAGGTGTCAAGCCTCAACGAACCTCAGCTGTCTTCGAGGGAGGGCAAAGCAGGAAGGAGGGGTTTGTGGTTGTAGAGAGCCAGATGGTCCACCCCTCGCCGGAAATTGGGGGTGGAGAGGCCCGGCCCAGCTCACAGCAGTTATCCAGCTCAGGCTGGGTCTGAGAGACCAGCAAACCCCACCCCATTCCTCTCTGGGCACCTCTTCGCCCAGGCGCGTTTGTTTATGAATCTAACTCCCGTCTCCCCCAGCCCAGCCTTTGAACCCACCTCCAGGGTAGCCCCAGGTCTTTGGGAGGGGTAAACCCAGTTAGCCTTTTTTAGCGCCCCTTTCTTTCTTCCCAATTTTCCCAGTTTCTGCTATGGATCCCGGTGAGGAGCCGTTCCTTTTTCCAGACCTGTTGAACCTGTTGGGGATCATTCTCTTCTCTGGAAATGGGAAGCTACGAGTGGTTTAACTCTCATCTCAACTCTGGACTCTGGAGGAAACTCGGGACTATTTGTCTCAGGAGAGGAAAGAGAAAGGGAAACTGCTTCATTTTTTGTTAAAATACTGACTTAAAACAAAAATCCTTTACTGCATCCAAATCATCCTTGGGGTGCAGCGGTGCGGGCGGGGTGGGGTGACTGGTAACAGTAAGTTAGCATTAAACACCATTTTCCTGCCAGGTCTGGTGAGCTCTGGATCCCTGAGGAGCCTGAGGGGTTTGAATATTTAGGGTGAAGGAAATGTTTTGATTATATCTTTGTTTCAAGCTGGACTCCCTACGGTATGATTTAAATGTTCAGAAAAGTTCTCTACTTGTTCAGTTTGGGGCCCAGATTCCTCTCTCAGCTGCTGGATGGGGTGCTGGGTGGGATGCTGAGCCTGCTTTTCTAGCTGTCAGGAAAGCATATGGATGGTGGAATCCCTCAGCAATTTCTCTTCCTCTTCTCCACCATACCTCAAATCGCCTCTGCTTTTATTTGCCAAGGGATCTTCAAGCTCCAGAGACCATCTGCTGGGTGTACAGTCAGGCCTGTCTCCTTGTAGAATCTCTTTAGAAAAGAGAATATTTGAGGAGTTTGGGCCAGAGTTCAGCTCCAACAATAACTAGTATTCTTGACTATGCCTCCCAACTGTTAAGACAAAAACCCATTCTTTCCTCTCAGCCTTTCCTCCTTCTCCAGAGACTTTAAGACCACCAGCACCACAGACTGGTTGCCACACTGAAAACAAAGGCTTTCCCAGGACATGGTACAGTCTAGACAGGGCTGAGCCACCGTGCTTCTCAGATAAGATATAGTGTAGGTACAGAATGAGCCATTTTATTGATTTATTTTTTTAAGATTTTATTTCTTTTTAGACACTCTTCGGAGAAGGGAGAAAGAAATGGGGGAAGAAACATCAATGTGTGTTTGCCTCTCATGTGCCCCCAACTGGGGACCTGGCCTGCAACCCAGGCATGTGCCCTGACTGGGAATTGAATCTGTGACCCTTTGCTTCACAGGCCAGTGCTCAATCCACTGAGCCACACCAGCCAAGGCAGAATGTAGCCATTTTAAATAATGATTAGAATAAGAATATCTGCAGGGGAGGGATGGGTGGGTGGGCTGGAATGGGAGTAAAGGATAGAAACTGTACTTGAATAATGATTAAAATAAACAAAAAATGCTGAACATTAAAAAAAAAAAAAAAAAAGGAATATGTGCAGCCAGTCCAGGATTTCTCATCAACAGGTTCTGGGCTTCCCAAACAGAAAAAAACACAAAAACAAAAACCCTGATTTGTTAGGTGGTGGTTTGTTTTTTTTTTAAATAAACGTTTTTTAAAGATTTTTTAAATTTATTTATCTTCAGAGAGGAAGGGAAGGAGAGAGGGAGAGAAATATCAATGTATGGTTGCTTCCTGTGCATTCCCTGCTGGGAACTGGCCTGCAATGCAGGCATGTGCCCTGACTGGGAATCGAACCATGATCTCTTGGTTCACAGGCCCACGCTTAATCCACTAAGCTACACCAGCCAGGGCAGGTGGTGGGTTTTTTTGTTTGCTTGTTTGCTTGTTTCTTGTCTGTCCAGGGCCCTTCAGCCCTTCAGAGACTGAGGGATATGGGTGATG
Source organism: Trachops cirrhosus (assembly GCA_028533065.1). NCBI lineage: Eukaryota > Metazoa > Chordata > Mammalia > Chiroptera > Phyllostomidae > Trachops > Trachops cirrhosus. Next base: position 46,268,548 of record CM052539.1, read on the forward strand.
GTCCATCCAGCTTCTACACTCACCGTTGCACTGGGACATGACTTAGGATGCTGTGAAAAACCCAGGCTTGTTTTCTTGGTTAGAGAGCTAGAATAAAGGCCTAGAACATTATCTGTTGAGATTTAACTCGTTAGGGACTCTTATTCTTTCTTTTCTAAGCTCCTTTATCCTAGAGTATGCAGGACAGGTAAAGGAAATGCTAGTCTGTTTTGTACTTAGCTACAGCTGAAAGCTTACTGAGAAGGAAGGTTACAATGGTGGTGTAAAAAGCATTTTGAGTCATCTGTATTTTAATTTGTAAAATATTCCTAGTTAACCAGATTGCTACATGGGAAATTAATGAAAGCTAAAGAGTATTTTCAAAATCAGGAAGAATTATTTATTGATTTAATTTGTTGTTGTTGTTGTTGTTGTTGTTATTATTTTGGTCTCTAAACTATTTCTCCCAAGCAAGAGATGGGAGTCCCTGGAAGCAGGGTGCGAAAATATTGCAGGCCGGTGGGCCTCAAGGGTTGATGAAGATGGATCCTGGCTGCATGTCCTGGAGTGGCCCTCAGGCAAAGGTGGAGCTGTTGGCGGGGTTTTTAGTGCAGTAGATGATATAGATCCTGTCTGGGCTGATGTTCAGGCACTATAGGCTAGCAGGCTGCACAGCAGCTTGCTGTAGGGAGGGTTCTGCATGCTGCCAATCTTGCGGGTGCTATGCTAGCTGTAGAGTGCACAGGGCTTTCCTGAGCCATGGGGAGACCATGAGCTGCTCTAGAATCACATGTACTCTGATGTACAAGGCCGGCTTGCCAGTGGCATTCATCCACTGCTGGGTGAGCTCAGAGAGGAGCCCGTTAGGCACCTAGGCAAGAAACATGTCAATGTTTACCATGAATATCCCCATGATGGTAGAGGGAAGGTGAGGACTGGGGCACAGGAACCGACCCAGGCGTGTGACTGTAGCTGGGCAACCTCAGGAAGGATGCTTTAACTTGTAAAAGGCAACCAACCGAAGGCTGAGAATCAATCCTTAGCATTGTAATATCTGGAGACCTATTTAGGATGTTCAGGAACTATATCCTCTCCTTCTACATAAGTGTTTCCTGAGGGTCAACTATATGCCAGGCCCTAAGAATACAAAGTGAAAAGGCATCACCTGGGCCCTCAGATTGCTTTGTCTAGTTGGAGATCAGATACTTAGATACTTCTAATTGGAAGTATATATAAAGAACACAGAGGACAGAGTATTCAGTACCTGAGGGAGATAAGAAAGACTTCATAGAATTTGTTCTTACCAAAAATAAGATTTGGGGAGCCCAGAAGGAGGACAAGCTGAGAAAACTGTGATTCTGGACTTTGGAGACCCAAGAAAGCATGCTTCTGGGGAAAACCAACAAAGAACAAAGTGAAGAATAAGTGAAAGCAGTGGATGGAAATGGAAGATGAGCTTGAATAAGAGCAGGTCAGACTATGAAGAGCCTTGACTGCCACACTGGAACATTACTACTTACTAATTACTATTGGGTTGGCCAAAAAGTCCATTATGTGTTTTCCATAAAATAAAAGACACATTTTTTGTTTTCACCAATAACTTTATTGATTTGGATATTTTGAATATGTAGGCTATCTTTCTTATGGTATGACATTGATTGTTCTCAATGAATGTCTTGATTTGATCACTACGAACTTCAATTGGTCTATCAAACTGTGGAGCATCGTCCAGCGAGAAATCTCCAGCATGAAATTTTGCAAACCACTTTTGACATGTTTGGTCACAGCATGTCCATATACTGCACAAATCCTTTTTTTTGCATTTCAGTTGCATTTTTACCTTTCTTGAAATGATAAACCATAATATGCCAAAAATATTGTATATTTTCAATATTAAAATAGCTACACAAAACTTAACAATTTGATTTTTAAATTTATTTTATTTTTTAAAGATTTTATTTATTTATTTTTAGAGAGAGGGTGAGGGAAGAAGAGAGGGAGAGAACAGCAAAGTGTGGTTGCCTCTAACACACCTTCTACTGGGGACCTGGCCCATATCCCAGGCATGTGCCCTGACCTGGGAATTGAACCAGCAACCCTTTCAGTTCACAGGCCAGTGCTCAATCCACTGAGCCACATCAGTAAGGGCTGGGTTTTTTATTTTTTTTTTAAATGCACACTGATATGACAGCTGTTACAATGCAATCTAACAAAGTTATTTTGAATGAAGTTAAGACAACTAAGTGCTACTGGAGCCATTTTATGCAAAAAGAATGACCTTTTTGGTTAACCAAATACATGTGAGTCTTTCATATTATACAGCAAGTCATAATTCATGTTGTTTTTTACAATTTTATTTATGTTTAGAGAGAGGGGAAGGGAGGTAGAAATAGAGGGAGAGAAACATCAATGTGTGGTTACCTCTCATGTGGTCCCAATAGGGATCCGGCCCAACAGTCAGGCATGTGCCCTGACTGGGGATCAAACTGGCGACCCTTTGGTTCACAGCCCATGCTCAATCCACTAAGCTACACCAGCTAGGGCTGTGATTTGTGTTTTTATGAGTAGGTTTTATAGTGAAACAATTCTCAAATGATCCACATTGCTTTTTAAACAGTCATTAGGAGTTATTTAAATAATTTGCAAGAACTTGAAATATATTTATTCATTTTTTGTGTGTGTGTTCTAAAGAAAATTTGTTCAGTTTTTCACAGGTGAAATGAGCTAGATGGATCATGTCCATTTGCTTTCAGGGACCATCAATTAGCTTGTGTTGAGGACATCTTTCATTGGCCAAGTTCTGAATTCTGTCTTGGAGATGCAAAGAGAGAGTATTTTGAAAAGGATAATGACTCTTGAATTTCGAGTGGAAATCTAAGCCTTTTCTCCAGGACCTGGGATAAAAATCAAACATGAGTTCCCATTTTCTACACAGATTAGCTTATAACCATGGAAAAAACACAATTTTGGAACTAAACAGAACAGAACTAAACAGAATAATTTAACTGAGGGATCTAAGCCTCACTTTTCTCATCTGTAAAAGGGATGGCAGTTTCTTAAAATGGTTGAAAGGATTAAGTTAGACAATATCTGTGAAATGTTAAGAGGATTGCTCTATAATGTTAGTCCCCCACCCTACTTCCCAGTTTAGGTGTGGTCTTTTGCTGAATGCACTGAACAGCTGCTAGAGTCTCCAGAGCTTGGTTTACAAAGATGAGTAATGTAGTTTCTTCCCTCCGGGAAGTTTCTTCCCTTTTGGAAGTTTCTTCTCTCCAGTTTCTTCCCTTAGTGTTTCTTAAAACTGGCTTAGGAACTAACCCCTTCCAAAGAGCTACTTAAAAATGCATACTCTCATGCCCCACCCTGGAGAATCAGATTTATTAGGTATGAGATGGGGTCTAGAAATCTACATTTTAAAAAAAGTAGCACACAGGATTCTGATACTGTCCAACATTACATTTTGAGAAGCTTTGATCTAGGGAAAGATGTTATTAATTGTAATGTAATGGAATGTTTTATAATAAAAGTATACGAGAGAATGATGCCATTTGAACTGTCCTTGAAGTACGGGCAGGAATTTTTTCAGGCTAGAAGACAACAGTAAATAAAAAATCATTTAAAAAGAATAAAGGCTCAGACCTCTTCTGGGAGGCCATGGGGAAGGATCTCCCTGAGTTGGGAAGAAAAAAACCAGGTGGGAAAAGTCGGGGAAGGGAAGGAGGCAGAATTTTTTTTTAATTTTATTAAGCCCATTTTTTATAAATGGTTATAAATTGAAGACTTTCTCTGAGACTGTTCTGGGTTGGATTCTGGAACTACAACTCAGCGTTGTCACCTTGGGCAAGTTACCTTCCGGTCTTATTTCTTCACTTATAAAATACATAATATCTCTAACGCTAATGTCTTCCTTATGACATGACATAAGGAATAAAAAATGCCTAATTGATCTAGGTACCTAAGATCCCACAATCACTTCACCTTCTTCAGGCCCTGGCCAAAGCAGTAGAGGTCTGCTTTAGGGGAATCCATACTTTAAAATGAGACAACCTATCATGAAGAGCCGAAATTGTAGATAAGGAAGTGATAACATATAATATACGAGTGGTGAAAGAGAATGACCTCATCATATTATTAACAAGCCACCCAGGCCACCTCCACCAAAACTGGGATGAAGGAGAGGCAGAACAAGGGGCCTGATATTCAGGTGCCTAAGGGGGAAAAAAATCTCCTTTAACCTTTGTAGTTGCAAAAAGCAGGCTCTATCCTACTATCTTGTTTTACGCCTAAACAGTATTTACAGTTAAGTGTGGGAGGGAGTAAGTGGGTTATAGGACCTTGACTCCGGGAGGTTAATGCACTTCAGCCTCTAAGACAAGCTCTTGAAAATTTAACCCTGGGTTTAGAACCCAGCGTTTGCCAGAGTCTCACAAAGACCTTGCAAATTGGTCAGTTCAGTATTGACTGATGGTGTGAGCGCCGAGCCAAATTTCGTGCCTGTACCCCCAGGGTTTACTCCCACGTTTAGAGGCATGCGACTGCCTCTCGGCCCGGCCTGGGAGAGGTGAGACTTGATAAGTACTATTAAGGATTCCTAAACGAAGACTTAAACGAGCCCTGGTAGCGAGGCATAACTGCGCGCCGAATTTCTTGGTCCCGATACTTGTTGAACTCGAGAGCTCTAAGGCAGCATATCACTTAGTTACTCTAAAGACGTCCCCTGAGGAGGACCAATATGGCGACGGAGTTCTCTTGGCACAACCTTGTTACCTCCCCGTAACAGGCAGTGTTAGCAACGCCCATCAGCCAAGATGGAGGCGGTGTCTAGCTTCCTTCACCTCCTCATTGGACTGAGTGACTGACGGAGACGCCAATTCTCCTCCGCCTACTCTGAATTCCCGCCCTCAAAGTTCATTCGGCGTTTAATTGGCTTTTAGTTCCCGTCAATTTGCGTCTTGTCTTGTCACTTTTCAGTGTTAATCCAATCATAACTTTCCTGGCTGCCCGCCTGACTTCTAATAGGTTTTGATCAACCCATTCCTGCCTACTTCTTATCTTTTCCTCCCACCAGGACTTTGCTCAGGCACGTCCCGGGGTTCTGGTTGGTCGCTGTTGTGTCATTCCAATTAAAGGTCTTCCTATCCCCACTTCTTAGGGAGCCCGCCTGGCAGCTGATTGGTTTTTTCCTCAAGCCTATCACTTCTAGTCCCGCCCACTTTCACTTCCTGCGACTTTCATTGGGTTTTAAAACTGAGAAGGCGGCCTTTTAGGGCGGACACCGGGCACGCAACTTTGTCTTACACGCCTAAGAGAGTAAGCGAGTCTTGCCATTGGATTGCCTGACCGCCTTTCTTCTGCAAGTCCCTCCTTTCTCCCTCCCTCATTGGGCGGGGCAGTAGCGAAGGGGCGGGGTCTAGGCCGGGCTTGTGGCGCGCTGCTCCCTCCTCCTTACCCCCCCCTCCCTGTCCGGTCCGGGTTCGCCTGCCTCGTCAGCGTCCGCGTTTTTCCTGGCCCCCCCCAACCCCCCCGGACAGGACCCCCTTGAGCTCGTCCCTCAGCTGCCACCATGAGCGGTAAGGATGAGTCCACTCCAAGCTTAGGGGTGGTAAGGAGTGAGGGGGCGCGCGCGAGGGCCGACCGGGCGGTCCCCGCCGTGAGGGGGGGCGGGCGGGAGGCGGCGGCGGCGGCCTTGGTCCCGCCCGGGGCGGAGGGAAGGGAGGGAGAAGGGGCAGTGGCGGGGCCTCCGAGGAGGAGGGGGATGGGCCGCCCGCCCCGGGGGAGGGGGCAGAGTGGCCTCTCCCGCCCCCTGCCCGCCCCGGCCACGGGGGGACGGGCCTTACCCCCCACTACTCCACCGCCTGCCTGAGGCTCCTCCCGCCGGGGGCTGGAGCCAGGGGGGCGGCCCGAGCAGTGCAGGCCCCGCCCGGGCCAACCGCCTCCCTGGTCCGCCCTCTGGTCGCTGCCTGCCCCAGGGCCCTCCGCCCCCCCCCGCCCCCCGCCGCGCTCTGTCCCTAAGTTTCCCCTCCCCCCTACCGTCCCGCCCTTTCCACGCCCCTCACCCCGAAACCGCCCTTTCCTTCTAGGGTCCGCCCTCAGTCCGGCCTGAAACCTGATTTCTAATCCTTGGACCCCTGGATCCCTGGATCCCTTAACCAGTGTTCACAAATGTTTCCCCACTCACACTTTTTGTTTTCTCCTTGTCCCTCTGTCTTGTAACTTTTTACATTTGAATTTCTCTTTCTCCGTCTCCTTTGACCCTAATTTTAGCAAGTTTTCTGTCCACCCACGTTTTTTGCCTTACCTATCCTCCCCCCCCCCATACTTTTTCTTATTTTGAAACTTTCAACATGCCCACTGTCTTTAATGTTTTCTATACCCAAAGCTTTTTTTCCATGTTTTCTGAGTTTAAGTTGGTGCAAAGGAGAACTGAAGCCCGGTTTTGGCATCACTGAGCCTAGTTCATGTCCTATACGTTCTACAACTGTCCCTTCTCCCCCATCCATTACTCCCTCCTCCAGTGGCACCTTTCACCTTCCTGTTAGTCATGTCTGGTCTGTCATAATCTCCTTATCGTTTTCCTTCCCCCAACTTTAAGTTGTTTATTTTTTAATTCTCTTTAGACCAAGATCACTCCATGGATGAAATGACAGCTGTAGTGAAGATTGAGAAAGGAGTTGGTGGCAATAATGGGGGCAATGGTAATGGTGGCGGTGCCTTTTCTCAGGCTCGAAGCAGCAGCACAGGCAGTAGCAGCAGCAGTGGAGGAGGAGGAGGACAGGTAAGTAATGATTAGGATAGATTGGGGAAGGTGTTGAGAGGATGGTTATTTTTTCAGAGTAAGTTTTAGGAAGGAGCTAACCATTTTATAGTTAGGGAAGTGAGTATAGAGAGACAAATGACTTGGAGATACCCCAAAGATGAGAATTTCAGCAATAGAGATAGTTCAGCCTTTTGTTTGTTTTTTTGCTCTTTACTTGTCTGCACTGTTTTGCTGTTTATTTGTTGTATATTGCTCTCTAGGCTGGCAGCTGGATGTCACTAAAGTAATTATTTTCCTCTCATATTTTGGATAGGAATCCCAGCCATCCCCTTTGGCTCTGTTGGCAGCAACTTGCAGCAGAATTGAATCACCTAATGAAAACAGCAACAACTCCCAGGGCCCAAGCCAGTCAGGGGGCACAAGTGAGCTGGACCTCACAGCTACACAACTCTCACAGGGTGCCAATGGCTGGCAGATCATCTCTTCCTCCTCTGGGGCTACTCCTACCTCAAAGGAACAGAGTGGCAGCAGTACCAATGGCAGCAATGGCAGTGAGTCTTCCAAGAATCGTACTGTCTCTGGTGGGCAGTATGTTGTGGCTGCCACCTCCAATTTACAGAACCAGCAAGTCCTTACAGGACTACCTGGTGTGATGCCTAATATTCAGTATCAAGTAATCCCACAGTTCCAGACCGTTGATGGGCAACAGCTGCAATTTGCTGCCACTGGGGCCCAAGTGCAGCAGGATGGTTCTGGTCAAATACAGATCATACCAGGTGCAAACCAACAGATCATCACAAATCGAGGAAGTGGAGGCAACATCATTGCTGCTATGCCAAATCTACTCCAGCAGGCTGTCCCCCTTCAAGGTCTGGCTAATAATGTCCTCTCAGGACAGACTCAGTATGTGACCAATGTACCAGTGGCCCTGAATGGGAATATTACTTTGCTACCTGTTAACAGTGTTTCTGCAGCTACCTTGACTCCTAGCTCTCAGGCAGTCACGATCAGTAGCTCTGGGTCCCAGGAGAGTGGCTCACAGCCCGTCACCTCAGGGACTGCCATCAGTTCTGCCAGTTTGGTATCATCACAAGCCAGTTCCAGCTCCTTTTTCACCAATGCCAATAGCTATTCAACAACTACTACCACCAGCAACATGGGAATTATGAACTTTACCACCAGCGGATCAGCAGGGACCAACTCTCAAGGCCAGACACCCCAGAGGGTTAGTGGGCTGCAGGGTTCTGATGCTCTGAACATCCAGCAGAACCAGACATCTGGAGGCTCACTGCAAGCAAGTCAGCAAAAAGAGGGAGAGCAAAACCAGCAGTCTCAGCAACAACAACAAATTCTTATCCAGCCTCAGCTAGTTCAAGGAGGACAGACCCTCCAGGCCCTTCAAGCAGCACCATTGTCAGGGCAGACCTTTACAACTCAAGCTATCTCCCAAGAAACCCTCCAGAATCTCCAGCTTCAGGCTGTTCCAAACTCTGGTCCCATCATCATCCGGACACCAACAGTGGGGCCCAATGGACAGGTCAGTTGGCAGACTCTTCAGCTTCAGAACCTCCAAGTTCAGAACCCACAGGCCCAGACAATCACCTTGGCCCCAATGCAGGGTGTTTCCCTGGGGCAGACCAGCAGCAGCAATACCACCCTTACACCCATTGCCTCAGCTGCCTCTATCCCTGCGGGCACAGTCACTGTGAATGCTGCTCAACTCTCCTCCATGCCTGGCCTCCAGACTATTAACCTCAGTGCTTTGGGTGCTTCAGGAATCCAGGTGCACCAGCTTCCAAGCCTGCCACTGGCTATAGCAAATGCTCCAGGTAAGGCTTCTAATTTTTTATGTATATTTCCAGAGTTAACTAGCACTTCAGCTGAAACTGTTCATTCCAAAGAAGGGCATAGAACCTTTTGGGGGTAACACTTTCTTGAGGCGAGTCAATTAGAGAAATAGCAATGATTCTATTTAAGTCATTTGGGACCGATTTAATAGAAACTTTTTTTTTTCCCAGTTACTCTGATGAGAAAGGAGCACTTTCTCTTTTCTTCTAAGGGCAGTGTCCCTGGGGTCTCTGTATACTTCCAGTGCCTTTAGTACTATAGAACAAGGATTGCCAAACTGTTCCTTTTTTTATTTTAAAAATTTATTTTAGAGGAAGGAAGAGAGAGAAACATTGATTTCTTGTTCCATTTATTTATGTATTCACTGATTGATACTTGTATGTTCCCTGCGCAGGGATCAAACCCACAATCTTGGCATATTGGGATGGTGCTCCAACCAACTGAGCTACCCAGCCAGGGCCTTGGTAAACTTTTTCAGTAAAGGGTATGATAACAGGTATTTTAGGCCTACTGTGGTACATATGGACTCAGTCACATATTTTTTGTTGTTGGTGGTGGTTTTTTTACAACCTTTTTAAAAAAAATGTAAAACCATCCTTAGCCTGAGAACTTTATTTAGGCTGTAGGGTCTACTCTTACATGAGATAAGAATTGATTATAAACTTGACCTATTTATAGAACAGTTTATTTATTTATTTATGAGAGAGGGGGAGGGACAAGGAGAGGGAAAGAAACATTGATGTATGAGAGAAAAATCAATTAGTTGCCTCTCATGTACCCAACCAGGGCCCTAGCCTGCAGCTAAGGTATGTGTCTGACTAGGAATCGAACCAGCAACCTTTCGGTTTGCAGGATGATACCCAACCCACTGAAGCATGTCAGTTAGGGCTATAGGACAGTTATTAAGTCATCAGGTATTTCTCATGAAGAACTGGAACTCCTAAGTGAGGGGAAATGTGACATAATTGATTCCAGAAGGATTTTTTTTAAAACAAAATAAGTTCTGTGGTTAATCTTTAGTTAACCAGAATATTCTACTCTGAGCAAGCTGGTTACTCAAGGTTTAATTTTTTAAACTCCTAGTTAGCTTAAAAGTTCACCCACCTCCCTTTATAAACTTCCTAGGTGATTCTGATACTTTCTAAATAAGAGAATCACTTCCTAGACTGCTTTGAAAGCAGTGTATGGTTGAGGAAGGAGTGGAGAGAAAAGGAGTGAGGTCTGCAATGGAGTGGGGAAGTGGTATTGAGAGGAGTTAGGAAAAAGAACATGGAAGGTAAAAAAAGTGTTTGGGGAAGAGGTATATATATTTTTTGAACCACAGACTACCACAATATTCAGTCGTTCACACTTTTTTTTAGGGAGGGAGGGAGAGAGAGGGAAACATTAATTTGTTGTTCCATTTATTATTTATTCATTGGTTGATTCTTGTGTGTGCCCTGACCAGGGATCGAACCCACAACCTTGGGTGACGCTCTATAACCAACTGAGATACCTGGCCAGGGCCTCAGTCATTGATTTTGAACTAAGTTTTATAATTGGTTAATTTGAAATTTAAATCATAGCTATTTAAAAGGTGACAATCAGTCTTTTTTCGAATTTATTATTTTAAATTTCATTGTAAGGGTCCTGGCTGGTGTGACTCAGTGGATTGAGTGCCAGCCTGCAAACCAAAGGGTCTCTGGTTTGATCCCCATTTAGGGCACATGCCTGGGTTTTTGGCCAGGTCCCCAGTTAGGAGTGTGTGAGAGGCAACCACACATTGATGTACCGCTTTCCTCTCTTTCTCCCTCCTTTCCCCTCTCTCTAGAATTAAAAAAAAAAAAAAGTTTAATTGTATGGTAGTTGATCTTTACTAAAACATGATAAAAGGATACATATACTTTTTTTCCTACATACACATTTTCATATTCTGGTGTGATATATAAAATTATGATGGGAAGTTGTTTAATATTATTGATCTTCTGATTCTATTTAAATATGTGTGGGCATATGAATTGTTTACTTTTTATTATAGCGTTTTCATTCCATTTAGACTGGTTCTTATGTAAGTGGGGATAACAAATAGGCAGCCATATTGCCTTCTACAGTTTTGGAAAATATCGGGGGTCAAGTTCCCTAACTTACTTACATTCTTATGGTGTGTTAAAAATGACATTTTGAGCTTTAACAAAACAGTAAGATTCTTAGTGATCATAGACTACAAAGGTAGAGCTGGAAGGGACCTAAGAAATCGTCTAACAGACTACGTTTATTTTCTCGAGGAGGACATTGAGATACTAAAAAGCACTTTAATGATGAGATTATAGCCAGAACTTGGGCTTGTGGTTAGTGCTAGTCTATAGTATTTCATTAGCTGTTAGTATGAAGTGTGGACTTGAGAAATCTTTTACATTGTTAAAAATGTGTATCTTTGCTTCTTTGAAACTTAATGTTTCAGAGCTGGCAAGTATTTTATAGGCTAAAAACTATGAGGAAATTTTAATAGAAACTGAAATTAACAGCCTAGAAAATTAGATACTATCTGGCTAAACTACATTAGCATGTTTGTTTTCTCCTTGCTCTGAGGTTGTATCCAGCAGTTTGCTTTTCTTCAAAGGAAAGCAAAGCCATGGGATTGTTCCCATTAATAATCATTTGGATCCTTGTAATTTCTGAAAGGTTTATAACTTAAGCTCTAAAGGATAGTTATGAGGTGCTCTCATTGCTAAATCATGCCGTGGGGAAGTCTGCCATTTAATGTCATGGGATAGGGCTACCTAGCTGTTATTGATGGTCTCTGAGTTCAAGAAAATGCATGCGTTTTTTCAGGTAGCAGCAGCTTGATATTCACCAATGAGAAAATGAGGCACTGAAAGGCCATTTTGTGAGAGTTGAGGTTGTTTGCTTCATTAATAGTGGTTTCTGAAAATACAAGTTTCCTCCTTTCTTGTTAGTCATACTTGTGCAGCATTTTTTTCCCCTTCAATTGATCTGACTTCAGTCTAAATGAAAGATAATAAAATTATTTCCTTGAGGCTTATTGCTGTTCAGGTGTTGCTCGGCTGCTACAAAGTGTCTCATTTTACCCTCTTTTCTGATAATATAGTTATTTTATTAGAAAAACTCAACCTCTTGGCATTAGTAGAATAGATAGATAGCACCTACAAAGTGGGACGCTGTTGTGAAAGACTGCAGCTCCCATGATGTTCACTTGGTCTGTTTACCTTTATTATTTTTTAAAAATCTTTTTAAAAATTTCTAAGCTCTCTTGTTGACTTTCACCCTTGTTTACTTCTGTTTGCTGAATACACAGGCAAAGGTACAAACTTAGAAACAAACCAGCCACTTTTGTATTCCTGTGTTTTTCATGGCTCACCTCTGGTGGGTGGTAGTGAGGAAGGGACCACCCAGTAAACTAGTTTCAAGATAGTGAAATATTTATGGGCTCTTAGTTTTTGTTTTATTTAGAAAGTTATCAGCAACATTTTCTTTTTTTTCTTGACGCCTTTTCCCCTTTATGAGCATCCTTGCTCTCATTTTGTAGTCATATTCATAGACCTTGTTTTTGTTTTTTTCAGTTTAAAGCTTCAGGGTTCCTCCCCTCCCCCCACCCAGCAAAGGGGTAAGTCCTGAAAACTCTTACTCTAGGTTGAGTGGGGGCCGACTGAGTTTGTGACTTTGTGGGAGTTCTGCCTAATAAAGAGTGCAGGACAGGGCTTTGGCAAGAGAGCAGAACACATTTCCTCAATGGCTATAATTCACTCAAGAAGCAAATTTCAGGCACTAAAAATAAAAATTTCACATCTGTTTGGTTTTATCAGGGTCAGGAAGATGTCTCCTTAGAAGTTAAGTTGAATGTGATACCAGAGTTGGTATTGCCAACAGTGTCACTAAACTTGGGGTCAGATTGCTAAGACCTAATTTGTTAAAAACTTGTATTTTAGACTGGTACATTTGAACATTAGTGGTAAGTAGGTTTAGATGATTTAAATGTGTTCAGAATTATTCTAGTGCAAAAGGTCATAATAGAAAGAATTTTCTATTTTAAAATAATAAAATTTATCAAATATGTGTTTCTGCATCATTTGCTTTCTTTATTAAATATTATTTGTTTCTTAGGGTGATGTTAGTGCTTTTTAAGTGATTTTAAGTAGAAAAGTTCTCCTTTAAAGCCTAGGTGTCTTGATTGATTTGAAAAGATCTTCAGCCCTTTTCAGTCACTCCTATTTATTCATTCCGGTGGCTTTCGGTAAATGACGTCATTGTTAAATCACGTTGCATTGTGTAATGTGGCCATTTTAGTTCTTAATTAAATAACAAGAGCACAAGGGTGCCTAGTGTTTCAGAAAACTTTAGTATCTGTTCAGTTCTTATATCCCCCTTTCCTTTTAATTGTTTCATTTTGAAATGTAGCATATAAATGTTACCACTAATAATTTAATTTTGATCATTCTTTGCTTCTAATTGTTTTGTTTGCCCTCCTTAAAAATGTTTTAAACTATAAGATGAACATTTGTAGGAAAGCTTTATGTAAGTAATGCATAAGTAATGCTTTGTAAGTTACTTACTGGGTATCTAAACAATGCATAATAGTTGAAATTTTCACTTTGTTGTTTAATTGAAAAACAAGCATATTCTTCATATTTCTTACAGAAGGTATGTCTCAATAGTACTATCCCTTTCTCTAATATTTAACACTTATTATACAGATCCTGGTGTTTGGAAGGATTATTTTTAAACTTATTGCCCACACTGTAACTAGACTGTTAATACTATGATAGGTTCTTAGAATTGTTCTTAGAAGACCCTGAAAAAGTTTCTGTAGAAAGAATATTTTTGAGTTGGTTGCAGATCTGGGCTGTAATTTCAATTTGTACTTTTGCTCCAATGTTTTTAAAACTCTGAATGGTTTATGGAAATTGGGCAGTATTACTTGTTTGACAAGTTTGGATGTGCCTGTCTAATTTACCTGAATCCTTCTCCTTCTCATGCTGTATTTATGTACAAAATAAACAATAATTTAACAGTTTCAAAGAAGGAGTTAAAATATAAAATGTCTAGGTCACGACAAAGACTTACCTTTTAAGAGATGAGGCAGCTAAGTTAGAAGCCTATATACATCCCTGAAAAAATTTTAAAAATGTTTTCATAGGCAAGCAAATGCTTCTTGCTAATAATCTCAGGTTAAATGCTATTGAGTTATATCTTTTTAAGTTATTCAGTATATTCTTCGTTGAATTGACCCTGTTTTGATAGCTTACAAGTTACAGCTGTTTGCAAACATAATATAATTAAATCAGACTAACCATGGTAATAGCAGTTAAACTGACTGTTACTAGAGCTGGAAACCTTTCCCCCTCCAGTGCCTTCATTCGGACAGAACCTAAGGTGTAGAAAAGATTCAATGACTTGCCAAAAGGTCATTGATAAAATTTACAGAGACAAATTTTTTTTACTTCAGATCAGGTTCCTTTCTGCTTCAGTCCACTTCTATAAAGTAGAAAAATGGATTTTTTTAACCCAATTCAGTTATTTTATTAATATTTGTAGCCTAAAATGGATAATAGGAAAAAATGAAGCAAAACGTGTGGTTAATCAACAACTTCTTTATAAACTTCATTGTCAGTCAGAATTTGTAACCTGATTAATATGAATTTATTTAATCTCTAATAAATTAAGTATTATATAAGTAACCAATGATAATGAAGACTGATAATGGAGGAACAAGATGGCAAAAGAGAAATCAAAGACATATAATTAATCAGTCTTTGAACACCGGAAGGTCGGCTGTGTCTTATGGGAGGAATATGAGGGGTATTACCTTCCCCCCTTTTCACAGTTGGGACGATGTGATTTGTTTTCCAGACTGTTCTTATTTTTTCCTCGATATGCTTGAGACATTTTTATAGCGAACTTCATCTCCTTATTGCTCTCTATCATTTTTTATGTTTTTCTGGAACTTCCCTTTCAGGGCCTTCCTTTCTTTACCCCTTTCATTTCTGTTGTGTATATGGTTTAACAACCCTTTTAAAGGCTATATAGGGCCCAGTTTTGTGCAGGTCCTACATAGTTACTGGTGGTGTATCTGAAAATACTTTGCTTAGAATTCTTTGGCAGCTTCTTGCTCTCATGGGAAAAAATGTATTTTAATTTTATACAGATCATTTGCCTTGAAGAAGGTAAAAAGCCTATAACCCTGAAAAGTATTTGGAAATTTTCCATGTTATAAAGAAATTTCTTTGGTTTGGTGTTCATTTAAAAGAATATCTGTTGGGATTATCAGGTGTTGAATGGCTTCCTTGTTTAACATTAAATTCTGTTAAGAAATTCAGTAATATTCACAGGGCAGTTAACTTACCAGATACATAAGCATTTGCTGAATACCAGTGTATATAGTAATGTAATCACCCCTGCAGGCTTAAGAATTAGATACAAAGTTATAGTCAGAATGGGTTCCAATTTTTGATACTTGATGCATAGATAAATTAACAAAATTTATTGTGTGTCATATGCTAGGCTCTTGGAATTCAATGAAACAGATAAGGTCCCTGCCTTCATAGTGCAACAGCTGCTCTGGTGCTAGTTACCTACACTTAGTATACTTCAGAGGGGACCAGTTTTCACACAGCTAATCCTGAGAGTTGTAGCAAAATACAGAGGCAGACAAAAGTAGGTTTACAGTTCATATGAAAAAATATATAATTCAAGAATAAACTTGCCCTGGCTGACGTGGCTCCTTGGATTGAACGTGGGCCTGCGAACTGAGAGGTCGCCAGTTCAGTTCCTAGTCAGAACATGTGCTTGGGTTGCAGGCCAGGTCCCAGGTTGGGGGTGTTGGAGAGGCAACCGATCAATGTATCTCTTGTACATGTCTGTTTCTCTCCCTCTGTCCTTTCCTTCTCTCTTAAATAAATACATACATACATAAATACATAAGTAAATAACAAATAAATAAAATCTTTAAAAACTCACATACAATTGTAAACCTACTTTTATTCACCTGTTTATGAAATAATAGGGCCACAAGTATTTTGAATTTGTACTATAGTCTCCTGGTACTGTGTTATATATCATCAGGTTATATCTTTGTAATTTAAAACACTGTCATGCCCAGCCCTGGCTGGTATGGCTCAGAGGATTTCGTTCCGGCCTATGAAACGAAGTATCGCTGGTTCGATTCCCAGTCAGGGCACATGCCTAGGTTGCCAGCCAGGTCCCCGGTAGGGGGTGCATGAGAGGCAACCATACACTGATGTTTTTCTCCCTTACTTTCTCCTTTCCCCTCTCCCTAAAAATAAATAAAATCTTTTAAAATTTTTATTTAAAAATTCATATTATGTTTTTAGTCAGAACTTCATTTTAAGCTTTTTTTTTTAAAGAATGAGAGAAGAGAAACATTAATTTGTTGTTTCCCTTATTTATGCATTTATTGGTTGCTTCTTGTATGTGCTCTTACTGGAGACTGAACCTGCAGCCTTGGCATATTGAGACAGTGCCCTAACCAACTTGACATACCTGGTCAGAGCCATTTTAAACTTTTCTATCTGAACAGTTTGCTTATAAGATTAATTCCAAATTTCTGAACCTTGTGGAACAAGATCATTAATACATTATATCCAGCTGCTTTATATTATTTAAATCTTGAATATTTGTGAAGTAAGATGCTTAAAATAGAGTTCAAGGGTTGAGACTTGAAAAAGGAATTGTTGCTATTTAGGATTGGACAAGAAAATTGTTATGATATATAGTGTATTTGAACATGCTATTTATTTACATACTTTTAAATCCTCACCAGAGGATATGTTTAGAGAGAGAGGAAAGTGGGGGTGGGGGGAGAGAGAGAGAAACGCTGATGTGAGAGAGAACCATCAATCAGTTGCTTCCTGTATGTGCCCTGACTGGGATTCGAACCTGCAACCTAGGTATGTGCCCAAACCAGAAATCAAACCTGCAACCTTTTGGTGACCTGGACCGTACTTGAACCACCTGGCCAGGGTGTTGAACATGCTTTTTAAAGATAAATCATTCTTAGTGACTGGTAATTGCTTATCTCCTTGTTTTGATTACTTATACATAAGAGACCACAGAAAGCAAAGATGGCTTATTACTGGCAAGCATCTCCCTTTTTGGAATTAATTAAATGACACCCCTGAGCCGTAGAAAATGACAGTTGTCCTCTCATCCCAGAAAATGAATATTCTCATCTCTAGTTTATACAGGTGTTTAGGAAACTGCAGCATGGTCAAGCGTCTAAGTGTAATGGTAGTTAGTCTTTTACTTAAATGCCTGGTTAGAGCTATCCTCCCCCACCCCCAAATTTCAGAGCTGTGTTAATAAAACACTAACATATAATCACATTGTATTATTTTTAACTGAAATGTGAAACAAATTCAGATGCATCTAGACTTAAATTACTGGTGGTTCTTTGATTTATTCCTGAGAACATTCTGATAATTAATTGACTTAAGTCTTAAAATTTTTATTGCAGTAATCATAATGGAGACATTACAAAATATTATTGTCATATCATATAATCTAGATGTGTTTTACCATAATAATGTAAGAAATGGGCATTTAAACTTAAGCCCTGGCTGGTGTAGGTCAGTGGATTGAATGCTGGACTGTGAACCAAAGGGTCACTTGGGTTCAATTCCCAGTCAAAGCACATGCCTGGGTTCTGGTTAGGTCCCCAGTGCGGGGGGCGCGCACAAGAGGCAACCACACATTGATGTTTTTCTCCGTCTCTTTCTCCTTCCCCTTTCTCTAAAAATAAGTAAATTAAAAAAACCCTTAAGAAATAGGCACTTGTAAATGGGGGTTACATGAAACAGCAATCTTCATTTCCTTCGGTTCTTTTTTGGTATTGAAATTTTTCACTCCATGGACTATATGGCTTTAATCATTGGTTTGCTTGCAAAGGAATTTGATGCTGTTTAAAAGTGTTAACAGCCAAGAAATTTGTCCCTTTCCAAAATGCTAAGTATCAGACTTACAATAAACTTTTCATTTTGTTTAGCTCCCTTAAAGCCTCAGTACTACATATAGCATTGTCCAGAATGATTCCCTTAATGAGAATGTTACTGAAGGACTATTAATGTTGCATCATCTCAAAACCCCTCATTTAAGCAAGGTATCCCAGAATCGAAATAGAGGATTGTTTGGAGATAACGTGGTATTTTGTGCGGCATGCCCTATAAGATTGTACCTAGAGGACAGAAATATATAAAAATTATACTTGGAAAATACAAGCTTTCTGTTCACTTATGAACTCAAGTTTTAAAAACTTTTCTAAAAGTTGTGATTCAAAACTATTATGAGGCCCAAGCTAAAATGGAGACCTACTGCATATGAATGGTTCTATTTATTTATTTATTTTTAAAGATTCTATTTATTTTTTAGAGAGAGGGGAAGGGAGAGAGAAAGATCGATGTGTGTTTGCCTCTCACACACCCCCTGCTGGAGACCTGGCCTACAACCCAGGCATGTGCTCTGACTGGGAATCGAACCAGCGACCTCTTGGCTGGTGCTCAGTCAACTGAGCCACATGAGCCAGTGCTGTCCCTTGTTTTTTAGTACACTCTTCTACCCTATCCCCATTTCTTTTGAACTTGGTGCAGAGCATATTGCCTGTGCTGCTTCTACGAACTGTTTGCCTACAAGATACTCTTTTTTTTTTAATTTTATTTTAATTGTTGTTCAAGTACAATTTTCTATCTTTTACTCCCATCCCAGCCCACCCACCCAACCCTCCCCACCTCCCTCCCATTTCCACCCCCATCCCCCCAGTTTTTGTCCATGTGTCCTTTATACTTGTTCCTGTAATCTAGAAGATATTCTTGCTGAGTACTTTGTTGACACCTCATCTAATGATAATTGGGTTTTTCAGTTTCCAGTTTTGATGAATTATTTTTCTATTATTATTTAAGAATTGTTTTATTTTCTGTAAATTAAAAATATTTTTTCCTTTTACCTTTTTAGAGCTTGGTTTTGCTAAAACATTGTTTTACTTACTTTTCCACTCTAAGTTAATTTCATCTCATCTATCACTATCTTCACCCCCCAAAAAGGTCCAGCACTTTGAAAAAGATTATGAAATAATTTTAGACAGTTAGAAAGGACCATACAATTACACATACTATTGAAGCTTACAAAATTGTCTATCCTCTCTAACACTTTTTAAAAATGTTTTATTAAAATATTTTATTTATTTTTAGAGAGAGGGAAAGGGAGGGAGAAAGAGAGGGAGATAAACATCGAAGTACGAGAGAAACATCCATCAGTTGCCTCTTGCACACCCACAACTGGGCTCCATAACCCAGGCATGTTCCCTGACTGGGAATTGGACCTGTGACCTTTCAGTTCTCAGGCCGATACTCAATCCACTGAGCCACAGCAGCCAAAGCTCTAACAATTTTTTATAGTTCATTTTTTATTGTATTTTTTCCATCACCACATATCCCCTCTATACCCTCTTCCATCTCCACCCCTCCATCACCATACTGTTTCTTCAACTTATTTATGCATTCACTGATTGATTCTTGTATGTGCCCTCACTAAGGATCGAATTTCAACTTCAGTGTGTCGGGAAGATGCTTGAACCAACTGAGCTTCCCGGCTAGGGCTCCATGAGTTTTTATGTTTTGTTTGTTCATTTTTTCCCCTTTTTTATATATCATCTATAAATTTTACCTATTTTTACCTATTCCTTTCCAGTACTTATACCTCATTTCATTCTTGTTAAGTAGTAATAATAATAATAGGGATCCTTGTTTTGTATCTCACTTTTTAAGGAGTGCTTTTTAATTAGTATGTAATAGTCTATCAAGCTGTTTGCCACAATTTGTTATTTCCCTTTTGTCAAATACTCAGGTGATTTCAAATTTTCCTATATTTTAAATATAAAATAAAATAGAGCATGTAGTTTTCTCATTTTGAATTATTTTCTTAGAATAAGGCCTTTGGCCCCAGCTGGTGTGGCTCAGTGGACTGAGCACAGGCTTGCAAACTGAAAGGCTATCAGTTTGATTCTGGTCTGGGCACATGCCTGGGTTATGGGACAGGTCCCCAGTGCGTGAGAGGCAACGACACATTGATGTTTCTCTCCCTCTCCCTAAAAATAAATAAATAAAATCTTTTTTAAAAAAGTTACCTTAGAGTTTATGCTATGGAGGGGTTGAAATGTCAGCTGTAATATATCAGATTATATAATTATACTAGGGGCATTAGCCATGCATAAATTTAGGGAGTTTATCATTAAAAGATATCTAACATGTAAGTGCCTGTTTACATGGTCACTTTAGGCATCTCAGGATGATGTGGATCTTATGTTACTTATTTAATGTTAATTCATATTTTTATGCATATGAATAGTAAGGGGAAGTTGAAAAAGTGATAATAGTTAATTTGATGGGGTAGTAGGATTTTGGATGTTCACAACCTTTTAGGATTCCATTACTGTTAATAGTACTATAAATATTTTTTAAAAATTTTATTCACAGAACATGATAGATGGCTACTATTATTCATTTTTCTGTTTTTAAAAAACTCTTTTGTGGATATATTTTTTAAAGATTTTATTTATTTTTAGAGAGGAGAAGGGAGAAAGAAGGAGAGAGAGAGAGAAACATCAATGTGGGTTTGCCTGTCATGTGGTCCCCACTGGGGACCTGGCCTGCAACCCAGGCATGTGCCCTGACTGGGAATCGAACCTGTGATGCTTTGGTTCACAGCCTGCACTCAATCCACTGAGCTACGTCAGCCAGGACAATTTTTCTTAATTTGGTCTTGTGAGTGGGAGACAGTCTCTGGGATACTAGAGTGCTCTGTACTTATCTTCCCTATGCACGTCTCTACATTGCTTCATCTTTTTTTTTTTTTTAAAGTTTTATTTATTTATTTTTAGAGAGAGAGGAAGGGAAGGAGAGAGGGAGAGAAACATCAGTGTGTGGTTGTGTCTCACATGCCTTCTACTGGGGAACTGGCCCACAAGCCAGCATGTGCCCTGACTGGAAATCCAACCAGCAACCCTTTGGTTTGCAGGTCCGCGCTCAGTCCACTGAACTACACCAGCCAGGGCTGCTGCATCATTCTTTCGTGCTTTTATTATCATTCAACATCTCATTGCTATATTTTATCCAGAAAATTTTTTTAAAAAATGAAATTTCATCCCCACTGTTTTTCTCTTTTCAAGATAATAGTGTGCATTCACAACCGTTATTTTTTCCATTACTAATCAAACACAAATTATTTTTAGTGGAAGTTATGTATAATTTAAAGGTTCCAGTATGATTATCTTTTTTAAAATGGTAAATACAGTGTTTAGAAACAAAATACTAGATGGCTGTGTGTTTTATTATTTTTTTAAAGATTTTATTTATTTATTTTTAGAGAGAGGGGAAAGGAGGGAGAAAGAAAGGGAGAGAAACATCAATGTGTGGTTGCCTCTCACACACCCCTAACTGGGGACCTGGTCTGCAGCCCAGGCATGTGCTCTGACTGGGAATTGAACCCAAGTGACCCTTTGGTTCACAGTCCAGCATTCAATTCACTGAACCACACCAGCTAGGGCCGTTTTTTGTTTCTTTTACACTATTTTCTTATTGCTGCTAGTCTAGAGACGTTGATAGTTGAATTTGATGTTACAACTCCCCTTGATAAATTTAAAATGAAATACTGTGGGTGGTAAAGGTATATGTCTAGATGGGAGAAAAAACATTAAAAGTATGTTTAGCCCCTTTTTTCCCCATAGTATACAATACTTATTGAGTATCTCCTATGTGCCAGAAACAGTGCTAGCTGTGCTTTACTAATTTATTAGTTAGCCCAATATAATTATATCATTTTTGCTGATGAGGAAGGTAAGGCTCAGATAGGTTAACCCAGTTAGTAAGTGGTGAAACCAGAGTTGAATTCTAGGTCTCTCCAGCTACACCATTATAGTGCATTACAGTGTAGATAATGGCTTTTTAAAATTTTAATTATCAGAGGCTCTTCAGTAATTTAAAATGTCAGTTTTGATGCATATGAACAATCCAAAAAATCAGTCAAAAGAATCTGATTTAAAACCCAACACAGGAGATTATTTTTATCTCTCCTTTGATTAGGGAAATGATGGAGACATGAAGTAAGTCCAAATTTATTTTATCATTTTTCTATATACTTTATCACTTTCATGCTCTTACTAAACCAGACAGCTATATTCCTCTTAACCTTTATACCTCTCCTCCATGGCTTCCTCGAGGGAGTTATGTATTATATATTTAAATAAGCTTTAAATCTTGCCAATTTAAATGATAATTCATAATGATAGCTGGTTTGGGGAGAGATATTAAAGTGAGTCTCTTTCCCTAAGAAACCATCACTATGCTGAGAGTTGGGGGAAAAGATAATTCTTACTTATTTCTCTGTCTTGACAAACAATTTTCACTGTAGAATAATGTTGACAGAGGTGGGAAGCAGGTGAAAGTTTTAGAATTTAGAAGAATTTCAGTCTGTCACTAATGATTAAATTTTGGATTCTTGGACATGAAAAGTAGGGAAATCTGTACCTCTGAATTTATGATGGATTAAAAAAAAACTATAGGGTGTTTAGAAAGGAAACATTATCATAGCTGGAAAAAACCTTGTTTTGTTGGAGAAACTGCCGAATTATCCTTTCTCAAATGGCCTCCCATTTAAATTTGTGTGTCCTCCCACTCTTTTTTTTTTTCTTAAACCTCTTGTCTGGGAGGTGGACTTTAAAAACACCCATCTATCACTTAATTACAGTGACATCTACTGGTGAAAGCCTTTGCCATCATTGTGCCGATTACCTTCCACTTAGGGAAAGCTACCCATTTTCTGAGATGTGAACAGCCAGCCAGTTCCTAAAGCTATAAAAAATTAATGTACCAAAAAGGAGAGATGTGCAGGCTGAATTTTTTTTTTTTGCTATGTAGGTATTTTTAATGATAAAAGTTATAATTATATTATGGAAATATGAGGAATAGGAAAGAGAAGAAGCAAAATTAATAGCGCTCCCCATCACATTCACCAGTTTGGTATGTTTTCTTCTACATTATTTAAATTTTAATGTATGTATTTTTTTTTTTTTTAAGATTTTATTTATTTATTTTTGGAGAGGGGAAGGGAGGGAAAAGGAGAGAGAGAAACATCAATGTGTGGTTGCCTCTCATGTGGTCCCCACTGGGGACCTCGCCCGCAACCCAGGCATGTGCCCTGACTGGGAATCGAACCTGCGATGCTTTGGTTCGCAGCCCGCGCTCAGTCCACTGAGCTACGCCAGCCAGGGCAATGTATGTATTTCTTTATCATAGCTTTATTATAGTATGCATGTGATTTTTCCTTGGTTTAGTAATATGACATAAGCATTTTCTCACGTTATATTTTGCTTAACCATAAATTTTACTGACTGCCTAATATTCCATCAGGTTACTTAACAGCTTCCTTAATGTATACATTTTAACCCATTTCTTGTATTGCTACTGTAAGTAATTTATAATTTTTCTTAACTTTAAAATTTATCTTATTGTATTTGTTCCATTACCATTTATCCTCCCTATACCTTCTTCTACCTCCACTCATCCACTTCCCTATAAATAATTTGTTGATTAATGTCTGCTTAAATGGCATTTTCCAATTATGGACTTTTAAAAAAAAATTTTTTTACTGTTCAAGTACGTTTATGGACATTTTTATGAACACTAACCTTTCCCTAAATGTTAAGTTTTTGTGTTTTTGATTACTAATGATGTTGAATATTTTTCCTTCTGCTTGTTTAGAAGTTGTATCAATTGATTCATCTACTGGCATGATGATAATATTTTTGCTTGGGCTCCTTTTTTTTAAATAAAGAAATTTGTGGGTTTTTTTTAAATTTATTTTTAGAGGGAGGACAAGGGAGGGAGAAAGATAGGAAGAGAAACACCAGTGTGTGGTTGACTCTCGCATGCCCCCTTCCAGGGAACTGGCCCACAGTGCAGGCATGTGCCCTGAGTGGGAATCAACTGGTGACCGTTTGCTTCCCAGGCCAGCCCTCAATCCACTGAGCCACACCAGCCAGGATAGAAATTCATTGGTTTTTTTTTATTTTTTTATTATTTATTTATTTATTTATTTTTAGAGAGGGGAAGAGCGGGAGAAGGAGAGAGAGAGAAACATCAATGTGTGGTTGCCTCTCATGTGGTCCCCACTGGGGACCTGGCCTGCAACCCAGGCATGTGCCCTGACTGGGAATCGAACCTGCGATGCTTTGGTTCGCAGCCCGTGCTCAATCCACTGAGCTACGCCAGCCAGGGCGAAATTCATTGTTTTAAAAATTTGCTGAAAATAACTTCCTTAAGCTCTTACTTGTATTTTTTTTAATACAGAAGCTTTTAATTTTTTTATGTCAGATGAATTTATATTTTTGTGATTTCTTTAATGAATTAGAAATGTAACAGATACAAAAATGCCTTCTAAAAGTTTGTTTTCTTCACGTTTAAACATATATGTATGCACCTACTTAACTCTCTTTATTTTTTATTATATTTCATTTGGAAAAATACAAAGAAGGCAACCTATCATTTAAAGAAACCAGTGTTAGTGTTTTTAAATTTCTTGCCAGTTTTTCTTTTCAGACATTGGACTTTATCTGCCTAGAATTATTTTTGAAGTGTGACAAGGGTGGAGATACCTAAAGTTATTTTGAAAGTAAGATTTGTGTCTGAGCCTTATGACATCTAAATTTGTTGAAATAAAATAAACATTATCCTTCTCCCTTCTTCTGTGGTGGTCCTCCCCCTGCAATGTAGGTTGTTTGTTATATCTTTTTTCTTTTTAATTTCCCCCTTTGAACCTTTTCTCTGTGTTCCTTCCAGCCTCTAAAAAGTTTTTTTAACTATAGTTTGCTTTTTAAAACAGATTTATTGAATGTCAATTCATATAATTCACCCATTTTAATGTATAGTTCAAAGGATAAACAGTAAAAAAATAAAATGTATAGTTCAGTGGATTTTAGTATATTTACAGAATTGTACAACTACCACTGCAGTTTAATCTAAGAACATTTTCATCACTCCAAAAAGAAATACCACATGGCCCACTGACAGTCATTTCCCATTCTCACCCCTCATCCCCAGTCCAAGGCAACCACTAATCTACTGGTCATCTCTATGGATTTGCCAATTCTAGGCATTTCATCTAAAAGGAATTATACAACATGGGGTCTTTTGTGACTGGCTTATTTTGTGTAACATAATTTCAGGATTCATCCATGTTGTTGCATGTATCAGTACTTAGTCTTTTATTACTAAATAATACTTCATTGTGTAAATATACCGCATTATGTTTATTCATTCGTGAGTTGATACCCATTTGAGTTATTTCTGTTTTTTGGCTATTGTGAATAATGTTGCTATGGATTTTTTGTAATCCTCACCCAAGGTTATGTATTGATTTGAGAGACCAAAAAAAGCATTGATATGATAGAAAAACATTAGTTGGTTGTCTCTGGTATGTACCCAGACTAGGTATTGAACTCGCAACCTAGATATGTGCCCTGACTAGGAATCGAACCTTCAACTTTTTGGTGTACAGGAGGATGCTCCAGCCAAATAAGCCACCTGGCCAGGGCTGCTCTGAATATTTATGTTAGACATATGTTTTCATTTCTTTTGATTATATACCTAGGATTAGAGCTACTGGATTAGATTTAGTTTTAATGAGTACTGTAGCCTGTATCTTTGAAAGATCTTAAACATATTTGTTGCCTTTCTTTTGTTTATATCCCTGGCAGTCTTGCTATTTCACTTACATCCCAGAAACTTTGAAGTTCCTTGTATTGAGCCACTAAAATCCTGCCTTTTTTTATTCCAAAATATTTTTTAAACTTAAAAAAATTGATTTTAGAGGAAGAGAAACATTAATTTGTTGTTACACTTATTTAATGCATTCATTGGTTGATTCTTGTATGTGCCCTGACTGGGGATCAAACCTGCAACTATGATGTATCGGGCCAGTGCTGCGCCTGGCAAGGCTTATTCCTAAATCATTTTTATTTATGCCTTTCTTATCACAGGAACCACTACTCTACTTTAGACCTTTATTATCTCTCACCATTTTCTAATGGAATAGCCCAGAGTATTTCACTTTTCTTTCTTCTAATATTCCCCCTCTCAACTCTTATACTACTTTTATCATTTTATTAGTGTTTTATTATACAAGTTATAGGGCGGATATTACACTTGTTGATTTCATTTTGTGTTGCCAGTAAGGTAGAAGTTCTCTAAAGGTCAGGATTATATCAAACTATCCCCAAAGCTTAATACAATCGGGCAAATGTCCTTATTCCTAGAAATATACTTTCTGGTTTAAAGATTAGTCACATCTTAAAGATTTGATCTATATTGCCAAAATGTCCTACACACACACCATGCTTTTCCCTGCTATATGCTTGTGTATACTCATGCTACTGAGAGTTGTGTAAAAGAGGGTGTCCATACTTTCTCTACCATCACTTTTTAAAAAAATCAGTCATTTAAATACTTGTCTTATATCTCTTAATATCATCTGTTTCAAAGTTCATGTTCTACCTCCATCTTCTGTCTCCATCATTTTCACACACCATGTTTACTCCTATATTTCTTTACTCTGCTTGTACTGTTCCTTCTGTCAGGGACACCTTCCCTTGTCAACATTCTTCACCTGACTAACTCTTATGCATTCTTTAAAGTTTGGCCCAGATGTCAGCTCCTGTAGGAAGCAAGCCTTCTCTGAAATTCCACACTAGGGAAATTACCCTTTTCAGTCTTAGAACATTTTTTGAATACTTTTTATTTTATTTTACTTATTTTTTAAAATTATTTATTTATTTTTAGAGAGAGGGGAAGGCAGGGAGGAGAAGGAGAAAAGCATTAATGTTTGGTTGCCTCTCGCATGCCCCCTATTGGGGACCTGGCCTGCAACCCAGGCAGGTGCCCTGACTGGAAATCAAACCGGTAACTCCTTGGTTCATAGGCCAGCGCTCAATCCACTGAGCCACACCAGCCAGGGCTGAATGCTTTTTATTTTAATATTTATCTCATTGTTTTGAAATTATGGTTCTTCTCTAGTGAACTACAAGCTCTTGAACAGCAAGAACTATTTCTTTGAATCTTCAGAATTTAGTATGATACCTGTAATAATAGACGGTAAATATTAGTTTTACTATAGCCTCCCCTTAGGAAGACAACATGGTATAATATAGGGCACTGTAGGGATTAAAGCCCTAAAGGAAGTTTATAGCAAAGCTCACAAATTATCACTGCTATATGCATATGTATAAAATTCGTTGCAGTGATTCTATAATCAGGAAACACTAAATATGGAAGAGGTAAGTTTAGAAGCAAGGTGTATGGATTTGTATAGAGCACAAGTTACTAATGAATTAGCAAGGGCTTGCATTCTGGAGCAGAAGGAAATAAGTTTCTGGGGTCCTCTATTTTTATGTGGTCTAATGTAATATAAAATTATCAGAATTTTTTTGGTTAGATGCTTTCCTACTTATAGCATAGTTTGGGAATTTAACAAAGAAACTTAATGGCTCTTATCAATTTTGACACACACACAAATACATTGATACAAAAATATTGGTAAGACATACTGAGATGTGGTTTTTAAAAGAAATTGATATACCCAGTCCTGACTGGTGTGGCTCAGTGGGTTGGGCATTGTCCCGCAAACCAAAGGGTCACTGGTTCATTCCTAATCAGGGCACATGCCTGGATTGTGGGCTAGGTTCCCGGTTGGGGATGCACTAGAGGCAGTCAGTCGATGTTTCTCTCTCTTTCTCCCTCCCTTCCCTTCTCTCTAAAAATAAATAAAATCTTTTTTAAAAATTGATATGCCCAATATAGTCATGACTAACTTTAATAAAACATAGTTTCTTTATTTTTCTTTTTCTGTAGTTAGGGAATGCATTTAGCTTATGTACCAGAAAATCTATTATAGTGGCTTTACCTGGTAGGGGTTTATTGATCTCACAGAACATGAAGCCTGGAGGTAGTGAGTCCAAGGTTGGTGTTGTAGCTCCAGATAACAGTAGAAGCCTGGCCATGCTTACTTTTTGCCTTAGATTGGGACAGTTGCCATACTTGCAAGGCAGCTTTTGGTCATTATGGCCTCTTTCCAGGCTAGATAAAGGGAGGAAAGAGTGAAGTTTGATGAAAGAAGAAGCAAGCCTAATTGTTCCCATTTAAAGAACTTTCCTGAAAGTCTTAGCAATTTTTATATTACGCTTGATTGATGAAGATCTTGTTGCTTGACTCCTCCTAATCTGCAAGGTATCTGGGAAGGAGAATTTTGTTTTGTAAGATTCTATTTATTTATTCTTAGAGGGAAGGGAGGGAGAGAGAAGGAGAGAAACATCGATCTGTTGCCTCTTGCATATGCTACCACTAGGAACCAGGCCTGCAACCCAGGCATGTGCCCTGACTGGGAATCAAACCCGTGACTTTTTGCTTTTGCAGGACGATGCGCAACAAACTGAACTATACCAGTCAGAGCCGGGAAGAAGAATTTTTTTTTAAAGATTTTATTTATTTTTAGAGAGAGGGGAAGGGAGGGAGAAAGAGAGGGAGAGAAACATCAATGTGGGGTTGCCTCTTACATGCCCCTTATTGGGGACCTGGCACACAACCCAGGCATGTACCCTGACTAGGAATCAAACAAGTGACCCTTTGATTTGCAGGGTGGTGCTCAGTCCACTGAGCCATACCAACCAGTGGAGAAGGAGAATATTTTTAACTGGAATATTGTTACCCTGAACAAAATTAGGTAGCTTTTAGGAAGGAAGAAGGAAATAATGAAAACTTGGAACAAGTAGTAGTATCTGCTGTTGAGCACCATAGTATAGTGTGTATACATACACATACCACTGAAACAACCACAAAAGAGAACAAGGAGTCCACCTAAATAATTATTTTAGATCGCTTCATCTTTCTTTATTTTAAACTTTTAAAAGAATTCAGTCTTCCTGGAACTCCCTCCTAAAAATGGATTATATTGGTATCATCTACCTGCTAATATGATGTGATGAGAAGGGTATGCTTCACTTGTGTGGTATTTTTCCCCCAAACCAGTAACTCTAGTCTAATGAGAAAATACCAGACAAATTTAAATGGAGGATGTTCTACAAAATACCAACCAGTAGTCTTCAAAACTGTCAAGTTCATGTAAGACTGGGATACTGTCTTAGATCGGAGGAGTCTGAGGAGATGTGATGACTAAATGCAATGTGATATCCTAGATGGGATCCTGAAAGAGAGAGTAAGGACATTGGTACAAAAACTGGTGAAATTCAAAAAAGTCTATAGTCTAGTTACTTGTATTGTACTAATGTTAATTTATTAGTTTTGACTAATGTGCCTTGGTTGTGTATAAGGTGTTAGCATTAAGAGAAGCTGGGTGAAGAGTACACAAGAACTTTTTGGACTGTCTTTGCAGTATTTCTATAAATCTAAAATTATTACAAAACAAAAAAATTACAATAGCTGGAGAAACTAGAAGAGCAAACCCACAACTCTACAATGAAACCATATATCTACAATGAACCAGCAGGTAGGAACAAACTGTAAGATCTGTAGCCTTGGCTGGTGAGGCTCAGTTGGTTGGAGCATCATAAACCTAAAGGTTGCAGGTTCTATTCCCAGTCAGGGCATGTGCCTAGGTTTCAGGTTTGGTCCCTGGTCAGCGCACTTAGGAGAGGCAGCCAGTCAATGTTTCTCTCCCTCTCCACCACCCCCTTTCTCTCTATTTTTTTTTAAGATTTTATTTATTTATTTTTAGAGAGGGGAAAGGAGGGAGACGGAGAGGGAGAGAAACATTAATGTGTGGTTGCCTCTTATGTGGTCCCCACTGGGGACCTGGCCTGCAACCCAGGCATGTGCCCTGACTGGGAATCGAACCTGCGATGCTTTGGTTCGCAGCCCGCGCTCAATCCACTGAGCTACGCCAGCCAGGGCCCAACCCCTTTCTCTCTATCTTAGAAACAAAAAACACAAGTCTATATAAGATCTACAGATTACTGACATTTGTGAAGGGAAGGAAGCAGAGGGAAGGCAACAGGGCTTCTAATTACCCTGAGAGCAGGAGAACTTCTAAATCACCGACAAATACTTACTGGAGAACATCTTGAACAGTAACTGAAACTAGGAAGGGGTTCTAAAGGGCATGGGGATAGAGTTTGACAGCTTTTGAAATTAACAAAATGAAGTTCTAAGAAAAGGCTTAGGACTGAAGGGAAACTTCTAGGAGTAGAATCCACATTGAACAAGACAGAGAAAAAGAAAAGGACCAAAAGGAGAAAGAGCAAAGGGGTAGATACCAGAAAGAATGAAGAGTTAATGGTTGTTTTTTTTTGTTTCTGTTTTAATCACTTCGCAAAAATTAGAAAAAAAGAATTTCTAAAGCTATGAAGATTAGAAAAGCCATCCTGACTCCTACCCCTTGCCCCTAAAATTTCAAGAAAACTCGTTTTACTTTAGAAATAAGTCTGACTCCATATGAAATTGCGACTAGCCAAAGATAGTAGTAACAACAGAAAGAAGCAAAAAGCAGCCCTTCCAACAGTGAAAAGACCCTGAAAAAATATGCCCACAAAATAGGTAAAAAATTCAAAATGAGCTAAAAGAATTTAAGGAAATGAAAGAAGTTACTGAAAGTACAAATTCAAATTAGAAAAATCTGAGATGAGGTGATTCGAGAAAAGGAGAATTTGAAAAGAGAAGTGACAGACCTCAGGAAAATAAAATGGAAATAAGAAAAAAAATATTTTAGAAATAAATATGAAACTAAAAAGAAATAAACATAACACACAATAAAATAAAAAGACAAAGCACAATTTTTAT
This sequence comes from Trachops cirrhosus, assembly GCA_028533065.1. NCBI lineage: Eukaryota > Metazoa > Chordata > Mammalia > Chiroptera > Phyllostomidae > Trachops > Trachops cirrhosus. Next base: position 46,298,977 of record CM052539.1, read on the forward strand.
GTGTAGCAGAAACAGGGAGGCTTTTTCTTTAAAGCATGAAGAGACTTTTTTATTTTGTTTTATTTATTTATTTATTTATTTTATTTTATTTTATTTAGAAGGGAAGGAAAGGAGAGAGGGACAGAAACATCAATGTGTGGTTGTGTCTCTCACATCCCCTACTGGGAACCAGGCCCACAACCTGGGCATGTGCCCTGACTGGGAATCAAACCAGCAACCCTTTGGTTTGCAGGCCTGTGCTCAATCCACTGAGCTACACCAGCCAGGGCAGAGGGAGGCTTTTTAAATAAACAAAAAAGAGGTACAAGAGATTGGGGAAAAAATCACATAAAATATGGGCAATGAAGAGCCAAATTTTATGTGAACAAAGTCCTCAAGGAAGAAAATGAAACCCATGGGATAGAAAGAAAACTTTCTTAGTGTACCGGGGGAAATCGACCCAGAATAGCCTAGTAAAACTGGTAGATTTTAAGGGGAAAAATCATTTGAGCATCCACATTAAAAAAAAAAGCACTTAATCACTTATAAAAGAAGGAAAGTGGAGTATCACTAGACTTTGTGGCAGCTTGTTTAGTGTCGGAATACTGTGGGTTAATATTTAAGAGAATCGAGGAAACAAAACATGAACCAAGAATTTTATATCCAGATAAATAGACCTCCAAGTATTTAAAGACTAGACAATGTAATACTAACATATAAGAATTCAGAAACTAGCCCTGACTGCTGCAACTCAGTGGATTGAGCACCGGCCAGCGAAGGGTTGCTGGTTCAATTCCAAGGTTAGGGCACATGCCTGGGTTGCGGGCCAGGTCCCCAGTAAGGGGTGCACAAGTGGCAACCACACACTAATGTTTCTTTCCCTCTTTTCCTCTCTTCCCCTCTCTCTAAAAATAAATAAATAACATCTTTAAAAATAAGTAAGGAAAATCTTTAAAAAAAAAAAGAATTCAGAAAATAGTGTTCCCATGATCCCTTCCTATGGAATTCACTAAAGTTTCAAGTAACTAAAAATGACTAGAGAACCAGATTGTGGTATCCAAATACTAATTTCTCATTCAAAGAAACTAGGCCCTGGCTGGGTAGCTCAGTTCGTTAGAGCATTGTCCCCATATGCCAAGGTTGTGGATTTGATCTCCGCCATCAGGGCACATACAAGAAGCAACCGATGAACATATGAGTAAGTGCAACAACAAATCAGTCTCTCTCTTCCCTTTTTCCTCTCTCCCCCCTCCATTGCCCCCACCTTCTTCTCTCTAAAGTCAATAAATAAATATTTAAAAAAGAAAAAAGAAACTAGGAATACTTGACAATAGCTGGTTCTAGATTTAGAGCAGGAAATTAATATTAAACATGGGATAGCTTGTTAGAGGATACAGAAGCCAACTTGATATTTCTCTATGGCCAAGTGTAGGACAGTTTGAGCATCAGTAAGGATAAAAATTTGCAATGGATTGAAGTTATCAAACATGTTTAAATCCACACGTTCATGTTGATGCAGAGAAAATTGCAGAGAGGTGAGAGAACTATTTGAGGTGGTGGAAATATTCTATATCTTGCTTGTATTAGTGGTTATACTACTTACTGTATATGTATACATTTGTCTAAACCATGGTTTCTCAACCTTAGCAATTTTGAACTGAATAATTCTTCATTTTGTGGGGGGAACAGGCTGTCCTGTTCATTATAAAATGTTTATTAGCAGCACTAGATGCCAGACCTGACAATGAAAGGTGTCTTTAGACACTGTCAGATGTCTCTTGGGGAGCAGAATGGCCCCAATTGAGAACTCTGGTTTAAATTTATTAAAAAGGTAAATTTTCATTGTTTGTAAATTATATATCAGTAAACTTGATTTTCAAGAAAAATTTGGTGATTTGTCACTTTTTTTTAAGATTAAAAAAAACATTTTTAGAGAGGGGAAGGGAAAAAGAGAGGGAGAGAAACATCAATGTGTGAGAGACATATTGAGTGGTTGCCTCTCACACACCCCCAGTGTGCTGTGGGGACCTGGTCCACAGCTTAGGCGTGTGCCCTGACTGAGAATCAAACCGATGATCTTTTGGTTTGCAGGCCGCACACAATCCACGGATCCACACCAGCCAGGGTTTTTGTTTTTTGTTTTTTAATTTATTGATTTAAATATATATAGAGAGGAAGAAAAACATTGATTTGTTGTTCCACTTATTTGTGTACTTTCATTGGTTATTTCTTGTATTGCCCTAAGGATCAAATCCATATCTTTAGCATACTGGGGAGATACTTTTAACCAACCGAGCTGCCTGGCCAAGGCTTGGCTGGTCACTCTTCAAGGATTTTAGGAAACCAAGCCACTGTATTTTGAGAACTAGTAATTGACAGAATCAAGCATTTATTCTGTCTTTCCTACATTAACTGTATCTCAAGAGTAACCAACTAGTCAAATAACAATGAATTTAGGGACCATATATATGTATTATTTGGTATTACACTTTGTCACTCCCAGTTGTCAGTTTTTCTGTCGTTAAAAGTACAAATTTTCACCCTGGCTGGTATGGCTCAGTAGAATGAGTGCCAGCCTGCAAACCAAAGGGTCACCAGTTCGATTCCCAGTCAAGGCACATGCCTGGGTTGCAGGCCATGCCCCCAGTTGGGGGTGTGCAAAAGGCAACAGTCAACATGTCTCTCACACATCAGTGTTTCTCTCCCTCCCTGTCTCCTTCCTTCCTCTCTCTCTGAAAATAAATACAGTATTTAAAAAATAGCCCTGGCTGGTGTGGCTTAGTGGACTGAGCACTGGCCTGCGAACCAAAGGGTCACGGGTTCAATTCCCAGTCAGGGCACATACCTGGGTTGCAGGCCAGGTCCTCAGTAGGGGGCACAAGGGAGGCAACCACACATTGCTGTTTCTCTCCCTTTCTTTCTCCCTCCCATCCCCTCTGTCTAAAATTAAATAAATAAAGTATTTAAAAAAATAAAAATTAAAAAAATAAAGAACTCTTAATCTCTTTTTTTAAGTACAAATTTTCTATTCCTTTTTCTCTTCTTTGCTACATCTAATTCACTTTGGACTAGGGAGCCAGATTAATAAAATTATTATTTGGAAAGCTACAGTACCATGTATTATATGAATCATCTATTTCTGTTACTAGAGATGTTTTTCTTTCTTGATCTGGCAGGGAGTTCTGGATACCTAATGTTCCTCACGCATAAGTGGTATGTTACCAGTATTCTGTTTCAAAATGCCTGAATACACAAACACTTCGTAGTCTGAGATATATACTCCTTTGGATTAAATCTGTTGTGTAAAATGAAACATATTCAGAAAACCCAGTGTATGCTTTATATAGGTATAGTTTAAAATTCAGTTTTACTGTATTAATACTTGCTGAATTAAAGAACACATGTTCCCCAAATCACTCCAGAGCGCAGATGAATAGGGAAGTATATGGGAACCTTTTGGAAATTAGGAGATTTCTGTTTCAACCTATTTTAGTATTGACCAAGTTTTTTCTCAGAGAATAATAGGGTGTTTGTCTTAACATGGTGGTCTTCTGGAAAGTTCATGACTTCACACACTTTTTGACTTTGAGGAAACTGAAAAGGTGAGTAACTGCCATAACTGTTTCAGAAACTGATGCCAGAGGCAACCACTGGGTTGGGTAAGACCGTCATTAAACTTTGGTTTACTAGTTATTTTCATCATGGAAAGGGAAATCTTTAATTTATTTCATTGCTTAACCGATGCCACATTTTAAAATAAAGCTGTTCATTTTCTTTTTTTGAATTTTATTTATTTATTTTTAGAGAGGGGGGAAGGGAGGGAGAAAGAGAGGGAGAGAAACACCAGTGTGTGGTTGACTCTTGCACACCCCCTACTGGGGACCTGGCCCGCAACCCAGGCATGAACACTGATTGGGAATCGAACCAGCAACCCTTTGATTCACAGGCAGGCACTCAATACACTGACCCACACCAGCCAGGGCTAAATTTTTAATAATAAAGCCAAAGGTTGTTCTAATTTATCACCACCTATATATAAAAATACTTATTTTTCCCATACATTGCCAATTCTGTGCATTATTAGAGTTTAAACTGTTAGTAATCTGAGAGGTGAAAAATTGCAAAAGTCTAGTGTAAATAGAGCTGCATTTTAAAACTTGAATGAGATTGACCCAGTTTTCATGTATTTAATTGACTGTATTTTCAGCAACGAGTCTTGAGATTTCAAGTATGGGTGATACAAGTGAATGTAACTTCAAAACTGTGAAGAAATGGTGCTGTAAATGTAGTCAGTGAGATGCCTGCAGCTGTGATGACCTCTCCTATTTCCCACCTTGATTCTTGACTCTTAATTTCAGGTGATCATGGAGCTCAGCTTGGCCTCCATGGGGCCAGTGGTGATGGAATACATGATGACGCAGCAGGAGGAGAGGAAGGAGAAAACAGCCCAGATCCCCAACCGCAGGCTGGTCGGAGGACCCGGCGGGAAGCATGCACCTGCCCCTACTGTAAAGACAGTGAAGGAAGGTAAGTTGACCCAGCCAGTATCTTAAGAGTAATGTAAAGAATTAAAATAAAGAATGAAAAATTAATGGATTTGGGGGTAAGAAGAGGGTTGATTTTTTTTTTTTCTTTTGACATTTGAGACTTGGCAATATTGCAAAGCAATCAGAGATAGCACAATATATTTGATTAGGTTATATTATAGGATCTTGGTTCCAGCTCTGATCCTTTCATCAATTCTAAGACCATGGGCCTTAATAGATGCCTGCTTTCTCCTGCAGATAAGGAAATCAGATGGAGCCAGCTGGTCTAATGATTATTACCATATGTCTGTTTTGGGATGGTTTTAACAAGGGTGCTTGTAAAACAGTGTTGCAGAGAAAAAAATATACCTACACTAATGTGTTTTTACAGTGGCTATCTGAGAATAAGAGGTTTCCAGAGTCTTATCTTCCCTCAAAATAGACAAAAAAAATGCCCAGTCCAGGTAGACAATTAGGGACTCTTCAGGGACTCTTAACATGTCCTGCAGGACAAAGTACTGATTTTCTCAGTACTAGTGCCTGCTATTCAATATTGTATCTGGAGAGTTCCAAGTTCTGTTCTTTTCCTTCGAGTCACAGCTTTTGAGAGAATAGAAAGTTAAATAGTTGTTTGTATGTCTTTGGGGGGAAAATCTGTTAAAGTTTTGTCCTAATAAAAATAAGCACAAAAATAAGATAAGTACTGAAACAAAAAAATAAATTGAGTTATTTATAGGTTAGCCCTACATTACAGGGAAAACCTTAATTAAAAGCATTGAGCTGGTGTGCCTCAGTGGATTGAGCACCAGCCTGAGAACCAAAGGGTCGCTTGGTTCAATTCTCAGTCAGGGCACATGCCTGGGTTGTGGGCCAGGTCCCCAATAAGGGGCATGTAAGAGGCAACCCCACATTGATGTTTCTTTCCCTCTCTTTCTCCCTCCCTTCTCTCTCTAAAAGTAAATAATTTTTTTTAAATGAGTACAATAGTGTATCTCTCTAACAAAGCTTAAAGTAAATTTAAATTTCTGAAGGAACTTCTCTGATTCTCACCTAAATGTGATTTCATTTTAATTGTTTTTTTTCTTTCTGCTAATATGTGTTGTTAAAACCCAAGAAAAGTCCCTCTTGGAAATCTCCCCAATGCCTATTAATGGATGACACATGGAAAAATTTGGTTTAGCAAAAATGTTTCAGAGCTGATTCCTCAGAGAGAGGAACTTAGAATCTGCTCCATACAGGGAATATTTGGGTGTTTTTTTTTTTGTTTTTTTTTACATAACCTTGAATTAGGGTTCTTATTGCCCTCTATGGACTTTTTTTCAGCCCATCTTCCTCTTCCATTGAAGCCCCTGATATTGGTCCAGCTTTTCAGATTTTAATCTTTACCATTTGGCTCTTGAGTTTTATTTTAGGAAAAAAGTTCTATAGGTGTAAACTGTTTTCCTTAAAGTTCCTAACAAAGTGCTTAAATGGAGAGACCCTTTGTCATAAGCAAGTTCCTAGCCAAAAATACCACCATATGCACAGTAGTTCCTATGGAAAATGCATGTATTGAGACTTAAATTTTTTAAAAATAGAAGAAATCACATGAGAATGATTATTTCTTCAAACATCAAACATCAGAATTGAATAAGGAACAGGAAAACAGAAAAGAGCAAATGTTGGTTGAGAGGAAACCTACAACTTGAATTTTGGGTGGTAAGAACCAGAGTTGTGCCCTGGCTGGTGTGGCTCAGTGAATTGAGCACTGACCTGTGAACTGATTCCCAGCCAGGGCACATGCCTGGGTTGCAGGCCAGGTCCCTGGTTGGGGGCATGAGATGTATCTCTCACACATCCATGTTTCTCTCCATCTCTTTTCTCTCTCCTTTCCTGTCTCTCTAAAAATAAATAAAACCTTAAAAACAAAAAAGAACCAGAGTCAACTGAGATTTATCTTTTGATAATAAAGAGAAGCCTTTAAAAAAGAAAGTTTGGGTTAGTTTTGAGTGGGTGGGGTAAATGCTGTTGATACTTTGTGGTTCTTTAATTTTTATCTCTGGAATGAATGATGAATAGTTGTGTTTTCACTTTCAGAGGCTCTGGGGATCCTGGCAAAAAGAAACAGCACATTTGCCACATTCAAGGCTGTGGCAAAGTATATGGCAAGACCTCACACTTACGGGCACACTTACGTTGGCATACAGGAGAGAGGCCATTCATGTGTACATGGTCATACTGTGGGAAACGTTTCACACGTTCAGATGAGCTACAGAGGCACAAACGCACACATACAGGTGAGTGGGATCCTGGGGAAGAAAAAAATAGTAATAGACCAGAATAGAAAGACACAAAATGTATCTATGAAATTACTAAAAATTATGAGCAACTTATGTTCGGAACTAAATGTATGGCTCACAAGTGGAATTGGAGTTAATCTAGAAAACCTTTAAGAAGGAAGGAGTTGGGGCCCTGGCTGGGGTAGCTCAGTTGGTTAGAGTATCCCAGCACTCCAAAGTTGTGGGTTCAATCTCTGGCCAGGGCACATACAAGAATCAACCAATGAATGCATAAATAAGTGGAACAACAAAATGATGTTTCTGTCTCTTTCTTTCTCTCCCCTCCTCTCTCTCTCAAATCAATTTTTAAAAATTAAAAAAAATAGGAGAGGACAGAATTAGGTTTTGAGTGGAATTTTGTAGGGTTCCATTATTCTTGTTAGTCTTAGTCCTATCAGACTTTTCTGCTATATTCCTTCCTTTCTGAGGACCAAGCATCCCTCCCTCCTTCCTTTTTTTTTCTTTTTTATTTATTCCCCTCCTCCCAGAATACCAGATTTCCTTTGAAAGCAGTCCCTCTGTCTCTGTTCTTAGTTACGTGGTTTGGGTGGGATTGACCCTACCCCCAGCTCTAGGAATGGGTCATGATTGGCTTAAACCAGTTGATGTATCCCTTCCCCACAGGATGTTTGGTTCAGGTGTAGGCAGTTAAGTTTGTCCAGGAAGAGTGAATATTGGGACTTGGGCTGGGAATGCAGGGCCACAGACACTTTCTCCTTCTTGGGTTTGTGGTGTGAAGATGTACTGCCAGGAACTGCTACTCCCCAACCCTTCTCTATTTTTCTTCCTACAAAAACCTATCACCAGGTTTTTCTTGGTTTTAGCACCTTTTAAAACTGGGTTAATATTCTGCCTCACAAAATTTGAAAGCAGTAATTGGACAAGGTACTCCCTACTTTCTGAGATATTTGTTTCTTATCTGCTTTCCCTTTTTTTACTTAGGTGAGAAGAAATTTGCCTGCCCTGAGTGTCCCAAGCGCTTCATGAGGAGTGACCACCTGTCAAAGCATATCAAGACCCACCAGAATAAGAAGGGAGGCACAGGTGTAGCCCTGAGTGTGGGCACGTTGCCCCTGGACAGTGGGGCAGGTTCAGAAGGCAGTGGTGCTGCCACTTCTTCGGCCCTTATTACCACCAATATGGTAGCCATGGAGGCCATCTGTCCAGAGGGTATTGCTCGTCTTGCCAACAGTGGCATCAACGTCATGCAGGTGGCAGATCTGCAGTCCATTAATATCAGTGGCAATGGCTTCTGAGATCAGGCACCCAGGGCCAGAGACATATGGGCTATACCCATTAACCCTGGGATGCAAGGTAGCATGGGTCCAAGAGACATGTGGGAGAGAGAGCCATGAGGCATTAAAATGCATGGTGGTGGGAAGAATTGGGGAGGGATACAAGAGAAGACATGGGGTCCTGGCACTTAGCTATATCATCAGTGCCTCCTTGCAGTGGGAAACATTAGTGAAAATTCTGTTGGTGCCACCCTTTGATGAGAATTTGTTTGACCCCAGTTTCTTCTTATATTTCTTCTTATATTTCTTACCCAGCTTCCCTGTCCTGCCTTTCCCTTCTCAGCTCCCTCATGATGGATCCCCCCCTTTCCTAAAGCCATCATGCCTTGATAAATATATATGATCATTGAAATACTTTTTAACAAAAAACAGATTCTATATTATATATATATATATATATATAAAAAGATATATAGAGATGCATTTGCAGGGGTTGGCTGGGAGGAGGAAGGAGACCATTCTGTGACCAAAATACCTTGGTCATTTTTTTATATTGCCTTATTTCCTTATGGCTGAGCCTTGTTGTGACACATCAAGCTTCTATAGATGTTGTCTTGGCTTCCCACTAGATTAAGCATCCATATGCCCTGCTTTTAGTTTATATATACATACATATTGTTTTTCTTAATTTTGTCTTTTTATTTGGGATCAGCTTCTTGCACTCCTTTCCTGACTCCATCCTTTCTGTCTCCCTTTCTCTCACCTGATCATTTCATGTTTTTGGAAGTGATCCCTGGATGAGGCACTTCTGTGAATCTTTTAAAGTCTTAAGTACCAGCAGCAGAATGGAGAAACCTTGAAGCCCAGGATGATGCTTGAAGTAACTATGTGTGGAGAAAGTGTTCAAAATACTGCTTACTGACGCAGGCACCCTCTTGGTGCTGGAGAGTCAAGGGCACCTCTCCATCAGTTGCTCTAAGCATCATGAGTCAGAAGTCTTTCTATGTAATTGTACAAGAGATCCTTTGAAGATTATAATCTGGGATCAGTTGTGTACATTATCAAAAAATGGTCACGTCATAGATGGGGGCTTTTAATAAGAAAATGATGTGCTCAGAAGCCGAAGTGACTCAGTGGTCCACTTCAGGAGTTAGTGGAGTATTTGGACTTATGTACAGCTGTCTTCCAAGGTAGCTCTAAGCTTTGATTTTACATAAGCTGAGTTCACATTCTGAAAGGAAGTACGCTTCCTCTTTTGAACATCCCCAGTAGTGTCTTTCCCATTATGTTATTAAGGAGCATCAGGCAATGAATCTCTTCTGGGTTTCCATTCTGCAGAACTCCAGAGCATGGACTAGTGGCAAGGCAGTGGTCCTTTGATCTTTTCCCTTATCTCTTCCTTGGGTGGTTCCTAAGGAAAAAGGAAGCACATGATCATGGGAACAATAGCCCAGAACAAAAACCACTGTTGTTTATGGGAGAGATCGGGAGAAACCATCCTACTTTCTTCATGGCCTAATTCCTGAAGAGACTGATCCAAAAATTATAGCGGCAGGGAACTCTTAGTGCATTTGGCACTGAGATTTAAATGCAACCAGAGTTGTCCTCAAGGCCCAGCCATTAAAACATCGGCTCTCTTGACCTTCTGGTATCTTGTCGGAGGGCTTTTCACTGTGAGGAAGTGTGGAAATGGCTGCGTGTATGTGTGTAATCTGTTAGGTTGGGGATAGGTTTTCTGTTAGCCATTACTAAAAGAGACCTGCAATAAAAAATTACCCTGATCTGATAGTGAAGTGTTTGTGTATGACTGTGTGTGAGTGTGTGTTCGTGCCTGTATATATCTACACACAGATGAGAAATTATATTTAACATTGTTGGAAAATAAATTCAGATCAAAATGCCTTTCAGGCCCATTACCTAGAAATCTATCTTAAAATCTAGGTATGTTCCTGAGGTCATTTCTTTGCTTATGCTAAATTAGTTACAATTATGAATGGGGGATATTTTTTTAATATATTTTATTGATTATGCTATTACAGTTGTCCCAATTTTTCCCCCTTTGTCCCCCTCCACCTGGTACCCCCAGTCCCTCCAGCAGTCTCCCCCCGCCCCCTTAGTTCATGTCCATGGGTCATGCATATAAGTTCTTTGGCTACTCCATTTCCTATACTGTTTTTAACATCTGAATGGGGGATATTCTACTGCACTTTTAAAAGAAGAAACTATTTTTGTGTTGGAAGGTGAAACCATCTATTGCAGAATCCTAGTTCCTTTCATAAATATTTTTACCTTGACTACAAACAGATGATGCTATGATTCTACTATATATTTTATATAAAATCTATCCAAATTAGGGTTTGGGTAAGTTTGCGTTGTTTAACCTGAAGTACAATAACTGTTAACATTCTAAACAGAGTCCACTCCACTTTGTCTTTTCTCTGCAGACTTAATACTGCTTTAACACTCAGGAACCATTGCAAGGAACTTTCTCCAGATCAAATTAATACTAAAGTAAAAGTCATCCAAGCCCAGCAGTATGTCACAACCCTTATTCCCTGAAAGGCAGAACTTAAGAGCCTGTTATTTTATGACTGTAATCATGTACATAGACATCTTTTGGAGGAAAGAGGCAGTATTTTGCTAGAGCATTTGAAGGAATGGAATCTTCCCCAGTATGAAATTATTAAACTAGTTTACTGAAGCTGAGGACTACAAGCTTTTAGGATGTTATTTTAATGATGTTTCTCTCTGGCTTGGAATGTTGGTTTACCCTCCACCCCTTTCATTAGCATTAATATGAGTGAATTTATATCTAATTCTCTCCACTTGCCCTATTTTCTTCTCACCAAGGAAGCTCCAGACCCTGTATCTTGTTGGGCCCCACAATTGAAGCAGCTTCGGCTTTTGTCTCCCAGCAGCAGTGAGCCAGTCTTTTCCACAGGAAGTTCGGAGCCTACATTCCTTGAGTCAGGAGCTATTGCTGAAAATCCTTTTTTTTTGAACTTTGGTCAGCAGAAATTAGTGTAACTGACAGGCATATTGATTCTAAATTTTTTAGCATGAGTTCCTTTTTTATTTGATTTTTTAAAAAACGACCAAACCTTGGAGAGGAGTGGTAATATTAAAGCACTCATTCCCTTGTTCTTTCAGGTTGCCCATTCACTTTCATTTGCTTGTCATTTGACTCTCTCACTTTTCACCCGGAGCAGTAACAACCCACACCATCTTCAGGGACCTCCCGATTGGCACCGTGTGGGTGCTATGCATAATTAAATTTAATCAATATTTCTCAGCCTGGTTCAGAATAATAGAACCCTTGATCCCAGAAAGAATAGACTGCAGTGTGGAGTAAAGATTATGATCGGGGGAGGGTTAGAGACAAAAGCTGTAAATTACTATGGCTGGTTGATTTTTTTCTACTATATACATATATATATATATATTTTTTGCTTTTGTATATCCTACATAGGAAACTAAGCATTGTATTTTTTTAACAAATCTGAGAAAGCACTATGAACTGCAGATGTTTGACTTTCAGAATATATTTTGTATTACTATCTTCACATTGTGTGAATACTGGAAGCTGCAGATCTTTGCTAGGATGCAATAAATTTATATACTTTTTGAGGGGTTCTTCTGGGGGTATTAATCAAGCCCCTGTCATGTTTTGAGGGAGCTCTGGTGCTACTTGCTTAAAGTTTTCATTCAATTGTAAGTACCCTGATGCCTTTTGGACCTTGGGATCAGATCAAACAAGTTTTGGAGATCCAGGTACCAAGGAAATGAAGATAGTCTAGCTTCCTCTAGTGAGGTGCCCTTTGCATAGCTCTCCTTCCCCCTATTCAAAGCTGGGTAGCCTCTTGGGGTTGGGAGGGAAAATGTGAAATCTCAGAGTTTCATCTCCCTTAGAAGAGAGCTGGTAACTTATGTGCAAGGATGAAAGGTGGCAGCAGTAGCTTTGGGGAGAGGGAGGAGGACATGGCACTTCTCCAACCCCGGAAAACTGCTTTTGAAAACTGCTGATAAAATATGGGCAGGTTGCTTTACTTTTGTTTGGGAGCCTGTGCTCGCTCTGGTGCCTCTCTTGGCTCTCCTCCTGGGGTACAGACCTCTTCTGGGAGGATGAGCAGACCAGCTTTGAGGTTGACCTGTTTCTTTTCTTTGTCTGCCTTCCCTAAACACCACCCCCCAGGAAGACATTAAGCAGCCTGAAGCTTAAATTCCTACTCTCTCAGATTTGGCTCACTTGCCTTAGATTTGAAGGCTGGGAAAGGAAAAAAGGGGGTGTCCCTGGATTCATTCCTCCCCTAAGTCTTCTCCAACTTTGATTTCCAAAATTCAAATGGATTTCCTCCACAAAGTTCATTTGAGAGAAATGAGTATTTTGTCCTATTTTTCCCTTTCCTCATCAAACAACTCCAGCCCGCCTTGTGTCTGCTAGGTGAGAGATGTGATTTGTCTCTCAGCTTCCTTCAGTATCAGGAAAAAAAGTGTAACAAATTGGGTTAAGCTGGGGCTGCAGGTAGTGATGACTGTTGATACCTCTCCTGGGGTGTGTGTTTCTCTCACCTTCAGGAATGACATTGTGCCTTCTCCACAATGGAATGAGCTTTGTCTGCTCAGCCCTCCACTTTCCCAGCAACTGCTCTTAAACAGTGTGGACAAGGGCAGGTCTTCGTATTTCTTATCACCCCTTTCTCCCAATGGCATCCTATAGCCCTCACCTGGAATCTAGGGCTCAAAGACTTTGGGGTAAAATGGGGAAAGTATGCTGGGATTGACCTGAGGATTCCCCTTCTACAGCTGCCAATAGCAGCTCTGCTAGGGCCTGCTAGGGCCTGCTTCCTCTTCCCCGAGTCATCCTTGGAGGGGAGGGGGGCGTTGCTCCAGCCTTTGGTGCCTAAAACAAGTTTATTTTTTCTTAACACTGGCAATAACCAGTCTTCATACCACTGTTGCCTATTTAAACCTCTTAATAATTCATACTGTGTTGGTTCTGATCCAATTATCACCAGGGCTGTGTGGAGAAATACTTTTAAATGCTCTCTCATCTTGGTCTCCCAACCCCGCCCCCCCCATTCTGTATGTATGATGCTAATCTTTCTTGTCTTTTGGTTTCTTCCTGCTCTTTTGTATCTTTCTTGTGTTTCCTCCTACCTTTTGTGTCTGGGTGTTTTGGGGCGCTTTTTTTTTTTTTGCCTTTTTGTACAAAGATTAGTTTCAATGTAGTCTGTAGCTCCTTTGTAAACCAATTAAAATTTTTTTTAATAAAAAGGTATGTCTCTGGTGTGTTGAGAAAGTTGGGAATGGGGAGAATATGGTTGTGACTCCATGTACTGAACCCAGTAAAGGTTTCCGGCTACATCGTTGAGCTCCTGTACATATTGATCAGTACAGTTGCCCTACACTTAACTCCCAGGTAAATGGTGTCATGACTGGTCAGTGTGCTGTGACTTCACAGAAATGTGGAGGTCCAAGAGGAAGAGGCAGCACCAACTTTTTCAATAAGCTTTTTATTTTGGAATACTTTTATTTTTTTAAGATTTTATTTATTTTTAGAGAGGAGAGAAGGGAAGGAATTGAGTGGGGGAGAGAAACATTGGTCTCTTGCCTCTTATACGCACCCTGATCACACCCTGACCAGGGACCAAACCTGTATCCTAGGTGTGTGCCCTGGCTGGGAATCGAACCGCCGACCTTTTGCTTTGTGGGACAATGCCTAACCAATAGAGCCATGCCAGTCAGAGTAGTTTTGGGGGATACTTTTAAAGGAAAGTTGCAGAGAGAGTACAAAAAGTTCCTATATATCCCCTTCCCCAGTTTTCCCCATTGTTAATATTACCATAGTACATTGTCAAAAGTAAGAGACTGGCGTTGTTATATTATATTAGCTAAACCCCAGACTCGCTGAATTTCCCTAGTGTTCTGTTGATAATTCTCTTTCTGTTCCAGAATCCATTCCAGGATACCACATTTCATTTAGTTGAAATGTCTCCCCAGTCTCCTCTAGTCTGTGACAGTTTTTGTTTTTCATAACCAGGACAGTCTTTTGAGTATGTATTGCCTAGGTGTCTTGTAGAATGTCCCCAAGTCTGAATTTTGTCTGATTTTTTTTCATTATTAACCTGATCTTATGGGTTCCTGAAAAAAAATACCACCCAGGTGAAATGTCATCACATCCTATCAAGGGGTATGTGATAGCCCATAACATTACTGGTGGTAACCCTCATCACTCCGTTAAGGTAGTGTTTGCTAGGTTTATCCAGTTTCTCTTTCCCTATTCTTTGGATGCTAGTCAATAAATCTACCCTGTCTTTAATGCAAATTCAGCTTCCTCAATGTAGTAGCTGCATAGTGTATTTGAAATTCTGTGGTGAAATTATCTTTTCCCCATTAATTTATATTACATGTACTTTTTAAAAATAGCTTAAATTAAATATTAGGTGAATTTATTTTATAATTTGTTATAATCCAATACTACATTACTTTTTGTTGCTCGAATTGTCCCAGCTTAAGTCATCACAAGCTCTCAGGTTGGCTCCTGTGTCCCTTTGATATGTCTACACCCTTTTTATTTTTCTGAGCACTTTCTAGGGTGCTGATAAACAAGATGCTTCAGGCTCAACTTGTATTTTCCCTGCCCCAGCCCTAGAATCAGCCATTTCTCCAAGGAGCCTTGGCTCTTTTTATTTGGAGAATGGTATTTGGGAACCAAGGTCTAGCCCTAACATATTTTACATTCAGTTAATACCCGCCTGTGTCAACATGATTGAATCTCGAATGCGGCACCTTCTGAAACAAATTATTTTTGACAGCCTTTCTGATTTTCCATCAGCCTGCAGTTTTCCTTTTCCTACCTAAGAATCCTTGATCAACTCTTTATACTATAACTAGCAACACTCCTGATTATTTTGCTCATTTGACACCCTGTGCCTCCTTTGTCAATCACAGCTATGGGTAAACTCAGCTATTTGATTTCCTTATGTAGCCATCAGTAATGTAACATTTTAACTATTGGGGGAGGAACATTGTTTTGGGGTTTGGTTTGTTTTATACCCTAAAATGGGCCTTCTTTAATAGTAGTGCCGTCTATTCATTCAATAAACATTTATTGAGCCTTTACTGTGTGCTGGGTACTAAGCTAGGTTGGAGATAAAATATAAAACAGGCCCTGCAACCAAGTACTTCTTAGTCTGGCAAGTGAAACTGATGCCATTAATTACAATACTAATCCCACTTTTTCAGCAGATGATTTGATTCCTATTTTATCCAGAAAACAAGCATGAATTTCCTCAAACTTCCCTCTCCTGTCCCTACAAACATCAATGTATTCACCTACTTTTTAGGAGAAAACATTTTTTCTTTACAAGCTCAACCCTGTCACTTGTGCTCATTTTCTTAGACTTCTATTTCTTTGTTTTCATATTTTCTCCTTTTATCTTCAGTTTTGCCTGGGTTCTCTTGTCAGACTATCAGCACATTAAAATCCTTTCCCTCCATTTTGAAAAACCTCTGCTTCCTCTTCAAACTACTGATCTAGTTCTTTTCTTTCCCAAAATAGTTTATACTCAATTTCACTCTTCTTTTATTCCCCCTTCAGGCCATTTACTCAGCTCTCATCATTTACCAAATGGTTTTTTTTTTTTAAGATTAAAAAAATTATTTGTGTATTTTTAGAGAGATGGGGAAGGAGAGAGAATGAGGGAGAGAAACCTCCGTGTGGGAGAGAGGCAATGATCCATTGTCTCTCACACGCCCCCAAAGGGAGAGAGGGGACTTGGCCTGCAACCCAGGCGTGTGCCCTGACCTTGAATCAAACCTATGACCTTTTAGTTCCCAGGCCAGTGCTCAATCCACTGATCCACACTAGCCAGGGCTGGACATTTTCATCTGGATATCCCATGGATAACTCAAACTCAACATGTAAGAAGAGGAAATAACCCTTGTGTTCCTCATCTCACTTAACAGTATTACTACCTTTTGAGCCTTTGTACTTGAAACCTCAGAATCATCTTTTCAATTCTCCCTTTCATCTCTTAACATTCATTATCAGTCCTGTTAATATTACCAATACAATGTATGTAATGTTTTTCCTTTCCTTTTTTTTTTTTTTTAATTTCCACTGTGCTGGTACCTTGGCTTAGGTCTTGTAACTGATCTTGCTTCCAGCCTCTCTGAACTCCAATCATCTACGTTACACATTACTACCAGAGCCCTTGTTAAAATCCTTTGCTCTTAGGAAAGGTCTAAGCTCCTTGATAATGGAATTGAAACCTTTCCAGTCTGGTCTCAGTCTATCTCTAGGGTGATTTTCTGCTTAAATCTCATACACCTTTCTCCAACTAACACCACCTCTGCCCCCAGTGCTACACTTTGTGTTCAACCTCTGTGTGTTTATTCTTGCTGTTCCCTTTGCCTAGAACAATCACCCTCCTTTGTTTTCAGTGTGTTTACCTTTGAGGTGATTTAAAGATTCCTTTCTCTATGAAACTCTCTGGGCATCTTTCTTCCCTTGTCTTTTATGCCCTGGACAGAATTAGCTTATTTGATCTTTCTGCTTATATAGCTGCTTATTTAACTACTTATTCATACTCTTGGCCTGATACATAATTTTCTGGTTGCTTATTGATTTATCTTCTTGCCTTTTTAGACTGAGCTCTTGAAAGACAGGAATTACATATCTCTGTAGGCCCAGCACCTAATGAAATACTGTAAGACTGGGGCCTGATAGATATTTTCTAAGTTGAATGAATAAACAACTCTCTTTAGCCTTGTAATCAGTGGGGTCAAAGATCAATTATTGGGCCACTGCAGACTTTAATCAGGGGATTCTGATGAAGATCTTTGTGTGTCTTTATCCAGGAAGCTTGTATTCCTGTCTTGAGGTCCTTTCTCAAGCCTTTCTAATCCCTTAGCTTTCAGATTATTACTCCTTCTATCACCATTTCAACTCTAAACTCTGCTCAGAGCAGGTATACTTCCCATAAACCTGACTGGAATGTTTATCTATGAGACAAGTAGTTATCCAAGGCTTTGGGTGAGGAAACTCTGCCTTCCTGCCTGATCCTTACCTTGCTCCCTGCTGAAGGAGATAGTCTCCTGAGACACTCCAGACACAAGAAGTTATTTGACCTTCAGTTCCTCCCGCACCCTCCTGTTCAACCCCAGACTTATCTGATCTGAGAGCTGGTGGAGGAAGATAGCTATAACCAAGTACATTCCAGTCATCTAACTGGCTGGGTCCTGCAGACTCCCAGAAGGGCCCAAAAAGGGATGGGCAACTGTCTATCTGCCTCTAGCCCTCATCATCACTCCAGCTTTGGCTTCACAACTGCTGAACTTTTACTTTCTTTCATCTAGTCTCCCCAAGAGTAAGGCTCCAGAATCAAAGAATCAATACTCAGACCTTCATCCCTTGTCTAAGCCATATCATTCCAAGAAAGGGCTTCCAGGCAGCCACTCGGGGGACAGAACGCCAGGGAAACAAGGAACTGGGTCTCAGTGACTCTAATTCTCAGGAGCCAGCTGCTCCTCCTACCAGTGGAAATGTTACTGTAGTTTCTGAGGTGGAGTTGGACTCCTGTCTCTAATGCAGCACAAGCCATAGTTCTCTCCTTCCATATCCTGCTGGTGTTCCCTCTACACACCCTGTTCCTTCCCTTCACATTTCTACAGTCCCTACAACTGAGTAGATACCGGAGGTGTACAATGTATGTTAGTCGGCAAAAGTGGCTCTTGCTGCCCCCTCCCTGCGCCCTGAGTTTCTCCTTGTCTGCTGACCTCTGGTGGTGGTAGCTTGAACTGTACCCTCCCTTTCTAGTTAGTGACCTGCTGGCAGGTAATGGTGTCTTTTTTTCTCAACAATCCAAATTGAAATATTCAAATACTGTATTACATGGAAATACTTATTGCTGAGCTTTGTATTTATTTTGGGGCTTTTCAGCCATTAGAAGGGAAAGTAATAATAACTAGTTCAATGGAAGAATTAGATGAGGTGATTGTAAAATGTATAGCCCTAGCTGTGTCCTGCCACATAGGTGCTCAATAAAAGTTTGTTGCCTTCTCAATAATAGTGACTTGTTCAGTGTGTGACTCAAAGTGATTTTAAAAATTCTGGTAACATAAAATTTACCATTATACCATTTTCAATGTGATTTTTTTTTAATCCTGAGAAATTTTACATAACTGATTTCTGATTCTTTAGTTTGGAAATGAGGTAAACTCTAGTATGGACTGTGAAGCCTGTCTCTGCCAAGGGAGCTGTAGATCTGAGACTTGATAAAGGTTAGAAGGTATCTTGGGCACAGCTGAAGGGCTTTGTGCACTTGACCTCACTTTGGTTTCCTGGCTGACAGGACCCAGTACTTCTTCCAGGGTTAGCAAAGGGCAGAGGTTTGAAGTTAGGCATCACTGGGTTCTCATCTGTGCCTCCAAGCCCCCCTTCTCCCACTTTGCAAAGAAAAGAGGAGGTGGCTGAATAGAGGAGGATATGAGATTGGTTCTCTGCTCCTCCCTCTCTCTCCTTGCTTTTCCCCACGCCCATCCTCTCCCCCACAGCAGCCGTCTCCCCCACAGAGACTGGGAAGAGGGAGGAGGGCGGAGTTGGGGACTGAGGGATCAGAAGCCCCACAGTGCCCTGTATCTAAAGGGAGCTATGGCCATGGGCAGCTGTGCTGGCTCATGCTCCCCACCTCCTGCTGCTGCCTCCTTCAAAATGATGCTGGGTACTTTGGGGCTTTGGGTTCTGTTTCCCGCAGCTGTGCAAGGTAAGTGTCTACAGGGAGGTGCAGTGTCTTTCCATTCACCCAATGAGGAAAAGGGACACTTGAAGCAGCAGCCACCCTTTGGAAGTGTGGTGAGTGGGGTGGGTGAGTGAGGGTGAAGGGTAGAGCCATGTGTCCCCATGGCGGGGGTCAGGTTCCAGGCCTCTGCTGACACTCTTTCCTCATATGGCTTTACCATGCTGGCCCTGAGATATGAAACATGTTTTGTCTCTCTTTGAGGCTGCTATTTTTGCCTGGGTGTTCACTCTCATCTTGAACCCTCCCCCCTCCCCACCTTGGGCCACAGCACCCCCAAGCAGGCGGACATGTGTGTTCTTTGAGGCCTCTGGAGTGCGGGGAAGCACAAAGACACTGGGGAAGCTGCTAGATGCAGGACCAGGGCCCCCCAGGGTTATCCGCTGCCTCTACAGCCGCTGCTGCTTTGGGATCTGGAACCTGACCCAGGACCTGGCACAGGTGGAGATGCAAGGTGAATGGCAAAGTACATGGCAGGTGATAGGTGGGAGGCAGGTGCATCCTGGGTTGAGGGTGGCAGCTGAGGAAGAGGAGGAGAAATAGAGTGTGTGGAGGGAAAGAAAAGTCCATATGCAATGAAAAGTATGCCTCTGAGAAGGGATTTATCCTCTCATCCCCAGACCCCATTATGCTTGCTCCATCGTGTGCATTCTCTCTCCTTCTCTCTCTCTCTTTCCCTTTCTCTCTCTCATCTCTATCTCTATCTCTATCTCTATCTCTATCTCTATCTCTATCTCTATCTCTATATCTCTATCTCTCTTGCTCTCTCTCTCACTAAATCCTCTTCTCTCTCACTTAATCCTCTTCTCCCAATCTGACCCTATCAGGATGCCGAGACAGTGATGAGCCAGGCTGTGATTCCCCCCGGTGTGACCCAAGCCCCCGAGCTCAGCCTAGCCCTAGCTCCACTCTCTTCACCTGCTCCTGTGGCACTGACTTCTGCAATGCCAATTATAGCCATCTACCTCCTCTGGGGAGTCCTGGGACTCCTGGCTTCCAGGGTCCCCAGGCCATCTCAGGTAGCCCCCTGGGGTGCTGAACCAGGGTGGGGGCTGGGGCCCAGGTTAGGATGAGAGGTAGAACCAGGGCCAGTTCTCACCCCTACCCCCATCCCAAGCTTAACTCCGACTGGCCTTGAAAAGTTGGTTACCCCGGTGACTGGGAGATAACGGGGCTTGTGACCAGGGTGGGGGTGGGTTGGGAAGCAAGATCTCTGAGGAGGGGGAGAGGAGCAGAGAGAGGATTTGGAGCAGGGCTCATCCAGCCTGCATTCTTGCTTTAATGCCCAGGCGAGTCCATCTGGATGGTGCTGGTGCTGCTGGGGCTCTTTCTCCTCCTGCTGCTGCTGGGCAACATCATCTTGGGTATATTCTGCCCCATCCATCACCTGTGACCCCAAGACACTGCCCCAAAGCTCTAACCCCTCTCCAGACTTCCCACAGTTCTGAGACCTCTACATCCTGACTCCCATTACCTCCCACAAAGCCCCCTCCCAGTCTCCATGCCTATGCAGACTGACCCTAAGGCTTTTCTCTCCCCCAGCCCTACTACAGGGAAAGGCTTACAGAGTGAGAGGTGGGCCAGAGCCAGAGCCAGAGCCAGACTCAGGCAGAGACTGGAGTGCAGAGCTGCCTGAGCTGCCTGAGCTGTGCTTCTCCCAGGTGCTCAGGGAGGGCGGGAAGGGTCCTCCAGGCACTCCCAGAGAGTGTGCTGAGAAGGAAGCCTAGCCCTGGTACTAGATGAGATCCACACCGAACACCATATCTCACCAGGTAATCCGGGAAGGAGGTCACGCAGTGGTGTGGGCTGGGCAGCTGCAAGGCGAACTGGTAGCCATCAAGGCCTTCCCCCTGAGGGCTGTGGCCCAGTTCCGAGCTGAGAGAGCATTGTATGAGCTGCCAGGCCTACGGCATGACCACATTGTCCGCTTTATTACTGCCAGCAAGGGGGGCCCTGGCCCCCTGCACTGTGGGCCCCTGCTGGTATTGGAACTGCACCCCAAGGTGAGGACCAAAAAATGTACAGGTGTGTATTTGCCTGTATGTGAATGGGTATGGAGGTGTGGGGTGGGGGCAGGGCTGGATGGTGGCTGGGCCTTGTCCACGCTTATTATTCTGCTTTAAATTTCTTCTCTAAAACATTAAAAATTATTTTTATTGTTTTATTCTTTTTTATTGTACAAGAAATACCTGCTAATACTTTTAACTCGGAAAATAGATAAGGAAAGGGAGAAATCAAAACCACTTATATTCTGTACCTTAAGGAAAATCATTGTTAAAGAAATACCTTGATGCACAGTCCTCCAAATTCATTCACATATTCATTCAACAAATATTTGTGAATTATGTGTCTGGCACTGTGCTAAATGCTAGGGAAAACATACCCTGCCTTTACAGATTTTATGGAGTAGTAGGGGAGACAGAAGTGGGTCAAATAAACACAAAAATAAGTGTAAAATATCCAGTGTTTTAGATGCCGAAAGAGATAGCCATGGTACTGTAAGAGAAGAACATACAGACGTGACTTGAGGGGAGGACAGTGAGCAGTAAGAAAGATGAGGAGGAAGCAGGCAGGGGCCAGACTACAATCTGCCTTGTGGGCCTAGTAAGGACTTGGACTTTATCAGCACTTACAGCTTTTCCAACTCTAAAACCTTGAATTCTAGAAAGTTCCCTCTTTGACCATGTGCCTCACTGCCCAGTTAAAAAATAACTGCTTTTTTGGTTTCGTTTAACTTCCCTGGCACATTGAAGGTACTCAACAGTCGTCAAATGAAGGATTCTTGCTCCTTTCCCAAAGATTCCTACTTGCTCCCCAAACGCCGCTCTCCTACCCAACAGCTCTACCCATCAACCAGCTCTCCCATGCGCACCTGCCACCTAAAGCCCTGTGGTTCATGAGGGGTGGCCTGGCCAAGTCACCCTGCCTCTTCTGTTTCTGTCTTTGTCCCAAGTTCTGTGAGGCAGTATAAGGTGGTAACAGAGCCTAACATGGCTAACAGAGTCAGACTATTTGGGTTCAAGTTCCACTTCTCTTTCACCAAGTGACTTCCAGCAAGCTCAGTTAACTCTCTGTCAAGCTCCTCTTCTGTAAAAGGGGAGTGACAAGAGTACCTACTACCTAGAGTTATTGTGAGGATTACAGGAGGCCTGGCCCACAGTCAGTGCTCAGGACACTTGAACTAGAGTTACTATTTTTTTGGTCAACAGGACCAATATACGTTCTAACTCCTCTATTGCCTGTTATCCTGGCCTAGAAGAGTCAGTGTGTTGGCCTGCTGAAAGATGTCTGTCAACTCACTTCTGCTCTCTGGGGTGGATCAGCCACCTCCAGCTTTGTGTGTCCCCCTCTTCTCTCTATTTCTCCCCAGGGTTCCCTGTGCCACTACTTGACCCAGAACACCAGTGACTGGGGAAGTTCCCTGCGGATGGCACTGTCACTGGCACAGGGCCTGGCATTTCTCCACGAGGAGCGCTGGCAGGATGGTGGGTGAGCTGAGAGCAGCAAGCCATGCGAGTCAGGAGCCATACTGCTATGTTTCCGATTCTCGCTCAGTTTGGAGGGGAAGGATTGGGACAAAAGAGAAAGCAAGATCCAACCTGCTTCAACCTTGGCTTCTCCCACAGGCCAATATAAACCAGGTATTGCCCACCGAGATCTGAGCAGCCAAAATGTGCTCATTCGGGAAGACGGGTCATGTGCCATTGGAGACCTGGGCCTTGCCTTGGTGCTACCTGGCCTCACTCAGCCCTCAACCTGGGCCCCTGCTCAACCCCAAGGTCCAGCTGCCATCATGGAGGTGAGTACTCTGGATAAGGATAAGGCCTAGAATGATGGTGATGGTACTGATGAGGATGTGCCCATTGCTGTAGCAACAGTACAGTGGTGGCTACAGCTTTTGGGACACTGCTGAGTCTGTAGTTGGGGGGATGTTGCGCGGATGAGTGTTGTGGTGAAGGTTGCCAAGGAGATGATTTTTGGTCCTCCACGCCTTTCTCTCCAGGCTGGCACCCAGAGGTATATGGCCCCAGAGCTCTTGGACAAGACTCTGGATCTACAGGACTGGGGCACAGCCCTCCGACGAGCTGATGTTTATTCTCTAGCTCTGCTCCTATGGGAGATTCTGAGCCGCTGCCCAGATTTGTGGCCTGGTAAGGATGGGTATGACAGTCCCTTCTCTTCCCCAATACCTCACCCATCCATTTCAGATCCACCTACCTCCTGACTCAGGAAGCTCTGCCCTTCTCCCCCTTGGTCTTTCCACAAGGAAGGTACCACTAGCGCTAGCTGACACATACCCCTATGTGCTTTTGCCCAGACAGGAGACCACCACCCTTCCAACTGGCATATGAGGCAGAACTGGGTAGCACCCCCACCACCTGTGAGCTGTGGACTTTGGCAGTGGAGGAGAGAAGACGTCCCTACATCCCACCCACCTGGTGCTGCTTTGCCACAGTAAGAGACCACAGGCTGATGCGATGGGGACCTGGAGAGTCTGGGCATGGGCTTCCAGGGTTCGTCTGCCAGGACCAGTTCCTCTATTCCTATCTCTTCATCTCTTACCACTCCTGGCTCATGTCCAGCTGAAGCTGGGCAAACTTTCTCTGTATCTCAGTTCATCTTCTTTCACTCTAAGCCTCACAGACCATTCCTGAGACTCACACCTTCCCTTTACTCAGTCTTGCCCAGTCTGTCTTTCTTCTCCCCTATCATGAGTTAGTCCTCCTTGGCTATGCTTCTGACCTGAGCTCTGTCCCCAGGATGGCTTCTCTACTGGTACACTGGTATCCAATAATAATTCAATCCAATAATTCCTTGTTCTGTCCTACACATCTATGTTTCTGCCATGACCCAATAGAGCCAGTTCTAGGTATAAAAAGGTAAAGCAGTGGCCTAAAAGTGAAATTTCAGGGCTCTGTACAAATAGTTCTAACAAAGAAACCCTTCCCTGTTTCTTGGTCTGACATTTCCACTGCACGAATATTTGCTGGGTTAGGTAACAGAGGTCCAGGCACTGTTTGCATGAAATGAAGGAGAGCAATTTCCCATCAACATATTAAACCATTAACCAAAATTAACTCCTCAGACGGAAAAGGGGACACTTTGAAAGGCACCCAGAGAACCTGTCTCAGGCAACAAGATGCAGCAGGTGGGATTTCAGTGAGGGTGAGAGGAGGATTACTCCAGGAAGGGTCAGAAGTGTTAAAAACAGGGGAGTGGTGGAAAGTGGACACCTTTTAAACTTGGGGACTACTCAGGGGGCCACTCAGGATCCTGGATTCAAGCCTGCCTCCTGGTCATTCTTCCCAGGACCCTGGTGGCCTGAGAGAGCTCCTAGAGGACTGTTGGGATGCAGACCCGGAAGCACGGCTGACAGCTGAGTGTGTACAGCAGCGCCTGACCGCCCTGGCCCCTCCTCAGGAGGCCCACACCTTCCCAGAGGGCTGTCCACATAGCTGCCCACCTCTCTGCCCAGAAGACTGTCTCTCAACTCCTCTGCACTGTCATTCTCCCTTGTAGGCCTCAGCTGAGAATCTGCCACTTCGGCGTTCAGCAAGGCCCTTGTTCCAGGACTCTCAACCAGCCGTTACCATTTCTCATGTGTAAACATGCAGTTTATGTGTCATCTATATGCAAACATACATATGGTGAACGTAGGCCTGTTTGCTCTGCCTCACCACTGCCTTTCCCAGTTGACAAGTGGTCGGATCCTTCTGTGGACATCCAGTCCACTATAGTTCTGACCAGTTACAGAGGGCAGGTCTGCACAGGAAGAGATAAAGTCAGCTTCCTTGGCTCCACGTCCATAGGTCATCCTCCCTTCTTGTGATCCTGGGCTCCTCCTGGCTCTCTGCTTTTCCTTCTCCTCCACAAGCCTTTATTTGGTGAGATCCCATGAAGGACATTGGGAAAAGAGGGATGAATACAATGAAACTGCTGCTCTGAAGGTACTCAGAGACCCACAGATCACTTTGTTGGGGTCCTGTACAGCGTCTTCGGAGGGGGTGTCCTCTTCTGAAACTTGTGTGGGGAGGCCTCACAGCACAGGATGCTTGAGCTGGGTCTTGAATGAGCAGTTTTCCAGGAGTGTTGGGGGCAATATAGCATTCCTGGTCCAGTGGGGCGTAGTATCACAAGATGCAGCAAGAAACTGCAAGTAACCTGAGTCGCAAAAGTGTGGGGTATGTGACGGGGAGAGAGAAAAGCTGGCACGGAGAACTGTAGGCAAGGCTTTGTGAGCCACAGTGAAAAGTTCCTTCCTTCATTTCTTTTTTGTGTGTTTTCTTTACTAGCTTTTCTTTCCCACCCAAGACCCCTTTAATACTGGGTGCCCCTCAAGGCCAATCTCCTTATAGGTGCCTGGTTTATAGCTCTAGCTCAGTTTCTAACTATTCAAGTGCCATTGGGCACATTATTTCCTCTTTCTAGGGCTCAGGTTCCTCATTTGCCAAAAAACCGGTTGAGGGCCTTCTTGTCCAACCCCAGAAGAACAGTAAAGGGGCCCTGACTTCACTGCAACAGGATTGCTTCCTGCTCAGTGACCAGTTAGCTCTGTGTCCATAGGTAAGTTACTCAACCTTGGGAATCTTAGTTTTATCATGTGTAACGTATGGATAAAAACACTGACCCTACTTGCAGGGTCAATTCAAGGTCAAAAAACAAAGGTGACAGGTCATACACAGTACCTGGTAGCAGTTGTGATTGAGCACTGAGATGATCTCTAGCCCCTTTCTAGCTTGGTTATTCTCGAGTTCCAGGATTAGCCTCTGGAGAGCCCTTGAGATTTCACCTTCCTTCTGACTCAGCTCTCTAATTCTCTGACATCATCACTTAGTGGGCAGCCACCACCTGAAACTAAACACATCAAAATCCAAGCTCCTGCCTACCTCTACCAACAGGTCTGCCTTCCCTTCTTCCCTGACTCTCAAGGACACCAAGTTTCTCTTGGTCCCAGAAGATCCCAATAAGGAAGATGTTTTTGTCTCCTCCTGTGAGCCCAGCTCCTCCCACCCATATCCAATCAGTTCTCAATTCCCCCTGAGGTTGTGTGGGCAGGGCTTGCTTCTGGGCACCAACCCCCTTTCCTTCCTCCTGGGTCTGGCAGTCTCAACTACTGAAATTGCCTCCTGGCTGTCTATTTTTTCCCAATCTAGATTAAACACCACTCTCTAAATAATCTTAAACATAACTTTGCATTGTGTTTTGTCTCTGTGCAACAGCCTATTTGCCTGTTTCATGACAATCTTGTGAGTGGCATTTACAGAGGAGGAAACCAAGGGCTCAGAGAAATTTAGGAATGTGTCAAAGGTCACATAGATCTTAAGTAACACAGCAGGGATTTTCATCATTAAAAACGATGTTTATGAAAATGCCATAAATTATTAGAAATGGACAATGTCACGTGAAAAGAAAAAATAAATCTGCAGCCCTGGCTGGTGTGGCCCAGTAGACTGAGTGCTGGCCAGCAAGCCAAGAGGTTGCTGGTTTGATTCCCAGTCTAGGGCACATGCCTGGGTTGCGGGCCAGGTTCCCCACTGGGGGCATGTGAGAGGCAACCAACTGATATTTCTCTTGCACATCGATGTTTCTCCCCCTCTCTTTCTCCCTCCCTTTCCCTTTCTCTGAAAATAAATAAATAAACTGTTTGAAAAATAAAAAATAAAAAATAAGCCTGCAGTTGGTTGGAGTGTCATCCCATAACCAAAAGGTTGTAGGTTTGATTCCTGGTCAGGGCACATACCTAGACTGTGGGTTCGATCCTGGGTCCAGGTGTGTCCAGGAAGTGACCAATAGATGCTTCTTTCTTGCATCAGTGTTTCTTTTTCTCCCTTCCTCTCTCTCTAAAGTATGATGAAAAAAAATGTCTTCAGTGAGGATAAAAACACACAAACAAACAAACTATAATCACAAGAAAAACAAACAAAACCCAATAGAGGAATATTTTCAAAAATACCCATTCAGTACTCCTCAAAATTATCGAGATCATCAGAAACAAAGAAAGTCTGAGAAAGTATCACAACCAAGAGGAGCCTAAGGAGACGTGATGACTAAATATAATGTGATATTCTAGAATAGAAAAAGGACTTTGGGTGAAAACTAAAGAAATCTGAATAAAGTTAGTAATCATAAGTCAATATTGGTTCATTAAGTTAACAAACATACCATACGGAAAATGTTAATAATTGGGGAACTGGGTATGGGGAGTACAAAACCTCTGTACCACCTCAATTTTTCTGTAAATCTAAAACTGTTTTAAAAATAAAGCTTATTAAAAATAACAACAACAACTATGACCATCTCCAAAACTTCAGACAGGCCATAAATATAAGGAACAAAGAGAGGGTTGTGGCAATCATTACAATGTTTACTTGCTGTAATTTTGAGTGGTCATATTGTAATATGTTGTGTTGAAGGCATCAGTAACATAAAAGGCAGAAATCCTAGATTATCATCTTGACTCCCCTAACTGTGAACAGTTAGAAAAGTTTATTTAATTGTCTCAGGAAGTTGGATAAATAATTCTCTAAGTCATTTTTCAACCCTATAATGCCATGATTCTGTGATAAAATATGATTACTTCACCAAATTCAGTGTTTGCCTAGTTGGTATTTCCATGATTAGTGATTCCATGCTCATGGAGAGGCAATATGCATATAAATAAGCTTTTTAGAAACTTGAAAACATAAGTCCATGAACAGAGGTGTACTTATGGGTGAAAAATTGTGTGGCTGAAGACAGAGGGGGTGGAGAGTGAGAAGAAGACTGATTTTTTACCATCTACTTTTATTTTTACCTCTTGAATTTTGAACTATTTGTATGTTTTTTAAAAGATTTTATTTATTTATATTTAGAGAGAGAGGAAGGGAGGGAGATAGAGAGGGAGAGAAACATCAATGTGTGGTAGCCTCTCACGTACCCCCTACAGGGGACCTGGCCTGCAACCCAGGCATGTGCCCTAGACTGGGAATCCAATTGGTGACCCTTTGGTTTGCAGACCAGCGCTCAATCCTCTGAGCCACAGCAGCCAAGGCCTATTTGTATGTTTTGTCTATTAAAATTAAATACAGTTAACCCTTGAACAACATGGAATTTCGGGCAGTGACCCCCACATAATTGAAAATCGCTTATAACTTTTTACTCCCCCCCCCAATTTTTTAGAAAAATTTTATTTATTTATAGACAGAGGGGAAGGGAAGGAGAAAGAGAGGGAGAGAAACATCAATGTGTAGTTGCCTCTCATGTGCCCCACACTGGGGAACCTAGCCCGCAATCCAGGCATATGCCCCAACTGTGCATCCAACCGGCGACCCTTTGCTTTGCAATCCGGTACTCAATCCACTGAGCCACACCATCCAGGGCACTCCCCCCAAATTTAAGTTGTCTCTCAGTATCAGTGGATGATTGGTTCCAGGCCCCCCTGTGTATACCTAAATCTGAGGATGCTCAAGCCCCCTATATAAAATGGCATAGATCAACGCATTACACTCGGCCCTTCACACCCACAGACTCCCAACTGTGGAGCAAAAACAGTACAGATGTTGTTCATTAAAAAAAAATCCACTTGTAAGTGGACCTGCACAGTTCAAAGTCATGTTGTTCAAGGGTCAACTGTATTTACTCATTAATTTAAAAAGTCTGTACCTAGCCCTGGCCTGGTGACTGTTGATTGGAGTATTGTCCCAATACACCAAAGTTGCAGGTTCAATCTGTGGTCAGGGCACATACAAGAAGCAATCAAGGAATGCATAAATAATTGGAAAAACAAATCAATGTTTCTCTCTCTGAAAAAATCAATTAATTAAATTAAATAAAAGGTCTATACCTAGAAAAATTAGTGGAAAAATGCCAAAATATTAACAATAGTGATTCTATTGTTTGGGTGATGAGACCTCAAAAGTTGTTTGTTTTTTCTTTGTCCTTTTTTTTCTGAATTTTTCAACTTTTCTGTAATTTTCATGATTACTTATAGAATTTAGGAAGAGCATGTGAACAAATTTACTATTACCAGGAAATATTCTCCCATCCCACCTCATTCTCAACTGATAACTTTGCTTATTTCCATGCAGAAAAAAAATCAGGAGCAATCAGCAAAGAATAGTTACATATTCCCACAACTAAATCCACCAATGCATTTGCACTTGGACCTGTAGGCTCTGATTTTCCTCCTATTACAATAATAACAGCATATATAGGACTTAACTATATGTCCAGTGGTGTTGTGAGTCTTTTACATGTATGAATGAGTTAGGTATTATTGTTATCCTTCATTGTAGAGATGGGGAAACTGAAACAAGGTTCTTTTGAAGAACCTTGTCCAAGGTTACAAAGGAGGTAGTCTGGCTTCAGAGTTCATTCTCTCAACCAGTTCCCTGTGCTAAATGAACTGTCCTATCTGAGGTCAGTGCCTCCACATGTAAGCTGGGACTCTTCTCTTCTTAGTCATTTAGGAACTTTGTTCTTTCTTTCATATGTGTGTGTGTGTGTGTGTATTTAAACTAATTTTGGCTCTGTTTTTTTAAATATTTTTATTTATTCATTTTTAGAGAGAGGGGAAGGGAGGGAGAAAGAGAGACAGAGAAACATCAGTGTGTAATTGCCCCTCACACTCCCCACACTGGGGACCTGGCCTGCAACCCAGACATGTGCCCTGACTGGAATCGAACCTGCGACCCTTTGGTTTGCAGCCTGCGCCTAATCCACTGAGCTATATATACCAGTCAGAAGGAACTTTGCTCTTTCAATTATCCCTTCTTTCTCCAGCAACATCATTTTTTTTCTCTCTACTGGATTATTTCCATCAGTTTACAAACATACTTTAAACTCATCCATCTCTTTTTTTTTCACATTTTTAAAATTTATTTTTTAGTTACAGTTGACATACAATATTATATTACTTTCAGGTGTACAAGATAGTGGTTAGACATTTATATAACTTAGGAAGTGATCACCCCAACAATTCTAGTATCTGACACCATATATAGTTATTACAATATTGACTATATTCCCTATGCTGTACTTTACATTCTGTGACTATTTTTATTTTTTATTATTTTTTAATTAACATTATTTTCATTGTTGTTCAAGTACAGTTTTCTGCCTTTTCCCCCATCCCTCCCCACCACCCCAGCACTCCCCACTTCCCTCCCCTGATTTTACCACCCCTTGTTATTGTCCATGTGTCCTTTATAATTGTTCCTGCAAATGCTTCACCATTATCCCCTCCCCTCTCCCCTCTGGTCTCTGTCAGCCTGTTCTGAATTTCAGTGTCTTTGGTTATATTTTGCTTGCTTGTTCGTGAACTCACCCATCTTAAAAAGCTTTCCTAGGCTGCCCATCCTGTTATGATTACTGCTCCATTCCTCTGCTTTCTTATTTACCAACACTCATTAGAAGAATTGCTTTTATTTGCTGTCTCCCCTTCCTCACTTCTCATTCTCTCCTCAATTTGTTTCAGGCAAAATTCCTTCTCTAGCATGTAATTAAACTGCTCTTAAAAATTCACCATCCTTGCAAAAGGCAATGACCAATTCTCATCTATATCCTGTGTAATTTATCAGCAGCATTTGACACATCTGATATATTCCTCCTTGACTCCTTTTTCTATACTCCTCTCTTCTGGTTTTCCTTTTCCTTGCGGGCAACTCACTCTGTATCCTTTTCTCCCTCCTCTTCTCTTCCCAATTTCTAAATGTTGGCAGACCCGAGGCCAAGTGGTGGGCCCTCTTTTCTACTCTGGTCACAGTTTCTCTCAGCTGATCTCATCTAGCTTTTTGACTTTACATACCTCGATAACTCTTTAATTTTTTATTTTATTGATTTTTAGATGGAGAAAAGATGAGAGAGAGAGAGAAAGAGAGAGAAACATCGATTGTTGTTCCACTTATTTATGCACTCATTGGTTGCTTCTTGTATGTGCCCTGACTGGAGAGCGAACCCACAACCTTGGCATATCAGGATGATACGCCAATCTGCTCCTCCCCAATCTTCTTTATTTTAGTAAATGGCACTGTTATTTCTCAGTTATTCAGTATTCTTGGGTTCATCCTTGATTTCTCTGTTTCTTTCACACTCTATATTCAGTACATATCTGGTAAGCTCTGCCTTAAAAAAATACACAGAGCCTAACCACTCCTGATCATCTCCACAACTTCCAACCAGATCACCACCACCCCTCCCCTGGTGCAAAAGTAGCCTCCCAACTGGGCTCCCTGCTTTCACTTTAACCACCTCTCCCTATCTTGTTTTTTCACCACACAGTAGCCGGAATATATATTCTTTTACATTTGAACTGTTTTTATGTGTATAGTGCAGCGGCAGTAAGCACACTCACACTGTTGTGCAAACATCACCGCCATCCTTCTCCAGAACTTTTTCGTCTTTCCAAACTGAAACTCTGTGTCCATTAAACAATAACTCTCCATTTCCCCTGCCCGCAGTGCCTGGCAGTTACTTTCTGTCTCTATGAATCTGACTACCCTGGGTACTTCATATATGTGGAATCAAACAGTATTTGTCCTTACGTGCCTGGCTTATGTCACTTAAAAATTGTCTTCAAGATTCATCCATGTTGTAGCATGTGATAGGATTTTCTTTCGTTCCTTTTCTTCCCTTCCATTTTCTTTCCTTCCTTCCTTCCTTCCTTCTTTCCTTCCTTCCTTCCTTCCATCCTCATCCAAGGACATGCTTATTGGTTTTAGAGAGAGTGGAAGGGAGGGAGAGAAACATCAATATGAGAGAGAAACATTGATGTGTTACCTCTTCTATGTGCTTGTAACCCAGGCGTGTGCCCTGATGCCCAACCAGCTGAGCCACACTGGCCAGGGCTCCTTTCCTTTTCAGGCTCAACACTATTCCATTGTACTTACATGCCACAGTTTTTTCTTATTGTATATACAGGGTTATTTATCGCAACTATTTTTAATAGCAGATGACTGAAAATAATGTGAAAATCTGCTGGCTGGTTAAATTAGTTATGGTACATCATACAAAAGAATAAAATGCAGTTGTGAACATTACTGAGTTACAATACCTATTTACTAATATGGAAATATCTCCAAGATATATTAATTAGGAGAGGGTTGAAAATTAACTCTGCATAATTTTCTGCTTTTGTATTTAAAGGTGGGGCATAAATTTATATCATTATTTGCTTGGTTGTAATGAAAAAACTGTGAAAATATACATAAAAAACTATTATAAGGGTTATGTGGGTTGGTAGAGTCTGGGAAGATGAAGAACAAGAGTGGGAGGGAGCCTTACCAATTTATACCTCTATTGTTTTTGGTTTTCAGCTCATGTTACCTACCTATTGAACAAAAATTAACACATACAGCCCTGGCTGGTGTAGCTTAGTGGATTAAGCGCGGGCCTGTGAACCAAGAGATCACGGTTCGATTCCCACTCAGGGCACATGCCTAGGTTGCAGGCCAGTTCCCAGTAGGGAATGCACAGGAAGCAACCATACATTGATATTTCTCTCCTTCTCTCCTTCCCTTTCCCTCTAAAGATAAATAAATAAAATCTTAATTTTTTTAAAAAAAAATTAACACATACATGGAAAAATAGTTTTGCCCTGACTGGTGTGGCTCAGTGGACTGAATGCTGGCCTGCAAACCAAAAGTTCTCCAGTTCGATTCCCAGTGAGGGCACATGCCTGGGCTGTGGGCCAGGTCCCCAGCTGCAGTTGTGCAAGAGGCAATCAATTGATGTATCTCTTGCACATAGATATTTCTCTCCCTCTCTTCCCCTCTCTCTAAAAATAAATAAATAAAATCTTTAAAAATAGTGTTGACCTTTGTCTTGAAGATATTGAAAAGTCATTGAGAATTTTAAGCAGTCGGGTGACATCAGGTTTGGCTTTAGAAAAAAATCTCCCAGGTTGCAGTGTGAAAAATTACTTGGAAGAAGGCCAGAGTGAATGCTGACAGGATTGCTAAGTGATCATTGTGAACTACAATTTGATAACATTTCACATCCACTAGAATGGCTATACTGTACTAATAAAGACAGACAGTAATAAGTATTGACACAGATATGGAGAAATTGGAACTCTTATACATTGCTGGTGGAAATGTAAAATGTTGTGGCTATTTTGAAAAATCGCCTAGTAGTTCCTCAAAAAGTTATATACAGAGTTATCATATGACCCAGTATTTCTCTCATTGGCACCTACCCAAGAGTACTGAAAACATATGGTCACACAAAAACTTGTACATGAATATTTACACACAATATTCATAATAAGCAAAGAGTAAAAACAACTTAAATGTCTGTCAACTGATAAATGAATAAAAAAAAGTGGTAGATACATTCAGTGGCATATTATTCAGTATTTCCTTTATAAAAAGAAATGAAGTACTGATTAATACTACAGCACAAATAAACCTTGGAAATATACTAAGTGAAAGTAACAAAAGGCCACATTCTGTACAATTTTCCATTTATATGAAATGTCTGGTCTATGCAAATTTAGAGACAGAATGATGATTAGTGGTATGTACATTTCTTTGAAATTAGAAATTAAACTATGTTAGTTAAGACTAATTTTTATAAAATGTTCTTAAGTATGCTTAAGAAGAATGAGTATTTTTAAAGTTTTGGGTGCATGTTTCTATATACTCCTATGTTCATTAAATCAAGTTTGTGCCCTGCTGGTATGGCTCAGTGGATTGAGCACCAGACTGTGAACCAAAGGGTAGCTGGTTGGATTCCCAGTTAGGGCACATGCCTGGGTTGTGGGCCAGGTCCTCAGTAGAGGGCATGAGAGGCAACCACACATTGATGTTTCCCTCTCTTTCTCCCTCCCTTCCCCTCTATCTAATAAATAAAAGCTTAAAAAAATCAAGTTTGTTAATTGAGTTATTAAGAAAAAAAAGGCCATTGCAGTAATCCTGTGGAGAGCAAGAAAGATGAAAAGTGCAGGGATTCTACAATGCCTTGGTGTTGGAGAGGGGCTGGGAAAGAGTGAAGGATGGAGCCATCAAGGATGACTTCTTGTACATGTTTTTTATCTTCTTTTCCTTAGATAAGTCCCTTTAACCTTTCATAAAATAAGGGCTTAGTGATGATGAACTCCTTTAACTTGACCTTATCTGGGAAGCACTTTATCTGCCCTTCCATTCTAAATGAAAGCTTTGCTGGATAGAGCAATCTGGGATGTAGGTCCTTGTCTTTCATGACTTGGAATATTTCTTTGCAGCCTCTTCTTGTCTGTAAGGTCTCTTTTGAGAAATCAGCTGACAGTCTGATGGGAACTCCTTTGTAGGTTACTATCCCCTTATCTCTTGCTGCTTCTAGGATTCTCTCCTTCATTTTTACCTTGGCTAATGTAATTATGATGTGTCTTGGTGTGTTCCTCCTTGGGTTCAACTTCTTTGGGACTCTCTGAGCTTCCTGGACTTCCTGGAATTCTATTTCCTTTGCCAGATTGGGGAAGTTCTCCTTTATTATTTGTTCAAATATCTTTTCCACTTGTTGTTTTTCCTCTTCTCCTTCTGGTACCCCTATAATTTGGATGTTGGAACGTTTAAAGATGTCCCAGAGGTTCCTAAGCCTCTCCTCATTTTTTTTGAATCCTTATTTGTTCATTCTTTTCTGGTTGTATATTTAAACATGTACAGTAAAATGACAGCAAACTCACAATTATTAACAACCACACTTAAAAAGAAACTAAGCAAACAGCTAGAACAGGAACAGAACCACAGAAATGGAGAACACATGGAGGGTTAGCAACAGGGGAGTGGGAGGAGGAGAGAGGGGGAAAAGGTATGGAGAATAAGTAGCATAGATGGTAGATAGAAAATAGGGAGAGGGCAAGAATAGTAGGGGAAATGTAGAAGCTAAAGAACTTATGACCCATGGTCATGAACTAAAGGGGGGAATGTGGGTGGGAGAGGGTTGCAGGGTGGAGGGGAATGAAGGGGGGTAGTGGGACAACTGTAATAGCATAATCAATAAATTATATTAATTAAAAACATAAAATAAGTTAATAAAAAGTTTTTTAAAAGGTTGACTTCCTTAATTCCTGGTTTAAGCAATTCTACAGCTGGGATCCAGGAACTCCATTTGCCCTTTTTAATGGATAAGGGCGTGTGTCTACATATGTAAGCATCTGAGAATTTTTCCTGAGCCACCTTCCTGGTTTTGCCTGGAGGAGTGTCCTTCCTTAGCCTGGGACGGTTTCTAGTTTATGCAATTCGACAGATGGCGGAGCTATGCAATTGAGATGGCGCAACCTAGGAGAGATTGGGAAATCTCTGTATTTCCAGCAAGAATGTTTCTTTACTTCCCACAGAGGCTAGGAGGGAGGTGGCAACATTGAGGCTTGGGGCTGAGACTCAGCAGCTTCCCCCTCGTCCCTAAGCGCTCGGTATGTATCTGTGTTGCAACACTTTATCAGGGTGTCCTGTATTCACGTTAAAAGGTGTTACACCCACTGGACAAGAAGCTCAGAAGGGAGGTTCTGACTCTGCATTCTTAAGGGCTTTACTCTGAAACTGACTCAGTCCTGTGCCAACCCGTCTCTCCTAGTTCCACACGCAAGGATTTCCGGCCCGCCCACTCCTCTGCACCCGCCTCACTCTAAAGAGCCCGGCTCCGCCCCCTGCAACCTTTGTCTTCTAGTCTGTCAGGACTAAAGTGATTGACGGACAGATTCTCCAATCATAATGCCGAATGCCACATAACTACCAATTAGGTGGCAGTAGAGGCGGGTGCCGAAGCCTAGGGTGGCGGTGACCAGGAAATGAGAGCGGAGACTGAAAAGGACAAGTGGAGCCCAGGCTGTGGTGTAAAGGTGACGGAGCATCTGGATTCCCCAATTTCCTCCTTTTCCCGTTCCTGGGTCAGGGGTCCCTTGGCAGCTGGGAGCCAGGATCTCCATTTGCCCTTTTATTAAGCAAGAGGGTGTGTCTACATATGTAAGCATTTGAGGATTTTTCGTGAGCCTCCTTTTTGGTTTCGCCTACATCTTCCTGGTTGGCCTCTAGAAGGTGGGGCGGTGAGGGCGGGAGGTACCCACCGCTGGCCCTGGTCGGGTAGTTCAGTTGGTTAGAGCGTGGTCTCTGTATGCCTATGTTGCAGGTTCCATCCCCCTGTCAGTGCAAGTACAAGAATTCAATAAATAATAAAAAAAGAGAAGGGTCTGTCTCTTAGCCTGAGGTGGGGGTGCTGTCCCCTGTCCTGTTCCTGGGGAGGGGGCGGTAAAATGTTCAAAATCCTTCCTTAATCTGTGGTTGGTAAAAGTCATGGATTCAGTCACAGAAAGGGAGAGTGATGGGGGTATCATGCGGACTCTGCTCCTCTCTTGCAGAGTTAGACTTCCAGCTGCTGCCAGAGGTAGTGGAAGGTGGAGCAGCCCCGGGAGCTAGGTTCCTGTGGTTAGGGAAGCAGGAATAAAGTAGGTATTGAGGGCGAAGGAACGGATGGAAAGAAACAGTTGTTATGTGAAGGTCAGAGCGTACTGTAGAGCTGGAGGCGTTGGGGTGGGACTCGGCCTCTGAATTCCCTTACCACCTATGGGTAGTCAACATTTTGCCTTAATTTCTTTCTCCTCAGGCTGGAGGAAACACCTGACGATGTGGAATCCCAATGCTGGTAGGTGTTTGGTGTTGCGGGGCGCTCTTCTCCTACCCTAACTCTTTAAGTATTGAGTGAGAAACTGAATCCCCTTCATTTTGTTATTTGTTTTCAGAGGCTCTGGGCAATTCTAATTTTAATTTATTCTTTGCTTTTTCCACCAGGGCAGCCAGGGCCAAATCCGTATCCCCCTAATGTCGGGTACCCTGGAGGTTCCAATCCTGCCCATCCGCCGCCTGTCAATCCTGCCTTTCCTCCAGGCCCCTTTCCCACTCCCCCAGGAGCTCCCCAGGGGAATCCAGCTTTCCCCCCAATTGGGCCCTCTTATCCTGTGCCACAACCAGCATATCCAGGAGGCCAACCATCAGGTCCCTATCCCCCTCCATACCCACCACCCGCCCCTGGAATGCCTACTGTGAATCCGTTGGCTCCTGGCATGGTGGGACCAGGAATGGTGATGGACAAGAAGATGCGGAAGAAAATGAAGAAAGCTCATAAAAAGATGCATAAACACCATAAGCATGGCAAGGTCAGTGCCCTCTGGAGCTTGGCTAGGAAGGGGTGCCCCCTCAGAGAGACCAGGCAAGTAGGGGGTGGCCAAGGGGGATTCACAGCCTGAGGACATGGGGCAGTGATTGTGTTGCTCTGGTAGTTGGGTCTTCCTCTTTATGAAGGATTCCCACTGTGAAGAATCTAACATCTTGAAAAGAAATATTAGGCTAATTGGGCCTTCTGCTGTGAGGGGCAGGCTGAGCCTTAGAATGGATATCAGATTCAAAAGGCATTCTAGTCTGCTTTTCTCTCTCCCAGAATTTCTGCCCCCTTCCTTACTTGCAGATGCATGTTTTAGCCCAAAGTATGCTTGTGCCTGTAATTTATTCCCTGCCTGGGCATTGGCTCTGGTAAAGAAATTTGAGAAAATTGCTCCAAATGCAGTATGTTAAATTGTGTGCATTGGATTAAGATGGTTTAATCCTCTTCTGTATTTTCACTGCTGAAGAAAATCCTTGCTTTTGCTATTTAAGGGACAGTCTGATTTAAGACTACTAACCTTCTTAGAGACAGGGGTGGAGGGGTAGGACACCAAAGAATGTCCCATGGAGTGATCAAATGTCATTTGGATCTGATGCTATCTCCTTTCCCCTTTCCCCTTGCAGCATTCCTCCTCTTCCTCCTCCTCTTCCAGCAGTGACTCTGACTGAATACAGGGTCTGGACCCTTCCCTCAAGCCTCTCCAGTTCTGCTCTCCCATCAAGCTTCAGATGCCATCTTGCACTGGGGAAATTAGCTCTTTTGTCCCTCTCCCCCTCTCCCCCAGTCTGAGCCTCAGCCCTAACTGGTTAGGGGAAATGGGAAAAGAATTGCCACGGGCCAGCAAAGGCCATCTTCTTAGTGCTTGGATAGAGCTTTTAGTTGATAAGTTTTGTAAGAGAACTATTTTTTGAAGATGGTGAAACTTTTGAGCTAAATACTGAAGACAAGTCTAAGATCTAGAAAATGTGGGTTTTTTTATTTTTATTTTTTACTTTTTTTTTGGTAATATCTGTGGTTGGGGAGGTGTTGTGGAAACTTAATTATGGGAGAAAAGAAACCAAAGAACAAACTACCTTTTTTGTAATTGTGGCACACTTGGGTGATTTAATGGCAAATACATTTCCCAGCATGCCTTTAATTGATTGCACTAACTGCAAGGCTGCTGCAAAGTGGAGTCTATTTGGTGATGAGTTGTGAATGCCTTTTTGGAACCTAATCTCTACTACTTAGCTCAGTATGCCATCTCAAGTCCTTCCCTCATTCTCTGACTCTCAGTCCAAATAAAGCTGCTTCTTTTGGTCTCTGTTCACCTGTGCCATTACCGTGGTTGGACCCAGCACATTCTACTACTTTTGCTGCCCTTCCACAGACCCTTTAAAGTTCATCAGGTTTATAGAAAGGAACCAGAGCATCAGCAAACAAGACACCATACTGCCTCTATGTTTCTAAATTGGTGGGAACATTTGGAATTGGTTCAGGCTTAATGGAATGAGTCTTTACTGTCTTCCCTTTAATGAAGGGCTATAGGTCTTTAGCATAAGCTTTTGTATCTGCTACAGAGGTTCTCAACCCTGGCTGCCCATCAGCTATCAGAGAGTAACTTAGGACTTTTCCCCAAATCTATTGAATAAGACTCTTTAAGGATGGGGCTCTAAAAATTAGTATTTTTAAGAAACTGTGCAGGTGATTCTGATGTACACCTAGAATTGAGGGCCACGCATAGTATGACACATCAGGTTCTCCCAAGTCTGTAGAGGAAAAAGACATCAAAGAGAACTGATTGATGCTACAAAATGCCAGAGGGATATAAACCTAGAAATAACTGGGAAGGGAAGGAGGAGTCAAAGATGACTTCATAGTAAAAGTGACATTTCAACTACCTCTTGGGCCTTGAGTGTGAAAATATGAGTGAAAAAAAATTGAGAGTGGATCTACCAAGTAGATGGCAGACAGGAGCTGGGAAAGGAATGTGCTTAGGTTAGGTGCTGCAGAGTCAGAAAGCTCCGTAGTATATTTGGGGATCACAGGTATCCCAGAATGAGTTCTTGGAAAATTGTTTATCAAGAAATGCGGAGTTCTGGGGTACTGAAACTACAAAGGTGGATGAGAGTCCCTGCTCTGTATAACCTGCAAAATCTAATGGAGCAGACAGACAAGTGACTATGTGAATAGGACCACAAGAGAGACGGATCAAGCAGTTGGGGAGCAAAGGAAGGAGTGACAGTGCCACTGAGAAAATGAGCAAGGTTTGAGCTGGGCCTCAGGATGATAGAGTTTTTCAGTCAGTAAATAGTATCAGCTAACATTGAGCATTTATTATGTGCCAGGTACTGAGTGTTTTACATTTATAACGTGTAATCTTCACAGCAACTCTGTAAGTTAGGTACCATTAGTCCCATTTTGTAGACAAAGACTTGTCAGGATTTGAAATGAGGCAGTGAGACTTGAGTCTCTACTCTTTTTTTAATTCATTTCTAGAGACAGGGGAAGGGAGGGAGATAAACATTAATCAGTTGCCTCTCACATGACCCCAAGCAGGGACATGGCCCACAACCCAGGCATGTGCCCCGACTGGGAATTGAACCAGCAACCTTTTGGTTCACAGGCTGGTGCTCAGCCTACTGAGATGCACCAGCTACAGCTCGAGTCTCTACTCTTAACTCAATGGATTTAAGGCGGAAGTAGTAGTTTTACAGAGGCACGGAGTTGTAAAAAGATGTAGGATGAAAGTTCAGAAGTTCCTGAACCTGAGTTCCCACTCAGGAGCCTGAAAACAGGAGGGAATGAAGCTGAAGTGGGGGAGATGAGCTGAAGAAGGGTGTGGACTTGAGAGGTGTTTCTGAGGTGTGGGCCACAGGGCTTGGGGGTTAAATTGGGGTTTGAAGGACAGGGAAAGTGTTTTTAGCTGGCTGTATTACACCCATGACTTGTCCCTGGGATAGGTTATATGAAATAAATGCTTGAGATCTTCCTATATTTTAGAGCTAGCTTCTAATTTTATTAGGAAAGCCTAGGCTAATGCCTGCTTTTCCAGTGTCCTGGATTTGGGAACCATTCTAATGCTCTCTTCCAGTCACTCTCTGTTTTCATTTATTCATCAGCTCTTC
The DNA here is from genome assembly GCA_028533065.1 of Trachops cirrhosus. Taxonomy (NCBI): domain Eukaryota; kingdom Metazoa; phylum Chordata; class Mammalia; order Chiroptera; family Phyllostomidae; genus Trachops; species Trachops cirrhosus. Next base: position 46,339,052 of record CM052539.1, read on the forward strand.
TTATTTGAGGAGAGGGCAGATGTGGGCACCGGGGGATGGTGAGGTGAAGAGATGTTGACAAACAAACCAGAAATGAGAGTGACTGGTTTGAGAAGGGGCCAGTGTGGTGGGGGGTATGGGAAGTGGGGAATATAAAGAAAAACAAGTGAGAAAATCCACTGACTTTCTCTACTTTTAATAGTAGAGTGCACATCTCCCCTTCCCGGCATTTCTAGCTGTATACAGAGCACCTTGTTATGTTGCTATTATTGTTTTTCGGAAGTTTATTAACTTCTTAAAAGCTGAAAGTATACACACACACACACACACACACACATATATATACTTTAAATATTTTACTTATTTTTAGAGAGAGGGGAAGGGAGGGAGAAAGAGGGGGACAGAAACATCAATGTGTGGTTGCCTCTCGCATGCCCCCAACTTGGGACCAGGCATGTAGCCTGATTGGGAACCAAACCAGTGGCCTTTGGATTCACAGACCAGCACTCAACCCACTGAGCCACACCAGCCAGGGCTGAAAGTATATTTTTAATAGAATGCTCAGTAAAAAGTAAAGTTCTTTCATCTCAGATTCTCAGTTTCCTCCTCAAAGGCAACCATGACTACTAGATTCTTTTGTATACTTCCAGAGCTATTCTGCATAGTTATGTCCCCATCTCCACCCCACCTTTTTTATTTCTACCTCACATTGTTCTATTGCCCCCTCCCACTTTATATCAAGTGGGAGCATAATATAGGCCCTCTTTTGGACCTAATATTTTCTCATTTAATTATCTACCTTGGACTTGATTCCATACTGTGTGTGTGTACTCTATGTAGATAACATTTTTTTAAATCACCCAAGGATATATTTACTGATTTTTTTCTGGGAGAGAGAGACGGGGAGAGAGAGATTGATGTGAAAAACATTGATCAGTTGCCTTCCGCATGCACCCTGACCAGGGATTGAACCTGCAACTTAGTTATGTGCCCTGACTGAAGATCCAACCAGCAACCTTTTGGTGCATGGGATGATGCTCCAACCAACTGAGCCACTCAGCCTGGGTGATAACATTGTTTTAACAGCTTTCAGTTTACTCCACCAATCTTTTATTGCTGGAATTTTAGATTGTTTCCAGTCTTGCTATCACTTAACTGCTGCAGTGAACATTTTATATATATCTGCCAGAGGCTGAAAATTGGACGCCCATGGCTATATCTATGAGATTTTGAGGGACCACTTCATTAAATATCAGACATTTTCAATAAAGAGATTTAAAGCTGGAAATTCTAGCAACAGTGGGCTCACATTACTAAAGGCAGAAATGTGGCCCTCAGTAGTGGTCATTCCTTATAGATGGGTCCTGTACTTTCTAGGCTTCTCATTGTCCTTTCATTTTCCTGTTGCCTTTCTTAGGCCAGCTTCTCCCATTACATTACTTGCCTGGTTCCTGGAGCATTGGATTTGTGTCCTCTCTTTAGTACATTAGTTTAAGACTTTCAAGGTGATGGTTCTCAAATGTTTTTGTCTTAATGCCTTTACCACTCTGTGTCATTCTTTTCTTACACGAAACTAAGTATAGCAAGATTTCCACACAACTGAGAATGGGAAAGGAAAGGAAACCCATGAGATCTAAATTACAAATTGCCACTTCAGCTTTGGGGGTTGCCAGGCATGGGATGAGTCTTTAGTTTGGTACTTTGGGAATCACCTCCCTGTATCTGGTTGTTCTGTGGCCCTAGGCAGGTTCACTCACTTGACTAGCTGGCTCCATTCTGAGGAGAACTTAGTGATTTGTAAAATTGTCCACTATTGCTGTTAGGTGCATCCCATCTTTCTCTTTCAAAGCTGGCTGCAACTGTAGACCAGCCCAATAGTAGCTATGTTACTATTAGAAGAGGATGATGTTACTTTATCAACTTTTAATTTGATCTTTGTTTTGTCTCCCACATTAGAGATGATTTCATGGATAGCTACTCACCTTCACTCTGGCTCTTAGAACTCCTGGGATATAAATGATCCAAGTGTAAAATCTTGAAATTAATCTGACATTCAGCCCAAACCTCACAGTAAGCCTGCTCCTTCGTTTGCTTTTTTCTGGGTGTCCGAACGTTATCCTACTTTGTTTCCTCTCTTTCAGTATTTGGTCTTGCTCTTGCCTTTTCCAAATGACAGACCTCTTTTATTTCTATTTTGCATTTGGGGGGGTGATATCCACTCCCTCATTTGGGGGGGTGATGGTGGTGAGGTGGGTGGGAGTGAAGAAAGGCACTGGGGTTCCCAAACCTTATTTCAACTTCAAGAAACTACCCCACTTCAGATGACACCATTGAATTGCCCAGTCAAACTTGACTAATATTAAGGCTAGAACTAACACCCAAAGTATTTTAGCAAGTTTCAATAATACTGCATGTATTGTCTCTTTCAATTTCTTTCTTCTTATTTTGTCTTATTCCCTTCCAGGGCTCTTCTCCATTAAAAAAAAAAAAGTTTTAATGTGGCCCAGGCTGAGTGGCTCAGTTGGCTGGAGCATTGCCCCCGTGCACCAAAACTCTGAAGGTTTGATCCCCGGTCAGGGCACATACCTACGTTGTGGGTTGGATCCCCAATCAGGGCACCTATGGGAGGCAACAGATCCATGTTTCTGTCTCACATCAATGTTTCTCTCTTTTCCTTTCTCTCTAAAATCAATAAACATATTCTCAGTTGAGGATTTAGAGAAAAAGTTTTAATGTGGGAATTTACAAGAGTAGAGAAAGAAGTTTAATGGATCCCTATGTTCCTGTCACCTAGCTTCAGTAATTATCAACATCTTTCCAATCTTGTTTCATTTCACATCATATTTTTTCCAATTTTTATTAATGAAAATTATTTTTTAAAAGTTTAAGCAGTACAGTGATCACCCATAAAACCTATCACCTACACTCAATAATGGCTAATACTTTACCATACTTACTTTATTGACATACCTGTGTGAACCACCTGAATGTTTGTTGCATACATCATGACCCTTCACCCTTAAATGTTTCATCATGCACCTGTTTTTTTTAAATTTTTAAATTGTTTTAATCCTCACCCGTGGATATGTTTTTAATTGATTTTAGAGAGAGGAGAGAGAGGGAAACTTTGATGTGAGAGTGAAACATCAATCCGTTACTTCCCATATGTGCCTTGATCCAGTATCAAACCTGCAACCTAGGTGTATGCCCTGACTAGGGATCAAACCTTCAAACTTTTGGTGTATGCAATGAGGCTCCAACCAACTGAGCCGCCTGGTCAGGACTCATCATACACCACTTAAATATTGTAGTATGTCTCCTACAATTCCATTGTTGCACTTCAGAAAATTAGCAATACTTCCTAATATTAGCAAATACTCAGTTCATGTCTGAATTTCCTCAATTGTCCCCAAAATATATAGAATTTTAAAAATCACAGTATCCAAACAAGACCTACACATTACATTAGATTATTATTGCCTTTTTAATTTCTTATTCCTCCCCTTATTTTTTTTCTATTACATTGCCTTTTTGAAAAGACCAGCCTAGTTGTCTTGCAGAATGTCTCACATTCTAGATTTGCTGATTACCTCCTTACAGTGTGATGTGTTTAACTTGTTTCTTTATCTCATGTAAATATCCAATAAATTGCAAATTAGGCCTAAAGGCTTGATTGGATTAAGATTAAACACTTAGACAAGAATACTTCACAGATGACTCTACATACTTCTTATAGCTTCTCATTAAGGACCACATAATGTCAAAGTTGTCCTATTATTGATGCAAAGTTTGATCACTTCAGTAAGGTATTGACTATCAGATCACTCCATTTAAAGTTATTATTATTATTTTTAAGGAGATTTGTTTACTTATTTTTAGAGAGGGGAAAGGAGGGAAAAAGAGAGAGAAAACATCAGTGTGTGGTTGCTTCTCACACCCCCCACTGGGCACCTGGCCTGGCAACCCAGGCATGTGCCCTGACCAGGATTGAACCCAGGACCCTTTGGTTCGCAGGCCAGAAGCACTCAACCACTGAGCCACACCAGCCAGGGCATAAGTTATCTTTTTTTTTCTGTGCGATTTGCAAATAATCTGTGTAGTCACATTTGGCACCATGATAATACCCTGTTCCCTAACAACCTTTTGCTTAAACTTTTGGCAATTTATAACACTTGCCTGAGTCAATTATTTCATTTTGGGTTGCAGAACGAATGGGGATTTTCTAACCCTTTCATTGCTTATGCATTCATTAGATGGCACTCTTTTAATAAAGAGTTTTCCCTTATCGACTAAGAATCAGTTTCAGTTCTTCCTAAACAGAGAGGGTAAATGCTGAAATCTTTCCTTTTAGTTAGCAATTTTCAGAGTAAGGAGTTGGTGTAAAAGTTACCTTCATTGTAGCAAATTCGTTTTTTTCTCTGTTTTGAGTAACTAGATTTCCGAGGTTCTCCCGGTTCTTATCTCAGATGGATGTCCTCAGCCATCTCTTTTTCCCTGGTCTCCTTTATTCTTCGCTACTGCCAACTCTCTCCGCACTTACGCCTGGACTTTTTAATCATCCCACTAGGGGCCACTAGATTCCTCACTGCCCCCTTCCAGCCGCTCTATCATAGACTTCGCTATGTGCTACCAGCTGTTGTATCGCTGGTGCCGACGCTGTCCATGGAGCCGCTCTAGGCTATCGGGAGGCCGTCCGTATTGCGTGGGGAAGGTTTGGCCGACGCGGTCGCCTCGCCGGCCCCCGGGGCGGTTAGCGCTTCCGGGGTCGGAGGGTGCGCGGGGTTGAAAGCGGGCCGCTCCGCCCCGTCCCCCTCCCAGACCAGCAGAGGCAGCAGCCGGAGCAGCCGCAGCCTGCGCCCTCTCCCGCCCGCCCGCCCTCCGCCCGCCCGCCCGCCCTCCGCCGCCCTCCACCCGCCCCGGGGTCTCTTTCCCCCTTCCTCCTCCTCCTCCTCCACCCCCCCCTTCCTCCTCCGCCCGCCCGCGGGGGCCCCCTCGCCTTCCCGCCCGCCCCTATTGTTCCGCCCCCGGCCTCCCGCCCTTCCCCTTCCCGCCCGCTCCCCTTTTCCCCTCAGTCGCCTCGCGCCTGCAGGTAAGCTTCAAAATTCTTTCTCCGCCCCCGGCTATAGCGCTAAT
>CM052539.1:46344263-46399665 GCA_028533065.1 Trachops cirrhosus
TCACGCGAGGCCCTGGTTCCTTCGCGGCCTACTAGGCCTCGCGCAAGGCCTTCCCCCCTCCCCCCCCCCGCCTTTTCCCGGTGGCGGCTGCGCAGGAGTTAAGGAGAGCGCGCGCGCAGTTGGGGTGGCGGCGGTGGATTTGTTGGTTGAGGGGGGTGGGGGAGGAGAATGGCCGACTTGCTGGCCTGGCGGGTGAGCGCGGCTCCCCGCGGGGGTCAGGCGCTGGCGCAGCCACGCGAAGAGACACTGCTAGTCCGGCCCCTCCCCCTGGGTCGCAGCGCCCCCCCCCGACCGAACCGTTTTATTATTTTTTTTCCTTTTCTAGTCGAGGGTTTGCGGGGGGCGGGGGAGCATTTTTTAAGTGGAAAGCGCTAGGGTGACCGAGGGGAGGTGGGGGGGGCTGCGGAGTTAAAGAAAGCGTAGATGGGCTCCCAGTTACCGAGTTATTCAGGACGTTCTCTCGGGGTAACGAATTTTGAAATTACAAAATGCTTGCCGATATAGACCCAGACCGCGCTATTTATAGAAGGGGTAATGGATTGCAGGATTAATAGCTGGATTGCTGGGATTGTGTACACTTAACTGACCTAGTCAGGAGAGACATCTGACGGATTTTTTTTTTTTGGATGATTTGGAGTTAGAAATGCACCTTTGTGCCTTACCTCAAGAAATGGCTTCAGCTAGGTTTTCAGTTTTCTCGCCCTTTCAAACTTGCCTTGTGTTTGTAAAGTGCTTCCTATTACATTTGAGTGGGGATAAGGAATTAAACTGTTACTTTGTTACCACAGCTTATTAAAAAAAAGTCATTCTTACAGACCTAACTCTGTCCCGTCTCTCCTTATCCCCGCCAGCACTTTTGTTTTTCCATGATTGAAAAGTGTTGAATTCTGGAATTTTGCCAGCAATTAATTATTATGAAAATGGGGGGAGGGGTGTTTTGGGGCTGCAAAGCCCATCTTTTAAATAATCACACTCTTAAGATACCCACGAGGCAGCTTGTCTTATACAGAATGGTCTGGAAGCCACTTAAATGATTTTAAATATTTAGGGTAAAGGCTTTCTGTTAAAACAAAGTTAAAGTTAGAGCAATGGCTAGTTGTGTGAAGGGAAAACTAGCTGTAAGAGAGCCATCATTGAGTTTTGAAGGGAGGGATACTAGAAATTTCACTAGAGAAATTTAACAACTTTGGAGAGAGCCTTTTTTAAAGAAGCCACTGTTAAATTCTAAGGCAGTATTATAAGCAAAGATATATATATATCAAAAAGCATTCTCTTCACATAATCAACGTTCTAAAACAAATTTTAAGAAATTGAGGATAGGTGGGGAAACGTCCTCCTCAATAGGAAAGGCTCGTTACTATTGTTACTTAAAACAACTACACAATACATTTTTAGCAATATGTTTTATTTTGATTTTTTTTTTTGGAAAAATATTTGAGAGACTTGAATAAAGACAGGTACCAAAGGTTAATACACAGAAGCAAGGAAAATTTTAAAATCTGAGTGACTATCAACTTGGGTTGGGAGAAGGCTATATTTTAATGAAGGTATTGAGTCATTTCCTAGAGGGGAATATGGAACACCAATACATGGAGGGCATTGCACATAATAGCTTTTTCACTGAGGTTGTTGATTTAAATCTTTCAGAAATCATTTGGTGTCATTTATCAACATTTAAACTTCTACAAGTTTAGAGAGCTACATTTCAATTTCTTTACCTAGGAATTACCAACAGTAAGAAAATTTACATGTCCTCTCTAGCTTTCAGCCTGAGCTGCTCCCTATCAGGGAAGCAGAAGGTCATTTGCCCTCTTTGTAGTTGGTTGGTTGGAGGTTTGCCCTCATGATTTCCAGGTGTTTCTGTATCCTGTTGAAGTTTAATTCTGCTGAAGGACAACTAATGCATGTTCAGCAGTTCCTCTTAGAACCATTGCCAGTTGAAGGAATCTTCCTCATCCTGAGAGTCAGCAGAAACCTGACCATTAATGAGAGCCTGGAAAGGCGCCTTCTGTACGCTTAACAGAACCCGAGCTGTTAATGCAGTTGTGCTGGATGTATATAGCCAACTGATAGGCTGTCATTTAAGGAAGAGTCTGTTACAAAACACTGATAATGGTGAAAATAACAGGGAAATATTTTTCTTCTGTTTTCTTTTTCTCATTTTGGTCATGTTTGCATTTCAGTTTTTGGCTTTCACCCTCCCCCACCCCCCCACCCCCCACCAGTGACCAAAGATTTGACCACTCAAAGTCCTGCTCCCTAGAACACTGCTCAACATGGACACCGGTGTGATTGAAGGTGGATTAAACGTCACACTCACCATCCGGCTACTTATGCATGGAAAGGTATGCACCAGCTTGGGAAATTGGGTCATAGTAACTGCTAGGGGAGGGGCCAGGAAGAGAGGGCAGTATCTTGGAGCTCATCAGATTAGCACTGTAGGGTGTCTGGCTTTACTCTTCTCTAGCAGTGTAGATCAGAGTGTAATGGAGAAATGGACAGACTTTACTGGGAAGCTCCACTGAGCAGGAAGGGCTTAACTAGAAGCTAGAGCCAAAGACTGTGTCATACCTGGATGATAAGATTTTTCTCATAAAGGTTGCTATATTGTGATAGTAGATTTCCCATGTCCAGACAATTTTGGAAAATTTCAAGGGGGATGATAAGTTTGATGTTTTTTAAAATAAGTTATATTGAACAAGAAGATAAAAGTTAATCACTTCTCAAAATTGTTTGAGACCTTCACCTACATTTTGAGTGAAGAAAAGAATACTCCCGTCCACTCTCCTTCCCAGTGATTCTAGTTTTTCCATTACTTCCACGGTTAAAAATTCCTTTTCACGATAATGAACACTTCGAGTTCCCTCTTATTTGACACTAGTTTTCTCCATTGCAGGAAGTTGGCAGTATCATCGGAAAGGTAAGACAGTTTCACTTCAACTCTAATTACTATTTAGTCAGTGTGGGTTGAAATAGCAGTTAGAACTCACTCTTGACTTTTCCTCTTCCAGAAAGGAGAATCAGTTAAGAAGATGCGCGAGGAGGTGAGTTATGTGGGGGTATTTTGGGGACTGTTACCTTGGGAAGTTAAAAACTTAAAAGCAAATATTCTGTTTAAGGAGAGATTAGAAGGGAAGGTCTCAAGGGAAGAAGCTAGTATTTTTCTGGCTTGGTTATTTGTAATTACAAATAGTGTACTGGAAAATGTAGTTCTGGCAAGTCTCAGTTTATTCAAGACATGAGGCAACTTCTGTAGTCTCTTTGAGGACAAACATGGAACGATATTTGAAATGCTGACATTGCCTTGTAGCACGCAGGGTCATGTATATAGGCAGCTCCATGCCCATCTTATTTAGGAAGGTTTGTATAGTCTATACATGCTCAGATCTGCAGTCTCTGTAACCTTTTGGTCCTGTTTCTTATCCAGAGTGGTGCACGTATCAACATCTCAGAAGGAAATTGTCCTGAGAGAATTATCACTTTGGCTGGACCCACTAATGCCATCTTCAAAGCCTTTGCTATGATCATTGACAAACTGGAAGAGGTTTGTTCTCTCTCCTCCCTCATTCTTCATTTTTAATTGCTTCTAGATAAATTAGTGATTTTCAAAGGGCTTTTTAAATTCAAGGACAGTATGCAGACAACTGTAACTGAACAACAATCCAGTAATTTAAAAAAAATAAATTCAAGGACAGATTGGATTATAAAAATCTGTAGATGGGTTCTTTGCTTCCCTTCAGCCTCCTCAAAATCTGATCATTTGTAGTTTAAAAATAAGTCAACTTCAGTATTAAATAGTTTGACTATTGCTAGGGACTCACTGTAAAAACAGTTTTAAATGTATGCCACCACTGCATTGGTAAACTTTATGTCCCCAAGTCACAGTTGAGTGAACGAAATGTCATTTTGTTAGGGACTGTGCTGAACATTAATAGTCCTCAGAAATACAGATACCTTCCAACTCTGGGTACAGTTAATTTTTTAAAAAATATGCCTGATGATTTTGTGTTTGAGCTATACTGGGAAGGAGGGAATATGTTTTATAGTTACCTATCTGAAGGGAAATGCTGATTCCAGGCTTTTTGACAGAAGTTTTTTCGTTCACCAAGCCACCTCAGCCTTCAGGTGCTGAATTGTCCTAGGTCTTTTCTTCAGTTTTCACCTTCTCCCTTCTGCAGTAATATTGCTAATTGACACCACAGGCAGAGGAGAGCTTCTGGCTGCTGCTTGATTGGTCCTTGGTCCTTGGATACTTGGTTGCTGAAATGCTATTCTTGCCAAGATCAGAAATGTTACCTCTTGACCTGCAAGACCCTGCTAATCCAGAATTTAGGGCTTAAAAAAAAATTCAGAAAATGTACTGTTTGCACTTGAACCAAATGAGAAACATCCTTGACTTGAAGATTTACATTTAAGCAGTTCCCAGGTCCAGCTACTATACAGACATTAGGCCGAGCAGTGATATTTAAACTAGTTAACTTTCAGAAGGCTAAATTTAACTAGGTTAAAACCATGACTTTTTGGATGCAGTATATTGTAATGGGAAAGATTATGGTCTATGGAGCCAGTATAGTTTTTTTATTTCAAATCTACAGCTTTTTAGATGTGGTAGGGGATAGTACTCAGCCTCAATTTCATTTTTTCTACAATGGTAGTATTTCTAAGAAATTAAAACAATGATATATAGACGTGTACAACTTAGTCTTTCTATATTTCCAAGAGGAAGTAATTGGTTATTTGAATTTAGGGTTTCATTGTTTCATCTTTTAATATTTTGTTTAACTTCAATCTTGTTTTTCTTTGGTCAGTCAACTCTAATTTACAAAACTAATAATTGTTTTTTTCCCTACCAAGAATGCCTTCCCCAGGGTGAATAACCATATATAGGGTGAATTCTGAGGAAGTCTGTGGGTGTTACTATCTTTTCAGAAATACTTGTTTTGAAGGGGACATTTTTGGGTATTTGTTGATAGTGATCACGATACATACAATATGTTTCTTATTAAGGGTAAGTGGTTCTGTTATGGCAGTTACGGGTTCCCAGGGATCTGTTTAAAACTTTCTATATTCTGGTGTTCTAACTTATTTTTGTAGGACATCAGCAGCTCTATGACCAATAGCACAGCTGCCAGTAGACCTCCAGTTACCCTGAGGCTGGTGGTCCCTGCTAGTCAGTGTGGCTCTCTCATTGGGAAAGGTGGTTGCAAGATCAAGGAAATACGAGAGGTTGGTGACTTTTGTGCTCCCTTTTGAACAGATAAGTATTCTACATGTGGCTGCTTCTGTTATCTCTGACTAGGAAAAGTTAGCATTTGTTGAGGTGAAGCTTTTTATTAAAGTAACGGTCCTAGAAGATTATAATTCATTTATATTGGGATGAAAAATATTGTACAATTCATTTTTTTAAATAGAGTTCACACATTTAAAGAATAATAAATCAGCCCTGGCTGGTGTGGCTAAGTGGTTTGAGTGCTGAACCAAAGGGTCACTGTTTGATTCCCAGTCAGGGCACATGTCTGGTATGTGGGCCAGGTCCCTAGGATGGGGTGTGCAAGAGGCAATCACACATTGATGTTCCTCCCCCTCTCTTCCTCCCTCCCTTCCCCCTCTCTAAAAATAAATAATTTGAAAAATTAAAAAAAACCTAAGACTGAAAAAGTTAACCAGAATTTCCAATTTTTCCTGAGGCTGCATAACCCTTTTTCATGTTTAAAGAGTTTACTATTTAATACATAATAGTAGCAAATTTTTTCCTTGGCCAAATTCCTAAATATTGAAGGGAAAAACAGGAAGATATATTAGGATGTAATAGTAATCTTGCTCTCTTTTAAGTTGTGGAAGTTACATTGAATTATGGAAGCTTTTAACTTATCTAGAAGTTACTGAATTGAATATTAGAATGAAATTTAACTCCTAAAGGAAAACAAGTTGAAGTTTTTGGGAGAATGTTGTACATACCAGGAGAACAGGGGTTTGATTTTATTCATTGATGTATTCCTAGCACCTAAAATGGTACCTGGAACATAGAATGGGCTTAATTTAAGTATTGGAAAGGTGGGTGACATTTGTGGGGATTTTGCTTGGACCACAGTTAATATTAGCTCAGAGGAAACAGTCTAGAAGGATTTTTTCTTGAGAGCAGGTTAAATTTAGGCTGTTATTCAGGCTTATTCTTGGCTTTCAGAGGCTAATTTATTTATAACTGTCATTAAATAGTCCTATCTGGAATAAGGGAAGAGTGGAAAGGGAAGTTAAAAAGGGTAAGATAGGAGGTGAAGGACAAGAGTCTGTTGAGCTTTAGACTCTATAAAGTTGCTACTGGGAGAAACTGGAAGAGTAAGTATGAGCTGTTTTTCTCTGATTTTAAATTTCTTTTTACTCCAGAGTACAGGGGCTCAGGTCCAGGTGGCAGGGGATATGCTCCCCAACTCAACTGAGCGGGCCATCACTATTGCTGGCATTCCGCAGTCCATCATCGAGTGTGTGAAACAGATCTGTGTGGTCATGTTGGAGGTAAGCCCTCAGGCTCATGCTGAGAATGGGGGGAGGGTGATTCTAGGGGAGACAGACTAATCTATATTTAGTAAGACTAGAATTAGGTGAAGCTATTAGAAGTCTCCAGTGGGGGTGGGGAAGAGGTTCCCTGAGTTCGTATTTTTCTTCCCCCAGCTTTGGCTTTTCTTGCAGTCTGAGCAAAAATAGAAACTTTTAAGCAGCAGTGATCTTTTGGGTTATAGCAATTCTAGTGGGGTTGGTAGGGGAGGTTTATCTACTGGACAAAAGATGTATCTGGTTTCCTGAGAAGCTAAGCTAAGTTGCCTTTTAAATTTACAAAAATTTGGCTACTTTCCACTTTGACACATTTTTTAAGTTTCTGTGTTTTGTGGCAGGATTATATTCAAAGTGGTGGTTCTATAGAAAAAAATGTATCCATAATGGTATTTATGAATGATTTACGAGGTCCTGGTATGTGCTGTTATTTAATTAAAGCAAGAATAGCAAAATTAGGGACATTAAAACTTTTTAGAATTGTCATATGGAGTTGGTCCCATAATGGTGACAAAGGAAAGTAGAATTTCCAAGTAGAGTTTAGAAAAATACTGGTAGAGCCTTTGAACTATTTATGGACAGTGTCTGTATTATCCTAGATGTAAGTAACATTTGGGTGCTGTATTTCATATTTTGGCTTAATTTCCTATTCAGGCCAAAATTAAGATCTAAAAGTCACCAACTAAAATGTACATATATGAACCACAGAAGTTTTTCATATTCGTTAGACTTATTTGAAAACATGGAAATAATGCCTAAATTATTATAGGGGAATCTACCTTGATGAGAATTAGTGTGTGCTGTGTAGTCCATGGATCATCTTATTACGTACATTAAAGGCAAGTAACTACAGATGATTTCAGATGAGGTGTAGCCCAGAGACCACATTGGTAGGTGAGGGAATGGAAATAGTCTTTAATTTAACTGACCTGTGTGAGCTTAAGCCACACAGCTGAAGCAGCTTTGAAACCTTATCTCTTTTTGTTTTTTTCCCCTCTGACTCTCTCCCAGTCCCCCCCGAAGGGCGTGACCATCCCGTACCGGCCCAAGCCGTCCAGTTCTCCGGTCATCTTTGCAGGTGGTCAGGTAAGAAAATTCTTATTGCTGGGCTAGATACGAACAGGGATTATATTTGAAATGTCAACTTTGCCAGCAGCACATCAGGCCACTGCATGCTTGCTGAAACCTCTACTCTGGCCATAGTTTGACCTGCTTTTAGTTTTTTTTTTTTTTTTTTTTTTTTTAATTTTTTTGTACTGGAGAAAGCTATGAATGCCAAGCCCTTACTTAATTTTTAGCAGGCAATGGGAGTTTTGTAGGCACTCGAAGAGGTAATTTACTTGGTGATTTAAGGTGGGTTGGCTTAGAAGAAAGGGTTAAATTAAATTGCCTTGGTGTTACTACTTTCCCTACCCCTACCCCATCCATGCATTTTTATGTGTGGGGTATTCTTTAGAGGTCTGAATAAAGGTAGCAAAGAGACCTCTGAAGGCGATTCTGGATGGTGGTCTCAAAATTGGGGTTCCAGAACTTGAGTGTCCTACAAACTTCCCTTCCCCTCACCTCACCTCCCCTACTCCTACCCTTCACTCCCAAACTCCAGTGTGTTGTCCCCAGGCTCTTAACCTCATAAACACTGGTTTGAACCCACATGGCATAACAGATCAGCTGGGGTAAGGGTTCAGTGTGCAAGAATAGAAGGGGGAGAGCATGTTGGACAGTGGTGCTCTGACCTTTGGTGTTTGAGTAAGAACACCAAAGTGCACCTCCTTGGGCTCTCTACTCCTTCATCCACCTAACTCTTGATCCTTGGCACATGGTTTATTATGAAGTTAGATTTTTATGACAAGACCACTGATGACCATGGTAGTTTTATGCTTTGTTGGTTACTGTTTGAGGAGTAGGTAGGTCAGTTTTTTAAATACTGGAGTTCAGGTTGGAATAGTGACTTTCATCTTGGTAGCTGCCTAAATAAGTGCATTACTCAAAATTCCCTTTTCCACATAGGGCTGCCCTGTGTATAAGCACAGTTTTTTTGTCCCATCTTGTATTTGAACTGGGAAAGCATAAACTTGAAGTCTGTCTCATTCACATTGTGTTGAGTTGGCATAAAACTGAACAAGTTTTGGGGAACTTAGTTTGTCATGTAGTTCTGGGAGTTTTCACAGTAACTTACTTAATCATGTCATAGTGTTAACTGAAACAGTTTAGTACCTTGCTTTTAACACTAGCCTTGTACAAACTGGTTTGATCAAAGGACTTTCAGTCAGTCTGGTTAGGGGCAGGATAAGAAAAGGCCCAGCCAGAGTCAGTGTAGCAAGGCTTAGCTTTAGGAGTTTTTTTTTCCTTCTCCCCAGGAACTCCAGGTTCCTGCTCTTCTGGATTCTTCTACTCCCCATTGGGATTATAAACAGTCCTGTGATGGGCGACAACAATCCTTTCTATTTATAATTCTTCATTTCCCTTTCCTCCCCCCACCACCCCCTTCTTACCTCTTTGCTTCCCTCCCCTCCCTCCCCTTTATTCAGTTGACTACCCTCTAAAAGCTTGCAGCTTCTTCCATGAGTGGCCCTGTCGTGGATTATTCACATGGGCCTTTTTAAATGGACCAGTTCATGCAATGTCCACAGATGGACCTGTGTCTTTTGTTCCTTTGTGAGAAAGTGGGCTCTATAGGGGTTCAATTTAATCCCACACTGACCAGGAGCTGGCATCAGCTCTGCTGCCCTACCCCTTTATTCTTACTGAAAATAGCCCAATTGTGCAGTATGAAATCTGCCTCTAGGTAACTTTTTTTTTAATTGACTGATTGCAGCTCGTTTCAAATTGTGTTGTGAGCTACTTTTTAAAGGAAAAGAAAAATTAAACAACTTTTTTTGTGTGAATTTCATGCTGGTGACAAGGTGCCGGATTGACAGCCCTGGAGACTGAAATCCTCTATTTATCCACAGGACAGGTACAGCACAGGCAGCGACAGTGCGAGCTTTCCCCACACCACCCCGTCCATGTGCCTCAACCCTGACCTGGAGGGACCACCTCTAGAGGTGAGAGGGGATGTTCAGTCTCCAAGGCTCACTCAATCCTTCCGCCTCAGCCGAGACTGCCAACACGCGGGGGGCCAGTGGCGCTGGTGATTTTTGTGCTGTGGACACCACCTGTCCACGGGGACCTGGACTGACCCCCCCCACACCTCATTTCACACAGGCCGCGTAGCCCACCAGATGGTAACACCAACTCTCCTTTTTTTTTCTTTTTGTTCAACCCCTCTTCCTTGTCTCCCACTCCTCCCCCATTTTCACCTTCCTACCCCAACCTGGGTGCACTTTTGGGGGTACTGGCCACTGATGTGAGAAGCCTCACATCCCTTTAGTCAGCCAGTCCTTCCTTCCCTGCTTTTCCTGTTCCTCCTTGTCCCACACCCCATTGCCCTGGAGACCCAGCTCCCTTTTCGGAGGTTATGGTGTGGGGGGAGGAGGGTGTAGTGGGAGCTGCAAGTATCTTTTATGGAGGGGAGGTGGGAGAAGGCAGGATTTAGAATACTGAATTTTTTTGTGTGTGTTCTGTGGTCGTTTCCCTAGTACTTAGGGACTCAGCTAGCTTCCAGGGCATTTAAGGTCTTTAGGCAGATGTAGAGACAAATAAGATAGGAAAAGGGAAGTGTTTCAAAACATGCCATGTAGGTTTGTGCAAACACAAATCACTTACATTACCATGATTGGTAGAATGGTTGGGGTGGTTGAGGGAAGAGACCCTTTTTCTCCTGCACTATCTTGTACACAGGGAGAAAGAAGGGGGCTTGGTCAAGTGAGGCATTGGTTAATCCCACTTCCCACATTTCCATTAAGAAACCCATTTGTATTTTGCCTTTGATTGCAGGGAATATGGCTCCCTTCATAGGCTTCCAAGAATAATTCATCATATCTAGGGCTCGAAGAAGGCCAACTCGGGTCTGACTGTATTTGTGAGATAGCATTTACTGCCGCAATTCCTGGCCTCCCCATTCTTTAGTTCAACTCTGGCTTCCTGGCTAGTTGAAATCTGTCTTTTTCTTCCCATTGGGTGGCTGTCCGTGATTGGTTTTTAATAGGAACTGTTTTCCTCCTTTTGTAGGCCTATACCATTCAAGGACAGTATGCCATTCCACAGCCAGATGTAAGTTTTGTTTTTACTTCTTGTTTTGAAAAGTTCCCTTTCCCATCCAAAATTGCCTCGCTCCTTTCTTCCATGTAGGCAGAAATGAGTTGGGTCTTAAACTATTTTAATATCACAAGATGAATCCCACATTTCAACCCTTAAATAATCTTTAATCAGGGCATAGTAGTACTTTGTCTTTCGACGTTTAATCCCTGGAAATTATAATCTGGAAAACTATTAGGTTCTGCTTTCCCCCATGTTCCAGATTACTCCATCTAAAAGAGAAATGTTCCATGGTATTCTGTCATTTGTTATTTCTGGACACAATTTAAATTGACAGTGGACTGTGCATCTCTCTGTATGGAGTCCTTTCCAGGGGGTAGTGGGAGGTGGGTTTGTCTTTGGGTATTCCTCAATTTGAGGTGATAATTATAAAAACAACTGGAAGGGTGGGAAAGGGGCTTATTTACACACGGAAGGATAGGAAGGAATATTTGGGTATTCAACTCAATAAAACCTTCCTTGCCACAAAGAACTCATTTAAAAAGTGTTGGTATTCAGACTTTGTTACAGGGCATTTCTTTCTGCACTTTTCCTCTATCTTTACTAACCCTTTCAGGTGCTGAGCATTAGACGAGGGAAGTTGACTTTGGCTCTTGGTTAGTGGTGTAGGCACCAGGAGGGGAAGTATACTTGAAGAGGGATTATTTTACAACAGCAAGACAGTTTATATAGATGAAAAATAGCTGTAGAAACTAGTAGGGGGGTGGGGGCTAAAACCCAGTTTGCTTTCATCCTAATCTCTTCTTGCAGTCTCCTTGCCCCCTCATCTCCTTCCCTTCTCCTAATTCTGACAGAACCCTGCATGGTGTGTTTTCCCTAGCACCACTGCACAGTTTGTTTACCTAGCCTGTCTGTGCTTGTCCCTGAGGCAACTTTTGTAATGGCTGCAAACACCTTCATTAAATAGCCCACGAAGGGAGGTTCTTGGGCTGGTACTGCTGCTTTTCACACACCCAGAATGCATTCATTCTCTCATACTAATTCCCGTTCTAACCCTTCTTAAATCTGCCCATCCCCAGAATTGTGATAGAAGCCCCATTCTTACCCTTTGTTGTAGTTTTGAGTAGTAGAGTCAACTTTGAGGATCAGGAACTCTGCATTTTCAAATTTGAATGTTCTTGAGCCCTGGCTCTGTTACTCTTCTAATGCTAGCCTCTCCTGTTTCCTCCCTGCAGTTGACCAAGCTGCACCAGTTGGCAATGCAACAGTCTCATTTTCCCATGACGCATGGCAACACCGGATTCAGTGGTATGGATACCTCAGTGTTTATTTCTGTAAGGTGTAGTGCGAGACAGAGGCCAGCCCCAAGGTCTCAGTTTGACATCTGTTTAAGACAAACTTCGTACCCAGCATCCTGCTGGTTTAAACTTGCCTATATCTTCTGTGGCTAAACCAAAGGAGGTAATGTGTTTAACTTGGTTTTCATTTGGGGTGAGTTATTCTTTTTAAAAATAAAAATAAAAAGGGGGCCCTGGAAGGTTTGGGTTGAGGTCTGGGGATGCTTATCAGGCAAAGGGTAGGCTGACATTTCTTCTGTCCTCACTGTTGCCCCTTTGATCTGATTGGCACCCCCTTTCTCTCCACCAGTTTTCACAGACCTGGGTAGAGACAGTCCATTTATGCCAAATTGTGTAGTGTTTTTTTGTTTTTGCTTTGTTTTGTTTTGGGCTTTTTTTTTTTTCTTTTCTGTATAAGGAATAACTTGTCCGATAGGGTTAGGATGAGACCACCAAACTCATTTTCACTTGTATCTTAACAGGCATTGAATCCAGCTCTCCAGAGGTGAAAGGCTATTGGGGTAATGATTAAAAAAAAAATCTGTAGTATTCTACTGTTATATTAATAAACTGGTGGGAGTCTTGTTTCACTGCCCATGACATACCAGCAACATGCACATGGCAGAAATAAGCTGAGAGAGCAAAAGGTTGGGCCTGGTGCCCCGAGGGTCCCTTGGTGGATCTGGCCAACCCCCTTCTAAACACGTTGAGTTTAACAGCCACAGCTGAGAGCAGAACTAGCCTTGAGAGTTAGCTAGCTACTCTGATCCAGTCCAGGTGCCATTATAAATGGGTGTGGGTGTTTGCTAATCAGGTTTTTTTTTCTTTTTGTTTGGAAAACAATAACCAGAACAAATTAATGAGCAATTGAGCAAAAGACAGGGAATAAATCTGGAGAAATGAACTTTCCTCACCTGACTGCCATTTCATTCCCTCTGACCTTCAAGTGTAGGTTAGGATAGTGTGTGGTGGGGGAGGTGTGGAGGGGGGCTGGGCACTGTTAATATGATACAGGTGTATTTAAAGCAACTGCATGTGTGCCAAGAATCCATGGTACCCAATAACAGGCATGATATTGGCACTGGTGCTAGTGAGCATCAGGTGAGATAAAATTGGAACACAACAGCTGGAAATTTTAAGCAGAAAAGGAGAGAAGTGCAGAAGGATTTGGTTAGATTTTGGTCCTGTTGAAGCATATCACACTCCCTTCTCCCTTGCTTCCATCCCCTTACACACTAATAGGCTGGGCTTTGCAGGAAATGGCATGAAATCAGCTCTTCTGAGTGTACAGAGGAACCTTTCCAGCATTATTTCTCCACCCCTCTACCCCTCTTGACTCCTTGGAGGCTTTCAAGTTAGTGATGAATCCCAACAGCCAGTGCTGGGTTTCCAGTTTGTTTCCTTCTGTTAGATTAATGTGCGGCTCAGTTGGGATTTGTAGGCTGTGCATTGAACTTCCTTGCTCTCTTCTGTTTTTTAGCAGGTTTGGATGCATCTGCTCAGACTACTTCTCATGAACTCACCATTCCAAATGATGTAAGTATAGTTAGTTGGGTTGCATTGGATGAAATTATGAGAATTGGGTTTAAAGAATAGATGTCTTAGCAGTTTTAAGGTCTAGGGAAAGAAAATGGAGGATTTAGATGTCAAATTAAAAATTTTAAAGTACTTAGACTCCTGAATAAAAATCAGTGGAGACAAGTGATAAAACTTGTTGAGTATTCATAGGCACAAAGAACCTTTTCCTATCAAGTAGAAATTCCCATTTGCATTTGTTTCTTGTAGAATCTGAAGCCTTATGCTTAAAGCAGTGGTCTTTGGATGTTGTGTATGTGTGCCATTCAACATGGTACACACTACTGTGACTATTTAATAATAAATTCAATTTTTCACTGGTCATACCACACTTGATATGTTCAATGATCATTTCTTACTAGTATCTACAGTACTGGACAGTATGAATACAGACCAGTTTTTTACTTTTTCTCAAGGCAAGAAGAATTCTTGTTAGTACAGTAAAGTGATCATGGCAGGATGAGTTTCAGGCATATTTGTTGCCCGAAAAATGAAAGATACCTTTACCTTTATTCCTAGGTTTGTTACGATGAATTAGATTTGTTATCATTTTAGCTCTGTCTTTGGGTTTACTCTCTCAAGAAAATGAACTGATGCTCCTAAGGGTCAGTCAGCTCAGTTGGCTTTGACCTGTAGTGGTCAGACAAAAGAATAGCCAAGAGTTGAGAGCAATCTATAATTCAATCAGGAGTATATGAGTAGAGTGTATAGGATGCAGATGGTAGTTTCCATTGCCTTGTTCATTGGCCCAAACTATAGAAGGCTTGGAGGGGTGGGATGGAATTCTTAGACCTAGTCATGCTATTATTAATTCGGCATGCATTCTTGTTTTTCTTCCTAAAGTTGATTGGCTGCATAATCGGGCGTCAAGGCGCCAAAATCAATGAGATCCGTCAGATGTCTGGGGCGCAGATCAAAATTGCGAACCCAGTGGAAGGATCTACTGATAGGCAGGTTACCATCACTGGATCTGCTGCCAGCATTAGCCTGGCTCAGTATCTAATCAATGTCAGGTAAGGGTTCCCTACCTTTTTGCCTTACTGATGTCAACACACAAGTAATGTGTGTGTTGGGGAAAGCTAAAATGCATTATTAAATGTGGGATTATTTGGGTAATGGGAGTGGGTAGGGGGGGTTAGGTGGAGATTGGGGGGGCAGTTTAAGTCTAGTCCTATTTTCATCATTCTTGGAAGAAAAAGTAACCAGGTTGTAGTTGGTTTGCATAGACTTGGAGGAGGGAGAATAGAATGCTTGAATTTGACCTTTGATAGTTTTGGTGTAGTGCAAAGGTTGGGGAGCTTGTCTTGAGTACTAGGTCAGGTGCTCTGACTAGAGTGCCCATACTGAGAACCAAGTGTGGGTCTCTTGCTGTACGTGTCTGTCATATAGACAAGTATTTCTTTCAGTGATTGGGTTTAGGCTTCAATGTACCCTTAATTAAAATAAGGATAATGAAGTAATGTGACAGTAAAGCAATTTCTTGGAGGCAGCCATTACCATTTATTCTGAAAATGTCCACTGTTCTCAAATTGCAAATGTGTTTCATTGTTCAGAGCTTGTGGCAAGGGGGAGACACAGGTTTTTAATATTTCAGAACTGTCCATTGTGTTTTCCCTTTTCCCTCTAGCATTGCATCTAATGACAACTTCCTGAGGTTACTGTTGTTACTAAACACATGATTGTAGCAGGACTATTCACAGTCCAGTGGGCATCCTACAAGGCACTTTAAAAATATTTCTTGCTTTTTAAGCATAACTGCTTAAGCCACATTCTCATTGCTTACTAACATTTTAAACCAGTCAGTGTTAGCCTATTTTCCAAGGAGCTTAGCTATCCTTTTTATGGAGCCTTTCTCTAGTTATTTACCACTGTAACTATTTGGTCTCTGTTGAGTTCCTGAATCCTAGTACAAGGGAAAAGAATTCACAAGTAAGAGTTTTTGTTGTCATGCTTCTACTGACCATGTATTTATTACATGGTCGTTACCCTTTGTTAAGAATTTATCAGTTCCCTAGTAGTGATTCTGACTTTTTTTCCCTGGAGTCTTTTTATGCCTTTGGGTATTTCCTACTCGTTGTGTAGGAAACATCTTTCTATGTTTGAATCTCCTTTCTTCTTCAACTACCAAGCACATCAAATTCTTCATGTTTAGGGTAAAAAACTTTTCATAGAAGCTGTTTACAAAGGTTTGGTCCTCTTGTTACTAGTTGAGGATGGATGTTAAGTGGCAGGAATCATATTCTTAGAAGCTGGAAATTATTTTCTTCCTGGATAGGTTTGCCTGAAATATTGTCAGATGGTGTTTAAATGTAACCTGCTTGCCTGACTCCTCTCTGCCCCCTGCCCCCCCATATTAAGTCAGTGGCTACATTGTAAGGGAGCAGAACTCTCCACCTTTGTTTTCTAATTTAGTCACTCTTCATGATCATCCTGTTGAATGAAACTGTCTAGGCTATGGATTTGGTTAAAACTTCTTGAAGCCTTATTTAACACCAGCGTATACTTCTTGTTTTCTCATCTTGGCCCAGTTTGAATGCAAAATACAAACTGTTTTTATTACTGATACTAGGCAAAAAAGATTTCTGTGCTTTCAGTAATGGGTCATAATCATCTCTGCCCTGATTCTGGCAGTCCGAGTTCCTTTTTTTATCCCCTCCTATATGGATTGCTGTTGTCCTGGATTTATGTAAACAAAATGGAATCTTAAGAGGAGCCTACTTACCCTTGAAGAGAGTTCATCTTACAGGGTGGGTTGTCCAGACAGATTTCAGCAGGTACCTGCAGGTTATTGCTGTTATCCGGAGCTTATTTTAGGAGTAGAAGCAATATTTTTGCTTTCTGAACATAAGTTTTTGACAGTGCTTGAGTTTCTACTGTAAGGATTGTGTTACAAATATGGTCAGTCATAAAACAAAGAGCTTTTTTCCTCACCAGAAATGAAGCTTCCCTAGTTCTTATCTACACTTCTGTCCTCAGGATTTTTCTTTGAAAATGTTACATGCTTTGAAGTTTGAGATTAGTCAGTGACCTACTTTGGTCTCTTTCCCCTGTCCATCCTAGCATATTGATTAGATTGCTGTGGAGATAAAAGAAAACTTGTATATTACAGAAAAAAATTTTTTTTTAGATTCTGTAGGTTAATATCCCAAAGCTTCACAAGTGATTGGTAGGTGAAACATTTATTCCTTGTTTGGAGAGTGACTGCTTTCATTTTCAGTTGAAACCGGTCCTTCTTGACTTCTGGGTTGGATCAGTGTGTCGTACATGGAAGTGTGTGCTGTGTTTCTTTTCTCAATCTGTCAGCTTTTTCTTCACTGTAGCAGTTTTAAATAGCACTGTGGAATGAAATTTGGCAAGTATACATTTTTAGAGGGTGGGATATAAACTAAAAAAACCCAGCTTGTCACAAGTTGGTATTAGGTCTTCCTAATTGACAACCAGAGGCACTTAACTGATAACTGAAGCAGTTTTTGTCCTGTACTTTTTTTCCCTTTTGTGGTCTTCCCTTCCACCCACCCGTTTTTTTTGTTCCTTTTTTCCTCTGTTACAGTTTAGAAAACGCTAAACCCTCCTCCCAGGCAGCCTCCGTCACGATCCCTGATCACCTCAGCATCAACCTCTCTCAACCCTCCACCCCTTCTTCTTCTTCTTCCTCCTCCACCACCACCCCCTCGCTCGCCACAGCGGGGACCTCCGACGCACCCTCCAGCCTCCCCAACCCTCTTCCGACCGCCCCTTGTGTCTCCAGTCTGCTTGGCATGAAACCCATCCCTCTCCTGGCTCTAAATGTTGTGTCTGCTGCTAAGGGTTCCGGGGCTTCAGCTACCACCACCACCACCTCTGCCGTGCCATGTGTAACTAACAAACTGAAAGGCGAGAAACAGAGATTCTCCCCCTACTGATTGCATATTTTGAGGCACTCCCTCAAGTAATTCTTGGTTCATTTTGTTTTCCTTTGTTAACATTGGTGAGAACCAAACAAACAATTGTGAGCTTGTGACATTTCCTTTTTACTATTTGGGTGGATAGCAGGGTGGGGGTGGGGGCAAATGGTACTTTTGTTTAGGTTTAGGCCATTTCAGCTCAGTGCCTGTTTCAGAGTCTGACTTGTTGAATACTTTATCTGGAGCCACAGTTCTTGCTTTTTCTCATTCTGTTACTTTTTGTAGCTTTATTCTGCCTTGCAATATAACAATGTGTTAGGCTCTGTGTTAATGAATAAAAGCTTCTCCGTTAACCTTTATTTTTTAAAAAATTATTTAATGGTTAAGTTATCAGCTGGTCTTCTTGGCCAGATTTGTGTTTCTAGATGTAATAAAGTTGCCACAGTAAGAATCTTAGTTGACTGTGTGCTGTGAAGGGTAAAGGGGTGGGAACTTGTGACCTGTAGCTTCTTTACTAGGGAGTCTATAAAACTGGCCCTGTTTGTATCCCTGGTTAATTTTTAGTCCTTTGTCATTCCCCACAAAGAGTGATGGGCCTGTCACAGGATTAAATCCTGAGGGTCTTCCATAATTGGCAAGAACCTTCTTCAGTGAACAATAGTTTCTCTGACATCCCTTACCTTGCCAACAGCCGCGAGTAACTGGGGTGTCCATCTCTGGCTTGTTTCCTCTGGTGAGGGGTTACTCTGAGGATCTTTTATAGGTCATACATACAAAGAGGTTATTTCTTTACCCAGAATAGGAAAGCAATTTGGGAAGAGTCTTAAAAGTTTGCCAGTTTGTCTGCATTCCCCTGAACTGGCATTACTCCACTTCTATCACATTGGGTAAACCTTGAACAACCAACCTGTGTGTGACATCACCCAAAATTTGACAGGATTATGTCCCAGTCATCCTAAATTAACCCTGATTTACTAGACTAAAGTCCTTTATCCTTCCATTTTTGTTTACCCTTCTGTCTCCCCACCACCCTCTATTTACCGTGAGTGGGAAATTATAATCTTAAGAAGGAACCATTATTATCAACTATAACTCATCGATTACTCATTTATTCAATTTAACAAAAAATTGAGGCGCTAGGAAAATTCACATTTGCAAATCACATGGATGACTAGTGAGGACTTAAAACTCAAAGTATACTTAATATCCCTGAAGACTTATTTTTCTTATTCTAAACCTCTCAGTTCCTTCTTCATAAAAGGGTAGAAATACTATAGGTGTAATGGTAAAGGGCATCTGGTAGTATTCCATTCAACCTGATACATACTGCCAGTGTAAAGAAAGTATGATGCTCTTCCCAAGCAAGACATTAGAGAAATACTGCAGAGGTTTTTTTTCCTGATGTCTTTTCCCTAAATTCCCTTTGGTTTACAGTGTTAAGAAAAACTAATTGCTCATGAGTATCACATTATATATTGTCATGGTATTGTGGCCCCTCAAACCCAGATTGGGCCTATGAGTTTTTACATGTCACAAGTCCATATGGAGGACTACAGGGGCAAACTTCAGTTCATTGTCTAGATAGGACTTTTCTTGTTCAGTTGCTAGCTGCTCCTTTATCATGTAGTCCAGTTCTCCCTTTGGTGAGATGTTTTGTAGTTTGGACTTAGTCTTGCTGATGCCATCTTCCCCAGAGACTTGGTAATTTTGTGTAGTTCTTGATTAGAAGGCCTCTTTACCTGATGAGTTCTCCCTAAAAGGAGGATGGCTCGGAAGGAATCCAGATGTTTAAGGGACTGACTACCATCACCAAGAGTCCACAACATAGTATTTGTGGTTGGGTTTTATCTCCTTGTCCCCTTTATACTTGTCCCCTTCTTTCAATCCCTGCTAAGGCTATATGCATAAATTCTGGACAGTTCTTTCCAAGCTCTCTTTGGTGCTGAAGTGCTGCTACCACCTTTTTGCATGAACTTAATTTTTTTTAGGTCCTAGATCTAAACTGTTTCCAGAAGATCTTTTGTTGAACTTTCAGTTCCCCCTTAAACTCTTATTCAGGGCCTGTTTACATTACCCTAGATTATCCCATTTTGTTGTTGGCAAGAATCTACCCTCTTTTAAGAACAAAATATTCCTCTTTATGCTGATGTGGAAATACCATTTCTGGCATAAAATCAGTAGTTGAAAGACCCATCTATTTATTGGCCCTTGTTTTCATAACCCCCCACTGGCCAGCTTTTGTCTTTCGGTGTTGTGGAAGAGATACAGATGAGGAAGTGTTCATGCTTCCTTGACTAAAGACCACAAATAGGTTATGCCAGACATTTGGAAGTTTTTTAAAATAAATTTTTGAAGTGAAACTTCAGTTGTAATATATTCTATTAAAAATGTAAACTGTCTTGCTGGCTACGTAGCCTGTTATCAGTGAAGCCAAAGGCCTACATACCTTTTCTTCAAAGCCCAAAATTGGATTCTGGGGCTTCAAATGATGTATTTGAAACAAAGACTTTGTAGCTAGGTATGTTTGGATGGAGAATTTGTCTTACTACCACAGATTTGGAAGCTTTTAGAATAGAATGAGGGAGTTAAACATTATTTTGGCTTTCATTTTTAAGCCCTGAAAATTAGACCTAAAAGCTATAGGTTAAGTATACTTCCTGACTCATACTTACTATACTTGCTCCTCCCTCTCTGATATCTCTTAGCATTTAAAACATTATCTCTTAATAGTTAGCTAGTAATAGACTGTTCTAGCATAAAGACGACCCCCCGCCCCCACCAAATTACAAGTTTATTTAGAAAGTTACAGAGGTAGTAGAAGGGAACCAGCTGGGCTGTGCAGGCTTAGGAAATAAGTTATAGAAGCAAAAGAAGGGCCCTTGGAGCTTAGGGGAGAGAGAGGCAAAGGTGTAATGCTCCTGGGGGCGGATAAGAGGGAAGGGGGAGATCTATCCAGGTGAGCTCTCCAGAGGGGAAGCGTGCCTTTTTTTTTTTTTCAAGCTGTCTTGGCAACCTGGTGAGGCTATTTTTACAGAAATGTTTTCTAAACTATTCTATCACTATCTTAGCAGTGGAAATAAGCTCAGCAGTAAAGAAATATTGCTTCAGCTTTAGCAGATGTGACTCAGTTGATTGCAGCATCCTCCTGCAAACCAAAAGTTTGCAGGGTTCAGTTCCTGGGCACGGCACATGTCTAGGTTGCAGATTCAATCCCCAGTCCAGTCACATACTGGAAGCAAGGGATGGATGCTTCACTCTTGCATCAGCGTTTCCCGTTCTCCCTTCTTCTCTAAAAGCAATGAAAAAATGTCCTCAGGTGATTAAAAAAATAGCTTCTGTATTTTGTGACTCTGACAGGAGACTTTACTATGTGGTATATTCTCAAAATGTTTTTTATAGAGAGAGGAACAATTTGTTGTTGCGTTTATTGGTTGATTCTTGTATATGCCCTGACCGGGAGAATTGAACCCACAGCCTTGTCCTATTAGGATGATGCTCTAACCAGCTGAGCTACCCAACCAGGGCCATAAGGTGTTTAACGTCTCCCACAAAAGTTCAGAAGAGCACAGTTGGAGGGATGCCCACAGTTGATGGCAAAGGTCCTCAGTTCACTTTGGTTCTGAGATAATTTGCCCTCATGAAGCTTGGATTGTAGGGTTATAGGCACATAGTTTTAGTTAACTCAAGGAATCTTAAAATGTTACCCCTGATACTGAAACGCTGATTTTGTTTCATATAAACTCTCCTTCACATTTCAACCAGGTTGAAAGTTTTGGAGTTCTAAAGTTTTTAGCAGCTGGGCACTCAAGAAAACTAACTTTGAGTTCTTGTTTTGTGTTACAGGCTTTCTTCGGAGACGGGTGGCATGGGGAGCAGCTAGAACAATGCAGATTCATCCATAATCCCTTTCTGCTGTTCACCACCACCCATGATCCATCTGTGTAGTTTCTGAACAGTCAGCGATTCCAGGTTTTAAATAGTTTGTAAATTTTCAGTTTCTACACACTTTATCATCCACTCGTGATTTTTTAATTAAAGCGTTTTAATTCCTTTCTATGTTCAGCTGTTAATGCTGAGAATCCATATTTAGTTTTATAAGCTTCTCCCTGTTTGTTTGTTTGTTTTTTTTTTTTGGCTCATGAAATTTTTTTTCTGTTTGTCATGGAAATGTAAGAGTGGAATATTAATACATTTCAGTTTAGTTCTGTAATGTCAGGAATTTTTCAAAAAAAAAATTAAAAGATGGACTGGAGCTTTTTCTTTGTGAATAGAAACTGGATGCCACAGTGATTCATGTGGGTTTTATTCCTGTTGTCTTGCTGTTTTTATTTTGTACCTTTCATCCCTCAAAGGACAAGGACCCTGCTTGGGTTTTTAATATGAGCCTTTATTCCAGTTGTTTCTTCCGTTTACCACTCCATCTTTTTTTTTGTAGCCCTTGATTGGGTTTTCCCTTGAGGCCTACATTGAAGTGATCCTAATAGTTAGAGCAGGCTGGCTGTGCCTTTGATTCCAAAGATTGGAGATTACATTCTCTAGGATTTACCTGTAAAGAATAGGCAAGCGATTCCACTGGGGGTAGGAGGGTGTGGGGAGGACACACACACACACACACATACACATACACAAGCAGTTGGAAACGTGTTGGACTGGGATTCAGGTTGCTAGGAATGTCGTCTTGTCCGAGCTAAAGTGTCCTCATTTTTAATAACTATTCATGTATAGTTCTCTCGCCATATTGAGTGGGTGTTTTAAGATCTTCATCCGTTAATTTATGCAGATAATTTTAGCAGGTTGTAGCTTTAAGTAATGTTCATTTAGAGAGAGAAGCATTAAAGGAGGAAGTAATGTATCCACGGTCCTCAGGTAATGTCTGGAGCTCAAGGCTACTACTTCATCACGTGTGCTACCCCATTCATTTACCAAGAAAACCCTCAACAGCTGGGCCTGCATGGAGTGGTTATATTTCAAGGTTTTTCACAGGGATTACAATATGATAGTCTCCACCCCAATCAGGCACCAAGATAAAAGCAGGGACTTGACACCCCAGTTCTTCAGCCTGAGCCATCACATGCTTTTACAACCTTCTTAACCTCCCTCCTAGACCCTAAGCCAGGACTTGGGCAGAGAAATGGAGGGACAAAGAAATTAGTTACATTGCACCTGAGAAAACTCAAGAGGACAGGACCCAGCCTTAGTCTCCCTCCTCAAGTGCAAAATGTGTAAACAGTAAACAAAACAAAAAAGTGCAGTTAAATGGCTCCCTTTCTTCCTCAGGGTTTGGAGGAAAGGGTATAGAGGATCACAGGAGGCAAGTCTGGTTTCTCTACTGCCTGTTTGCTGAACATAATGGGGTGGAGCAGGGAGGGGCCAGTTGGCCCTTACCGACAACTCTAGGGCAGTCCTTGTCCTTTATTTCCACAGCTGCCAGTGTCCCTAGAGTTTATCAAGTGGATCAGTCAGGGGTTGGTCTCCCTTGAGCCTGACTTAAGGCTGGGATAGCCCCATCTCTCTGTTGATTATGTGGCGCATATATATTATTTATATAAATATTTCTTTATGTACAGGAATAAGAGTGGCTTTCATGGAGGGAGGGAGGCTGGGGGCTGCAAGGCTTCGCCACTGTTGGAGTTGTCCAGTTCAGTGCTGTCACAGTCTGAGTCCTCGGAATTGGGAGGGCCCTGTGAAGAGTAGACATGCAGTGAGGTGTCAGGCTCAGCGTCTCTTGGCATTATAGATTCCTTCAGATCCCTTCAGTGAAGTCTTTGCTTTAATAGCCAGCAGCTCACTGATTTTATTGCCTCCAGATTTTTGCTTAGGCCATTTTCCAAGGCTCGAGACTCCTAATAGTTTCAGGATTCCTCGCTGGCTGTGATTAGAGCTGCTATATAAGCAAACCTAACTGAGCTATCTGTCTTACAGGCCTCCTAGTCCATCAGGTGGAAAATTTGTTCTTTCGTATACTGGTGGAGACAGTTTAGAAACTGAATGACCTGAATGATAAATACCTATGTCTTGGTCTCTGCACCTATTCTCTCCAGTAGCTCTCAAATGACCATATATCTCTTTCCTGTCCAACACCTGGCTGTTTTTTTGGTACTCACCTTGTTCCCTCTGAGTAGGTCCTGGTGCTGGATGGGCAAGGAGCTGGGTTCAGGGCCAGTAACTACCTCTGAAGCAGGTTGGTCCAGTGGGATTTCTGACCCTTGGGAACACATGTCATCAGACCGCTCATCTGGCCGCTCATCAGTGTTGGTACTGCCAACATCAGGTGTTCCGCTGGGGGAGGGCTCACTAGCTGTACCTTCCTCCCCATCTGAAGGATTCTCCGAGCTGAAGGTAGATAGGGACTGGCGCATGTTCAGGCCCTGAGGCCACCTATGTCAGAGAGACAGCTATAGCTTGATGGCGCTCCTTGCAGCCCAGAAAGCAAATGAAGGCCATTATTTATTTTATTCCTTCACCTCTGGTTTGATGTCAGCTCTACCTCACTGTCTACCTCTCCTTCCTCTTCCTCTGATGATATGCCACGTTTCTGCAGGAGAGATGAGTGGACTGGTGAAAAAACGGGAAGAGGTATTTGGCCCAGGGAAGGGGAACATAATTGTATTATAAAGGGTTATGTAGGGAATGGCTTAAGATAAAGAGTTAATGGAATTGGACCCCAGGGGGAGAACAAGGGAAGGAGGAGCTCAGGAACTGTCCCATACTTTACCTGACTTCGGGTAACAGCAGCCCTGTACAGCAGTGCAGCTGGGGTCAAGTGCTGGGACCCAGCCCGGCTTCCTCCCCGTCCCGAGGTCCCTTCCCTTCCAGTTCCCAGCAGCCCCACAGCTTCACTAGGCCCTACTGGTGGAGGTGGCTCCCCTTTGGCTCCCCCAGGTGAATCTGGGCTGGTGGAGCCAGGTGCTGAGCCCTCACTTGGGGGGGTGTCACCCCGGGCTGCAGGTGGTGAGCCAGGATCGCCAGGTCCCCCTGTGGCCCCACGGCCCCGGGCTCCCAGTGCTGCTGACAGCAGATCTGGGGATGAAGAGGACATCTTTCGTAGCAGGAGATCATGATGGAGCCCACGGAGGGCTGGAGGGCAGGCCTCCCAGGCTGAGGGTCCCCCTCCTAGCACTCCTGGGCTTCCTGGTCCCCCAGGTTCATGGGGTGGCATAGCTGCACGAAGCCCAGGCAGGTCCCCACAGCTGCCCTTGGCGCTGGCCTTGCGATGACGGGTCTTGCCACGGCGATTCCGTCCTGGTGAGGGGGGACCCTTAGGACACCCAGGAAGACCCACCCCACTCAGGGCTGCATCTAGTTTTGGTAGCAAAGACTCAGTCTTGAGGATATCTGGCCTGGTGGGAGAGGGAAAGGACAAGTTTGAGATTAACAAATTTATTGACTGAAAACACTGCCTAACTTTGGGCCATACAAAGAGCACATCTCTCCCCAACTAAAAACAGAATTTTTAAAGTGACTTTTAGAGAAAAGGAGAGAGAGCAATGTGTTCCATTTATTGCTTGGTTGGATTGGTTGAATCTTGTGTGCCCTGACCGGGGATTGAACCTGCAACCATGGAATATTGGGTCAACACTAACCAACTGAACTTTCTGGCCTGGGCTCCTTCCATTTAAATACCAGTATCCCTGGCATTGTTGACTCCTACCCCTGCTTCTCTAGCACCCCCATTGCCATTTTTGAACCTCAGTACTTAACTCCAGTCCCACCTTTTGCTGTGGGGTGACAGCTTCTGTGGAGCATTCCTCTTCTTGATGAGCTTCTCCATTGTGTTCCCATGCAGGAGGCCTCGGGAAGGGTGTGACTTCAGCAGACCCGGGCACCTCCGCTCTAGAGCTTGCTCCCTCCTAAATACAGACACCACTTCAGTTGGGCATGTGAGAGCAGGAACCAGGAAGGGGGACCCAGGCTCAGAAGGATCTGAGCTAGGCACAGCTCCATGAAGATGGGATTGGGGACTGCATAAGGGCTTCATGGTTTACCTGAGGAGCTCCCGCTCCTTGAGCTCCAGCTGCAACATAAGGGCATTAAGTTCCATGTATAGGTTGTTGGCTCTTTCCAGCTTCCGTTCATAGTGCTCCCTGATGTCCAAGGCGTGTCTAAAATGGTCAGAGAAGTCCTCAAGTTGAGCTGGCTTCACCTGGTACAATAATTTGTCCCAGTTTCTGGGAACTGGTCCACAGTCCCTGCTTAAGGGTATAACCACCTTTCCAAACACAGGCACACACCTGAGCTCCTCCCTCCTCCGCATCACTAGCTCCTCTTCTAGGCGGTGCAGACAGGTCCCTTCTGACTTAATTTTTTCAAAATGCAGCTTTACCTCTTCACGCCACTCTGCCTGGGGTGTGGAGACACAGTGAGGGGTGAGAAACGCCTTCACTGGGCATACATGTAGAAGGCCCCTAGAGGTGCCTGCACTGTTGCGAACTGTTGGAACTAGTTGACCAACACTGGTCTCGGCCCTCCAAAAGCTCATCTGTTCCATCCCAACCAACGCTTCTTCCCTCAGAGAGCATCTCCTCAAAGAGAGGGAGCTGAGATGTTCATTTTTCTACCCACAGCACACCTGGGACTTAAAATAAGTCTCCTGGGGTGTGGAAAGGACATCTGCTGAGGCGATGTCCAGATGTAGCAGGATCTGTCGGAATGATGGACGATTTCGTGGTTTGCTGTTCCTGGAGGAAATGGAGTTGGAGAGAAGGAGTTTAAGGGAGGACCAGAAAGGAACTAGGGCATCCTTTCTCAGTGTCCTGGAGAATCCAATCCTAACAATGTACTCTGATAAAAGAATTCCCTGATCAACTATTTCTAGGAAATGTTATACTTGTTAAGAGTATCAAAGTCCTGCAGTAAGCAAACCTATTCAATCCCATTTTTTAACTTGTTTGCCAAAACAAAAACCTTTTTCTGTGTGGTGCCATTAAAAGAAGCACATTTTGTGAAATGTTTGAAATGTTCAACCTTTCATTGGGGTTCCCAAGGGTCCAGGGCCCTTCCCTCCTGCATTCTAAGGCTCATAGTCCTTGCCCAAGGTCACAGGACGCCTGTGTGTCTTAGAATCTAATATAGCCTTGCCAAGTACTGGTCAGTTCACTTCCTCTCATTTTTACATTGTAGTCCCCTGTATTCACACACTGAATCCTGGGGCCCTTGGGAGTCCTATCTGGGAGCTCTGTGCCCCTTCCCTGTTCAGGATTCTGGGCCTGGATGCCTGGATTCTAGGTGATGGCTAACCATCAGCAATGTCCCTTTGCTTCCCAGCTTTGCCACAGCACTCTTACCAGCACTGGCGAAGTAGGATTTTGAAGCCATCTGGGCAGCTGGAGGGCACGGGCAGATGCAGACTGTTGCTTCCCACACCCCAGATGATGGCTGAAGAATCCACATCTTTGTAGGGGATCTCACCAGTC
This sequence comes from Trachops cirrhosus, assembly GCA_028533065.1. Classification (NCBI taxonomy): domain Eukaryota; kingdom Metazoa; phylum Chordata; class Mammalia; order Chiroptera; family Phyllostomidae; genus Trachops; species Trachops cirrhosus. Next base: position 46,371,159 of record CM052539.1, read on the forward strand.
AGTAGTTCCCATAGCACCACACCAAAGGACCTGGGAATAAGAGGGGACATCACTTGGGACATGCTCCCTCCAGGGAACCTGCTCACTGCAGATGCATCTCACTAGCACTAAGATGCTGGAAGCCCCCCTCCCTCCCGCCCACTCGGCTGGCCACTGCTATTCTCAGTCCTCAGCCCAGCCCTCACCAGATGTCGACCTTCTCAGACACAGGCTCATTACGAATAACTTCAGGGGCCATCCAGGCTACTGTCCCTGCAAAGGACATCTTGGTGCTCTTGTCACTCAGCTCCTTGGAAGTGCCAAAATCGGAGATCTTCACCACATCGTCATATGTGATTAGCATGCTGGTAAAGAGTATAGTCAGTTGGGGTCCAGGCCCCTCTACACACCTTATCTAGCTGCAGTAACTCTATCTTTCCATTAAGTCATTTGGGACACCCAGAGGCAGGGGGCTCACCACAGCCCTCCCAAGATAGGCCTGTCATTGGGAGGGGTTTCTGAGATGGCCACATGGACTTAACATGGACAAGCAGGGTCTGGAAGCAGGGAGATGGCCACGCTGACTTGGGTAGGGTCACCTGCAGGAGACCATGCACATCAGTGTCTCTCTGCTTGCTCACTCACTTGGGGGACTTGAGGTCTCTATGGATAATCTTGTGCAGGTGCAGGTAGTTCATGCCACCGGCGATGCCCATGGACCAGTCAACCAGCAAGGAGGGGGTGACAGGGCGGCCAGCCCGCAGTACCTCATACAGCTGGCCCTGGGCGCAGAACTCCATGAGGATGCAGTAGCAAGGAGCTTGGGTGCACACACCCCTGGGGGCCAAACAGTGGTATGAAGCCAGCCTGTACTCATATCTGGAACCCCATTCCCACCCATGCCAACTGGGTATCTCCTTTAAAAAGGGAGGGTATAGCTCTGGCTGAGTAGCTCAGTTGGTTAGAGCATCGTCCTGATAGGCCAAGGTCGTGGGTCTGATACCTAGTCAGGGCACATACAAGAATCAACCAATGAATGCATAAATAAGTGGAACAAATATTTCTCTCTCCTTTCCTCTCTCTAAAATCAATAAATAGCTCTGGCTGGTGTGGCTGAATGGATTGAGTGCCAGCCTGCGAACCAAAGGGTCACCAGTTTGATTCCCAGTCAGGGCACATGCCTGGGTTGCAGGCCAGATTCCTGTAGGGGGCACACAAGAAGCAACCACACACTGATGTTCCTCTCCGTCTTTCTCCTTCCCTTCCCCTCTCTAAGAATAAATAAAAATCTTAAAAAAGTAAATAAAATGAAAAGGAAAGAACACTAGAACTAAATACAAATTAAATAAAAATAAAAATACAAGTTTGTTAAAACAACCTTAAATAAAAGGGTGGGGTAGATCCCTGCTGCCCAAGTAGGTCCCTGCCCTCAGCATAGTATCCCCAACCCCTGCCATGAGCCTTACTTGAAAGTGATGATGTTGGGGTGTTTCAGCTTTCGCAGGTGCTTGATGTCAGTCTCCTTCAGGTCCCGTACCTTCTTCACAGCCACCTCCTCCCCATGGAAGCGCCCCAGGAAGACAGCACCCTGGGCCCCTGAGCCCACCCACTGTAGGTCCAGGATTTCCTCAAAGGGAACCTCCCAAAGGTCTGTGGACAGGAAGTGCCACAAAACTCAGAGAGCCACACTCAGGGTCTTATAATGGTCAGGCACTGGGGAGAGGACTGGGTGGGCTGACATGACTCAAGGACAGAACAGTAGCCAAAAACGGTCAAGAAGACTTGGTTGGAGGGGACAGGGAAGGCAATGAATGAATGAATGGGTGGCCTACAAAGTGGGAAGTCAGTAGCCGATGGATGAATAAGGAGCTTGGGCCAGGTTCAGGGACAGAGGGTCATCAGGTGACTTAGGTGGGGTTGTTCAACAGATATCCCACACAGGGAAACAGAGCAAGTCCCCAGAGGACACGGCCAACACAGCCTACCTTCCTGCTGCTGCTTGTGCTCTGTGGAGTAGGCTTTGCCGATCATGGTCCAGACAGGGCGAAGACAGCCAAAGAGGCCTTCCAGGAAGCCGCTGCCGCTCTGGCACTGTAGCCGCACCTCATCTGCTCGAACTCTGGGTGCCCGACTCTCAGGGGACCCAGTGGCTCCCCCTAGGCCCCCTGCGTCCTGCTCATGTAGCTGCAGGACACTGTTGGCAAAAGGCTCAGGGGGTGGCTCTCCACCTGGGGAGGGGCTGGGCCCACCCCCACCCTGCCCACCCAGTGGCACTACATCTCGAAGTACACACTGGGTGGGCGTCAGGTCTTTCTCAGGGGTGCAGTCAGAAGTGTCTGGGTCCAGCTTGCGCATGGACGCCTCGCTTAGGGTGGACACAAAACCCCCAAAGGAAGGGGAGGGTGTGCGGGTCTCATGGAGGCAGGCCATGATCTCTGGGCCCCAGTGTGGTGGTAAGCCGTGGGCCCTGTGGGAACAAAGGAGGGAGAAATGGTCAAAGCCACAGGTCTGCCAGGTCTGCCAGCTCAGAATGCTCACCCTAGAGGCAGAGGCACAGGCTGCAGTGCTGGGTTCCCTACTGGAAATAACACTCGAGCCTCACCCTCAGGTACCCATCCCCCTCCAAGTTCCATCTGGGACCCATCTTAGGAAAGCTGATACACAACTTCCACTCAAGCATCTGTTAGTAACACAAGTCTGAGAATGATACTCAGGTATACAGGTAACATACCTGAGTATCGTTCTCAGGCAGACACAAGTAACAACCCTGATCAGGAACATACTGGTGAAACACATTTCAAAGTCAAGGATTATGGTAACAGATGAGTCCTGCTCCCTGGAAAACTCTGTAGTTTGCCTCAGGAGCACACATTTCTGTCACTCGAGGCTCGCATGCACACACATGTCATATAGGGGTCTTAGGTGTACACCTTTTGAGTCTCCACCTCTGGCACACAAAAGTAACAAACCTGGGGCTCCTTTGCACTTAAGCACACACAGTTGACACAGTGCCACTCGAGCACTTTCACATGACATTCCTGGGCCTTCTGCATACAGGTGATGCACCTGGGCCTTACACTCATGTACTTATACATGAAACAGCTGAGGCAGTAGCAAGAACACTAAACTCAGGTGACAGTCATTGTGAGGCACACTCAGGGCTCACATCTGGTCTCCCGTGAGGGTGCACAGAGGTACACACCTAGGCCTCTGAGGTAAGTGAAGGCTGTAACCAATCAGCTCCACTATCCCATCAGCACAATTGGGGAACAAGGCAAAACCATCCGATGGGGATGTGGAAGCTGTGTCAGGACAAGCTGTGGCCTACTGCTTCACCACGCTCAGTCCCACCGCCATCAGTGCAGCTTCTCCCCCTGGGATCGGTTAGAGAAGACCCTGCCTCCCCCTTCTCCATTGCCCCATCCCCAGTTCCCCGAACCAAGACCCAGCTTTCCAGACAATGAACATTTGTCCCAGTTCATCACTGGATGTTATTTTAAAAGTGACCATTAAAAAGTCTGAATCCTCGCCTTGTTTCTGCCACTTACTGACAGTGAGACCTCAGGCAAGTTGTATTTGAGCCTCAGTTTCTCCAGCTGTACAAAGGGTAAACTAGCTATCATTCGGGCACAGCCAATTCTTTATCCCTATACCAAACTTGTCCACAGTTTAACACAAGGGGTCATTCTAGTCTCCCGTCTCCTTCCACAACTAGGCAGTTACCAAACACTGAGATGTGAGGATTCCGGAGGACAGCAATCCTCTAATTGTTCCTCATTATTCCTTAACTCCCTGCATCAGAACCTCTGAATCATATCAAGAGGCGGGTGTCAGAAATCTACACATAGAAAGGCCTCACTGGGTAACGACGCAGATTGACATGGATGTTTGGCAACTCTGATCGTCTCAGGGCTGTAACAAATTCTGGGCCTCTCAAAGAATTTTCCAGTGGGCGTGTGGTGGGCCGGGAATCTGCATAGATAACGACCACCTCAGGTGATTCTATTATGCCTGGCACATCTGAAAAGCTTTGCACCAATGTCATTCTATTCTCTCTCTTTTTTCTTTAGAGAGAGTGGAAGGGAGGGAGAAAGAGAGGGAGAGAAACATCAATGTGTGGTTGCCACTCATGAGTCCCCTACTGGGGACTGGGCCCGCAACCCAGGCACATACCCTGACTGGGAGTCAAACTGGTGACCCTTTGGTTTGCAGGCTGGCACTCAATCCACTGAGCCACACCAGCCAGGGATATTCTCTATTCCCTAGTGCCATGTTATTGTCATAATTTAGGCTTCACCAGCTGTGTCACCTGAACCAGGACAACTGCCTCTTAAATGGTTTCCAAATTCAAGTTCCCCCATCCCATTCTCCACCAGCCCTTAGAACAATCTTTCTAAACTACAAGTTGGCCAGCAGCCCCTCTTCTGCTTCAAACCTTTTAGTAGTTCCCCACTGCCTTTGGTCTAGCTGCCTCACCTCCATGCTCTGGCCCCTTCCCAGCCTCATCTCCCACTGCTACTGGCACCCAGGCCACACAGAACTGAATCCACACAGAACTGAGTCCCACACAAAACTGAGTCCGAAAAGCTACATCAGGCTTTTGTGCCAGAACACCTAATGAGAATGGCTAACTTTCATGGAAGGTTTACTATGTATGTTAACCTCTGTTATAGGAACGTGAATCATTTAATCCTGAAAACTCTAAGATACTGTATGCTTTGCCCATCTTTATTATTAAAAAACCTGCCCAGGAAGCCTTAGGTAGGTAGAGGCTCAAGATCCATCCCTAGGTGTACTCTCAGCCTGATCGCTTGCCCTCCAATCTCACTTCATCCAAGGTCTTCCTCCCCGTTCCCGCTGCAACGGCACAGTCCTCTGTGCTTCCTATCACGGCTCCCATTACCCTGGATGCGCAGTGTGGTAGGGCATCTGGCTGGCCCCTCTGAGAGCTGTGATTTCTCATGGGATCCCAGGACTTCAAACAGCACTGGCACGTGCTCAGTAAGATGGGGGACACTGGTCTACTCACCCCAGAGAACCGTCTGAAGGACTGGACCTACACTAACTACACATCAGCTCCTTCACTCCTCTGAACCACCCAGAGGAGGAGATATTATCATTGGTCCCTTTATATTCTTGATTAATTTGAGACTCAGAAAGCTGAAGTCACAGGTACAGCCTCTGAATCCCTGACATATCCCACAAGGTATCAGCGGCTTCAAGAGGTTAGATGTACAGTATAATGCAAAAGACAAAACACAGGCCAAGCAACGTGCCAATACGCTGCAGAATTTCCTCTGGAAGGCCCGGGTGCTGTCGCCAGCGCCCTCCAAAAGGGGCTTCCCTTCCGGACCCCTGAGAACACCGGCCAGGCACCTCAGGCAGGCAGCAGGGTGGGACGGCAAGATCAACGCTCAAACAGGAGCCAGTGCGGCTGGAGGGCCTGCTAGAAGCTGGGCGTGGGGAGCGGGGGGCCGCATTCGAGGAAGAGAGGAAGGGGTTACAGGTCCAGCGTCCCCTCCGCTTTCCCGACCTCCTTCCCATCCATCACGTGGCACGGGGCGGGGACCTGACCGAGGGAGGAGGGGGTCCAGATGGGAAAAGGAGGGGACACAGCAGGTTGGGGGAAGCGCTGGGCGCTGCGGCGTAACCATGACGATTGGGCCCAAGGCGGTGCGTGAAGTCACCAGGACAAGATTAGCCCAGGGTCACATGACAGCGACGCTGGGGGTGGGGCTGCGCCTGGGCCCCGCCCGTGACCGGGGCTGGCCCACGTGCTAGTTGCCTGGTTGGCTGGTGTGGTCGCCGGCTGCGCGTGTGCTCCCCTCCTGCCCATACCTCCTTCGACCCCTCATGCAGATCTTTGGCCGGGCGCAAGTGGAGAGAGAGGGATTGATGCTGGCATTGGGAGTGCAGTGTCACAGCAAAATCAGGAAACTGGGAGAAAGGGAGAATAAACAGAGAGGATGACAGAAACAGCTAGAGAGGGAGGGGCAAGCTGAGAGGTACAGAGAGCGAAACAGTGTGAGGCCAGGGAGAGTCAAAACTGAAGATGGACTGAAAACCTGATTTTGAAAAGCAGAGAGAGCACACAGAAAAGGGGATGAAACGGGACCGAAGAATACGATAATCTGTCCTCCCCAATTCTTTTTCTGTTTAGAAGCTGATCCTTGAGTAGGCACGACACCTGTTTTTTAAAAGGAATTTTTCAGCTTTCATTTGGTGTTTGGCAACTGAGAGGTTCAGGCAAAGAGAGGGTGACATGCAGCCTAGTCTCTCTCCAGTTCACTAGGCTACCCCAGAGGGGCCCTCTGTATCCAGGGCCAGCAGCTGGGGAGAGAGGGAGAGAAGCCATTGCACCTGTTTGTTTCTTAGGAGCCGATGAAGAAAAAGATAGGTCCAAAAAAAGGAGGGAATCTATCCAGGCTCTATCCACCCTCATTCTGCTGTCAGTCTAATGACAATTCTCTTCCAGACCGACCTGAAGGGGTGGGGGGCAGGAAACTGAGGCCCCAGGGAGCTGTAGTAAGTAGAGATTTCTCTCTCCCAACCCCCTCCCCCTGCTTTCTTTCCTCTGAACTGCCAGCTGTGCCCCACTACCCCCCAGCTGGGCCTTGGCGCCAGGGCTTTGGGGGATATCAGGGCCAGGAGCCCCTCGCCAGACGTTTGGTCACTCTGGTGGAGGGGAGCTGTCTCCCCAGCCATCAATTATGCAGAGCATGGGGGGAGGGGAGGGATATGACAAGAGGGGGTAGATATATTAGTCATTATGTCCACCATATTTATTAAGTGCTTACTCTGCAGAACTCTGCTCCAGATACTGTGAAGGGAGAGATTGGTCCCTACACTATACATCTTCCAGGATGAGAAGCTCTTTGGACACCCTGGGAGGCCCTAATTCGGTTTCTGTTACCCAATTCTCTGCTTCCGTGCTGGTTCCCAGAGTGCCCTTTCAGGAGGTTGAGAAGCGAAGAGGGGGCAGGGAATATCCTCTTCCCTTTTAATTTATCCTCCCAGGTCCTCCAGCCTGAGATGCTGAAGGCCTGTGGCAAGGGAACCCTTTGAATTGTTTCTCCATTCTCCTGTTCTAACAGCTGACTCTCCATGTGGAGCTGCTTGTCTGGCTGTCTTGGGTGCTCAGTTGAGAGGCCAAGCTATCTGTCTAAATCTTGGGCCTTCAGACTGAGCACTAGCCACTTGTTCTGGACTTCACTTGGCACTCAGGAAAAGGAGGAAGATTCCCCTGCTCTCTCAAGTTAGGGTGGGAAGGAAGGGAGGCATTCATGGGGAAAGGAGATCCAGGCTTTGGAATGTTAGTTTCACATCTGCAGGCTTGGAGATTCTTAGAGGATGTAAGACTGACTCCTTCTGGCCATGCCTGATCATGTGGCTGCTTAACTTTGCTTTGCATCTTAGAATCCATGGTCCCAGCCCCAGGATTCTTCTTAGATGAAAACCACAGCTTTACTCAGTGCTCTCGAGGGGAAAATGCCTTTTCTTGAAAACCTGTGGAAAACTGGACATCACCCCTAAATCTAGGCTCCCAGCCTCATACAGGTCAAGCCTTGAGACCCCTAGCAGCCACATCTTCTCACAGCAGGGTGGGCAGGAAGGGGGCTGGGGGAATGGTGGAGGGAGTATTGTTTAGGAAAAAAAGAGCCAACTTTGGATTGGGAGAGATCATAACTAGAACCTTAGTTTTGCTACAAATTAGTTTAAGGAATGTAACCTCTCCAAGGCTCCCAACGCTACCTCATGGGCGGTGAAGGTTAAGTAAGATGATGCAGGAGATGCCCTGATCACAGTCTCTGGCTCCTGGCCTAGTCTTCCTGGTTGGTGGGACACCAGGTCTCTCCACCCAGAAAAGGCAGACTTGGTCTCCGACCTCCTACTTCCCCAAGACAAATCTCAATTCCAGGCTCCAGGTGAACCAGGTCACAACGGCAGTGGTGTGCTAGAGGCCTATCATTCCTCTATCAGGTCCTTTGTCCTTCCTCTGCAAATCCTGCCATCGTGCCTCCTCTGGTCTGAAGGGAAAGGCCTAATTCTCTCTGGACCTCATTTTCATCCCCTGTCCAAGGTGGTCCAGGATCTCCCTTCAGCCCTACCCTTTAAGGTCTGAGGGGAAGAAGAGGGTAGGAGAAAGATATGATGGGCCACAGAGCTCACAAAGGGTCTCTCCTATCCAGGAGAGCCTGGAAGAAGTTCATCGTATTATAATAAATAGTTCCTGAGCTGAATATGCACTTTAAGAGAACTTGAAGGATAGATACCAAAGTATACCATTTTCTAGGTAGGTGGAATTGTGGGTGTTTTTTCTTCTTGTGGCATATCTACATTTTCTAATACCTCAGTAATGACTTTGAATTGTTTTAAAATAAGAAACTTAAAAACCTATTTTAAATTGAAAAAGGGAGACAAAAATGACAGTGTCCATCCATTCCTGTCACCTAGCTTGGGACAGTGTGCTATAGAGGGAGGGCAGATGACCTGAGAATCAAGAGGTCTGGTTGACACCCTATCTCTGCTCCTGACCATTGGGGCAACCTGGAGTAGGAGACGTCTTAGCTGACCTCGGTCCCTTCATCTGCACGTGGGAGAGAGGCGCTTATGTTGCACTGTGCTGATGTGGTCCACAGCGTGGGTGAGAACCTCGGGCTCCGGGTCAGACAGACCCCGAGCTCCAGCCACAAGGTGACTTCTTCACACTGAACAGATTACTTAAGTTCCAGCTTCCCCATCCCTCAGGTAGAGATGATGATAACACCACCTACCTCTGAGCCTGTTAAAAGCATTAATTGAGATAATCCAAATAAAGTTCCTGGCCCAATACCTGGCACCCAGCAAGCCTCCTATAAGCATTGGCCATGTGGAAGCACTAGCAGGAGTTTTACACGTGGAGTTTCCATCCCTACTTTCCCTTTCCCTCCTCCTCAAAGCAAGAAGCAGTGGGGAGAGTACAGGTGGAAAGGGAGGTGGACAAACAGGAGGGGAGAAAAAGGAGAGCAAGGAAAGAAGAAAGCAAAGAACAAGGGCTCTTTATCCTGAATGATCTTTGGTCTCTCCTGCAATAGTGCCCCTGCCTCCTCACCACCTTACCCCAACACACAAGAGCCTAGTCCTTCTGGGGGCAAAAGAAACAGACAGACCAGTCTTTGTGGCCGCCCCTCGTGAAGCCCGTATCCCCAGCTGGCATCATCTTTACACTTGGCTCCTTTGCCCCCAGTGGGGACTTCTGAAGGAGTTGATCCCTAGTCCCTTCTTTCTCCCCCACCCAGGCAGGGGAGACACAGGACTGCACACAGGGAGCCATTTTGCCATTAGGTGGGTCCTGGGTGGAGGGTACTAGAATTGAGGGTTTTCTTCCTGGCAGAGCCAGAGCACCTCATCACCTCCATCACTTCCAGGGGAAGGACTGGGAATACAGCAGTTGGTTTTTAGAGGGGTTCTGCCATCCTCAGCTCTAAGGACACAGAGAAGTCCTGAGCCACTTCCTTGAACTTCTTGCTTCCTCTGTGCATAAGTGGGTTTAATTAGGGGATGCATATTTAGTTGTGCATTCTCATGTGTGCTGGAGGTGGGTCTTCCCAGCATCACCTCAGTCTCCCACGTGAGTGAGTGGGTGGGTGAGTGGCAGGCTTGAGAGGGAAGCTGCTTTTTGCCATTTTTAAGAGATACAAAAGAGTAGGCCCTAAAAGCTCAGAGGAATTTTTGCATATGCATAGGAAGACCCAGAGCACACTGAGTCCTTTCCTTCCTGAATCCTTTCTGCTTGCCTTCCCTTGGTATGAATGACCCTCTGACTGAAAATCAGAGTTCCAAGAGCCATGGGGTTTGTCCTGCAAGTTGGAAGGGAAACACAAGTTGTTTAGTGGGAGGCACAGACTGGCTTGAGAACTCTGGGTTGGGGAGAAGCCTCATGGGCACTCCCTCTTGGTTGAGGACCACTCACCCACTCTCCTCGTAAGAGGGAGCAGGTAATGGAGCTAAAAGGCAGGACTCCTCCCTAAATTCTAAGGGACACTCCACTATTTCTTTCCACTAACTATAAAGCCTCTGGCCCCTTCTCTTCCCTACCCTCAGCTAAGGCCATGGTTATCAGGAGTCCGTACTCTGTGGAAAGGATTCTTGTGTATTTTTAAGCCAAGGAGTTTGAGGACTGTGTGGGGAAAAGGGAGGAGGTTCATGAAAGGCCTGGGCTGGGGAAATGGGTTAGGGGAGCCAGAGGAGATGGGGCCAGAGGGAGAAAGTCACATATGAATGGGGGAGGGGAGATTTCAACAGCTGGATGGAAAAGGTGAATACCACAGCTGGAGGAGATTAGGGGCTTCACAGCAGGAAGGGGAGGGGAACCATTGCCCGGACACTCAGGAACAGGTGCTTTATGCCTATAATCTTCAGGACACAGCCTGCTAAGTGTGTAGGGAGGAAGAATCCGAGGGGGTCGGTGGGCACACCAGGCCTTGTCCGTCCTTCCTTTCCTTCCCTCTCAGGGGCCAAAACTCATCCTCCTTCTTCCCTCCTTCCTTTCCTGAGGATGAGTGGGAGGAAAGGATGATCTCTGGCCCTCTGTGCTTAAGTCTGTTCCCCCAATCATCCCCCCCCCCCACCCCATACAGTCTTTTTCAGCTCTTGAGGCTCTTCATTTCCAAGCTGGGCCGCGGCGTCCCTCCGCTCCGTTCATCTCCTTTCCATCCCCACAGGCGTCGGGTCCAGATCCACAGTTCCTCCATCCCCACAGCCTCAGCATCCCCGCTGCACCCTCCCCCACCCCGCCACATCTGCATCCCGACCCTCCCTCGGCACCCAGATCCCAGGACCCGGACCCACCCCTACCCCCCACCCCCCACAACTCGGCCCGGCTCTCTCACCTCGGGGGCTCCGCGGCCGCAGCACAAAAGGCGGCGCTGCTGCAGCTCAGCTCCGGATGCTGCTCCCGCCTCCTCCTCCTCCTCCTCCTCTCCTCCCCCAGCTGCCCTCGACCGGACCCGGGGTGCCGTCACAGGCGATGCTCGTGCGGTGTCCGGTTGTCCACCCCAGATTTCTCCCCCCACCCCCCGACCCCTAGCCCCGTCCCTACTCCGCTTGAACTCCCGCTCCTACCTAGGCCCCCGCCCCTGGCCCCCCGGGACGGACACGCCCTGAGCGGGGGATGCTGCGCTAGAGCCGCCGGCCTCTTAAAGGAGCCCGCTGCTGCCATTCGGCGCACTCCAGGCTCGTCCCTGGCCCGTCTGGCTTCCTCACCTCCCAACTAGCGGTCCCACCACGAGTCTTTTGCGATTCCGTAGAAGCCCCCTAACACCGGTCTTACAAACTCACTCCTATACCCTGAGGCAGTAGCCCCTCAGATGGGAAACCGCCAACCCCTCCCCCACCTCCGCTCTAGCGTTGCTCCCCCTGTCATAACAATTTTGGCAGTTTTCCTTCCCCTAATTGTCACTTCAGTTCCACCCAATGGGAATCAACTCGGTTCAAGGCCCCGTCCCCCTTCCGTGTTCCTGGATGACCCCCTCATTATTTCAAAATTCCTCTGGACCTCCATTCCAGTTTAAGAGCGAGCCATCTCTTCCCGGACCCACTCATTAGAACCTTCATTGGAATTAGACACTTTTCGTGCTCTTTTTCTCTCCAAGGTCATACGATTTTCCCTCACCTTTCAGCCCAGTAGTTGTGAGACTTTGGGGGAGGAGGAAATGGAGCTCTGAAACCCAGATTAGTCGATTAGATTTAAGAGGCAAACATCTCTTGCGCTCTTCAACTGAGAGATCCAAGACTCATGGCAGAGCGAATGGGACCACCACGTGCCTTAGTCCTTCCAATTCTGTCCTGATTCTCAGGCTCCAGAGGGGTCATTTTACAAAGGCTTTAGAAAAGAAGTGGAAACCCGAAAGACAGCAGGGCAGAATTAAATGGGAAGAGAGGTGAAGAGACAACCTAAGAAAAGAAAGTAGGTTCTGTGAGACGAAGGCCCGAACGCTAGGGGCTTAGGTTGACGGCTGGGTGGACTGTCAGAGATGGACTTTGACGTACAACTGTCCCAGAGATCCGAGGGGCAGAGAACAGCCCTCTCCTGCGTTCATGTAAAGCCCACCCTCGTAGACCGCAAAGTCGGGATCCGACAGCAGTCTCATCACTTAGGCCAATCAACACCTTCTCTGAAGACAGAGGCGGGATCAAAGGGGCTGACTCTTTCCTTGTCCCTGCCCCACTAGGTGAGGTAACCAATCGCAATCTACCTAGAGCAAGCGAGCGCAACAGTGAACAACCAATTACGCCAGAAAGCTTCTCGTGCTTGCTTGACCCTGCCCTTCCAGCTGCGACAAAGCTGACGCGAGAGCTCCTGGGTTCTGTAGTTTTCTCAGTATGAAGCCCTCTACCACCACCCCATTGCTTGAGTTAGCTCTTACCGCCCCGCCCCCAGCCGCTTCCACTGGGCTAGTACGCATGTCCACGGGAGAGGAGACGCCAAAGGACAGAGGCGGGACGATATTTAAAACAGACAAACAAAACCACTCCCAGCTCGGGTAACTACTGTGGAGATGTCCATTCCTCCCAGAAGGCGGTGCTGCCCGCTAGGGCGAGCTACACGGACAGTTGTGGGGCGAATCGCTCCCCTCCTGATAGACCCTCATGGAGTAGGGTGGGCGGGTGGGGAACTCCATATCCCAGCATGCTCCACGGCGGGCCCAGCCGGCCGCAACTCGGGGCTTGGCCCCGGCCCTAGCGTGTCGGCGTTGTATTGGGGCGCGTGGAGGCTGAAGTCACTGTGGTGCCCGCGGGGACGGAGGAGGGAATGAGTGAAGAGGAGCAGGGCTCCGGCACGACCACAGGCTGCGGGCTGCCCAGGTGAGCGGCCCCGTACCGACTGCTGCAGGGTGAAGAGCGTGGCGCGGTGCGGACGGGTAGCGGCGCGGCCCCAGCATGCATCTGGCCTGAGGGTTGTTCCCGGCAAGCACTGGGGTAGTGGGCCGTGGTTCCCGGCATTCACCCGAGCGGTGGCCACTGCCTCCAGCTCGAAATAGTTTGGGGCTGGCCCGGTTCCCAGACTGCACTGGGGCATTGGGCTTTATGCTCCGACATTCAGTGCATTTGGTGGGTACTGGGTTCTTGGCCTGCACTATGTTAGGGGACATGCATTTCCAACCTTCACTCGGGTACAGGATCCCCCGCTTTAACTGCGACAGGAACAGTGCATTCCCCGCTTGCCCTGGGGCCGTGGGTCCTGCTTTCCCAGCCTGTACCGCCACTCCACATTGAACCCAGCCTATGGCTGCTGTAGCCTGGGGTCTCCTGGACCCTGTGACCCCCATAGTGTGCCTGGGTCTGATATAGCAGTGCTTGGCCAGGTGGGTGCAGAGAGGGGAGGTGTGATGAGGGTCTGTGCCCCCTACCCCCAGTATAGAGCAAATGCTGGCAGCCAACCCGGGCAAGACCCCGATCAGCCTTCTTCAGGAGTATGGGACCAGAATAGGGAAGACGCCCGTGTACGACCTTCTCAAAGCCGAGGGCCAAGCCCACCAGCCTAATTTCACCTTTCGGGTCACCGTTGGCGACACCAGCTGCACTGGTGAGGAAGGCTTGGACCAGCCTGGCTGGGGTGTGCATTCACAGGGCCCCATTGGCTTTATTTCTTGGAGTCTCTTCACAGTCCTCTTCTCCAAGAGCAGTGAGGGAGGGAGAGATATCAGGGGGAAAGGCCACCGACAGGATTGGGAGAACAGGTCTAAGAGGAGGTGGGTAGGACTTGTAAGAGTTAGAGGAGCAAGCAGGATTGCCATAAGTGATCTGGCAGGTCAGCATCATCCTGGAGGAAAAAGAGGAGATAAACCAAAATCTCAGCCAAGTATTTGGGGCAGTGAGTGTTGGCTGTCCTGGACTTTTTGCAGGTGCTTAACCGAATTCCTGTTTAGTCATCAACGGCAGTCTAATCCATTGATGTAAGTGGTAGTATCCTCATGTTGAATATGAGGAGATTGAGGCTCAGAGAGATTCAATGACTGGTGCAAAATCACAGGCTTAGTAAGTGGTAGAGCCAAGGCTTGACTCCAGAGCCTACCATCTTTCTATTTTTCCAGCCATCTCTATTGAGAGAGAAAGCTTCCCAGAGGAAAGTAAGGTAGAGAAAGAATTTCCACCCAAGGTGTCTGAGCTCAGGAGCAGTTCTGTCTGGCATGGCTTGATTTGGGGAGCTCATGGAAATATAAGGGCCCTTCCTTCCAGCAATTAGTATAATACTTCCAGTCTTAGACAGGGGGAGGCCAGTGAGAAGGGGCTTGGTTGACTCCCTATAGCTGTAAGGAGAGAGGCTGTGGGATGCTGGTTTCTCTTCTGTCCTTCCAGTGACCTCCAGTATTGCCCACACCCCCTCTCTCAGGTCAGGGCCCCAGCAAGAAGGCAGCCAAGCACAAGGCAGCTGAGGTGGCCCTCAAACACCTCAAAGGGGGGAGCATGCTGGAGCCGGCCCTGGAGGACAGCAGGTGAGGGAGGAACAGCTGAGGCATCCTAGAGGCCCTGCCAGGAACCCAGGCCCTTGTACCAGTAGGCCTGGCCTGGTGACACTTAGCCACCTTGACCTGGCCTCTTCCCGAGTTTCCTCTGGCCCTGGGCAGGATGCTTCCAGGGCTCCTGCTGCTGGGGGGAATGACCAGGTCCACTGAGGGCTTTGTGGCTGTGGCTAGGGAGGGAGAGGGGTGGAGGCTGAGGCTGGAGGGAGTTGCCTTCTCTGTCTAGCAAGATGCCCTTTCCTCTTCTGCACTCAGGTTGGAGTTTGTTGTTCCCATGTTTCTTGGGTAGAAAGAGACCCTCTTCCTCCTTTTCTTAGTCTTTTTGATCTGATGCTTGGCAGCAAAGGATCCCAGAAGGAAGAGCTGGTGGTTGAGCTAACCTGAGCCTTTGACTCAAGTGGGAAGGAATTTTCATAGAGGATGGGCAGGTCAGGAGGACCTTGGTCCCCCACCTTTCCAATGAGCCCCCTCACCCACACATGGGTGTGAATCAAAGGCCCCCTTCCCCTCGGGAAGTTCTTTTTCTCCCCTAGACTCTTCACTGCCTGAGGACTTTCCGGTTTTTACTGCTGCAGCTGCTGCCACTCCTGTTCCATCTGCTGTCTCAACCAGGTATTTTGTGTTTACTGACTGCCTGAGGCAGGGAGGGAGGGGTCCTGTCTCCTGGCCCCCAGCCTTTGGACCCAGGCTGGTGAGACAAAAGGAAGTCTGAGAGTAAACAGAGGCTGGAATAGTTGGGGACCAGAGTTTGAAGAATTTGCACCAGCTGGTAAGCTCTTGGGACAGGAGGTAATTAATGATTTTTAAATAGTTATATGGATGATATTTGACCATGTTTAAGGGTCTTGCAAGGCCCTTTTCTTCTGGCCTGGCCCTATGATGGCCCTGTGTTTGAGTCCCATCAGGTGCTTCCAGGGACTGGATATACAGCCCTTCCCACTGTCCTGGTGAGGTGATGACCACGTGTTCCAGAAAATTGAAATGGGGCTGGGACCTGGAAGAGACCTCACGGGGGAGGGAGAAGGAAGCAGGCTAGAAGGAAGTTTGGACAGACAGCTGCCTGCCCTGCTGAAAAAAGGGGGATGATAGTGGGGGAAACCAAAACAAGGCGTAGGACTCCTGGGCAGCAGCAGAAGAAACTAGCCCCCTCAGCTTTGACCCTGGGCCCTTTTTCCTTCAGGAGCTCCCCCATGGAGGTGCAGCCCCCTGTCTCTCCGCAGCAGTCTGAGTGCAACCCAGTCGGTGCTCTGCAGGTGTGCCGCCATCCTCATTTCCTGTGCATGCCTGTCCTCCCTTGAACCAGGGGATGTGAGGGAAGGTTAGGGGGGGTGGTTACCCTATTCTGGGAGGTGGTTACCCTGTTCTCAGGGTTTTTTCCATCCCCTTTATTCCTCTTCTAACCTGGAACCTTAGGCTCTAGGGTAGGAGGGTAGGGTTTGGACTCCTCTCACTCAGCCTTGTGCACCCTTATTTCTCCCTTCCAAGGAGCTGGTGGTGCAGAAGGGCTGGCGGTTGCCTGAGTACACGGTGACTCAGGAGTCTGGGCCGGCCCACCGCAAAGAGTTTACCATGACCTGCCGAGTGGAGCGTTTCATTGAGATTGGTAACTGGGCAGAAGGGAATTCTTGCAACTACTGTCCCTAGTATTCCAGCCCTGGCCACAGGCAGCGCCTAGCCTCTCTGCTACAGTCCTGCTCTCCTGGCTGAGACCCCCATCTTGGCTCCTTCCTCTTAGCTTCTTCTTTGTACCCTATCTTCCCCCCTCTTCTGGCCAATCAAGTTCTCAGGTTCATGGCAGGTCCTGAGCTCCCCTTTCCAATCGGCATCTCCTGAGGGGATCCTCAACCCAGGTTTGAGCTGCGTGAAAAGCCCTGGGTCTGTTGGGAGTTACAATCCAGTGACCTTCTTCCCACACACAGGCAGTGGCACTTCCAAAAAGCTGGCAAAGCGTAATGCGGCGGCCAAAATGCTGCTTCGAGTGCACACGGTGCCTCTGGATGCCCGGGATGGGAATGAGGCAGAGCCTGAAGATGACCACTTCTCTATTGTGAGTGGCTTGTGGGCCATCCTCCACACCAGGCCAGGACATTGGGGACTCAGTTCTGTGACTTGGGAGTGAGCCTTTCTGGGTCCCAGGCCTGCTTCTGTTTATTTTTCTTAATGGACCCTGGGTTCTTGGGGACCCCTCTCAGCTTCAGCTGTAGGCCCACCTGGCATGTGCTGTGGGGGAGCTGGCCTGGTATGGGGTCCTGTAGGCTTTTGTTCTTGGGATGAGCAAAGTCTGCCTGGCCGTCCAATTCAGGGTCTAGTGAGAAGGGGCCATATGGGGATTGTCTGAAGGGATGCAAGACAAACAAGCTAAAGATAACCATTCTTTGGGCTCTTCTCTCCTTGGATATTAAATGTCCATTAAATGCCTGGGTTTTCCAGCCCAATGCTACATCTTTTTCACTGTTTCTGTCTTGTCAGGGTGTGGGCTCGCGCCTGGATGGACTTCGGAACCGGGGCCCAGGCTGCACTTGGGATTCTCTGCGAAATTCAGTGGGAGAGAAGATCTTGTCCCTTCGCAGCTGCTCCCTGGGCTCCTTAGGTGCTCTGGGCCCTGCCTGCTGCAGTATCCTTAGTGAGCTTTCTGAGGAGCAGGCCTTCCATGTCAGCTACCTGGATATTGGTATGGCTAGTTGGGGGGCCGGGGGATGTTGGGGACTGGACCAGAGCAAGTACAGATGGGTATAAGGAGTCAGGGAGGGCATGATGATGACATGAACCACCCCTCCTGGTGCTGCCTTCCCACCCAACACTGCCTCCCTCCTCTCTCTTGGTCTCCAGAGGAGTTGAGCCTGAGTGGGCTCTGCCAGTGCCTGGTGGAGCTGTCCACACAGCCGGCCACTGTGTGTCATGGCTCTGCAACCACCAGGGAGGCAGCTCGAGGTGAGGCTGCTCGTCGTGCCCTGCAGTACCTCAAGATCATGGCAGGCAGCAAGTAAAGTTCCAGCTGGACTCATGGACGTACACCCTTGCTCCCTGCTCCTCTTGCCTTGGCCCAGCATCTGCCCAGCTCTGGTACCCCCTGGAGGTGCCATCTCTGCTTCTGACACAGACTGCCTCCCTGCAGGCTGAGGAGGGCATGGCCCCAGGAACCAGAGACCACAGTGCCTCAGTGGCCCAGCATCTGTCCTCATGTTATTAGTGATGATGAAGGGAAATGAAATTTGTCATTGTCCCCTACAGCCCAGAATAAATGTGCTGCTCCTTGGATTCTTAACCCTACTCTTTCTGTTTCCCTGAGTAGCTGATGGCAGAGGAGGTTAGTGCCAGATCACCTCCCATGTTGTGCCTCCCCACCTTGTTCCCCACAAGTCCCCACGTCTGCTTTTCTGGTGGCAGGAGGCTGGGTGCAGTGACTTCTGGGATTCTCATCGCCTGTGTTGCTGGAGAGTTTGGTGGAGCTAGAGGGACTGTGGTTCTTGCCCTGGGCTCCCAGCCCTTTCAAGTTTCAGACACAAACACCTGGATTCAGAAGCCAGGCAGCTTTATTTGCTGGAGGTGGGGGTGGGTGGGGGTAGGGGGTGCAGGGCGCACATGCATTTCTGAGTGTGGGCCTTGCATGCAAACATATGAAGGGACGATGACTTGTCACTTCTTCCCAAAGCGCTGAGGGGCAGCCAGACTCCAGAACAGGGAGCTCAGCCCCTCCCCAGCTCCGGTACTCAGCCGTTTGTTCCTCCAGGAGCCCCAGGTGTTTCTGCCGAACCTTAGGAGAGATCCTTGCTCAGGTGAAGGTTCTTCTAGTCCTCCCCTTCTCCAGCCCCCTCCCTCCTCTTCCTCTGGCCCCTGCCTTGCCTGTGTCCCTCTCAGACTCACCTCTGGGGCTGAAACAGGAAGGCAGAGCTCCGGCTGGGTCTCCGCATGGTCTGGAGCAGGGAGAGCAAGAGTGACCTAGCGGTCTCGGAATCTTGTGCTGGGAGGGATCCAGGGTCTTCCTCCTGTGGTACAGGGACATCCAGGAAGGAATGTGGCCAAAGACTTTTGACATTCAGGTCACTAGAAGAAGGATGTAGCTTCCAGTGGCAAATTGTAAGAGCCCTTTCCTCAGATGTGAGGCCCCAGTGAAGACCCTTGCCACTGGAGTGTTTGAACCTAGAACAGAAGTCTCTAGCTGAGGCAGAGGGAAATAGTGATGTGGGGAGGGGGCGCTCACTTACCGCGAAGATCTGACCTCCATCCAGGTTGCTTGGTTCTCCAGCGTGGCCCCAGTCTGTTACTAAAAGCAGCACCACCAGCAGCACTGCTGCCTGCCTGGAATCCATGCTGTCATCTGCCTTCCAACAGCCACCTCTGCCTTTTATACCTGCTGTCCCCCCTGTCCCCCACCCCACAGCAGCCTGAGGGGGAATACAGAATAGGCAATGGAAATGCACCGCTCCATTAAGAGCCCCTGGGATCCCCTCCCATGGCCCCTCCGGGACTTCCTGCTCCCAGCCTCCGGCCCCAGCCCCTAAGCCTGAAGTTACAGACTTTATTAGATGCATAAATCCTGTCTCCAGAGCTCAAGAAGCATCATTAATTGCAGATGCTTTGTCAGAGCCAGGCCCTAGGGGGCCTTTAAGAACCCCCAATCCCTCAACAGGTTGGAGAGCTCCAATTGATCACCTCCTCTCTTTTCTAACTTGTAGAATAAAAGCATAAATAAAGTCCTGTCAGGAAGGGCTAGGTATTGTGTCCTGGAACAGAGGGAGTGGGGGAAAGAGCCCAGGTCAGAGTCAGCTGGGATGACACAGCTGGCTTTCTCTCCTGGCTGGGGTTGCAGGCAGGGTCGCCCAGCCCATTCGCACGTGTTCAAATGTGCCTCTTGGAGGGTTACAGAGGGAGGCACTACTCTGAGATTTGCCTGTGGAAAGAAAAGTTAGATACAGAAGGAAGCTAAAAGAAATCCTTGTAGATGCACTCCATCTTCACTCCAGAGCACTGCTAAGGACCTGCCTCACCTGGGCCTAGGGAACCATCCTCTGCAGCTGGGGCACTGCTGCCACCCTGTGGTCACAGCTCCACACTGCCAGGCCCAGCCATTTCCTTTTTCTGGAATAGAGCTCTATGAAGAGTCAGTTGGAGGGAGGATCTAAGGTCCTGAGTTTAAGGAGTCCTAGACAGGCAGGGGCAGAACACTGGAGTGGGACTATTGTTCTGTCCACCTTCCTCTAGTCACCCCCACCTTTGCCTGGCTGTGACCTACTGGGGCAGGAGACTAGAATCCAGCCTTAGGAAAGATGTGCCTCAGAGGAAGGGGTCCTTCAAAGTCATCCGGTGCCCTTTCCCTTCTGATCCTAGGATCTGTGCAGAGTGGTTCTGTAGCCTATGAATCAGCCTGGTGCAAGCTGTCGACCTCTCTAAACTACAGTTTCGTCACCTAAAACACGGCAATGTTAAAAGGAACTACTTCCTAGGTGAGCATTAGTTGAGATACTATTGGTCATCCATTCAGTACAAGATGTGACACAAAGCAAGTGTCCTGAAAACACTGGCGTGAGGAGCCTCATACACCTGAGCCCCAGGAACTTACCATCTCCTGAGAGTCTCCAGACAGATTTGTCCTTGCACTGAGCTGGTTTCCGTCTCCTTGTGGCCTCCATCAGGGGGGTCTTAGTTTGCCTCTGTCTCACAGAACATCTCTCCATTCTTTGATGTACACAAGCCTTTCTCAGGTTTGAAGACATTTCATTCTTCTACTCGGTAGTCTTTTTCTTTTTTTGTTCAAGGGGACATGCTCCTCCCACCCCCACCTCTTTCAAGTAAGGCATTTATAAACCAATTTGTACTTGGGGGTAGACAGATCACAGCAGGTTTTGATCTGGATGTTCTAGACACTACATTTCCATCCATGCAACCTAAACTAGGGTAAACCTTTCTGTAAGCTATGTCTCATGGCTGGTCCCAAGCACAGAACCTAACACTCATTGTATCTTATAGTTTCACTACTTCTAAAAATGGAGTATTAAAATCATAGGTAGATGGTTCTTCTGTGGGAAGTGGATCCTGCCCCACAGTGAGGTCCCTGTGCTCTCATCTGACTGAAGTCCAGAGGAGCAGAGGGTGGGTGGGGCACTGCAGAGTGGCTCTGGGGTCAGACAGAACTCAGTTTTAATCCCAGCTCTTGGCACTTCACTGTGTGCCTTTGGCAAGTGTCTTAACCTAAACCTCACTTCATCATCAATAAAATGAGGCAACTACTCCTGTTACCAAGAGGTTGCTGTGAACAATAAATGATGCAAAACATCTAGCATTCCATCTAGCACAAAGCAGACGCTCAGTGAATGTGTACCACTCTGCTGCTTCTCCCTCTACTATTTTTCTGATCACCAAGCACAACACTATCTGAGCTGAGGCTGCATCAAAAAAGGAGCTGTATATAGCTGGCTTCCTGTGTCCAGGATGGAGGTGACTGGTCTCTCCTTTGGTTAGTAGTTGAAATGGATTAATTCTGCTAACATGGGAAACTGCCCTGCTTTCATCTCCACCTCCCAACTCTCTTAATCTTGGCTTTAGTATCTGGCCTTCAGTAACTCTTTCTTACCCTTCTCTGGACCCTCATGTGTTCCTGACCACAACACAATGAAGACCTCTAACCTAACAGACCCCTAAGGAGACTCAGTTTCCTTACTTGTGTCAATTATACCAAACATCAGCCACAGAAAGCTTCTTAGATAATTTCTCTCCTATTGGAAAACCCTCAGAGGCACCTGCTATTTTCTGGTCAAGTTCTTCATTCTGGCTTACTCTCACTTGTGATAATTATTGAGGAATACACAGGTGCAATTAGTAGTGACTGCCCTACACCTTCTTACTCATATAGTTCCTAAGTATTACCTCTTTTTCTTGACAACTCTCTTACCTGCTTCAAACCAGTGCCCCACACCCTAGAACTCATAGAATCATAGAAAGCTTCTCTTCTGGTCTCTGTGTATTCCCGTCGTGTCATACACTTTTTTTTTTTTTTTTAAATTGCTGGGAATGGGTGGGGACAAAACACTGAAAGAGGACACTTGCCTTCAAACACCATGCCATCCCTCACCCTCACAGAGCCACACAAGTCCTCTAGTGAGGGCCCTTGTCTCCTGAACAGATCTGAGTGCTGGCCCCTGTGCCTTCTGTTACATAATTTACACAAACCACCCACCTTCTCTAGACTGTCTTTACTGCATAAAAAGGAGGGATAAGAATATCGGCTCCTTCTGTTCAAAGGAATGGGAGAGTGAGGAAAATCAGATATGGAAGTCCAATGGTTTCCCAGAAAGAGTGGATAAATGGGACATGTAGATCAGAGTATTGAAGTATCAGACATAACAGTGGTTCTCTCGATAGTTTAATGTTATATTTGCAGCATAAATAAGGCACAATATATGTCAGGGCACGGGAAAGAGGGAGAAGGCATGGCTGGGGATAACTGCTAAGTGGCAAGGGGGAAGGAAGAAGGGACGGTTAGGGAGAATAGAGCAAAGACTCTGCCTCAGCCCCGTCCCGGGAGATTGTGAGAGCCTGCTCACAGGGATGATGCTGAATTGGGGGGCGCGGGCAGTGGGAGGGAGATGGTTTTGTAACAAAATAGCCTGTAGCACTGCATGCTCTCACCTGTCAAAGTCCACCACTGGGGAGACTCAGACCCACAACGGAATTCCTTGATGAGATGGAGAGGTTTTGCTACATGTCAAAGATATACAGATGAGCAGAGATATAACCATCGATAGACACTGTTTTCTTTGTCAGGAGGTTGCAGCCTCCAGCCCCAACAGTGGAGGCTCATCTCTTTGCCTGAAGGGTGTGTGTGTGTGTGTGTGAACAGGGCAGCTAAACTCCAGCTGGTCCTTCCTGAAACAAAGAGTGTGGAGTGACCAGTCTGCAAGGGAATACAGAACAGCACCTGTCTAGAGCAATGCAGGACAGGTTTTAGGGATAAGTAGGATGAAGACAAACCTAGATTTTGAGATGAATAATGTGGTTGTTGTTTTCACGGTAGTGGAGAGAGGGGACTGCAGGAAATGAAAAAACACATATGTTAGTGCTCAGGCAGAGTCTGGTACTTAAATAGTCTTGATACCCTACAAGAACTTCCCATCTTGCCCTGAAGGCAATGGTTCTCAAACTTTAGTGTAAGAATCACTTGGAGTGCTTATTAGAATCCATCCCCGGAGTTTCTGATTCAATAGTTTAGGGGTGGGGGCCAAATGTACATTCCTAACAAGTTCACAGATGCTGGTGCTGCGGGTGCTGGACCATGTTCTGAGAGCCACTGCCCTAAGGCAGTCAGTGAACTAGTGCCCACAGCCATTTCTTACAGCTAAAGCATTGCTCACCTGTAGTAGCTAATGCTGGTAAGATTTCTCTGTGCTACCAGCTCCCATTAAAAAACAAACCCTAGCAGCTACAACACAAACTATCTGCGAAGGACATACGCTGCCTTAACCTTTCTTACTCTCTCCAGCTTTTTCTCATTCTGGAGTAGGACTTCACCCCAAAGAGAGATGAATGAACTGGCAGAAAGGGTGGGAATGGTGGCCGGCAGCCACCTCTGCTCATTCCTGCTGGGTCAGCACCCTGGGGAGTGGAGGAGGTGGGGAATTTATGTCTGTGCGCATGTGTTTTGTAAACAGAAACAGAGAGAATTCTGTTCTCTGAGGGGATGATTAGGGTTGTGGGAGGTTGAGGGTCCTCACTTCTTGTTCCTCTCTCCACCTCTGTCAAACAAAAATCTAAAGAAAGCAGAAAGAGCACATCAACCAAGACATATGTGATACAGCCAGGGGGACTGGATTCTACACAGACTGGTTATGAAATAAAAAAAGCACTTTTCCTTCCTGTGTATACAATGTACAATATTAATGGGAAATAATGATTTGGGGGTGGAAGGAGGTTATGAAACAAAGGGAGAACTTTTGGGGCAAGAGCTGTCTCAGGGCTAGCACCTTCGGCAGAGCGCCTCAGTGAGGAACATGGGAGCCTCAGAAACCACAGGAGGAGTGTCTTGACATCTGCATGGTGGTTCAGCTTGCAGACAGGGGCGGTGTGGCTTGGATTAAGCACTCCGTCTACCAGGATGCATGGTGCTGGAGGGCAGTGAATCAGTCAAGGAGACAAGAACAACACAACAGGCAAAGGGAAGGCGGCAAGGTAAGGTTCAGTTAGGTTATCTCTTTACCACCACCAAGAGTATATGGTCTAGTGCTTCGGGCCAAGAAGATGAGTGCAGGCTGAAGGAAGCCAGATTTGGGCTATACAACCAACAGGGAAAGAGCAAGTAAAAAAAAGTCCTACTCTTTCTAGTCCACCCTAGTTGTAGGGGAGGCTTTCTCAGACTTTTCAACTCTAGGCAAGCTTTCAAGGGAATGGGGCAAAGTCCGCATTCCAGAAGACCTAGTTCTGGCTCCTTTCTCTATGGCCTTGGTTATCTAGCAGCTGTGTTTTTGGAGTGAAGTCAGAGGCCTGAGTTGTTTGTTCACATGGAAGAGCCCCAAGGGTTCAGACTCCCAGCTTCTTTCAGAAAGTGTCTTTCCTTAAGTCCTTGGAAAGGCCATGGTTCCTAAGAAGGGCTAAGTAATGCCCTCCACGATATTTGATTCTGGTCCAGATGCGTCTGGAAGGTAAAGAGCAAGGGAGAGTGACCACAGGGCTGACAGCAGTAACAAGATCAGTGATGTTCCCCTCTAATACAAGAGAGGCTTCCGGGTAAGCAATTGCTGTCTTCTTAGTGAGACTGTGGACCAACTGAAGAGCTGTTGGCTGGGGGCGGGAGCGGGGAGGTTCTGTCCTGCCCCTTCCTCATGTCAGTGATTCTATTCTGGTTCTGTCAATACCCCTCATTTAGGTCCCCGACACTAATTTCCCACTGATGAAAATGAGAGCCAGCCATGCGGTTAAGACAGTAAACAAGACCCTCTACAGAAACTAGCCATCCTACTCAGGGACAGACTAGACTGGCAGGATGTAAACTGCCTTCAAAGCCAGGCAGTGAGGTGGGGCATGTGTACAGTAACAAACTGATTCTTAACTTAAAAAACACTTGACTGAAGGGGGAAGGAAAATAGTGAAGAGTCTTACGAAGGCTCCTTAGGAGTCATAAACTCAGTCAAGCTTAAGGGCAAGGCTGCTAGCGGGAAATCAAGATAATAAAAAAATGAAACAAAACTAAAGCAGGAGAAAAGCTCAGGGAGCAGCCGTCTAAAAGATAAGTCCTGAGCAGCAGTTATGGCTATGAATTTTTAAAGGCAAGTGGAGTCCCTGGAGGTGGTAACCTGCTTCCTGACCATCTGCCATGCCATTTGCTAATCTGAGTCTCCTCAGGGGCTGTTCCTTTTGGGTCCCGGGTGGTAGAGGATGAGAAAACCACGATTTCCCTCCTTTCTCTTCACCAGGTGTGGCTTGTTCAGCACGGGCTCTGAAAAGCAGGAGGGAAAATTAAAAACAAACACAGTGGAACATGTCATCTGACTGGCTCACCAGTTTATCACTCTGAAAAGGTGGGAATCTTGTAGCTTAGAACACTTCCTCATTCCCCTATGACAGCCAATTTTAGAAGATAAATAATAAAGGAAGCTGGGAGTTATTCTGTATGTATGTTTAAGATGGAGGTAGGAGAGATGGAGAAAAGGACATTCTTGGCTTCGGCAGATGGCAGAAGGTGGCTCTGGGACAATTGGAAGGGTTTCATACTGAAGAGCTATTAAAGCTGACATATTTATCCACAGGCCCCTGGCTTTGAACTGCTTCCTATGGCCCTGGTGGAAACTGCATAGTTCAGAGCCAAAGGAAGATGAGAAGTCTTCACAGGGAAGAGAGAGAGACAAGAGGGATGAATTTCCCCCTGCAACCAAACTCTTCAAATGTAAGAATGGCTGAGAGCAACAGTTACCAATTTCTCAGGCAGGCTAGAACCTTCAATAAGCAGGGCTCTTCTGCTGAGATTAGTACTGCACCTGCTGCTCCCCCACCTTCCCTTATCCAACCTCATACTCAAGAAAATCCTCTTAGGACCTTGGCTATGATGCCTCAGAGTCTTGGGGCTTAGACATTGGAGAAGCACTGCACCTAGGGGGAAGAGAGCAGAACTGAAAACGCTGCAGAACCAGAGAGACCTAGTGACTAGGCTAGGAGCTTGCTGAGAGAGAAGGCAGATCCAGAGGATGTTGGGTGCTTGTGAATATAAGACCCTAGCTCAGAAAAGAAGACAGATGTGTGAGGCTTAGAGATGGGGGGAAAGTGAGGGAGCTACATAATAGCTTCCACAGTGCTGCATCTAAACTAGTTATGGAAGAGACAGGCAGTAATGTGGACAGGGGAATGAAGAGGGAGAGGCAGAAGCAGAAAGATGACCAAAAGGATTATGTGTGCTTTGGTCAGTAGATTCCTATAAAACATAAAAGAATCAACCCAGTAACCTGATGGAATGAGCTTTCCTGCCTGACCTGATGATTAGACTGAAGAAGGATGGAGCAGGGAGGGGAGGAGTCAGCCAATCAGATCCTGGGCTCTTCCCCCTTTTACTACCAAGCCCTATCTAATAAGGCCACAAAGTAAGATTGCCAAGGCTTAGTGGGAGGTGGGAAAGACCCCACCACTTAAACTGGGAACACTCAAGAGACAAAATGTGGTACCCAAATAGCTCTGGAAATAGATAAAAAAGGACTAGAACTCTTGGGGGTTTTGTTGCTTTCTTTTTTGCTTTTTTTGGTTTTTGTTTGTTTTGTTTTTATTTTTTATATTTTTTTGGTAGAAGATAGGGGGAAAGACTAAAGTTTATGGAAGAGCCAGAAATTACTGCTACTTCATATATCAAAGGTAACCTGACATTCTCCCTAAGTGAATATTTTGATTAGAACTTTGGATGGGTAAAAAGGGATAAATAAGCAGCTATTGGGACACAAAGTCCTGAGTCCAAGAGGGGGCTGGGGATGGGTCAGCAGGTGTCATGCCGTTGATTCTAGCTCCCTCTACCTAGCAGGAAGGGACATGCTGCTAAGGAACAAGAAGGTACAGTCATGGCTTAGTGGGAAGAAAGGGAACTGGGAAACCCGAAAACTAGAAGTGCAGGGGTTAGTGTTAAAAGAAAGAAGTACACGTGCATGGGCAAGGGCGATTGATCGTTCAGGCCATCTGGAAAGGCCTTTGGCTGTGGGGACATCAGAAACCCCCCCCTTAGGGGATGATCTATATGGCTCTGGGGCTGGGAGGCTCCTAGTACAGGTGTCCACATACATGACCATGTGGCTGAAAAGCCCCACATCTGTCCTTTACTCACAACACACAGTTTTTTCCCCAAACTGCCATGTCCAAGGCAGATGCGAGGGGATAAGATGACATCTCTCTTGGCTCTGGGACGGGCGAGCTCTGGCTGGGGACCCCTTCACAAGGGGAGGCATCATCTGCCTGCAGACTGGGACTGTGGAGTCATAATCACATGCGACTGTATGGGCATGCTCAGTTCTGTCCTTTGGCTGGCCATCTGAGTGAGGACTGAGGTGGCCACAGCTTCAGCTGCTGAGCGAACACTGAGGCCATTGCTAGGTGCTGTTGCTGAGCTGTGCTGAATCACAGGGGCAGGAGAACCCGTTGGCTCCGAGCTTTCCTTGGGGCTTTCTGCCAAGGAAAGAGGGCAAAGAACAGAGAACAAGTAATTAGAAAACAGAATGGGGAAACAGGCGGGACTACCTTTTTCCATAATTCTCAAGCACCAAAGGAAAAGGAAGCCTATTTTGGGGGTGGGGGCAGGGAGAAACTTCCCAGAATCTTGGCTTCTAAACTATGAATGAGCTGGTAAACGGTAAGCTGTGCGAAGGGAAGCAAGAACTAGAAAAATTAACCTACCTATCCCAATAAAGCAAATCCCCAACATGTTAATTACACTGTCTGGCTTCTAGGTCTTTGTATGTAGTTCATTACCCTTTATTGGAATACTCTTCCTCTTATTCGTTTAAACCTGATTTAAAATAATTTCTTTTTTAGGTATCTTCTCTGATTAATCCCCACAGGAACTGAATCATTCCATTTTTTAAAATTTTCCTTTAGCATATAGTTATACCACAGGTAAGCATGATAAATATCAAGCTATAATCAAATTATGTAATAAAATGATCAGTTCTTGGCTAAGGTACACTTTACACAACAAATCCCAAAGAGGTCTGTAGACCCTCCTGACTACTCATGAGCTAGATATTACTGACTTAAAACACTTATTATGAGTAATGTCACTCCACCTAAAGTGACAATAACACAAATATCTGAACTGCATACAAAGACAACTCCATATTGCTCATCAGTCAAGGAGTTTTCTTAAATACCAGACAGCCTCTATGTCTGCTTAAACAGAGATGTGTGGAATGAGGGCAAACTTCCAACAGTTAATAGTATTCTTTTTTTTTTAATATATTCTATTGATTATGCTATTACAGTTGTCCTATTATCCCCCCTTCATTCCCCTCCACCCTGAACACCCTCTCCCACCCACATTCCCCCCTTTAGTTCATGTCCATGTGTCATAAGTTCTTTGCTTCTACATTTCCCCTACTATTCTTGCCTTCCCCCTATTTTCTACCTACCCTCCATGCTACTTATTCTTCGTATATCTTTCCCCCCTCTCTCCTCCTCCCACTCCCCTGTTGCTAACCCTCCATGTGATCTCCATTTCTGTGGTTCTGTTCCTGTTCCAGTTGTTTGCTTACTTTCTTCTTGTTTTTGTTTCAGGTGTGGTTGTTTATAATTGTGAGTTTGTTGTCACTTTACCACACATGTTTTTTATCTTCTTTTTCTTAGATAAGTCCCTTTAACATTTCATACAATAAGGGCTTGGTGATGATGAACTCCTTGAACTTGACCTTATCTGAGAAGCACTTTGTCTGCCCTTCCATTCTAAATGAAAGCTTTGCTGGATAGAGTAATCTTGGATGTAGGTCCTTGCCTTTCATGAGTTGGAATACTTCTTTCCAGCCCCTTCTTGCCTGTAAGGTCTCTTCTGAGAAATCAGCTGACAGTCTGATGGG
>CM052539.1:46400165-46419099 GCA_028533065.1 Trachops cirrhosus
TGAATTTGGGAAGGGTTCCCAGGGGGAACAATGCCACTTTCTGGGCTCTCCTCCCACTTTCAGTCACTTCCCCTGCTACCCACAAGCAAATTTGGCCCTTCTGGTGCTGATTCCCAGGTGGGTAGGTTTGTGTGTGTTCTAGGACCCTGTGTGTCTCTCCAGTGAACTCTCCTGTGAAGCTGGGAGTTTCTCCACCCACAAGTACCCGCACAGGTTTTTACAGTCAGAGGTTTTTAGGCTTTATTTCTCTGCACTGGAACTCTGGGTTACGTGGTCTTCTTGCTCCCCGGTTTTTTCCCCCGGTCTATCTGCATGTGAATGTGGAACTGCCTGGTCTACAAGCCCCTACCTTGCCACGTGTCCTCTCAGCCCCAGCTGCCCATCTCCGCCCCTCCTACCAGTCTTAACTCCTTGGTCGTCAGACTTCCATACAGTTCAATTTTCTGGCAGTTCAGGTTACTTTTTGTTTTTAAATTTGTTGTTGTCCTTCTTTTGGTTGTGTGATGAGTCAAAGTGTATCTACCTACGCCTCCATCTTGGCTGGAAGTTGCCTCCCACCCCGCCCCATGACTATTTTGAACTACCAATTTGTACTTCTTGATCCCTTCATCTTTCTCTCCCAGTCTCATAACCTCTCTCCCCTCTGGCAACATCAGTCTGTTCTCTGTATCTACGAGTCTATTTCAATTTTGTTTGCT
Source organism: Trachops cirrhosus (assembly GCA_028533065.1). Classification (NCBI taxonomy): domain Eukaryota; kingdom Metazoa; phylum Chordata; class Mammalia; order Chiroptera; family Phyllostomidae; genus Trachops; species Trachops cirrhosus. The sequence goes on from CM052539.1 coordinate 46,400,864, forward strand.
CATTTATTTTGCTCTTAAGATTCCACATACAAGGGAAATTCTGTGACATTTGTATTCCTCTAACAGACTTACTTCACTTAGCATAATACCCTCCAGGTCCATCCATGCTGTCACAAATGATAAGATTTCATTCTTTTTTATGGCCAAGTAATATTCCTTTGTATATATGTACCACAGCTTTTTTATCCACTGGTCTATTGATGGGCACTTGGGTTGGTTCCACATCTTGGCTGTTGTCATAATGTTGCATGAATTCAGGGTTACATATAATCTTTCAAAGATTAGTATTTTGGGTTTCTTCAGATATATACCCAGAAGTAGAATTGCTTGGTTACATAGGCAGTTCATTTTTAATTTGTTGAGGACCCTCCATACTGTTTTCCACAGTGGCTCTACCAATTTGCATTCCCATCAACAGTGCACAAATTTCCCTTTTCTCTACATCCTTACCAACATTTGTTGTTTTTTTATTTATTAATGATGGCCATTCTGACAGGTGTAAGCTCATTGTGGTTTTAATTTACATTTCTCTGATGATTAGTGATGTTGAGATCTTTTCATTATTTCTATTGGGCATCTATTTCCACTTGAAGTGTCTAATCAGGTCCTCTGTCCATTTTTAATTGGATTTTTTTAGTGTTGAGTTGCATGAGGTCTGTGAATTTTGGATATTAACTGCTTATCAGATGTATCATTAATGAATATCTTCTATTCGATAGTTGTTTTTTTGTTTTGTTGATATGCAAAAACTTTTTAGTTTGATGTAATCCCATTTGTTTATTTTTCTTCTTTTGTTTCCCTTGCTCAAGGATATATAGTAGAAAAAATATTGCTGCCCTGGCCAGGTAACTCAGTTGGTTGGAGTATTGTCCTGATATACTAAGGTTACAGATTCAATCTCTGGTCAGGGCACAGACAAAAATCAACCAATGAATGAATAAATAAGTGGAACAGCAAATCAGCCCCTCTCCCTGTGTCTCTATCCCTCTCTCTCTCCCCCCTCTCTAAAATCAATAAATAAATTTAAAAAATAAAGATATCTCCTCCTTTACAAAAATAAAGAAAAAATACTGCTAAGAGAAATGTCAGAGATTCACTGCCTATGTTTTCTTTTTTTTGCTGGGGGAACCAAATTACTTTACTTTAAATTGTTTTTTTATTTATTTTTTAAAGATTTTATTTATTTTTAGAGAAGCGAAGGGAGGGAGAAAGAGAGGGAGAGAAATATCAATGTGTGGTTGCCTCTTCAGCACCCCCCACTAGGGGTCTGGCCCACAACCCAGGCATAAGGAATGGTACAAATGAAAGACCATAAGTGGATGATTTGGTATAAGTTATAGAAAAGGTGAAGGTAACTCCAACATGTACAGTATATACTACTTTGTTGATTAGGGAAGTCACCCCCTTGGCTATGGGAAGTCAGCCTAAGGCTTGGCTCTCTTCATTGTCTTCAGGGTGTGCTTGTCAAACAGATACTCTGCTATGCCAGTTTCAGGGGCTCCCAACCTGTACAAGTTGAATATGTGATCACCCAGTTCTTTGGTGGATTTCACCTGCTTATTCAGGTAGTGAATCTCAATGAAGTCACACAAATGAGGATTATTTTTGCCAGTGGTCAGTTTGTGAAAGTCCAGTAGTGACTGATTCACACTTTTTTCCAAGTGTAACATACACTCCCTTGCATTCGGCCAATTCTCATCAGAGTCTGGCTTTTTGATATCCTGGGGAAGTATTCCAAGTGTAACATATACTCCATTACATTCGGCTTGTCCTCCAGCCTGTTCTCATCACAGTCTCGGTTTCTGATATCCTGAGAAAATATTCAGCCATCTTGTTGATTCTGAAGCTTCCTTCATCAGTTTCTCAGTGTGTTCCCTCTCCTCATGAGATTGGTGAAGAAAATATATGGCAAAGTTCTTCAAAGCCACATCATCAACCTGGACAGGTAGATGTAGGAAGCAGAGCTTCAGGTTGCTTTGGGAGTTGATGGTGGCCTCCAAGTCCTGGTGGTAGTTCTGGCACACCTGCAAGGTGGATGCCATCATCATGGTAGACAACTGAGGAGTGGTGGCAGGGGCCTCGGGGTGGTCTAAGGACTCTGTGAAAAAGTAATGGAAGACTGGATCTGGGCATCTGGCTGCAATGGGAATAAAGCACTGGTTCCATCCAAGCACTGTTGAGGCAGGAAACCATGGCAACTTTCACTAAAGATTGTCCGGCCTATGTTTTCTTTTTTCACTTTTTTAAATCATTGTATTTTTTTTTTCATTATTTTTTATCCCCCTTATACTCTCTTCCCCCTCCACCCACAATCACCACACTGTTTTCTTAAAGAAGGATTTTCTCTTTTTTTCTTTTAAAAGATTTTATTTCTTTTTAGAGGGGAAAGGAGGGAGAGAGGGAGGGAAACATCAATGCGTGGTTGCCTTTCTTGCGCCCCCTACTGGGGACCCAGCCTGCAACTCAGGCGTGCGCCCTAGACTGAGAATTGAACTGCAACACTTTGGTTTGAAGGCAGGCTCTCAATCCACTGAGCCACACCAGCCAGGGCAAGAATGATGTTCTTAATGGCTTCCAAGGGAGATCAGCCAGGATGATGAAAGAACTGGCAATTATGCAACTTTGGGAACATTTAAAACTTGAGGAAGTTTTGCTTGGAAAAGAGAAGATCTAATGTGAACAAAAGTTCAGTCTTCAAATATTTCAAGAGCTTTAATGTAAAAAAAGAAGGGTTTTTTACTTTCTGACTTCTGGTCAAGATGGCAGCATAAGGAAACACTGCTCACCTCCTCTCACAATTACATCAAAATTACAACTAAGTTAGAGAACAACCATCACTCAGAACCAGCAGAAATCAAGTTGAATGGAAATCTGACAACTATGGAATAAAAGAAACCACATCCATCCAGACTGGTAGGAGGTACAGAGATGGAGAATAGGTTGGTCCCACACACACGTGTGGTGGATAAAAATTTAGGAGGGATATATAGGGAATGAGGAGTCCCAGCTCCACTCCAGGCCTCCCAGCTCAGGGTACCAATGCCAGCAAGATATTCCCCATTACTTCTGCCTGCAAAAACCAGCAAGGACTCAGTTGGTGGAAGAAACTTCTGGAGCCCCAAGCAGTTCCTCTTAAACAATTCACACATGGATTCACCTACTCAAACTCAGTTCCTCTGAGCTCCAGCACTGGGGTAGCAACTTGAAAAGCATCAGTGGCATACAGGGAGAAACTGAAGTGTCTAGCATCAAGGCAAGAGCTAGGGAACAGTTTTCTCCCAGACAGAAAGGAGAGCAGAGCCACAGATCCAACAGGCAGGTGTCATATCTAAGTCTCCATCAACCTGGCTAACACTGTTTGGCCTGCCCTGGAGATCCTGTGAGGCTCCATCCCACCCAACTTATAGCTGTTAACAGTAGTTTTTCCATAATATGGCTGGTCTTGGTGCATGCTTCACAACTTTCTAAATCCTTTCAAATAAGCAACAGCCAGCCCCTGTACCTCTTGCTAAGTGGCCCCAGGCACACCACTAGCAGTAGCCAGCCTAAATTCACAGCTTGGCTTTACCTGAAAATCTCCAAGCCCAGCACAAGTAGTAGCCATCTCAGATTGCTCTATAGCTCAGGCAGGGTGGCCCTGGGCAAAACACAGGTGGGGGCTGACCTTGGCCTGCACCACCTGGGAAACCCCAGGGCCTGTGCACCCAGTGGACAGCTACAGACCACATAAGAGCACCACCACCCTGCCCCTCCACAGCTGATCCTCCATGGAGGGCAGAGGTTGGTGGTCAGTGGTCACAGCCAATCTTTGCAGCTTCCTGGCTGGGGTAAATTCTTCCCATTGACCTCTAAACAGCAAGTAGGTCTCTATACAAGGAGAGTGTGTTTAGCCAACATGAAGGGCACACCTCGAGTACCCAGCTTGGGTGATAGAAGAGGCTGTGCCACTGGACCTTACAGGACACCTATTACGTTTGGTGACATAACCAAGACAGGGAGTCACAGCAGCTCTACTTAATACATAAAAACAAATACAAGGAGGCTACCAAAATGAAGAGACAAAGAAATGGCTCAAATGAAAGAACAGATCAAAACTCGAGAAAAAGAACTAAACAAAATGGAGATAAGCAATCTATCAGATGCAGAGTTCAAAACACTGGTTATAATGATGCTAAAAGAACTTGTTGAGGATCTCAGTAGCATAAAAAAGATCCAGTCAGAAACAAAGGATCACTCTAGCTGATGTGGCTCAGTGGACTGAGTGCCAGCCTATGGACCAAGAGGTTGCCAGTGCAGTTCCCATTCAGGGCACATGCCTGAGTTGCAGACCAGGTCCTCAGTTGGGGGTGTGCAGGAGGTAGCCAGTCAATCAATGTTTCTGTCACACATTAATATTTTTCTCCCTCTCTCTTTCCTTTCCCCTCTCTCTAAAAATAAATAAGTAAAATACTTTTAAAAAAAGAAATGAGGGATACACTACTTGAAAGAAAGAACAATATACAGGGAAACGACAGTAGAATGAATAAAGCTGAGAATCAAATCAATGATTTGGAACATAACAAAGCAAAAAACAAGCAATCAGAACCACAAGGAGAAAAAAGAACCCCCCCAAAATGAGGATAATGTAAGCAGCCTCTGGGACAACTTCAGGCCTTCCAACATTTGCACATAGGGGTGCCAGAAGGAGAAGAGAAAGAGCAAGAAATTGGATATGTATTTGAAAAAATAATGAAAGAAAACTTGTCCATTTTGGTGAAGGAAATAGACATGCAAGTCCAGGAAGCACAGAGTCCCAAATAAGGTGGATGCGAAGAGGCCCACTCCAGGACACATCACAATTAAAATGCCAAAAGTTAAAGATAAAGATAGAATCTTACAAGCAGCAAGAGGAAAGCAGTTACTTACAGGGGATTTTCCCATAAGACTGTCAGCTGATTTCTCAAAAGAAACTTTGTAGGCTAGAAGGGACTGTCAAAAAATATTCAAAGTCATGAAAAGCAGGGACATACAGCCAAGATTGCTCTACCCAGCAGATATCATTTAGAATTGAAGGGCAGATAAAGAACTTCCCAGAGAAGAAAAAAGTAAAGGAGTTCATCATCACCAAACCATATGAAATGTTAAAGGGACTTATTTAAGAAAAGAAGACCAAAATTATGAACAATAAAATGGCAATACATACATTCCTGTCAACCATTGAATCTAAAAAAACTGAGCAAACAAGAACAACAGACACGTAATTGTGGATTCAGAGAGCATTTTGATGGTTGCCAGACTGGAAGGGGCTTTAGGGGAATGGATAAAGAGGTGAGGGGATGAAGAAGTACAAATAGGTAGTCACAGAATACCCATTGGAATGTAAAGTACAGTATAGGAAATGGATTAGCCAAAGAACTTACACACATGACCCAAAGACATGAACAGTGGTAGGGGAATTGCCTGAGGGAGTGGGTGGTGCTGGGTGAAAGGGGACAAAGGGGGGGAAATTGGGACAACTGTGATAGCACAATAAATAAAATATAATAAAATACTTTTAAAGAAAGAAAGATTTGCCCTGGCTGGTGTAGCTCAGTGGATTGAGCACGGGCCTGCGAACCAAAGGATCAAGGTTCGATTCCCAGTCAGGGCACATGCCTGGGTTGCAGGCCAGTTCCCAGCAGGGGACACATGAGAAGCAACCACACATCGATGTTTCTCTCTCTCTCTTTCTCCTTCCCTTCCCCTCTAGAGATAAATAAATTAAATTTAAAAAAGAAAGAAAGATTTTTTATATGACCCAATGGTGGAAGTATGGCCAGCAGGTGGAAGCTCTCATAAAGTGTATTCAATTGTATGTAGGCCACTTAGTATAGATATTGTAGAGAGGATTAAAGTGAGAAATGCTTTCACCTCCTAAGCTGCTGTGATTCCAGTTTTAGCCTTTATATTCCAAATTGCTAGAGGATAGTTTAGTTTGGAAGGGCAGAGGAAATAGTTCAAGAAGCAGAGTCAAAGAAAAATAGTTCCCATGGTATAAGGGATTTGGGGGGAAAAGGAAACTGGAAAGGTCAAAGTTTATTCTATTCTAGCATTAGAATTCTAGGTTATTAGTCACTATTTAAAATCAGGTCTGTGTTCCATAACAATTCAGACAAATTCCAATATATCATCTCAGAACATACACACATTAGCCACATGTCCCTTTCATAATGCATGATACAGTAAGGCATGGAATCCCATCAGAATATAGAAAAGCCAGGATATGAGATAAAATGTTCAGGAAAGCTGTTTCCTTCTAAGAGGGAGTTGGGCATGATTTTTCCATTCAGCTTAAATTGCAAGAGTGAAAGATAAAGTGTCTTTATTACAGAAGTCATTCCAAATTCCATAGCTTTATATGAGCTTCTTTTCATGCTGTCTCCTTCAAACTAAAAGAAAGCAGGGCAGATCAGTGGCATGTACTAGGAGTTCTACTTTCAGATGGCAGAACTAGCCCTGGATGGTATGGTTCAGTGGATTGAGTGCTGGCCTTTGAATCAAATGGTCACAGGTCAATTCCCAGTCAGGGCACATGCCTGGGTTGCAGGCCAGTTGGGGGCTTGGGAGAAGCCCAGTTAGGGACTTGTGAGAAGCAATCCATCGATGCATCTATCACACCTTGATGTTTCTCTCCCTTTCTTTCTCTCTCCCTGCCCCTCTCTCTAAAAATAAATATATATTTTTTAAAGGCAGAACTAACCATGGTCTTCTCATCATACTTTTCTTTTGGAAACCCAGATCTCTCATTTTCCAGTTGCTTCAATTGATATGATACAATTTTATTTTACAGCTTCTTTACCCTATCCACTCTGTCATTTCTCCCTTCCCCAAAGCAATTAGTCAAATTGTTTCTTCCACCAAGATATGAGGGATTTTAAACCAAATTCATTATAGGCAAATTCAAGAAATTAGGCTCCCTTGAAAAGGTTCAGGTTTTTTCCATTGCCATTTTAGCTCAGTTGACACTTCTGAGATGCCATTCATAGTTAGTCAAGCCTTTATTCGTTGGGTATCTCTCAGTGTTTCTCCCTGCCTATACAGGGGTAGTCTTCACCTCACCTAGATGAGAAGAATAGACTCAATGTAAGATGGTCTTCAGGAGTGTTGTATGGGCCCAAAACTCTCCTGAACCACAGCTTTTCTAGAAGATGCTCCAAGGAGATCTTAAATTCATGATTGAGAGGCCTCTTTCTGACTTCAGAGATCCCAGAATTATTAATCCAATTAGGCCTGACATCTTACCAATGTAGAAAAATGAGGGCAGAAGTGAAACCATATTTGTTGTTGCTCACCTCCATCTGTTTGGAGAAAAAGAACCATTACCACCTTTTTTAATGTAGTAGACACCAGATTATCATCAGTTTGCTCACTATCAGGAAGGTTTTAAGGGATTAAGGTAGCAAGGGAAGAGTTAGAAACAAACTCCTCTTTCACCAAGAATTCTAGGATATGGGAAGAATAGAACAAAGGACCCACTTTGTCATGAAACTGAACTGCAGTGCCAGCAGTTCATGCTCCTGTCATGGTGCGGTGTCAGGGTGTCATTGTATTGTTTATTGTTCCCTGCGAAGCTGTTTATGCCTCCACGGTTCTGTGAGGTGATTATACTACTGCTAGACAAGTACTCTCTTTTTCTGGTTTTCTCCAGCCCTACTTCTAGGACCAAGTTCTAATTTCTTTCACTCCTTTTGTTACCCTGAAGCCCTATCTTCTTAACTTTTAACCTCTAGGACCAGATTTTGAGGTGAAATCACCATCAAGCCTGGGGAGTTCCCTAGAAAAGGTCTTTCTTATCTTGTTTGCAGTACTTTAATAGTCAATTTGTCTTTAATTGCTTTTGAAAATTGGGTAATCTAGTCATTCTGATTGGCAGGAAAAGTGTTCACAGCTCTCTAATGGCCAGTAGAGCTGGTTGGGGAAAGTCAGACAGTGGATTCAGGAATCATTTTACTTTCCGGAAAAATAATATCATAATACTTGGATGGATTTAAATGACATCCTTTTTTTTTTTCCCTTTCAGGGTCTTTATAACCATTATAAATATATTTTCCCTTTCAGAATCTTTCTAAGTATTCACCCATGGTGAAGCAGGTGTTCTCTCCATTTTATAGTTAAGGAAACAGAAGCCCTGAGAAGTGAAAATAATTTGGCTTGAGTTGTACATAAAACCTAGGCTTCACATTTCTTTGATTTGCAGTTTGGTGCTTTGACCAAGGGCTGAATTTCTTGGAAGTGTATTCCCTTGCCTGTTAACTGGGAAGATACAGATTCATCCTAAAAGGAATCCTGGGGTTAAGCTATGTTCATTTCTCTGTTTTGACAGGCTGTGGCTGGGCCCCTTGACATGTCTCTGCCTTCCACACCAGACATTAAAATCAAAGAAGAGGAGCCAGTAGAGGTAGACTCATCCCCACCTGACAGCCCTGCCTCCAGCCCCTGTTCCCCACCACTCAAGGACAAGGTAAAATTCTCTATCAAGAGTCATCCCAAATGTTAATTAATAGATTACATTTTGATTCATTAGTTGTATAAGTAATATATGATCCAAGAGGATTGAGTATATTCAAATAAATGTTAATTGTTTAGATTTATATAAATTATACTTATTCTACTTCTCAGTCTATGTGGAAATGAAATTAGTACATATGTTCACCCAAAGAAGTATATGAAAATGTGTATAATGGTTATATTTTAAATTTTTGTTTATTTTTAGCAAGGGGGAAGGGAGGGAGAAACATTGATGTGCGAGAGAGGCATTGATCAGTTAACCTCTCACATACCCCCAACTGGGGACCTGGCCCACACCCCAGGCATGTGCCTTGACTGGGAATCAAGCCCGTGACCTTTAGTTTTGTGGGACAATGCCCAACCCACTGAGCCACACCAGTCAGGGCAACAGTTATATTGATAATAGTCAAAAAACTAGAAGAAGTCCATGAACAAGAAAATGAATAAATAAAGAGTAGTATATTTATAAAATGGGATGCTGCATGGCATTAAAAAAGAATGAACTGACCTTGGCTGGTGTGGCTTAGTGAATTGAGTGCCGTCCTGTGAACCAAAGGGTCACCAGTTCGATTCCCAGTCAGGGCACATGCTTGGGGTGTGGGCCAGGTCCCCAGTAGGGGGCGTGTGAGAAGCAACAACACACTGGTGTTTCTCTCCCTCTCTCTCCCCCCCTTCCCCTCTGTCTAAAAATAAATAAATAAAATCTTTTTAAAAAAGAAGAAGAAAAAGAAAAAGAAGAAAGAATGAACTGCCCTGGCCAGTATGACTCGTTTGGAGTTTCGTCCTATAACCAAAAGGTTGCAGTTGGATTCCCATTCAGGGCACATACCTAGGTTGTAGTTCTATCCCCAGTCTGGGCACATACATCCCCTGTCCCAGAGCCAGCACGGGACAACCAATCAATGCTTCTTTCTTGCATCAGTGTTCCTTTCTCTCCCTTCCTCTCTCCCTTCCTCTTCTTCCTAAACAAGCAATAAAAAAATGTCTTTGGGTGAGGATTCAAAAAAAAAAGAGTGAACTAATGATATAAGAGCAATATGGATGAATCTCACAAATGTTATATTGAACAACAAAAAATTCAGACACAGAAGTACATACTATATGGTTTTATTTACATCAGGTTCAAGAAAAGGCAAAATTATTTGATGGTGATAAAACTCAGAATAATGTTTAACTTCTTGTGAGGAAAGGTATGGATTGGGAAGGGATGCAGGAGAACCTTTTGGGGTGCTGGAAATGGGCTCTGTCTTGATTATGCATATGTAAAAAGTCATTCAGGGGTACCTTTTAGATTAATATGCTTTACTGTATGTATGTTGTACTTCAGTTAATAAGTGAAAAAGAAAATCACATTGTTTATAAAATGGACAGTAGACAGTTTAGCCCTGGACAAATGGCTCAGTTGGTTGGAGCAATGTCCTGTGCACCAAAAGGTTGCAGGTTAGATCCCCCGGTCAGGGCACATACCTAGGTTGTGGGTTCGATCCCTGGTCCAGGTACGTATGGGAAGCAACAGACTGGTGCTTCTTTCCTGATGCTTCTCTCTCTCCTCTCTCTCTCTTTTTCTCTCCCCCCCTCCCCCCGCCCCCCTTTCCCCTCTCCCTTCCTCTCTAAAATCTGTAAACATAGCCTTGGGTTAGGATTTTTTTTAATCTAGAAAAAAGTTTTCCCATAGGGAAGTCTTCTAGTGACTTAAAGGGAATATCTACTAAGATTCTGAATAGTTTTTAAAGGAACCTTTTTATGAATTTATTGAAATATAGCACATGTAAAGAAAAGTACATAAATTGTAAGTATATAGCTCACTGAACTTTTACAAAGTTTACAGCCTTTATAACCAGCCCCAGATATTATCAGAACCTCAGATGCCCCCTCATGCTTCCTTCCAGTCTCAGTTCTACCAGTAGTTATTAATTTTAATATCCACTTTGATTAGAGCATCTATATCTCATTTTACTTTCCTTCAAATTTGGATTGATAATTTCCCCAAAGTACTCCTTCCATAAACATTGCAACCTTCCCCTCTCTTACTCCTTTTCATCAGCAGCCAGTTCCTAGAGACTGTCTGGAGATGTTTTCATGGCCAATGTGGCCACCTAAGATCCTAACAAGTTAACAGTGGAAAGCCGACCTGTGAACCAAAGGGTCACCGGTTCTATTCCCAGTCAGGGCACATGCCTGGGTTGCAGGCCAGGTCCTCATCAGGGGGTGCATGAGAGGTAACCACACATTGATGTTTCTTTCCCTCTCTTTCTCTCCTGCCCCTCTAAAAATAAATACATAAAATCTTTAAAAAAAAAACCTTCCATAGCCCTTTTTTAAAGAAGATACTGGGTTGCCTTATCACCAGTCTTATACCTGCCTTTTCCCAATAGAGATCACAGGACACTCAGACATCAAATTTAGAATAACAGTATCTAGATTACGAAAAATTGCAACAATTTTTAGAATTTATGTGATACTACAGTGCTTCTACAAAGATTTTAAGTGATTTTTCAACTGTCATTTCATTCATATAGCCATCATCCCTGATAAAAGGGAGATAGCATCTAGGTCTTAACTCAGCATTTTTACTGAATGGGTGAGTGAGGTATGGTCATGACCATGGAGCAAAAAGAGTCACTCTAATGCTCTTTCCAATAAATCTGTACTAGATTTTACTAGCTACTTATTTCCCTGCAAGCAGCCCCTTAAGGTATTTTGTGATCTGTTGGTCTCTTTTCCCCAGGAGGTTACCCCAAAGCCTGTTGTGATCTCCACCCCAACGCCTACCATTGTACGCCCTGGGTCCCTGCCTCTCCACTTGGGCTATGATCCACTTCACCCAACCCTTCCCTCCCCAACCTCTGTCATCACACAGGCTCCACCATCCAACAGGCAGCTGGGGTAAGTAAAGAGCAGACAGAAATAATGAAGTCTGAATCTTTTTTCTTTTTTTTTTCTCATTTCAAGTTTTTAATGAAAGTTGTATATAGGATTACATTATTCCTACATCTTCTCAATTGTTTCTTCCTTGCATTTGCCCTTTGCCTTTCATACTTGCTGGGATTTGGCTTTACGTTCAAGGATTTTTTTGCGGTCTTTGTCCAGCTTTAGTCTAGTGATGACCACCTTGCTGGGGTGAATGCTCACATGAACGGTTGTACATTAGCTTTCTCTTGTTGCACTCATTCAGTGTAGGGGACATATTTCTTCCTGTAAACCTGGACTATGCCAGTCCAGTTTGCTGCCTTTTGTAGTGTCCTCTCATAACCTGAACTTCATCATCCTTTTGGATGGGCATGGATCAAACATTGTACTTCTGTCTCAGTTCTTCGGAAAGAGGAGAAGATATAATCTTCCTGCAAATGTAAGAAGGTGCATTGAAATGCCTTTTACAGTTCTTGTTCTGGTCAGAAGTCAAAAAAACTTCATTTTGACTCCTGGTGCCTTTGCAATGGCCACAAAAGGGAAGAGCTGAATCTTTTTCTACTTTGTGAAATTATTTGCTACAACAGGCACTGTTTTTTAATACTCAAGGAACATGAATCACTGATATTGTCTCTCAAAATAAATAAAATTTCCCCCTGTAAACAGATTCCTTTACCTTTCAGGTAGACCAGCAAATATTTATTTGAGGGTAATGCTTTATTAATTTGGATGTTTAATACTTCTTAGATCCAAAAGAAGAATCCTTAAAACTTTAGGAAGTTCAACATAATGGTGGAAGCCACAGAGGAACCTATATTTAGTTCTTGGCTTCAATCTGTAGAAGTTTATTAGAGCACTACTGAATGAGGGGCTGAAACCCATTAAGTCATCTTTTTTCAGTGTTTCCCTCAGTTTCAGTTAGGATTCTTGATCTTTGATACCCCTACTTTTGTGTGTTTCTCTGTTTGTCTTCACTCCTGGCACAACCTGTACAGATTTCACAGTGGGCTGATTTACCCCTAGTTATCTATTGAGTTAAGAGATTATTGTCAGGATTTAGCCTTTTGAAGCTTACTGTTCTGTGGACTCACTAGGGAAAATACAAAGAGACATCTTTTTGGACAAGGCAGAGCAAAATGTAGAAAGGAAAAAGAGAAGCTTATTCATATTTGGCTATCACATGACATAATTCAGCTTTGCAAAATGCCAACTTTGGTCCACGTCCCCCTCACCTAAGGCAAGACAGAATTTATACATGGCTGTGATGGAATGTTTATTTAATTGTTCAAAACTCTTCATAGGATTAGCCAGCACCCTGGCTGGTGTGGCTCAGTGGAATGAGCATTGGTCTGTACACCAAAAGTTCACTGGCTCAATTCCCAATCAAGTCACATGCCTGGGTTGCAGGCCAGGTCCCCAGTTGGGGACATGCAAGAGGTAACTGATTGATGTCTCTTGCACATCACTGTCTCTCTCCCTCTTTTTCTTCCTGGTTCCCCACTCTCTAAAAATAAATAAACAAAATCTTAAAAATAGGATTAGCTTCTCATCCATTGAGTTCACTGGTGTTTGCTTAAATTTGCAAGGTATAAAAAGAACTTGTAGCAGGACTTCCAGCCAGGATGGAGGCATTGGTAGACACGCTGTGCCTCTTCTCACAACCAAAAGAAGGACAACAATTTAAAAACAAAAAACAACCAGAACTGACAGAAAATCAAACTGTATGGAAGTCCAACAACCAAGGAGTTAAAGAAACATCCATCCAAACCAGTAAGAGGGGCGGAGATGGGCAGCTGGCAGAGAGGACTCACAGCAAAGTGGCGGCTGGCGGACCCAGTGAGGCGGCAGATTGTGGAACGGGACGTACAAGGCTGCAGCTGGCTGGCAAGGCAGCAGTGGGTGGACCGGGTGAGGCAGTAGATTGTGAACCAGGCAGTCCCACACTCGCACACAGATAAACCAGGGGGAACACCTGGAGAGCGAGACAGACCTTGAAACCCAGGGTCCCGGCGCGAGGAAATAAAGCCTCAAACCACCAATTAAAAACACCTGTGAGGGTTGAGGCGGCAGCAGGGGAAACTCCCAGCGTCAAAGGAGAGTTTGTTGGAGAGACCTACTGGGTCCTAGAATGTACACAAGCCAACCCACTGGGAATCAGCACCAGAAGGGCCCACTTTGCTTGTAGGTAGTGGGGGAAGTGACTGAAATCTGGCAGAGAGTGGAGCAACCAGCACTGTTCCCTCTCAGACCCCTTCCCCATATACAGCGTCACAATCCAGCGACGTGGGTTGCCCTGCTCTGGTGAACAACTAAGGCTTCGCCCCTTACACATAGCAGGAGCACCAAGACAAAAAAAAATGGCCCAAATGAAAGAACAGATCAAAGATAAAGAACAAATACAACTAAGTGATGAAGAGATAGCCAACCTCTCAGATGCACGGTTCAAAACACTGGTAATCAGGATGCTCACAGGATTGGTTGAATTTGGGTGCAAATTAGATGAAAAAATGAAGGCAATGCTAAGTGAAATAAAGGAAAATGTACAGGGAACCAGTAACAATGGGAAGGAAACCGGGACTCTAATCAATGATGTGGACCAGAAGGAAGAGAGAAACGTTCAACCAGAAAGGAATGAAGAAACAAGAATTCAAAAAAATGAGAGGCTTAGGAACCTCCAGGACATCTTTAAACACTCCAACATCCAAATTATAGGGGTGCCAAAAGGAGAAGAGGAAGAGCAACAAATTGGAAGTTTACTTGAACAAATAATGAAGGAGAACTTCCCCAATCTGGGGGAGGAAATAGACTTCTAGGAAGTCCAGGAAGCTCAGAGAGTCCCAAAGAAGTTGGACCCAAGGAGGAACACACCAAGACACATCATAATTACATTACCCCAAGATGAAAAATAAGGAGAGAATCTTAGAAGCAGCAAGAGAAAAGAAGACAGTTACCTACAAAGGAGTTCCCATTAAGACTGTCAGCTGATTTCTCAGAAGAGACCTTGCAGGCAAGACAGGGCTGGAAAGAAGTATTCCAAGTCATAAAGGCAAGGACCTACATCCAAGATTACTCTATCCAGCAAAGCTTTCATTTAAAATGGAAGGGCAGATCAAGTGCTTCTCAGATAAGGTCAAGTTAAAGGAGTTCATCATCACTAAGCCCTTATTGTATGAAATGTTAAAGGGATTTATCTAAGAAAAAGAAGATAAAAAACAAGTACAGTAAAATGACAGCAATCTCACAGTTATTAACAACCACACCTAAAACAAAAACAAAAGCAAACTAAGCCAACAACTGGAACAGGAAGAGAACCACAGAAATGGAGATCACATGGAGGGTTATCAACAGGGGAGTGGAAGGGGGATAGAGGGGGAAAAGGTACAGAGAATAAGTAGCATAAATGGTAGGTAGAAAATAGACGGGGAAGTTAAGAATAGTATAGGAAAGGTAGAAGCCAAAGAATTTATATGTATGACCCACAGACATGAACTAAAGTGGGGGAGTGTTGCCCTGGCTGGTGTAGCTCAGTGGATTGAGCACGGGCTGTGAACCAAAGAGTCACTGGTTCGATTCCCAGTTGGGGCACATGCCTGGGTTGTGGGCCAGCTCCCCAATGGGGGCCGTGTGAGAGGCAACCACACATTGATGTTTCTCTCCCTCTCTTTCTCCTTCTCTTCCCCTCTTTCTAAAAATAAATAAATATATTAAAAAAGAAATGCTGACACTATGTGAGGATGCAACCCAATCTAGGTTAAAAAAATAAAATAAAATAAAGGGAGGGAATGTGGGTGAGAGAGGATGTGCAGGGTGGAGGGGAATAAAGGGGAGGAAATGGGACAACTATAATAGCATAATCAATAAAATATATTTAAAAAAATAAAAAGAAATAATAAGAACTTGTAGCATTCCCTGCTTTCTTCCACCTCATGAGGGTGTCAAGATTTTATAATGGTGCCCTTTAGCTTCCCTAACTAAAAAAGACTAGAAAATCTGCAGAATTATAGGAGAAGGATCCAAAGGCAAAGGAGTCTGTATTATGAGCATTTCACTTCATGTATCCTCTAGGTCTCCCACTGGCTCCCTTCCTCTCGTCATGCATCTTGCTAATGGACAGACCATGCCTGTGCTGCCAGGGCCTCCGGTACAGATGCCTTCTGTTATATCGGTAAGCTCTTTCATAGGGACAACCAGCCCTACCAACACACAATCCCTCCCTTCCACCTGAATGCTCATAAACGCACACAAGCCCCAGGGAAACGTGGGCTCTGGTCTGTCTTAGTTGAGCATGGCAGCCTGCCCAAACACTTCACTAACCTCTGCCAATCCAGTGCTATGGAACACTAGACAAAGACTCATCTGGACAATTGGCTCCTGGTCTAGAAATTAATCTTGCCAGCCTGCTGATTGGTTGATTTCACTTGGCACTTAGCACCTCCCAAATTGCTCACCACTTTCTTCAGTATACAGCCCAGCCTTTTCCATAGAAATTGTCATAGCCCTGAAGGATTAGATTCCCTACACTATTGTGCTCCATGGAAGAGGGCATTTCCCAGGATCCCTGTATACCCTACATAGGCAGGTTGCACAGGAAAGCCCTAATGTGCCAATCTCAAAATCATAGCACTTTGAGGAAACTTTTGCCCCAAACAATACTATTATGTTCTTTTCTGGTTTTTCTTCCTTCTCTTGATCCAGCTGGCCAGGCCTGTGTCTATGGTGCCCAACATTCCTGGTATCCCTGGCCCACCAATTAACAGCAGTGGTTCCATTTCTCCCTCTGGCCACCCTATGCCATCAGAAGCCAAGATGGTGAGTACATTCCAGCCTGGGGCGACATTGGCTCTTTCTGAAAGAAGTAATACCAGCCTAGGTTTTTCAAGTATGGCAAGTGAGGGAACCTTCTGGGAATTGGCAAAGCAAAAGACACCCTGTTGTGACATCTAAAGAAAAAAAGACCCTGATTTAGGATTCCCACCTCCTCTCTTCCACCTTTGGAGCCTGGTACATAGACCATGGCAGTGAAGAGGCAGCACAGATTGTTTGGAATGGAACACTTGCTGTTTCAGTTCCAGGGTGACAGATGGAGGGTGGATGAGTGGGCAGGAGAGCTGGCCAGGAGGTGAATAGCTGCGTAACCAGTAGCTGGCCTCATTCCAAGAGAGAGCTTTCATCTGGACTCTATTGCTTCAACAACCCCCACCCTCCAACTGTGCCCAGGATAATAGCCAGGGAATGGAGTAGGCATTTTAGGGCTCCAGGTGCACATTCTCTCTCCCTGTCATTTTTTTTAAAAAATTCCTCTGTTAAGGGCAAATTGGGGTTGAAATTTTAGCTATCTATAAGTTCAGTAGTGATATCTAAGCCACTCTTTCCCACCCTTGATAAAATCTCACCCTTAAGCTTTTTTTCCTTATCTTTCCCCACAGAGACTAAAAGCCACCCTAACCCACCAAGTCTCCTCAATCAATGGTGGTTGTGGAATGGTGGTGGGTACTGCCAGCACCATGGTGACAGCCCGTCCTGAGCAGAGCCAGATCCTCATCCAGCACCCTGATGCCCCATCCCCTGCCCAGCCACAGGTCAGTTGGGCCCTTGGGTGAGAGAACCAGCTATCTCAACATTGCTTTTTATGTCCTGTGTTTTTTAAGGAGCAAAAAAATTAGAGAAGATTGGATTTCATCTTTCTGGGCATCTTCCTGTGCTTTTGTTCTTGTTGACAATTTGACAGTAGCAAAATGTGCCATTCTTTATCCACCCTTATGTTATACTTAAATGTAAACAGACTAGATGGTACAGAACTCTCAGAGGGTCTTAATTTTTGTTTTTTGTTTTTATCTGTATGTGAATGATATATCTGTGGAACCCTCTGGAATGTCACAGATCTTCACTTCAGACTACTTTGTGCACCATACAAAGGAGGTTCTTCTAGTCTCTTTCCCATCTATTAAGTCTTAAAAAAAAACTTGGGGGACTTCTGGCCAAGATGGAGGCATAGGTAGACACACAGTGCCTCCTCCCACAACCAAGATAGGGACAACAATTTAGAAACAAAATAACAACCAGAACTGACAGAATATTGAATTGATGGAAGTCGGACACCCAAGGAGTTATTTTACACACAGTCATCCAGATCGGTAGGAGGGGCGGAGCCAGACAGCCAGGCGCGAGTTGTGGACAAGAGAGCAGAGAGTGTTGGGACCTGACGCATAAGTCAACTAAGGCGAGCAAGACCGCAGCGGGCAGACCCTGGGTGCACAAGCAGCGGCAGCTGGCAGACCCTGGCCGAGGGGTGCAACCGGCAGACCCAGCAAGATGGCAACTGTGAAGCAAGGCACTGCCCGCAACCCAGGGTCCCAGTGCTGGGAAATAGAGCCTTGGGGCACTGATTGGAAAGGAAAGTCCCAGGGAGTGCACAAGCTCACCCACATGGGAACTGGCACCAGAGGGGCCCAGTTTGCTCAGGGGAAGCAGCAGAAGGGACTGAGGTCCGACTGAGAGCAGAGCAAGGACCACTGTGCCTTCTCGGACCCCGCCCCCACATATAGCGTCACAACCCAGCCACTGGGGTGCCCCGCCCTGGTGAACTCCTAAGGCCCCGCCCCTCACTACAGGAGCTCGACAAGACCAAAAACAACAACAACAAAAATAAAACAGCAAAAAGATGGCTCAAACAGAAGAAGAATTGAAAGCCCCAGAACCCATCCTTTTAAGCGACCAAGTGATAGCCAACCTATCAGATGCACAGTTCAAAGCACTGGTGATCAGGATGCTCACAGAACTGGTTGATTTTGGTCACAAAC
>CM052539.1:46419599-46433741 GCA_028533065.1 Trachops cirrhosus
TTCTTTTCTGGTTGTATGTTTTCTTCTTCCTTCTGGTCCACTCCAACGATGTGAGACCCATCTTTCATTCCATCACTATTGGTTCCCAGTGCATTTTTCTTCATTTCACTTATTGTAGCCTTCATTTTTTTCATCTAGTTTGCGACCAAAATCAACCAATTCTGTGAGTATCCTGATCACCAGTGCTTTGAACTGTGCATCTGATAGGTTGGCTATCTCTTGGTTGCTTAAAAGAATGGGTTTTGGGGCTTTCAATTCTTCTGTTTGAGCTATCTTTTTGCTGGTCTTTTTTTCCTTTCCTGTTTTGTCTTTTTTGGTCTTGTCCAGCTCCTGTAGTGAGGGGCGGGGCCTTAGGAGTTCACCAGGGCGGGGCACCTCAGTGTCTGGGTTGTGATGTCGTATGTGGGGGCGGGGTCCGAGAAGGAACAATGGTGCTTGCTCTGTTCTCTGTAGGACCTCAGACACTTCCACCGCTTTCCACAAGCTAACTGGGCCCCTCTGGCACCAATTCCGGTGTGGGTGGGCCTGTGCCCCCTGCGGGACCTTCCTTTTCAGTCAGTGACCCAAAGCTCTATTTCCTGGTGCTGGGACTGAGTTGTGCCCAGTGCCTTGCTTCACAATGGCCGCCTTGCTGGGTCTGCTGGTTGCCAACCCCTGGCCGGGGCCCACCAGCCAACGCCGCTTGTGCGCCCAGGGTCTGCCTGCTGCAGTCCTGTGCGCCACCCCAGTTGCTCAGCTCTCTGCTGCGAGTCCCTGGCCCGGCCCGACTCTGCCCCTCCTACCTGTCTGGATGAATGCGTCTTTTTTTAAATCCCTGGGTATCCAACTTCCGTACACTTCAATTTTCTGTCAGTTCTGGTTGTTACTTTGTTTCTATATTGTTGTTGTCCCTATCTTGGTTGTGTGAGGAGGCACAGTGCGTCTACCTATGCCTCCATCTTGGCCAGAAGTCAGAGGATGCTTTGTAGTTGAGGAAATAAAACTAACAAACGTAAATAACTTCATAATATACAAAAATAATCAGTGTCATATGCAGTAGAGAATAAAATTATTGCAGAAATAAAGACAAATTACTGGCAGAGTAGTTAGGAGGTTTTCAGAATAGAGACTTGAGCTGGGCCTTAAAGAATGGCTTTAGGCAGTAGAGAGAAGATAAGATTTAGAAGATAAGAGGAGTAAGGCAGGTGAAGGCATAGAGGCAGGGAATGGAGACCATGAATACAGGTCAGGAGAAAAAGGTAAATCTAGGTCAAAAGATAATAATGTTAGGTATTTAAGTTGTATACAAAGTTAGGCAGATACCATGGGACTAGGTTATAGAAAGCCTGAAATCTAAGTGTAAATTTCCTTAAAGAGGAAATGGGAAGATAATGATAGATTTTGAGCCAAGGAGAAGAATTTAAGGAAGACTGGTTTTTCAATAGGAGGGAAGGTGAAGTATAATGAGATACCAGTCAAGGAGAGAGACCAGCTAGGAGACTATAGAGCATAATGAGGGTGGTGGCAGGAAGAGCAGGATGGAACAGAACAGAGAAAACTTGATGAAAAAAATAAAATAACTCAAGATTTTGAGAATACTGTCACTGAATAATAAAGGAGAAAGAATTAGTTTAAGGGACAAAGATATAAATTCAGTTGCTGACACAAATATTTGAATGACACAAAGACAGCTTAGAATACATGTGAGACACAAGGTCTTAATTTACAAATATGAGAATTACCAGCCTAGACAAGATAGCTGAAGTCATATGCAGTGGGATGAGCACTCTAGAACAGCATGCAAAGAATAACAGGAACACACGTTCTTTCCTTGGTACTGTCCTGTCTCAATTTCTCTTACTACTCCTAGAGACTCAGCACAGGCCTTTCCATACATCTGTATCCTCTCCAACTTGATAACCTTGCTTAATATTTACCTCTTTCATAAACTGTCTATGATTAATCCCATTTAATATTAATTCTTAGTATTTTTATTGTTTGTATTATTTACTTATATTAGACTACAAATACTAAAATTATTTTCATGAATATATGCCCTGACTTAATGAATTTAAGTGTGTAATATCTATATATGTTATCTATACCCTATTCACTCTTCCCTAAGACCTCCCCCAGGCTTTCTTTTTTTTTTTAAAGTTTAAAATAGTTTTTATAAGGATATGTTGTAACATATGTAATGACTGTTCACTCTACAAAATCTTGATCATAGAGCTTATGATACACCTAGTCAGCAATAGCACCCAGGTTTTCCAAATTGTCAGTCATCATTTTTCACTTCGACTTCTCATTAGCTGCTTTCTGCTTTAGTTGCATGATCTCAAGAGTGCTTTTGTTTTCTCAGAGAGGTAGTCAAGCTATCCTCTTTTCTTTTTCCTTTACTAATTTCCTGGGATTTCCTCATGTTTTTCTGGTGGGCAAGTTCTCGCTGATTTCCACAGGCCATGTGGACCAGTGGAACGAGCCTGGGAAGAGAGCAAGCAACTCAGAAAAGGAACAGCCTCCTCGCTGGCTCAGCAGAAGTCCTCCCCTCAGGCTTTCTTAAGTACCACTAATGATGTGTCCCCATTCATGTCCTTTTCTAGGAATTATAATCTACAAGTTCCTAGCAAGATGCCTGGTGCACACAGTAGATATTCAGGCAATATTTGCTTATATAATAAGGGATATGAGATCTGAAAGGGCAAGACACTTTCTTCAAGTATAGAAGTATGGAGAGAGGTTAAATACTTAGGTAAGCTTCTTAACTCAGGCTAAATCAGAACCCCTCATGGTATCAAAAGAAAAGGCCCACTTTGTTTTTTTTTTTGTTGTCCTATGTCTGTTTAGCTGAAAATGGCATAACAGAACTGTTGCATGGGCCCTGGCAGGGTGGCTCAGCTGATTGGAGCATTGTCCCAATGCACCAAGGTTGCAGGTTTGATCCCCAGTTAGGGAACATACAAAAATCAAGCAATAAATGCACCTAAAGGTGGAATGATAAATCAATGTTTCTCTTATTTTTTTTAATTTTTAAAGATTTTATTTATTTATTTTTAGAGAGAGTGGAAGGGAGGGAGAGAGAGGGAAAGAAACATCAATGTGTGGTTGCCTCTTGCACACCCCCCACTGGGGACCTGGCATGTGCCCTGACTGGGAATCAAACCAGAGACCCTTTGGTTCTCAGGCCGCACTCAATCCACTGAGCCACACCAGCCAGGGCCAATGTTTCTCTCTTTCTCTCTCCCCGCCTTTTTCTCTCTTTGTCTAAAATCAGTAAATAAAAAAATGTTTTTTAATATTTTGTTCTTCATCTACATCAATAAATTTAAAAAAATTAATAATAATAAAAAAAGAACTGTTCCAGGGTTTGAAAGAGGTTGCTAAGAATGGTCCCTTGAGATGGCATACGTAAACAAGACAATAACTAAAACAACCAGTGAGAGGTTCCAGGTCACTCAAATTGGCTTAAAAAAGTCCCATGAACAAAATGTCTTGTTTGAGCTTTGGAAATGTGCCCTGAATGGTGTCTGGGTTCACAGGGAAAGCTGAATTTACGAACTGACATTCTGCCTGCTCCGGGAAAACCGACACCCAGTGAAAAAGAAGCAGCCAGACTAGGTCAGCTTCCTTGCTTTTGTTCACCACTTCACTGTGGGTAGGGAGAAATGTCAAAGGCATCTTTTGTCTATAAATCTTCCAAAGTCTTAAAAAGAAGGCAAGGAGGGATAGACAAAACCTCAATACACCTACCCTCAAAAACCACAGAACCCAATCTTGTATTAAAAACAGAGAGGAGAGGGCACAATAGAAACTTGGGAGCTTTTAGTGTTCCTTTTTCCTGATTAAATGCAGATCACATAAGGGCTCTTAATGGGAGAATGGGACTATTGCTCCCAGTACATCTGGTCCCTGGTATTAATCTTAACTGTCTGGTCATATCAAGGCACGTGGCTTCTGGGGCAGCAAATACCTGCAATGATGACTGAGTCAGTTCGAGCGGGGCCAAATTTCAATGTCATCTCATGCTTGTGTTTATGAACTGCCAGGTGGTCCTCGTTTGTAAATCTCTGAAATGAAACAGAAATGGAGATGTGAAAAAAAAAAAAGTAATTCAGTGCTCTTTTAAAATGTCCTACCAAACATCCTGCAATAAGGTTGGTCGTTGGAAAAAGGGACTGCACAGGGAATGGAAAAAAGAAAAAATCTGAAGTGATGGAAAAGGAGAGGTGATGGATTTAAAAAGAGAAAATGGGGAAGGAGAAAAAGAGGCACTAGAAAGCTGGGAGGAGAGAGGAAGGGGAAGACTGTAACACCAACTGCTCTGTAATATTAAGTCCAAATGAGAGAAATGGACAGATTGTTGCTGAAGTGGGGTCCAGGCAGGAGGCTCCAAATGAAAAAAAAAACATTAAGGCAAATTCATAGTGAACAAGGGGAAAATAATTTTTAATAATAATAATAAAGAAAAAAGAAGGAAAAGGCTGGACACTCGGTCATCACAAAAATAGGAAATTCAGAATTAAGCTCTCTAGGTGGGGCTGAATTGGACTATTTATGAGGGGGCTAACAGGGAGATAAATTATGCAGGATTAAGAGAACCATTTAACTTCCTGGCCCCCACAATGCTGCAGCAGGCGCCTGCTCAGCTATTTGGCTCAGGGTTTTAATAAGTCGGGATGGAGCTGTGGAGGACAGAGGCCCAACGGCCAGCAGTAATGGCACACACCAACCTTATTGGCCAAATGCTGTCTCCCCTCACTGGGCAGCCAGCCTGGGCTCTGTCAGCCATAAAAGGGCCAGTACAATGCTGCTGGCTATGAAATGGCAGACTAAAAGTACAAGCAAAAAAATTTTTTGTTAGGGTAGGGAAAAGCTTGTAGGTAGGATGAGGGGAAGGGAAAAGGAGATGGTATAGACATTTTATTTATTTAGGGGTTTGGGTGAAAGGACAATGGAAAGGTGAGGCTAGGTTTGCCTCATCTTATGACTAAGTTAGACAGGGTTACTGGACAATAATTTATGCTCTGACCTGCTCTTTAGTAGGGGGAGGTGAAGAGAACAGATGAACAGTAGTAATTCAAAAGAATGATACCCTCAAAATTCCCTTTGGGGCTGGTTGGCCATGTTCCTACATTAAAATATGCCTACAACACATAACAGCTTGGAAGCTGCAGTTTTTCACAGTTCCTTCACCAGCCAGGCTCTGAAACATGGTTCTACTTGTCTTTTTGTTTCTAAAAAAATAACTGGTTAGTTCCCTCTTTTTATTCTCCTCATTCGATATACATTTCCCACCAAACACTCTAACTTTAGACCTCTTTTCTATAGCCTTTCATGCCTATAAACTAGACTGTTGTTGGCCCCATCCTAGGTCCTATCCAGTCAAGAAAGCAACACTAAACTGAATAGGTTCCTTTATTTTACCTGCCAGTAGCTTTCCCCAAATTTTCTCTGAGCCCCTCTCACAACTAAAGCCAGCTTAAGATCTAAAACCCTTCTAGATTAGGCCTAAAGGCCTGAAGGGCAAAGGGAAATTTCAATTGCAAGTATGAAGAAGCAAGAGGAGTAAAACAGTCAAAGAAGAATGCCTTAGTGGTTTCCAATGGATCTGGGACAAAACTGAATAAAGTGGGGAAATTTAGCCAAGAACTTTCATGTTTTCTCCTGTTGGTTAACCCTAGGCATCAACTTTTTCCATCACAGATTTTTTTTCCACAAGGGAAAAAAGATGGGGTGGGGTGAGAAAGGAGGAAGTAATAGTCTGTTACCCAGGCGTATGATATTTGTTGGTTAAACAAGTCACTGTAAAGGGTCTGAGATTGCCAGGTATTCGGTAAAAGGGGATAAGAGGACCAGCCTACACTGGAGAAAAAGCATCGTTTTTGGAGGGCTAAGAATAGTAGTGGATTAGACAGGAATACAAATTTTCAAAATGAATAGGAAATGTTATAAAAATATTTTTCAAAAATATGCTTTATAAGTGCTTCAAGAAAATTTCATGTAGGTAGGTGGCTTAGTAAATTTTGCACAATGTTCTAGAATCTAGAAGACTGACTTTCAAACAGAAAGTCTTTTTCTATGATCAGAAATACAGTTTGTTCAAAACTGAGCTGGGAGAAAGATTTTAAACATCAGGTTTTGCTCTGGTTAGGACTGTTTAATATTTTAAAAAGCAACTCCCCTTTTTTTACAACTTTGCTGCACAGTCCTGACTTGGTTTATTTGTCCTCTAGTTCTTATTCACCCTCTACTCCTTTCCATGACATCCTGTTCTCTCTTGAACTATTTTTTCCAAATCCAAAGTTGGGGTTTGAAGAGAACTAAAGGTAGCTGAAGAGATCTCCCACCATCAGCATCTCAGAGGGTTTGGTAACTGTGAACATGGATAGAAAAAAAAATCTTAATTCTCACTACACTGTAACTGAAATTTAACATGCTTAATTCATAATAGCAATCACATATTTTCACATCACATTACAACCCATTAGATCTCAAAATATCCTTTATACTTATCATTACTTTGAAATTATGATAATCACCAGAACCACCATCAGAATTTGTTATTCAATGGATTAATAAAAAAGCATGTATATTACATATCAAATATTTAAAAAATGTTTTTGACAACTGTATTTCAAAATAATGGGTTTCCTTTGTAATCCTATGTATTTTATTAATTTTTTAAAAAGATTTTTAAAATTTTATTTATATTTACAGAGAAGGGAAGGGAAGAAGAAAGACAGGGAGCGAAACATCGATGTGTGAGAGATAGATGAGAGATACATGGATCAGTTGCCTCTCACATGCCCCAAACTGGGGTACTTGGTCCGAAACCCAGGCATGTACCTTGACTGGGAATTGAATGGGTGACCTTTCAATTGGTTAATGAGTGGCACTCAATCCACTGAGCAACACTATGCAGGGCTATTTTATTAATTTTAAAACATTAGCCCTGGTTGGTATAGCTCAGTGGACTGAGCACCAGCATTCGAACCAGAAGGTTGTGGGTTTGATTCCCGGTCAAGGCACATGACTGGGTGGCAGGACAGGTTATGGGTTGGGGGTGTGTAACAGGCAACTGATCGATGTTTCTCTAGCACCTATTTCTCTCTCTCTCTTTATCCCTCTCTTCCCCTCTCTCTAAAAAGAAATAAAATATTAAAAAAATTATTCTCAGAAGGGGTTCATGAGCTTCACTAAACTCTCAAAGGGGATCATGACTCCATAAAAGTTAAGAATCCCTGACTAAATCAGGTAGTGTACTTCAGAGGAGGAGGAGCCAAATGGGACAGACGAATTTTAAGAAGCAGGGCTCCAATCACCTCTCTCTTCTATTTCTAACACAATTCCTACATGGCTAGAGTAGAAAGGGAAGAATTAAAGTTTACAAGAGCTTTTTTTCAAAGTGAATGTCAATCTGGCTATTATTCCATATTCCCTCTCATTTATTAAGAGTTAACTCTTAATTCTCTAGATCAGTCTTGAACTGCATGCCTAGGAAACTATCCCTCTGAAAGCAAATTCTCAATTAAAATATCTAAAATTATTATTATTTTGAGAGATGGGGTCTCACTATGTTGCCCACACTGTAGTGCAGTGGCTATTCAGAGGAGGAATCCCACTACTGATCTGACATCCCATCTGCATAGTGTACTACAGCCCAGAATTCCTGGGCTCATGTGATCCTCCTGCCTCAGTCTCCCCGGTAGCTAGGACTATAGGTGCACACCACTGTGCCCAGCTTTCTAGGATTATTAAGTTATGAGTATTTTGATTAAAAAATATATATATTATTCTATTGAATTAAAATGAGCTACCCCCCAAATTTCCTTTTTGAATTTTTGCCTACCGATAATCTAGCTATCCCATTTATTAATACCCTTACTGGGTCTTCCTTTGTTGTTTGGTTTTACCTATGACGAATGTTTTGGCAAATAACCACTCAGGGAATATTCACTCTGGCTGTAGGGCAAACAATGACAATTTTCAATAAGTGTGTAGATATTAACAATCTCCAAGACACAGAGGCCATTCAAAATGAGGGCTGAAGAATTTGAGTCATACTGGATCAAAAAGGCAGTTTATATACCTTAGGAGAGGATCTGTATGGTAACACAGGTTTAGTGTCTTATTTGCCCTAGTAAATGAATCAGGACAGTGTCTTAGCATAAAAGGGGGGGGTAAGTATTTATTATGTGCTAATTTCCACTGTATCTAGATACCAAGGTGCTTTATATTGGCCCCACCCAATATGGCAGCCACTAGCCACAAGTGGCTGTTGAGCACTTGACATGTTGCTAGATATATTGTAAGTTAAAACACACACTGGATTTTGAAGACTTTATCCAAAAAAAAAAAAAAAAAAGAAAGAAAAAGAGAATGTAAAATACCTTATTAATTTTATGTTGATTACATGTTGAAATGATATATTGGATATATTGGGTTAAATAAAATATATATTACTATTTTTAAAATTTATTTATCTTGAGAGAGAGAGAAGAAGGGGAGGAAAAGGAAGGAGAGGGAAGGAGGTAGGGAGGGAGGGGTAGCAAGAGAGACAAAGAGAGTGAGAGAAACACCAATTTGTTGTTCCACTTGTTTATACTTCATTGGTTGATTCTTGTATGTGCTCTGACTGGGGATTGAACCCATAACCTTGATGTATCGACATGACGCCCCAACCAACTGAGCTACTTGGCCAGGGCAATAAAATATATTATTAAAATTAATTTTACTTCCTTACTTCTACTTTTTAATGTGGCTTCTAGAAAATTTCAAGTTACATATGTGGTTTGCATTAGTGGTTTGTATTATATTTCTTTAAAACAGCTCTGATCTAGATAATATGTTCAAAGCTGTAATAGGAATTTTAATTATATGCCAATCTTGACTCTTCCTCCCACCCCCAAACCCATTTTCCCTAAATGTAATTTATACTATATGGCAGTGGCTCTCAACTAGGGGCAACTCTGCCCCCTCCCAGAGGACATTTGACATGTTTGCTTGTCACAACTGGGGAGATGCTACTGAATTCTAGAGGGTAGAGGCCTGGGATACTGATAAATATCCTATAATGCACAGGACAGCTCCCCAAAACAAAGAGTTATCTGACTCAAAATGTCAATTGTGTCTCTGCTGAGAAACCCTGCTACAAGTTAATAGGGAAAGAAAGAAACAAACAAAAAGGCTTTTTTTAGTTTCCTTTACCAAACTGTCAACACATGTTTTTGGATCTGAAACTTGGAAGGAAAAAAACAGGCAGAAAACTCTCAACCTCACTTTATAAAATGGCTGATGTATTACAGATCTGCAAATACGGAAATTAGGAAGATGGACAAGGCATGGTAACTGGGAGATCAAATTAAATGGAATTCTCAAGTACTGCCTTGTTAGTAATAAAGAGAAAATAGAGAAGTAAACCAAAACAACTCTGGCTACTTCATATTTTCACTCCCCAATGGAGAAAAAAATTAGGGAGAGGGTTAGTTTAAGACATGTTAAGAAGCTCCCTGGCTGGTGTGGCTCAGTGGACTGAGTGCTGCTGGCCTATGAACCAAAGGGTCGCTGAACCAAAGGGTCGCTGGTTCAATTTCCAGTCAGGGCACGTGCCTGGGCTGTAGGCCAGGGCCCCCGTTGGGGGCATGTGAGAGGCAACCACACACTGATGTTTATCTCCCTTTCTTTCTTCCTCCCTTCCCCTCTTTAAAAATAAATAAATAAAATCTTAAAAAAAAAGAAATGTTAAGCAAAGTAGAGTATCAGGGCTATGTGGAAGTCTATCTGAAAACTGGTGTTAGTTGTGGAATTAGCAGGGAAATTTACAGTTTCTTAACAATTTTCCATAGCATATCTTTGGTAAAACCACTTTTTAGGAAGTTTCATTCTCACCCATCCTTCTGTGATAGGAGAATCTGGAATCCTACCAACTTGCAAAGTGACTAAATAAACAGACCTAAGTAAATGGTTAGGAATGACTTGAAGAACAAGGATGGTGAGAACTGTAATCAGGAATATGAACAATAATGAAGTCTTAAGATTTTTAATTTTTTTAAATTAATGTAAAACATACAAAATACAAATCTTAGGTGTACAATAAATACATTTTCCCTGTCAATAAATTTGTATAAACTTATATGCCTATGTAATCAGAACCCAGATCAAGATATGAAGGAGAGTGGAGGGATGGGCAAAAAAGGTGAAGGGGATTGAGAGGTATAAATTTCCAGTTATAGGCCTGGCTTGTGTGGCTCAGTGGACTGAGCATCATCCAGCAAACCAAAAATTCCTGGTCAGGGCACATCCCTGGGTTGTGGGCCAGGTTCCCAGTTAGGGTTGTGGTCCCCAGTTGAGGGGTGTGTGAGAGGCAACTGACTGATGTTTCTCTCCATCTCTTTCTTCCTCCCTTTCCCCCTCTCTAAAAATAAATAAATATTTTTAAAATTTTCTAGTTATATAATAAGTATGTCATGGGAATGTAATGTATAGCACAGGGAATATAGTTAATAATATTGTGATAACTTTGTATGGTGACAGGTTACTAGAATTGATGTGGTGATCACTTTGTAAGGGCTACAGATGTGGAATCATTATGTTATACACCTGAAATTAACATATTGTATGCCAACTATACTTCAATAATAATAAAAAGATCTCTCATGTCCTCAGACTTGCACTAGAAATAACAGTAATTATTATTATATTTCAGAAACTGAAGGTTTCATAAATATGAACAATAAGTGAAGTTAATAATTATTGGTTACTTCAAGGGAAAAAAAGATATGAGACATTTCAGGCACCTCAGAAGGCTCCCTCATACCCTTTTTTTCTTAAGCTTTTAAATAAAGTAATTACTTGAAACACTTAATGTAGTACTTGGCATACAGCATAGACTCAGCTAGTTTTTCCCTCCTTTCCCTTTTTTAATCTCAAGGTAGACAGGTTTTATAATAAAAATTAGTTTTTCTTTGCAAGATAATTCTAAACAAGTTAACATTTAGGGAGACTTTTTCTTTTCCTAACCCTGTTCATACTAGTCTCCCAGAAGCTTCTTGAAATAGCAGCACTAAACAGTACTGAAGAGAAGGCTCAGGGGTACTCGAGAACTCAGGCCAAACTAAAGCTAATTTTTGTCTATTGACTCTGAGCCAGGAGCAAGCATATGGGCATTAGAAATGTAATAGTTTCAAGCTAACTCCTTGTTAAAGTATTGTGACCAATGAAATTTCTGTGCAATATGCACTCAACCTCTAGCCAAATTCATTCCTGAAATGTTGTTTTTGGCTACCACAGCTCCAGTTTCTATGTGGATTTGCCTCACATTTAAAAATGCTCCTCTATACTGACCTATGATTAATGCACATCCCTTTCCTTGTTTTAGAAGAGTAGACCGAGGGAAGGAGACAAATCAGGACTCTTTAGTTATTAGGAAATGAACACTGAATGCCTAAACTATTAGGGAATAATACAAGGAGTTGAGTTCATATTTGTGATAGTTTGAACAATCATTTATGCTGAAACTGAACTATCCCCCGCCTTCTCTAGAGTTTCTGGGGTTGGCAGGGCTTCATGGACAGAATAGCTCTCTTTTACTACAGTATCAAGTATTTTGGGGCACATTTTGATGAAGGAAAATACTATGAAAAGTTAGAGAAAAATCTGAGAAACTATGAAGAGCAAGCTCTAGCACGGTGATATTGGTGCTGAGCAGGGTGGAAAGAGTAGCTTGACCTTTTTCAGAACACTATTTTAATCACTGCAATTAATCATAAGAGAGGGAACCCCCAAAACCTGGAATTATCTTCTGGAGGGTACTACAGGCTTCTGCCATTAGGTGAGTGTTTTAGGAACCCATCTGTATCAATGTACGAGCTGCCACTGTTGTGAGAGGCTGTCTATGTTTGGCTTCAGTGAATTTGTTTGAAGACCTTCTTAACACATTTGCCTATTTCATGATGGGTGATTTGTGAGTGCACCTGCCCACACTGAGCTGAGTGTTTAGCAGTTTTTGACCAAAACCAGCGGGATCCCCATGCTCTGCACTCTCTATTCACCTGATCTCACCCCAAGAGACTTTGTTCTGATTCCCCCAGATGAAGCAAGTCCTCAAAGGGAAGTGTTTTGCAGATGTGGAAGAGGTGAAACAAAAAATGGCAGAAGTGCAAAAAGGCATCAAAATCGATGAGTTCAAAAACTATTTTGAGCAGTGGAAAAAACGTCTTAAGAGGTATATTGCATCAAATGGAGAGTACTTTGAAGATGGCTTAAGTTTAAAAGATTTTGTTTATTTATTTTCAGAGAGGGGGAAGGGAAGGAGAAAGAGAGGGAGAGAAACATCAACAGGGTGCCTCTCACATGCCCCCAACTGGAAGACCTGGCCTGCAACCCAGGCATGCACCTTGACCGGAACCGAACCAGTGACCTGGAGACACTTCGGTTTGCAGGCTGGCCCTCAATCCACTGAGCCACACCATGCAGGGCAGCCACACCGGCCAGGGCTGAAGTTTAAACATGTAAGAATAAATACACAGACTTCCAGCCAAGATGGAGGCATAGGTAGACACACTGTACCTCCTCCCACAACCAAGATAGGGACAACAACAATTTAGAAACAGAATAACAACCAGAACTGACAGGAAAGTGAACTGTATGGAAGTCGGACACCCAAGGAGTTAAATGAGACACGTTCATCCAGACTGGTAGGAGGGGCAGAGTCAGGCAGCCAAGTGAGGGTCGTGGAGCAGAGGGCAGAGTGTTGGGACCTGATGGGTAAGGAAACCGGGGCGCACAGGACTGCAGTGGGTGGATCCTGGGCACGCAGGTGGTGGCTGGTGGGCCCCAGCTGAGGGGTGGCAACCGGTAGACCCAGCAAGATGGCAACTGTGAAGCAAGGCACTGCCCGCAACCCAGGGTCCCAGTGCTGGGAAATAGAGCCTTGGGGCACTGATTGAAAAGGAAAGTCCCACAGGGTGCACAAGCCCTCCCACACAGGAATTGGCACCAGAGGGGTCCAGTTTGCTCGGGGGAAGCAGCAGAAGGGACTGAGGTCCAACTGACAGCAGAGCAAGGACCATTGTGCCTTCTCAGAACCCGCCCCCACATACAGCGTCACAATCCAGCCACTGGGGTGCCCCACCCTGGTGAACACTTAAGGCTCTGCCCCTCATATGTAACAAGCATGACAAGACCAAAAAAAAACCAAAGAGGTGGCTCAAACAGGAGAACAATTGAAAGCCCAGAACCTATCCTTTTAAGCAACCAAGAGATAGCCAACCTATCAGATGCACAGTTCAAAGCACTGGTGATCAGGATACTCACAGAATTGGTTGATTTTGGTCACAAACTAGATGAAAAAATGCAGGCTACAATAAGTTTAATGAAGAAAAATGCACAGGGAACCAATAGTGATAGAATGAAAGATGGGTCTCACATCAATGGTGTGGATCAGAAGGAAGAAAAACATATACAACCAGAAAAGAATGAAGAAGTAAGAATTCAAAAAAATGAGGAGAGGCTGAAGAACCTCCAGGACATCTTTAAACGTTCCAACATCCAAATTATAGGGGTACCAGAAGGAGAAGAGGGAGAACAAGTGGAACAGATATTTGAATAAATAATAAAGGAGAACTTCCCCAATCTGGGGGAGGAAATAGACTTCCAGGAAGTCCAGGAATCTCAGAGAGTCCCAAAGAAGTTGAACCCAAGGAAGCACATACCAAGGCACATCATAATTACATTAGCCAAGGTAAAAATGAAGGAGAGAATCCTAGAAGCAGCAAGAGATAAGGGGACAGTCACCTATAAAGGAGTTCCCATCA
This sequence comes from Trachops cirrhosus, assembly GCA_028533065.1. NCBI lineage: Eukaryota > Metazoa > Chordata > Mammalia > Chiroptera > Phyllostomidae > Trachops > Trachops cirrhosus. The sequence continues at coordinate 46,433,393 of CM052539.1, forward strand.
GACTGTCAGCTGATTTCTCAGAAGAGACCTTACAGGCAAGGACGGGCTGGAAGGAAGCATTCCAAGTCATGAAAGGCAAGGACCTACATCCCAGATTGCTCTATCCAGCAAAGCTTTCATTTAGAATGGAAGGGCAGACAAAGTGCTTCTCAGATAAGGTCAAGTTAAAGGAGTTCATCATCACTAGGCCCTTATTTTATGAAAAGGGACTTATCTAAGAAAAAGAAGATAAAAAACAGGTGTAGTAAAATGACAGCAAACTCACAATTATTAACAACCACACCTAAAACAAAAACCAAAACAAACTAAGCAAACAACTAGAACAGGAACAGAACCACAGAAATGGAGA
>CM052539.1:46433841-46486346 GCA_028533065.1 Trachops cirrhosus
GTCCCCCCTTGTATATTCTGAAAGAAGAAACTGGGAGATCTTCAAAAGTCTTCATAAGGCTTTGTACCCTCACTGCAGTGCTTCTATTCCCAATGCAAGATATCATTTATGGTTGGAGAAGTAGGGGAAGGGAAAAGAAGGTAAGAGACTAAATACACACACCTCAAAGCCAATAAAACTTTTATCTGTACTGCAATCAATCCTGTGCTCCTGCTCTCTATTTCAAAATGCTGTTGTTTACTAAATGAGTCACACATCCTGCTTGGAATACTTCATGGCTCTTGAATGAATCATTTCAAAGTACAGAATTGTTCAACAAATAAATACAACTGCAGCAGCAGTTCATAGGCTGCATATGTGAGCAAGGTAATTTATAGAGGAAAATAAAAACAGGAAACTTCTTCCCAAAATACTCTAGAGAAAATGTTGTCAGGGGAATGATGGAAGACAAACTAAAGGGAGGGGGAAAACCCATGAGTTATACCTGAGGTAAATTCTTTCGTCTATTAATTGAGGAATTTTCTGTTTTGGCAAGGCTGTTTCAGTATCTTAAAGAGAAGATTCCAGCAGCAGACTAAATTAGTCCATTGTAAAAAGAAGAAATTTTGAGAGCAGAGGTATTACTTGATTGTTGGTCCAACAGTGAAACCATCTGGTAGAATATAAGCTCCTCAAGGACAAGCATCCCCATTTGTTTGTTCATGAAAGTATTCTAAGGATCTAGAACAGGATCTGCACACAGTAGGTACTTAATAAATATCTGCTGAATAAATGTCAACTAGCATAGCTCACTAAAGTGCTACAAAGCAATCCCCAACTACAAAGCTCCTGTCTGTGTGTACAGTAGTGGGAGAATTTTCATTGTCCATATCCAAAAGGAGAGTTGATATTTGAAATATCAGCTCTTTCCTATGGATCTAAAAGCTGGGCCAGCCAAGACCAAGAATACCCTAATAAAAGCAGTTTAGAATAAGAAACAAATAGAATTTCAAATATTAAGCCAACAGGAACAGGTCAAAATGATAGCAAAGGGTGAACTATCACAAAGAAAAACTAGGAAACCAATCTCATTTAAAATTGCATTGGACTTCCAGTGAAGATGGTGACACAGGTAAACACGGCTCACACGATGGGAAAGTCCCAACATGGGAAGCAACCAATCAGTGTCTCTCTCTTTCCCCCTTCCTCTCTGTCTGAAATCATTTTAAAAATATCCTCGGATGAGGATTAAGAAACCCACACAACTGGATTCCTCATTTTATAAAGTTACACTACTGTATCTAACAAGAGGAAAAGGTATTTTACAATCAGATCAACATACTGGGGGGAGGGGTTGGAAAAATATTAAAACCAGTCAACCTTGAATTGCTGGATCTTCATTATAATCTGGGATTAATATCAACACACTATTTTACATCATTTAGAACAATGACACAACTATTCTTCTAAGTAGCAGAAGTTTTAAACACTCACCCATACCTGAGCACTAATTTTTATCTTGGTTTCTTGTTCCCTCTTCCTGTTTATGACAAATGTGAAAAATCATGAGCCCCATAGGAAGTGTCTTGTGCCAAGTTAAGTTGCAGGTGCCCAATAAATCACAGCCAAAAGAAAACTGAGCTCCAAAGTTAATACAGGCCAACTCCAAGAGACTGGGCAGTGTAGGAAAGAGGGTGGCAAATATAATTTCTTACCAGTTTCAGTTGGGAAAGGTCTGATACTTTGTTTTTAAATGCTTACTATTTGATGGGATTGAGAAATACAATCTTACTTCAGGTTACGATGTAATTAGCCAAAGTCCTGGTCATCTCAACTTCATCTATAAGATTCTGTAGTATCACAGCAAAGTGGTAAGTGTATATCTTTCTCTTTCCTCTCTCTCTCCCTCTTTTAATTTTTTTTTTGGGGGGTGTAAAATACATATAACAAATTTACCATCGTAACCATTTTTTCCTTGTTGTTTTTTTATCCTCACCCAAGGACATTTTTCCACTGATTTAAGAAAGAGAGAGGTAGGCCCCCATTGTTTGCCCCCAAACATAAACTAATACTTCTTTTAAATACATTAGTCTCTTAAATTATGAGGAAAACAACATCTGAAGTTACTAATCATAGTTACAATAAATATTAGCTTTTGCACTAATATTTTTTTCTTTAGAAGTGTTAGTCTCTTAAATCATGTAGAAAGCAGAAAGTACAGTTAAAAAACCATTCTTACAATAATAATAGCTTTATACAATAATTTCCCAGGTATTTACCTTTCCTGAGATTTTTATTTCACCCTATAGCTTTGAGATACTGTCTACTATCCCCTCATTTCACTTTTCAGGACTCCTTTGAGCATCTCTTGCAGGGCAGGTCTAGTGGTCACAAATTCCCTCAGCTTTTGTGTACCTAGGAATGTCTTAATTTCTCCCTCACTTTTGAAGGACAATTTTGCTGGACAGAAGATTCTTGGTTGACAGTTTTTTCTCTTAGAACCTTCATACATTGGCCCACTGTCTTCTAGCCTCCAAAGATTTTTATTTTCTGTTCCTCACATTCAATTATTTCCACCTCCTATCTTCAAGTTTGCTGATTCTTTCTTCTGCCTGCTCAAATCTGCCTCTGAATCCTTCTAGTAAATTTTTTCATTTTGGTTATTGTACTTTTCAGCTCCAGAATTTCTTTTTGGTTTCTTTTCAGGTTTTCTGTTGATATTTTTGTTTTGTTCATATATTGTTTTCTTGGCTTTCTCCACAACTTCCTTTAGTTCTTTGAGCATCTTTAGGACAGTGGATTTAAAGTCTCTCTATCTAGTACATCTGCCACCAGGTCTTTTTCACAACAGCTTTTTTCTTTTGCATGGGTCATACTTTGCTGTTTCTTTGTATGCCTTGTGATTTTTTTTTTTGTTGAACACTGGACATTTGATTCTATTAGTAAAGTTATAACTCTGAAAAATCAGATTCTCCTCCTTCCCCAGGGTTTGCTGATTTTTTGTAATTGTTTTTGTGTTTTTAATTATTGCAGGGTGTCTCTGTGCCAAGGTTCAGCCTGAGGTGCACACTCAATGTCTTCTCAGGTCTTTATTGAGCCTTTACCTGGGCATGTGCAGTTATTTTCTAATTTTCCTCATATAGGCAATTGTTTTTGAATATCCTAGTTTTTAATGTCTGGCTCCTGAAAGTGGAAAAGTGAAAAGTGAAGGGGAGAAAAAAAGGTTCACATGTTTTAAATCCCCTAGAAGTCACACCAGCCAGACAGGAAGGGGCTTGTAACAATGTAGGAAGGAGCAACAAAATGGCCACTCACCACTTTGTCTATACCTCTGTGATTAGAAGCAATAATCAGCAGTCAGGGCACAGATACCTGATTATCTAGAGGACAGGGTCCCTTTTGCTCATCCTAGCTCCTACCCTCTGTATACAAGCTGCTCCAGGAACATATGCACAACTGCCTCACTGAGGACCGGCGATGGGGATGCATAGCTGCTTCTGCTCCTGCGCTAAATTGACTGAAATTAACCACAATTTACCTCCAATTCTTCCCCTGAAAGTTGCAAGCCTTCAGCAGATTGCAGAGCTCCAAAATAGTTTTATCAGACAGATTCTGCCAGTGCAATTGTTGTCTAGGTGAGGATACCAATTCCTTGCACTTCCTATTCTGCCACCTTTCCGGAATCCCTTTTTTTCTTTTAAATAATATTTGCTTATGACTTTTTCCAGTAAGGCCATAACTACATTGTGTCCAATGACTTTAATTGGAAATCCACATGGTTTATCAGGCCTCCCTGGTCCTGAAAAGACTGTTGTCAATTAATGCCTGGCATGCTGGATTGCTTAAGGGAAGAGCAGAAAAAGGGAAGAGGCAATAGGTTTGATGAAGGCACCACTGGTTTCTTAACCCACCCTCATTCCCAACCCTTCTTCCTTGTTTGTCTTTTACTATAAAAGCCAAAAGTCAGATAATCAGTTTCCCAGCTTCCCATGCAGCTAAGATTAAACCCGTCACAAACTTCAGGCCAATGGGACACAGACATCACTGCAGGGGTTGGGGTTGAAAACTGTACTTCTGGGAAAGCTTTTTTTTCCCTTATAAAAGGTAAAGATAGAAAAGTTCTTGTTGCTGCGTCTTCTTTCTTACTCCTCACCCTCTGTCTGTGACGCAACAAACTTGAGACTAAAAGATAAAAGCTTAAAAATGGTGAAGCAGAGAGGTAGAAGGAACCTAGGTCCTCTTGCTCAGCTGCTCTAACAATCCTAGTTATAGATATCTTGTGTTATAGGGATTCACCAAGTTGTAAGCTATTGTTAGGTACTTGTAGCTGAAACCATTTCTAATCAATAAATAATGCTTTTCAAGATATATAGGTATTTCCTGTTTTTCTATTTAAGGAACTTGGAAAGTGAAATATGCAAGGAAGTATCTCATTCTGTATCTTCGTGAATATTTATTAGTTGTACCTTAATGCAGAGTTCCATTTTCACTTTCACATAGTATACTGAATAAATTACTCTATCTCATCATTTCCTATTGCCCCAGGGTTCTTTAAAAACAGTGGTTATTTACTGTTTGGGGATGGTAAGAGAGGCACCTTATGATAATGCTCTTGAAACTGAGGCAGTTGAAGGTCATCCTTCACTAAGGTATGGAGTTTTAGGTTGAGCCACATCTTTTCTTAGTTCTGGATGCTCTTCTCCCTCAATACCTAATGGCTGACTCTTCATTAAACTCCAAAGCGCTCTTGGAACTTGTGCTTAAGAATTAACAACAACATCCATTATCTTTCTTTAGATGGCCGCTACTTACATGGATGGATTAAATGCTCAACAAACTTTTAAAAAGACCAGTGCCTTGGAGCATGAGATTCCAATAGCAATTCAGTAGGACTTGATTCTGTGTCAGTTACATGATTAATTGCTTTCTCCATAGCTCTTGCCTAATGGTAGATCTTTTAGCATTCTACTTTCCAGATGTTGCTACTTAGTTGAGGTACCACTGAAGTTCCCAAAGGGATAACATTAATTCTTAACAAAGCAGGGAAAGCTTCTTTTTTTGGTCAAAATGATTATCACTCAGTCCTATTAGGTTCTTGTTGACATTACCCATCTATATTTTTCTACCTCATTTCTCTTCTCAAATTATTAGAATATTATGAAGTATAGAGCCCTTGAAAAATACATCAAAGACTTTTATCTTCTAATTTGCTACACAGTAAGTGGTGCCATCCCTGGATCTCACATATGGGTGGGAACGACAAACTGTAATACAGTGTGAACAGCATGGACCTTAACCATTAGATTTAGGAAATCTATTACATTGTGTTTTTCTCAATTGGGCTGCTGAAAATTTCATTATGGAAAAAAATTCTAAACACTTCTTGATAATATAGGAGATTATGAAAGCTTACAATGAGTTGAGCAGAGCATATATACAAGTCAAAGTATGGAGCTTATGCAATTTAGTACTGTAATAGTTAAGCCAAAAGAAAAATTGAAGCTGGAGAGGTGAGAGGGTGGGACGGAGGGAGGGAGAAAAAGAGAGGGAGGAGGGGGAGAAAGAGATCTCTGTCTCTAAACTCACAAAAAATTTCCAAACTGCAGCAGTACATTTTTGTTTTAAGCAAGCTATCAAAGTTTAAGTGCTCAGAACCTTAGCAAGCGGTTACTGGTCAAGAAAAAGGCAAAGATTCAAATGGTTTGATAGATCTTTTGAATAAACCAGAAGCTTGTACATACGGTATACTGATTCTGCCTTGCCACCTTCATTTAATACAGAAAACATTTCTTACCTTTATTTGTTGACATATTCAGTGAATTATCTCTGTGTCTAACTTGGAAAGTTTTGAAATAAAACCAGACAAATGGGAAACTCCTTAAATTCTGGATGTTTGCTTTTTAGCATAAGAAATATTTTTTAGAATGTTAGCCACTAAATAGAAGAACACAGGCAGGCAGGGGAAAAGAATGGAATCTATGTTGCCTAACAGTAATACTTATCCACATGCTTCTTGATTGTCATAGTGATCCAATACAGCAGCAATACATTAGTTTCCCCAGAAACTGCCCCTGCTGACCTCTCCAGACACATCTCCTGCTGCTCTCAATCATAATTTGTGCTCCATCAACAGCAAGCTACCTATAGTTTCTCTGAATGTACCATGCTGTTTCTTTCTTTTGTGTCTGTTATTCTCTTATGTGTAGAATGTTCTCAACCTTCTCTGTCTGGCAAATTTCTCTTTATCTTTCAAAACCAGTTAAAGCATCATTTCCTCTATGAAACTTTCCCTGATATCTTCCAGACCTCTTAGTACTTGAAAACACTGTATTTATATTACTACATTTATATTACAATATGATTATATTTTTTAAAGATTTTATTCATTTTTTTAGAGAGAGGGGAAGGGAGGGAGGGAGAAAAAGAGACAGAGACACATTGATGTGGGTGGGCGAGATATCGGTTGCCTTTCGCACATCCCCAACTGGGGACCTGGCCCACAACACAGGCATGTGCCCCAGGCTGGGAATCGAACCGGCAACCCTTTGGTTTGCAGGCCGACACTCAATCCACTGAGCCACACCAGCCAGGTCAATGTAATTACATTTTATGTGTCTGATTCCCCATGAGACAGGGAATAACTGATGTTTTATATATCTTTCTGTATTTTAATATTTCTTTTCTTAATTTTTATTTATTGATTTTTAGAGGGGAGGAGAGAGAGATTGATTTGTTGTTCCACCTATTTATGCATTCATTGGTTGACTCTTCAGTGTGCCCTGACTGGGGATGTAACCCGCAACCTTGGTGTATTGGGACGGCATTCTGACCAACTGAGCTACCTGGCCAGGGCTACATTTTTCTATCACTAGTATCTAGCATGATGTCTAGTACATTATAGATATTCAAAATTTTTAAATTAAATTGAACCCACAATAGCTAATAAGGGTCTGACTGAATTGAGAAAATTATTCATGGGCTAGTTTCTGAAAACCAGTCCCCATGCTTACTTAAAGTTGGAGATACCTGGCAAAATACACAATGAAAAAATATGCCTTGATTTTATTCTTTCAATGATCCTTTGCACATGTCTTACTACAGACATTTGTGAAAACCCATATTCAACTTTTTATCCTTACCTGAGGGTATGCTTATTGATTTTAGAGAGAAGGGGGGAGGGGAGAGAGAGAAAGAGAAACGTAAATTGGTTGCCTTCTGTATCGTATGCACGCTGACTGGGGATCAAACCTGCTACCTAGGTATGTGTCCTGACTGGGAATTGAACACTCAACTTTTTTATTTTTTTGTGGTGTACAGGACAACACTCCAACTGAGTCACCAGACCAGGGCCCCATATTCTATTTTTGATTGCGGTCTAAAATGATAACAAATTATTCTTATTATATACACCTCCTACCCTATTAATCAGAATGCAGACAAACCAGGAAGTATTAATGGGATCCTATTAACCTTCATATCACATTACAACAGCCACATCTGTTAGGGAAAGAAAGGAAAAAGGATAAATATAAAAGCCATTAAGCATACTGATGGGTGTCAGGGAGGAACTAAGACTCTGGTACTTCTAGTCTTCACTTCTTGGTAACAATTCACTATAGCAAACTGCAGATTTCAAACCACAGTGTGGCAGGCTGATAGTGGCTCCTGTATTAGTTTGCTAGAGCTGCCCAGACAAAGCACTATAATATGGTGCATCCAAGAACAGAAATTTATTGTCTCAACAATTGTGGAGGCCAGAAGTCTGAAATCAAGGTGTCAGCAGGGTTAGTTCCTGCTGAAGGATGTGGAAGAGAATCTGTTCCATACTTCTCTCCTAGTTGCTGGTGGTTTGCTGGCAATCTCTGGTGTTCCTTGGTTGTGGCAGAATAACTTCAATAGTATCATGGTGTTTTCCCTGGGTGCACACCTGTACTTAGTTTCCTCTTTTTATAAGGATGCCAGTTATATTGGACAGAGGCCCACCTTATTCCAGTATCACTTCATATTAACTAATTACATCAACAACCACGCTATTTCCAAATGAGGTCACATTCTGAGGTACTTAAGGCTAGGACTTCAACACGTAAATTTTGAGAGACACAATTCAACCTGTAACAGCTCCCAAGGATATGGCCAGAAGCTGGAAGAGGTAAGGAAAGGATTCTCTTGGGAGCCTCCAGAGAGAGTGGGGCTCTGCCTATACCTTGGTTGCAGATTTCTGGCCTCTTGAACTATGACAGTAACAAATATGGTAGATAGTAGCCAAATTATATCAATAGTCGCTTTAAATGCCAGTGATCTAAATATACCAATGAAAAGACAGAGATTGTCAGAGTGGATAAAAAACATTAAACCCAACTATGTGTTGTTTATAATAAACTCACTTTAATAATAAAGACACATATAGATAAAAAGTAATGAGATGGAGAAAGATATACCATGGTAACAGTGATCAAAATAAAGTAGAAGTAGCTATATTAATTTCATACGGAGCAGACTTCAATGCAAGTAACATTATCAGGGATAGAGAGAGGCATTACATAATGATAAAGGAGTCAACAGTCCAAGAAGACAAATTAAGACTTAATGTATATGTGCCTAACAACAGAATATCAAAATACATGAAGCCAAACTGATAGAACTGCAAGCAGAAAGAGATGAATCCCCTATTATAATCAGAGACTTTAACATTCTTCTATCAGAAGTGGACAGACCCAGGAGGCAGAAAATCAGTAAGAACATAGTTGGGCTCAACAGCACCATCAGTTAACTGGATATAATTGACAATGATGGAATACTTCATCTAAGAACAGATTACATACTCTACTCAGGTTCACATGGAAGGAACATTCACCAAGACAGACCACATTGTAGGTCACATAACACACCTTAACAAGAACAGAAATCATGCAATGTCTGCTTTTAGACCACAATGAAATTAAACCAGAAATCAATAGCAGGAAGACAGCTGGAAAATCTCAAAATACTTGGAGATTAAATAACATATCAGACAAAGAAGAAATTGACATCTCAAGAGAAATTTTAAGATATCTTAAACTAAGTGAAAATAAAAATATCAAAATTCAGGAGAGGCACAAAAACAGGTCTTAGAGGGAAATTTATAATATGAATGGATATATTAGGAAAAAATCTAAAACCAATAACCTAAGTTTCCACCTTAGGAAACTAAATAAAAAAAAAGGCAAATTAAATTCAAAGTATGCAAGGATGAGAGGTGGGAGTCAGGGGTGCGTGGGGCAGGGGATAGCAGTGGCAGGAAAATGGAGACAACTGTACTTGAACAACAACAATAAGAGAAATCATTAAAAAATAAATGCAAAGTAAAGAGAAAAAAAGAAATAATGACAATTGGAGCAGAAATCAATCAAAATAAACAGGAAACCGATAACAAAAATCAATAAAACCAAAACCTGGTTCTCTGAAAGGATCAATAAAATAATAAACTTCTAGCTAAGAAGGAATATTATGAACAACTTTATGCCCACAAACTTGTTAACCTAGATGAAATGAATGAATTCCTTAAAAGATGCAATTCTCCAAAAATCACACAAAAAATGGACAATTTGTCTAGACCTGTATTTATTAAATTAATTGAATCAATAAACAACCTTCCAAAACAAAAAGCACCAGGCCCAAATGGGTTGGTGAATTCTACCAAACATGAAAGGAAAAAATTATACCTATTCTCTACAATCTCCTCCAGAGGATTAGAAGCAGAGGGAATACTTTCTAACTTATTCTATAAGGCTAGCATTACTCTAAAACCAAAACCAAAGAAAGACATCACAAGAAAAAACTATAGATCAACATCTCTCATGAGCATAGATGCGAAAATCCTCACAAAATACTAGTAAATCAAATCTAACAATGTATAAAATTATACAACAATGTATAATTATATACCACAACCAAGTGGGATTTATACCAGGTACACAAGGCTGGTTCAACATTTGAAAATTAATGTAATCCATTACATCAGCAAGCTAAAGAAAGAGAAAAATCACATGACCATATCAACAGATGCTAAAAAAAACAAACCAAAAAACCCATCTGACAAAATCCTACACCTAGTCATGATAAAAACTCCCAGCAAACTAAGAATATAGGGAATTTCCTCAACCTGATAAAGAACATCTATAAAAAGAACCTACAGCCAGCATCATACTCAATAATGAGAAACTTAAAGCTTCCCTACTAAGATCAAGAGGGCAAGATGGGACTTCTAGCCAAAATGAAGGCTGGATATGCTTCCAGCCAAGATGGAGGCTAGGTAGATATGCTTTACCTCCTCACACAACCAAAAGAAGGATAACAATCAATTTAAAACAAAACAACCAGAACTGCCAGAAAATCGAACTGTATGGAAGTCTGACAATCAAGGAGTTAAACACTCATCCTGACTGGGTAGGTGGGCTGGAGACAGGCACCTGGGGCAGAGAGGACGAGCAGCCAGGTAGCCCCTGGAGGACTGGGTGGGTGAGGCAGTGACTGGTGGACCATGTGGTCCTACATTCATGTGTGGATAAAAACTGGGAGGAGCAACTGGAGAAGAGCAATCCCAGCCCAGGACAGACCAGACAACCCACAGTTCCAGTGCCAGGAAAGAAAAGCCTCATAACCTCTGGCTGTAAAAACCTATGGGAGTTGTATCAGTGGAAGAAACTGTCAATCTCTTAGGACAGTCAGTTTGAGGGGCCCACAGGGTCCTAGAACATACACAAGCCCACCCACTCAGGAAATCAGCACCAAAGCAGCAACTGGAAGGGCACCAGTTGCTTGCAGGAAGCGAGGGAAGTGACTGTAAGTGGGGCAAGAGCTGAGTAAGTGGCACTGTTCCCTCTCTGACCCCTCCCTCACATACAGTGCTTCAACACAGCAAAGCAGGTATTTGCCCCACCCTGGCAAATACCTAAGGCTCTGCCCCACACAAAATAGCAGGTGCTCCGAGACAAAGAAATATGGTCCAAATGAAATAACAGATCAAAACTCCAGAAAAAGAACTAAGTGAAAAGGAGGTAGCCAACCTATCAGATGCAGAGTTCAAAACACTGGTCATTAGGATGCTCACAGAATTGATTGAGTATGGCTGCAAAATAATAGTAGTGAAGGCTTACAAAGTGAAATAAAGAAAAATATACAGGCAACAGGGAAGGGAAGGAAACAGGGACTCAAATCAATGATTTGGAACAAAAGAAAGAAGTAAACATTCAACCAGAACACAATGAAGAAACAAGAATTAAAAAAATGAGGAGAGGCTTAGGAAGTTCTGTGTTAACTTTAAGCACTCCAACATCCAAATCATAGGGGTGCCAGAAGGAGAACGGGAACAGTAAGAAATTGAAAGCTTTAAAATTTTTATTTATTTATTTTAAATATATTTTATTAATTATGCTATTACAGTTGTCCCATTTTTTTTCTCCCCTTTACCCCTCTCCACCCTGCATACCTCCACCCTCCAGCATTCCTCTGACCCCTTACTTCATGTCCATGGGTTGTACATGTAAGTTCTTTTGGCTTCTCTATTTCCTATACTCTTCTTAACTTACCACTGTCTATTTCATGCCTACCAATTATGCTTCTTATTCCCTGTGCCTTCCCCCTTCTCCCCCTCCCACTGATAATCTTCCATGTGATCTCCATTTCTGTGATTCTGTTATTGTTCTAGTTGTTTGCTTAGTTTTTATTTCTTAGGTTCAGTTGTTGATAGTTATGAGTTTGTCATTTTATTGTTCATAGTTTTTGATATTCTACTATTTCTTAGATAAGTCCCTTTAACATTTCATATAATAAGGGCTTGGTGATAATGAACTCCTTTAGCTTTACCTTATCTGAGAAGCACTTTATCTGTCCTTCCATTCTAAATGATGGCTTTGCTGGATAGAATAATCTTGGATGTAGGTCCTTGCCTTTCATGACTTCGAATACTTGTGTCCAGCCCCTTCTTCCCTGCAAGGTTTCTTTTGAGAAATCAGCTGATAGCCTTATGGGAACTCCTTTGTAGGTAACTGTTTCCTTTTCTCTTGCTGCTTTTAAGAGTCTCTCCTTATTTTTCATCTTGGGTAATGTAATTATGATGTACCCTGGTGTGTGCTTCCTTGGGTCCAACTTTTTTGGGACTCTGAGCTTCCTGGACTTCCTGGAAGTCTATTTCCTTTGCTGGATTGGGGAAATTCTCCTTCATTATTTGTTACATATAACTAGTGAGAATGGAAAATGATACAGCCACTTCAGAAGACAGTTTGGTGGTTTCTAACCAAACTAAACATACTCTTACCATACAATCTAGCAATCATCCTCTTTGGTATTTATTCAAGCAGTTGAAAACTGTCCACACAAAACCTACACATGGATATTTACAGCATCTTTATTACTAATTGCCAAAACTTGGAAGCAACCAAGATATCCTTCTGTAGGTGAATGGATAAACTGTGGTACATCCAGACAATAAAACAGTATTCGGGGCTTAAAAAAAAGAAAGAGCTCATAGTGTACCCATGTCAGAGTAAATTGCAACCTCAAACCATTGCCCAACCTCCTTATGTGTGGGCTGTGGGCACTGAAGGGGGTTGCACAGTGTGAAAAAAAAAAAGAAGAAAAAAAGAAAAAGAAAAAAATAAAAGGTTTCAAGGCATGAAGAGAAACAGTACTGAGTACATAATACTAAGTGAAAGATGCTGATTTGAAAAGATTACTTACTTGTGATTCCAACTACATGGCTTTCTGGAGAAGATGGAACTATGGTAACAGTAAAAAGATCAGTGGATTGCTAGAGGGGTGTGAGGGAGAGGGAGGAAGGGTGAATAGGTGGAGCACAGAGGATTTTGAGGGCAGTTAAAATACTGTGTATGATAACATAATAATAGATACATGTCATTATACATTTGTCCAAACCCATCAAATGTACACCAAGAACAAACCCTAAGGTCAACGATGTGCTTTGGGTGATTGTAAATTATCTATCAGTGTAGGTTTATCGATTGTAACAAATGTACCACTTTGGTAAGGGTTGTTGATAATGATAGGAAGGCTATGTATGTGTGGGGGCAAGGAATATATACATGGGGAATCTTTGTATCTTCCTCTCAATTTTGCTGTGAACCTAAAACAGTTCTGAAAGTCATAAAAAACTGAAAACTACTAAGTAAAAGTAAATAGCTTGTTACACATTTATGCTCAGAAAAAAGCTTGAAAAATTAAGTCTGAAATAGAGTACTCATTGCTTATTAATCTAATGTTATGACAGAAAAGCACAGCATAGCAGAAAGTCCAGTTTCCAAGCAAGAATTGTTGTCTCTTTGACAGAGCTCCAATGCAATTACGCACTGGCTGCTGATTTTTCTATCAGCACTTCCCCTTTGTTTCAGAGACAGCATCCACAACCTTCTGTTCATGCAGTAAGGAAGAAATTGCTTCCCAGAAAGGCTTAGCCCATTGCATTTTACTAGATAAAGAAAAAACAAAAAGCCATTCGATTCTGACAAGCTGATTACTGTCTGTGGAGGAGCAAAATGCCTCCCTTAGGACTAAAGGAATAGCCAGCAAGGTACAGTATGTTCAAACCTTTAACCACTGCTCTGCCAAGTGCTGCTACATATACACTACCCTCTCTCCTCTGAGAAGTCACATGTGCATGAGTGAAAGTACAAGCCTCCATAAGGCCCTATCTGGCTGTAGTTTCAAATTCATATAAAGTGCAAGAATGCTGAAATAAAGTCTCCCCTTTCCACTTTTGCAATTACCTAGGTAAAACTTAAAAGAAAAGGAAAGGAAAGCCTGAAGAGGAAATAGCTAAATATATGAATCTAATAGGGCCTTAAAAGCACATATTTGGGTCCACTTGGACCCTTGAACATTTCAGAGTAACTACTTTTATTGTCCCCTCCCAACATAGCCTCTCCTGTACTCCTAAGAAATACCTCGAAACTGAAGTAAGATGTCTGAAGTTATGAGCATAATATGGTGAAAAAAGTTAATGTGCACAGATTACCACTGTGTCAAAAAATGATGCTCAGTGAAGTGATGGATGTCTGTAATATTGTACTATCTGCTTGCTCTACAGCTAACTCCATCTATGCAACACAAATGAGATCTTTAAAACTGTGTCAGCAGCTCTTTTCACTTGATTCAAATAACTGATGACTGTTAAAGTTTTAATTTTTTTGGTCAGCAAGCTTAATAACAGACACAAAAAGCAGGTAACTGAGGTTTAGCATTAAAATGTAGGCCTTTAAAAAATAATCATCCATCCTATTAAGCTGTCACTGTCTGTCTGATAACCTCATAGGAACCAAGTTTGGAGTCTATGTCATGGGTTGCTGCCTTGAATCCTTTTTCCCTTTGCATTTATAGTTTTACAGGAGTTTGTGGCAGGGGACACACACACACACACACACACGCACACCCACACACCCACACCCACACAGAAGTGTATGCATACACACAACTAACTGGCCTGTCTGGGGCATCCAACGAAATAATCAAATGAGATCTTTGGACACCTAGAGTCATCACTTTAGCAGTTTGTGACCTTGCCCAATAAGGCACTCTCAGCTCTGAAGCCAAGAATTTGACTTCACAGTTATAGAAAAGACAAGACTACAGTCACACATTCCCTGCAGTTGAATGCAGACTGTTTCACATAGTCCACAGTTATACAATGAATCATTATCAGAATCAAGCCCTGGCTGGTGTGGCTCAGTGGATTGAGCACCAGTCTGAGAACCAAAATGTCTCTGGTTTGATTCCCAGTCAGGGAGCATGCCTGTGTGGCAGGCTGGGTCCCCAGTTCAGGGCCTCTGAGAGGCAACCAATCGAAGTTCACACATTGAGGTTTCTCTCCTTCTCTTTCTCCCTCATTTCTAGTCTCTCTAAAAATAAATGAATAAAATCTTTTAAAAAAGAATCAAGCAGGAATATATATATTTTAAGCAACTTTCCAGTAAAAGATAAGGACATTCAGACAAAACCTACAAAGAATTCCTTTATTATAAATACCAACTATGAAACTCCAATCTCTTTTGATCCTTAGATGTACCTTCAACATATTTTTATCACAAATTATTTCACATAAATAAGTCCATTATCTCTTTAGTCATAAAATTTCATTTCCAATTATAAGTTAAATGTCCTCCGCATTAACACAGCACAGTTTGTGAGGGGAAAGGAAAGGGTCGATATATGGCAGTGCTATGAAGTCAAAGGAGAGGATGTGAAATGTGAGTGGAAAAGAAATTTTATTATTCAATAGGTAAGACACATGTCAAAAATGTCAGAGAATAAACAAGCTAGCAATCAATGGGTAGAATATACATCTCATCACACTGTTGAAGTGCTTCAAATCAGACACTAATTCCACCTTAGTCATATTTCTTCCTGTTACCAATTAGTTCAGCAGCCACTGTAACAAAGGCTGTACAACTACATGGCAT
Organism: Trachops cirrhosus; assembly: GCA_028533065.1. NCBI lineage: Eukaryota > Metazoa > Chordata > Mammalia > Chiroptera > Phyllostomidae > Trachops > Trachops cirrhosus. Next base: position 46,449,270 of record CM052539.1, read on the forward strand.
TACACAAAGCAAGTTACCCAAGTCCCACTCTTTGCATTTGGGAACTTATAGACATAAAACTAAGAAGGCAATATGAATCAGGAAGTAACCCGGTCTAGAATTCACGAAGACATCACAATGCTTCTTTGGGCCTATTAGTGGAAGATGCTGAAGCTCTGATTTTTACACCCCAGTTTTCTAGCTGTGTCTACATTTCTGGTTGGTCAGGAATTAGTTTTCTTTCCTATCTTAAAATCATGTCCCTGCTACAAAACAGTGGTTGTTTATCTCACAGAGAATTAGCCACATTTCAGTAACATTCCCAGAAAGATAAAAAAACATCATAGATTTAGGCTTAGGCAGTTGCAGAGAGGTCTCTCCATTTTAGTAAGAATTCTTATCTTTTTGGACAGGCAGAGCTCAGCAGTTGATCCAGCTCTCTCTGGTATGGCATTCAGACACTTAGATCAGCAGCAAACTATAGCTAGCACTTCTGTAACTGATTGCATTTTGCCCATTTACCAAAAAACTACTACGTATTTATTTTTTCCTATGCTAGATATACATATTTATATGTACATGGAGATGATTAATAAGGAAGCATTTCAAACTACCTGAGAGTGCTGGTCTAAAATTTGCCTGGGTTTGCACTGCATTTCTATCACAAAATATTGTGTGACCTTGTACAAGTTATTTAACCTGAGTCTCAGCTTTCTCATCCTCCCTCAAGGAATTTCTAGGATTAAATAATACCAGTAAAGCACTTTTCCTTAGTTCATGATAAGAGTTCAGTTAGCTTCTGTTATTGTTGCTGCTGTTATTATTACATTGATAAACTTAAACAATTTCTTGTAGTTTGTTCTCTCCCATATCTCCTATATGATCCCTGGGTGAAATATAATTTTCCTGTACATTTTAACACAACATTTCCTCTAAGTTGTATGTGTATGTATGCATATATGAGCTGCTGGTCTGCACTAATTACGTTAATCTTGAACATCATTCTATAGAGCCTTCCCTAGGCTAATGTTCATCCTACCACAGAGTCAGATAGGTTCAATAAGTAAGAAAATTAAATTATTACTGAGGCCAAGACTGGAAGATTCTCACATGTAGCCAAATCTAGTAGATAGAGTTGATACCTCTATGAAAGGATATCTTACCCAATATCAGGTAGTTTAAATTCTAAGTAGATAGGAAACTTGAATCCTAAAACTAGAGAAATTAGGTCAATTTCTTTCTTCCATATTTTATCAATCTAAATTTTCCAAAGCAAGTAAGGGAGAGCTGTGACCAGCGTGGCTCCGTGGGTTGGGCTGCATATCACAAACCTAAAGGTCGCTGGTTGATTCCTGGTCAGGGCGCACGCCTGAGTTTCAGGCCAGGTCCTCAGTTTGGGGCATGAGAGAGGCAGTCAATAAATGTTTCTCTTGCATATCAATGTTCCTCTCCCTCTTTCTCCTTCCCTTCCCCCCTCTCTAAAATAAATAAATAAATAAATAAATCCTTTTTTTAAGGTTAAAAAAAAAGAGAAAAATGTCTCTCTGTCCAAAGAGAATTAAGCTGCTTCTAGTGTTTATTGGGGCTCTTTGTAAGATTTATACTTCTCAACTAGCTTATAGTAGAAGGAAGGTGTGATAGCTCAAAACAAAACTAAGAAGTAACTGGTTATATATTTTTTAAATGTATTTATTGATTTTAGAGACAGGAAAGGAGAGAGAGAGAAATATCAATTTCTTGTATGTACCCTGACTGGGGACTGAACCCACAATCTTGTTGTATTGGGATGATGTTCAAAACCAACTGAGCTACCTGGTTAGGGCAGTAAATGTTTGTATTTGACATCTTCATAAGTTGGCACGTCTCCTTTGCTTAGGGGCCATTCCACCTAAGCCAGTTCTCATCTATTATCTCCCAACCCCAAATGAAAACTTCCATTCCTTCATATAGACAATATTACACCTCTGGTTAAAGTAATTTATACTAAAGAGTGAATTATATAGCTCCCATATCTTTTAAATAACTTATTTACACAAATCTTTATTAAATGTAGAAATACAAGGGTTTATTTTTGGATAGGGTATCTTTCCTGTTTACCTTTTTTTAAAAGTATATTTTATTGACTATGCTATTACAGTTGTCCCAATTCTTCTCCCTTTGCCCCCTCTGCCCGGTACGCCCCTTCTCTCCAGCAATCCCCTTCTTAGTTCATGTCCATGGGTTGTACCTCTAAGTTCTTTGGCTTCCCCACTGCCTGTACCGTTCTTAACATTCCCCTGTCTATTTTGTACCTATCCAGTTATGCTTCTAAATCTCTATACCTAATCCCCCATTCTCCCCCTTCCTCCTCCCAGTTGATAAGCCTCCAAATAATCTAAATATCTATGATTCTATTCCTGTTCCAGTTGTTTGCTTAGTTTGCTTTTGTTTTTTAGATTCAGTTGTTGATAGTTTTGAGTTTTTTGTCATTTTAATATTCATAGTTTTGACCTTTATTTAAATAAGACCCTTTAAATTTCATATAATAAGGCCTTAGTGATGATGAACTCCTTTAGCTTTACCTTGTCTGGGAAGCACTTTACCTACCCTTCGATTCTAAATGACAGCTTTGCTGGATAGAATAATCTTGGTTGTAGGTGCTTGCCTTTCATGACTTTGAATACTTCTTGCCAGTCCCTTCTTGCCTGCAAGGTTTCTTTTGAGAAATTAGCTGATAGTCTTATAGGAACTCCTTTGTAGGTAACTGTCTCCTTTTCTCTTGCTGCTTTTAAGATTCTATCTTTATCTTTAACTTTTGGCATTTTAACTATGATGTGCCTTGGTCCTCTTTGAGTCCAACTTGCTTGGGACTCACTGTGCTTCCTGGACTTGTATGTCTATTTCCTTTGCCAAATTAGGGAAGTTCTCTTTCATATTTTTTCAAATAAGTTTTCAATTTCTTGCTCTTCCTCTTCTTCCGTCATCTCTATAATTCGGATGTTAGCCCTTTTGGAGATGTCCCAGTTTTCTTAAACCCTCCTTGTTTTTTTTTTTTAATTCTTTGTTCTGGTTGATTGTTTATTTCTTCCTTATGTTGCAAATTGTTGATTTGAAGCCTGGCTTCCTTCCCTTCGCTGTTGGTTTCCTGTAAATATTTCTTTATTTCCTTTTGTAGAGCCTTCATTTCTTCCCTTATGCTTTTGCTGTATTCACTGAGTTCTTTGAGCATTCTGACTACCAGTGTTTTGAACTCTGTATCTAATAGGTTGGCTATCTCCTTTCTGGGGTTCTGTTCTGTTCCTTCATTTGAGCCATATTTCTTTGTCTCCTCATTTGGCAGCCTCCCTGTGTGTGTGTATCAGGTAGAGCCATTTTGATTTCCTGTCTTACCACACTTGCTAAGTTGTATGGGGCAGAGCCTTGGGTATTTGCCAGGGTGGGACAACCTGCTTCACTGCCGTGGGGCTCCACGTGTGAAGGAGGAGTCCAAGAGGGGCCAATACTGCTTCTGGCTGACTTCTGGAGGCTTGCCTGAAACTTGCCCCTTTTCCAGTCACTACCCACTTTCCGTACGCGACTGGCACCCCTCCAGCTGCTGTCTTGGTTGTGGTTCCCAGGGTGGGTGGGTCTGCGGAGTTCAGGGCTCTCCTGAGAAACTGGCAGTTTCTTCCCATGCCCCAATCCTCACTGGTTTTACAGCCATAAGTTATGAGGCTTTATTTTCCTGGTGCTAGAACCCTGGGTTGTGTGGTCTGGCCTGGGGCTGGGATTTCTCACTCACGAGGTGTCCCCCTGATTTTTATCTACCACATGTGAATTTGGGACCACGCCATTCCACTGGTGGCAGCTGCCTTGCCACCCCTGGCTCACTGCACCACACCACGTCCTCTCCACCTAGACTCCCTGGCTGTGCCCCTCCTACCCATCTGGGTAAATATAGCTTCTTTAAATCCTTGGTTGTCAGACTTGCATACAGTTCTGGGTATTTTTCTGGACGATTTTCTGGCAGTTCTAAGTGTTTTTCATTTTTAAGTTAGTTGTTTTCCTTCTCACGGTTGTGTCATGAGGTGAAATGTGTCTACCTATGCCTCCATCTCTCCTGTTTACCTTTAATTGCACTGATTTTTTCAATCACATATAAGACTGCCCATGGGAGGGGAGAGGAGAGACTTTATTGTCCTCAACCTCAACAAAGGAAAAGGCCTCTACTTCTTTTTTCTTTGCCCAGCCCTAATACCTCAACTTCTCAGATATATATAGCCAATTCAGTGTTCATCCTGTCCTAGCTTGGAACACCTAGAACCAGTAAAACTGTCACTAGGCACGCCAAATCTCAACATCAGAGAGAGAAGAAAGACAGGCCACCTAAATCTCTGGATAGATTTTTGGGCTTTTAGCAGACTGTGGAGCTGTGACCTCACATGTCTAATATTCTCTCCCTCTTTGTCTAGCTATTCTCAATCACGTGGTTATCTACTCACAACTTAAAAAATTAGGAAAATAAAATAAAATAAAATAAAATAATTAAGAGGATTGCATGACTCTAACTAAGAAGACAGTAAAAAGATCAGTGATTACCAGGGGTTGTAGGGAGAGGGAGGGATGAGTGGATGATTTTCATGGTAGTGAAACTATTCTGTACCATACTGTAATGATGGAAACATGTTATTATACATTTGTCAAAACCCATAGAATATACAACACAAACAGTAAACCCTAATGTAAATTTCAGTTAATAATAATATATCAATACTGGCTCATCAGTTATAACAAATATACCACAGTAAAACAAGATGTGGTGGGGGAGGAGGAGTAAGGGGGGTTATGTGGGAACTCTACTAATTTTCCACTCATTTTGTTCTCCATAAATGATACAAGAGGAAGTAAAAAAGTAAAAATTAGATTATAGGGCTTGATCTCAACTGGAGAGGACAGTAACTAAAGACAAGGAAAGAGGCTTGAGGAAGAGAAAAAGGTTAACTCACACAGTATTTTTATAATGACTAGTGTACAAAAACTAAAGCAAACGTTATCGCCCTCAGAGAAAGAGAAGTCAAGCTTATAAGGGGCACAGAGATATTCAGCAGAAAAATCTCAACAATTAAGCCTCACACTTGTAGTTACAAGTGTCCCCCTAACACCCCCACCCTATCCGTGGCTAAGAAATTAGTTTGTCATTGTAACCAATTCTCAAACCTGTATGGGTGCTGATCTTTATGGTATATTTGAGTATTTTTCAGGAAAATCAAGGACTAATTGCCCAATATCAAAAGATTTGACCCTTGGGAAGAAAAAGGAGGCGTTCCTTTTGCCACAGGATGATTCTTTCTGGAATAACATAAATGGCTCTTTGAGAGAGACATGTCTTTGATAAGCAGAACTCCAATTCTGACAGCCAATCTGCTGAATGCCAAATAGAGTGCTCAAGTGTTCTACAATGACTCAAAGGACACAGCAAGGCTGCAGATTTATTCTACAGACTTTCCCTGCAGAGCTACTCAAGTTTTTCAAAGGCAAAAAAGGGAAAACTCCTTCCTTCCAACACAGAGAATTGCAAATCCCACCTGGAATCTAAAGACAGAACTATGTTTACTCAAAATCTAACATCATTGATGTGAACAACAAGATTTAAAAGCTGTAATGATGGCTGGCAATTTTAGTCTTTAGAGCAGAAGTTGGTTCAGCTCTTCAATCTGCCAGCAGAATCAGGAGCCATGCAGGGCACATGGTGTGCCAGACTGGAAATGGGCTAATTTCACAAAAATTTGTTCTCATTCTCTCTGTACTTTCACATGACAATTAGAAACAGTCCAGATTCTTACCAAAGCACAATCTTAGGAATCGTATGTAATTCACTGCACAAAGAAATTTCAAAGTAAAAACACGAAGGCACTATTACAAAGAGATAAACTCAAATGCTCCCATCTTTTCTCCATGCTTCTTCCTTGAAATCCTATCCTTAACCTGATAATTTTGTTAGAGAAAAATTTAAAAGCAAAACCCATCTACAACACTCTATTAACAGCAGCATTTCTTCCTCACAATTTATATGTCATTTTTTAAGATGAGATTTTGAAAGCTTTTTATACATCCTAACTTGAAAGTAACAGCCATGTGCTATGATTTATAGCACAGTCCCTCTGTAGTTAAATAGATTCAACACTCAAAAGACAAAAGAAACTAGGTTTGAAAGATATCCAGTTTCTGTTTAAAACCTTTTTTGTCATGACAAAAAAACCCAAAGATTTAAAAACACTAAAATTTAGAGATAATCACTTCTATTTTGATTTTTAAAAGCATGCATTACTATACTGACCAAATACCCTGGAACAGGTACTGGAACAAGGGTATTATTAGTAGCAAAATAAAACGTAGAAAAGTATAAGACACAAACTAGAATAAAAACTCCCCCCGCCCCAAAACAAAATACACAACACTATTAACAACAAAAAAAATGAATAAAAAGAGTACAAAAACAAAGATATTTTGCTTAAAAAACAATATTGGCAAACAATGTATGTGAAATTTTTAGACATAACTGAAACTCTAAAAATTTAGCTAAGTGTTTACTAATACAACTGTAACCCTTTTCAAAGGGTTTATCATTTGGTTGTAAAAGCTCAATTAAGATCAAAACTTGCCCTGGTTGGTGTGGCTCAGTGGGTTGGGTGTCGTCCTGCAAACTAAAAGGTCACCAGTTCAATTCCCTGTCAGGGAATATGTCCAGGTTGTAGGCCAGGTCCCCAGTTGGAGGTGTGCGAGTTTGCTGATTCTCCTGCACATCGGTGTTTCTCACCCTCTCTTTCTCCCTCTCTTCCCCTCTTTCTAAAGATGAATAAATAAAATCTTAAAAAAAAAGATCAAAATTTGGCTCTGACCAAACTCCAGCTCAAGGGGCTTTTCTGGTATTATAAAGCTCAATTTAAAGGGGGCATTGTGCTTTATTTAAGTCACTAGCATATGGTTAAAAAGCTTAAGTTTGCCCAGTTACATCCTTTGAGCAGAACGTGGAAGCTCTATTTCTTCTCCTATCAAAGAGCTTCCAGAGAGCATCTCTTGCACCTTATTTATAATGCACAATTTATCGGCATTTTGTTTCCCTTCTAAATGGCCGGGAGGGAAGAAGAGCTCCACAGCCACCGTGTGTGGTTACTAATGGCGCTTTTACTTGTCATTGTACAAAGCCTGTTAAATATTTACAACACAGACAGCAATATCTAGTCCTAAACACCCAGTTGTGAGTTTGAATTTTTTTTAGAAATAAATCTATGACAAGTTTTCCCCAGCAAAATGCCAGAAGACTTTACTAACAGCTTCAAGAGACCCAGCGGGTCCAGAGGAGCAGTTATAGGCCATCTGGTGATTACTTATTATTATTTATACAGCACTGTAGATGTACACACAGATGTGTTATGAATCCACATACAGAGTAGGGCCTAACAAGGGCTTGAGACAAAATGTGACTGCTGAGCAAGTCAATCTGCATTAAAGAAACACGCTAACCAGAGAGAGGGAGCATACTGGTTGTTCTTCAATCTGCCGCATTAGCTGGAAGACTATTTGATAAAAGAATGAAGAATTCTAAATAATGGTGACAATATCTTGTAAGTCAACAACCTACCTACCTGTGGTTTTGCAGGGGTGGTAAATGAGGGATTAATAAAAGACAGGCTCTCTGATCCAAAAGGTACTTTACAAACTCGGCACTTTGTAAAAGAAAGGATTAGAAAAGAGCCCCTCTCCTAATTTAGGAAGAACTGAGATACAAACATACAAGACTCCCCCCCCCCCCAAACTGGAATGCTCTGAGAACAGTTTCTGGGCTCCTATTCCAAATATTAAGTCATGCTGAAGAAAAACAAGAGTGAATAACTGAAATTTTTAATTTTCTGGGTCTAGCTTCAATTAGGTTTATACAGATTTTTTTTTTTTTGGTGGGGGAGGGCAGATTGAAGCAAGGATGCTTTTAATCTTCTATGCTTTTAGTAACATAATAATGAATATAACATGAAAAACTAAAATAATCAACCACATGTTTCTAAGAACAAGCGTCAAGAGTACCAGGTCTGATATTTAAAAATTTGGATTTAATTCTTCGTTTTTAAAACCTCTACATTTTTTTTTACCCCAGTCCCAATTTTATCTACACAATGAATAACAGTGGTCTACTTCCATCACAAGGTTACATAAAACTGCAGCATATTCAGAGTGAACTGAAAGTTATTGCAAAATCAACATATTATTACAAAAAACAAGGTTAGCATTTGGCCTAATTGTGTATAATGCAGTGTATTTTCAGCTGCCTGACAGCATGCAGGCTCTCTTACCAGATGGGAACTAGATGAATTATTGAATGAAATATGAATTATTAAATAAAAATTTGAATTTTTTTAAACTCTTGGCAGTGGGTGAGGAAGAAAGGCTTATTTGTTTGCCTGAAACTCCCATCACCTGTCAAAGCATGTAAAGATAGCATATACCACCACACATGGCATTTGCCTACCAGAAACATTTCTTCTTCAATTTACAATGCTCCCTTAACATAAAGAATCAGTAATCAGCACCAACACATTCTTCCTTGCTTTTCTTTTGTGCTAATACTAGGTTAACAGGAAAACTTGCCAAAGGGACAGAGTTAAAAATCTAGAGTCCCATAGTACCAGTATGGCCCATTTAATGGGAAGGCTGGGATAATGGGAATAATCTCTATAGATTTGTGTTACATAGGCAATAAAATATATACCTTTGTAGCATGCCAGCATTTAACCAATCATAGAAGCTATTTGTTGCCTCATATATTACAAAGCAATAGAGATTTAAGGGATAATGTTCATGGAGGCAGAGGATATGAAGCAATAATCAGTTTTGGAGGTTGGTTAAATGCCAAGTGAAGCCAGGACTACAGTATCATAAACATTATTCCAACTATATGACAAGATAAGGAAGTACAAGAAGCTGCTCTCACTCCCAATACAGCTAGGGCTCCACTGCTATTCTTGGCCTTAGAAAGGAAAAACAGGCCCTGGATGTCTATGAACTAGTTATATGTTTCATGTCTCAGAAAGGTATGAACGGAACCCCAACTTGTACCTAAATGTCCTCTGGGAGAAGAAAATATCTAGCAGTAGATATTCTCAGAGGGGAAAAAAAGAGTAACAGCCCTTCAGGGTCACACTGGACAAAGAAACAATCAAAGAGTTTTCCGTAAAAGAACAAAGTTGATACAGAGTTGTTATGATAGAAACCTTTCTCAATGGCTAATAATGGAATGACACTAACTATCCATTAAGTAGTTATCTCCTCATAGGAAATGTGTTCTTGTTCTAAAGGAAATAGACATTCTAAGTAATAAGTCTATATTATATGACCAGTTTCTGATCAAAGACTTGATTGTGGTAACCAAAAGAACTACTTAAATATGAATAAGTTGTACTGCAAACCAGTGTCTGTCCTTGAGAGGAAGTACAGAAATATGGAATTGGTTGACTCCTAATAATAAAAATTGGACAAAAAACATCCAAAAGGTATATTATCTAATTGCACCCACATGAAATAACATCTCAAATTCAAGATGAATGACAAATACGTAGTAATTTTTTCTACTTCCACATTTAATAGAACAATTTTATAATCCACTTTCAAGTCAAAGTGCCCCCCCAAAGCATTAAAAACTTACAAGATTTGCTAGATTCAGCACCCAATCATATTTCTATTATTTTAACAATAACACATAGGCAAATTCATTTTATAGTCACAATGTTTTAAAATACAGGGTCCAGCAGAAGTAACACCTGCTTGAGTGTGGGTGGTAGGATAACAATATGTATTTAACAATTTATAGTTTTAATTTGAACATTTCACCTAAAATGTCATATGGTGTGCTTGAGTGTGATATTATTATGTTACAGAATTACACATTTGTGATTTTATAATAAAAGATTTTGTAATAAAAAAGGGACATTATTTGTGCCGGACCCTGTATAGTCTATCTATATTATAAACATCAAAAACCCACAGAACTCAAACTCAACCAGCCCTTTGCCACAGGGAATCTGGGGCACTATTGCCTTAACACTAACCCATTCTCTAGAGGCAGCTCTATTAACTACTACTGCTGCCACATTCCACAGAGAGGTATTAACAAGAATATTGCTTTTCCTGGATTCCTCTTCATGAGAGTGATGAGGCCTCAAGAGAAAGAGTCTCAATAGGAAAAAAGCGATGAGAGGGCTCAAAAAACCCATCACCTGTCTTTTCAGATAAGAATGTAGAGAACACAACCTTTAGCAGCCACCTTCTTAAAAAAAACAGGCAGCATATTTAGAACTCAGCTGTGTCACATCAGACTTACTGTTGGGAAGTGGATCATGAACAGAATCCAAAAATAACAGCCATTAAAGACCTAGCAACCAAAACATGTTTATGTATCCATTGAAAGCCTGGTGGTTTTGATTATATGGTGGAGAGCATAATCCACTAGTCTATTTTAGGTGAATTTTCCTTTCAACTTCCCTTAATATTAAGGCGTAAGATGTTTTCTGAGTTTCGGGGTACATGAGGTAAAGACTGGGCAGGCAACAGATGTCGAAATAATGCAAGATTCCTATAGTTTTTGTTTGCTGGTAGGTTTTTAAGGACCAGTATCTTGAACTATCATTTGTTTTCATTCTTTCTTCTTCTAACTGGTAGAAGCCACTGATTTTTGAGAATTCTGTAGCACTAAATTCTAAACCATGGCTAGCAAAAATTATCATGGTCCTTATTATCCTTCCTGGGACTTACATAGCCTTTTTATTATTCTACCATTTCTGGAATAAAGAATTTGAATCAATGAGAGTAGACTATAAACAGCTTGAAGGTGTCAAGGTGGCTCCAGAATGAAACCATTTTCAAGGGATATAAGGAATTTGGATGACAGGGCAAGGATAGTTCACTATACCAAATTTATCTTCACTGCCAGATTTTCACTATTTCATATAACAGTAAATCTTGCATGGATCCCACTCTATAGTTGTTACCAGATATTGGGAAAAACTTGGAATGACACTAAAATATAACTAAAGAACTACAATTTCACCTCACCATAAAGTCTTGGCAAGCAAGAAGGTAAAAAAATCAGGCTACCTGCAATGCCTAAGTTGTACCTTTCTATCCCTTTTCTATAAAACAAGTAACTTCCAAAAGAAGGCAGCAGTCTCCCTGGGTTAACACAATTGAGGGAAAAAAAATCTTCAGAACCTACACCAGGGGTTATAATAAATCTTAATAATCAAAATGCTAATAAATAATTCAGAAATGGGAAGGAGAAGTGGGGGAAGAAAATGGCTTATGGTAAATAGAACCCAACAATATAAGGAACCATGTAAAAAGTACCTACTGTTTTACAACCTCTAGTCCAAAATGCAAAATGAAAACAAAGAGACAAACACAAAACCCTTCTGGGAGCTCTCAAATTTCAGTGAAAACTACTCTTTTCCAATGAGACAGCCTGAAGAAACGGTATTTAGATCTTTCTCTGAAAGCTTAAGAGATGCCTCCTATGTATGCCTTTATCATCCATTTTTATTTCTTTAAGTCCTTGTCTGGGTGGTTTTAAGCATACAACATGTAAGAGCGGTTACAGGCATTGAGTGTTTTAAATAATAAGTGAAGGAAAATAAATATAAGTATGAGAAAAATAAATCCTTTCATCAAAAATGCAGATTTTTAAAGTAAAGGAGAAAAGTAAAAAAGTTACCAGGTATCAATTATGGGAGTCACACTAAATACTCTTACCAATAAATTCACACAAAATTTTTTTTGGATCAGGTTCAGATATGTACTCTAATAAAGCTGTCTGGAAAAAAAAGCTGTCTGAAAAATGAAAATTACCTATTTTCTCAAATGGCTTCTATTGTAAAAAAATATATAAACTGCATGGGGAAAACATGCAGTCAACAATAAAGTTGAAAACTTTGACAAAGAAGGAAATACACCCTACAATGCTGAATACTTCAGAACACAATGCTATTTTAGTCTTTTCTGAAAATTTCAGCATTTACTGGAATTTGAAATCGTCCTTTTACCCATTCCTTGTCACCACCCCCATGTCATTCACCTTTCAAATTCCACTTCTTAGGAATCTCTGGAACTTAACTCTGTCTTCTTTTTGTCTAAGCATTCACAATGTTTAATAGAACTAGTCTGCAATCTCACATACCACCAGTAAGTGTCACTGGACAGTCACATGACATATTTCTAACTGAACAGAAATTCAGCCCTTCAGGTTCTATAAATTCAATTCATGAAGGCAGGTAAAACTTTCTTTGTATTCCTTTCTTCATCCTTTGTGGAACATGGAGACAGGGGACGTCTAGGAAGAAGAGTTAAGAAGGTGCAAAATGGGGGGAGAAAGCAATTTCAAAAAATCACTTTATTAAAAAAGTATATGATGAAAAATATCTGACACATAATGTAAACATATGCAAATGAGAACGTGGCAGGAGGGAAACTGGCTGAGAAGTCTTGTAGTTTATATACTGACGTGAGATCTCTGGTTCTATGTTGGATTTGTCTTTCCTAGTTAGAAATCTATCTGCCTTAGCTACTAACAATGATTTTCTGGATCAACAGTCAAAAGAAACATTTTTTTTTAAGTTTAAAAAACCCAAATAGACTCTGGCAAATTGAGGTTAACAATGAATGGGTGCATTTTTGGCTGCCTATCCAAATATGTTAAACTGACTTTTATATCCATGAAAATTGAGGAGAAGATATTTTTAAATTTGCTTTGTATTTAGATGGATAGGTTTAGAAAGGAGGAGAGAGCAACATGTATTCCTCAACACTCTATGTTGGGAAACAAACACCAGTAGAATAACAATATGAAAGAGAGCAAGGCAGATTTCATTACGGTAGAGTGCCTACACTTTCTCATAACTTGGATTTACACACTGCAAATCCTCTGATCTGATTACCTCCAGTGATCACGTAAAATACCAGCTTTAAACTCTTTGCCTTAGTGATAAAACAGCCACTTTGATTCACAACGAGACATTCACAATAAAGTATATTGTAAACGTACCTGTCCACAGCCTGGGGCATTGCACACAAACGGTCTGTCGTCTCCCATATTTCATATAGAAGAGCGGAGCTGAGGAGAAGGTAGGGGAAAAAGTTATGTTAAATATGCTAGAGTTTAAAAAAATAGTGCTTCAAAAATATCAAGCTTAGTAACAGGTGTTCCAAGAATGCCATCTATCAAAGCTGTGAACACAGGCTACATTGGGGAGACACATCAGACAGGTGGCATATGACCTACGGTGCCTCAACTGAAACTTTTAATTAGAAAAATTTAGACCTAAATAGTCAAGGAATTTCAAACCTTTTGCTAGATTTTCTCTCTTTCTGCTACAGTATAAAACACACTTCTCCAGTCTGCTAAATTACAACCAGTGCAGTTCCCCATGTCAATAAATCCACTGAACGCTTGATGCGGAAGCCATATTTCTGAACCAGAGAAGACCAAAATTTGTCATTTAATTAATTAAGGGATTACAGGAGGGGTGCTCCATTTTACAGGGCTATAATCTGGCTCCCTGGTGTATAAACTAGGAGACTGTTGGCAAGGGCCGTTTATCCAAGATTATTGCCAAAGAAAACAAAGCACCCATCCTATTGAGCTACACGGGAAATGATTTTCATTAATAAAAAATAAAAATAAAAAACCTCTCCCCATGGGGAGCCTCCTTCTCCCCCCACCAATTGTCTGTGGCAAATGGAGAAATATCGGTGCCCTTCCCCCTCTGATTCTATTTATGGCTAGGTTTTTAAAAGCAGCAATAAAACAAATGTCGACTCTTCGGGGGTTTACTGGGTGAATATGTTCCGGCTGTTTGTGCTGCTCTCGGCCAGAGTTCTTGGGCTGCTCGGTTGCAGCCAACAGATGTGTGCTGCTGCAGGGGATAAAGAAATGGTACTAAAAGGCATCACCATTCATCCTCTCTATTTCTCTAAAGAATTTAACAGGGTTTATACTGTTGTTTTTTAATTATTGAAGCTAAATAAACTCTTACAATACTGATCAAAATTCTTTGTCAAAGAACGATTCCAATGTGAATGTGTTGGGGAAATTTCCTACACCTCTCCTAGAAATAAAAACAGAGGTGGAGATGAATAAAAATTAGAAATGCAAACAAAGATAAACCAGTAGTTTGAAAGGGTGGAAGATAGAGGGAGGGACACAAAAACAACCTTTATAGGATAAACCCTTAAAGGACATTTTCAACACCTTTCAATGAGAGAAAGGTATGTGAAAGAATATGAATGAGAAGATGAATACGAAAGAACTGCAATTTGAATATGCCTAGAAACACCTTCAGAATTGTAACCAAATTTCACATTTTTATCTTGGAGATAAACCAAAATGTCAGGTTAACCTCAGTTAGGCCTGCGTTAAAATAAAATGTTAAAAGTGCTAGACTAGATCTGATCATCAGAAAACCATGCTGATAACTCAGAGGGTAGCTAGGTAACATCTCTTCGACTCTCTTAAGACTCACTCTGGGGGCTGGAAACCAGTATTTCTAGTAGTTTGATTAGTAATTTACACAACCAATCAGTGCTTAAAATTGTGTGGTGCCTGTAAAATAGAAAGGGCTTCTTAGTCATCTTTCAGTGTGATAGGAACAGGGTCTACCATGAAGAAACCGATGCTGCAGCATTATTGCTGTAATAGAAGAGAGCCTGTATGTACATAGGTGTACACAGATTTATATCACATTTAGCTAGGATAAATTGCTTCAATAAATTGTGTTCCTAAGAGAGACCACCTCAAGCTGATGACTGGATACTGGGAAAATGAGAGCTTTCTTTATTCTTTTTTCACATAGCCCCAGGACAAGGGGATTTTCTGGATTGTTTTAAATGCACAATAATTTTTTTAGCACTTTCTGGAATTATGACATAGTGCAAAAAAAATAAATACAAGCAAATAAAAGTAAATAAATGCAAAGACCAAAGCCATTATGGCTGAAAATGCAAAGCAATTCTGGAAAGTAACTCATCTCTGGAAAAATCCCACAGCTTCTGTGCTGGAGATAATTTCACTTCCTAGTCCCAGAACCTGCTTTCCTAATATAAGCACAAAATGAGAATTTTATTCCAACAAAGTCTCCTAACATATTTTCAACCAGGAAGTAAACTATAAGGAATAGAGGAGATACAAGGGCTGAACAGGATTCCTTATTTTTACCTTCGTTCTGTTATTTTAGGCTAAATTTTTTCAGTTTTATACCTAGAGGAAGGAAAGGGTCCTGGCTTAGGAGTGGGGCAGCATTGGCATAGGAAGTGATTAAATAAATTCTGGGATGGTTTCCCCCAAATCCCAAAATTCAACCTAGTTTTGCACAATCATATCACAATATATGCCGTCCAAGTTTTATTTAATCACATCCTTAGGAAATAGAGATGAAAAATCATAACTTCTAAAGAAATTTAAGGGGAAGGGGAAAAACAAGTTGGGAAGAGATGAAAGCATTAAAATATGACAGAAGCATACATTTTCATGGATCTTAAATATTGTAACCTGACAGTCACTAACTAGGATTTCCTGCTTCCTTCCCAATTTGCTGGCTTTTGTTTGCCATTTCACCAAAGGGAGATCACAAGGGGGCCCAAGGAAGGAGGCCCTTTTTCTTAAATATCCACAATTATTCTTAAATCATTCCCTTAATCTCTTGCCCCTTTTCTTTCCCATAATTCTTGCTTTTCACTTTAAAATGATTTGTCTCTGAGTAGCTCAGTTGGTTGGAACATCATCCCAATATGAAAGGGTTGTGGGTTCATCTCAGGTCAGGGCACATACAGGAGCCAACCAATGAATCCATAGATGGGTAGAGCAGTGGATGGATGTTTCTCTCTCCCACTTCCTCTCTCTCTAAAATCAATAAACTTTAAAAATAATTAAAATAAAATGATTTCTTTTTATAAAATGAAACCTTCAACAATAATAATGATCTATCTCACCACTTAAAAAAAAATTGCCAGCCCTGGATGGTGTGGCGCGTAGTTGAGTGCCAGCCTGTGAATCAAAGGGTCACCGGTTCAAGTCCCAGTCTAGGGCACATGCCTGGGTTGCAGGCCAGGTCCCCAGTAGGGGATGCACAAGAGGCAAACACACATTGATGTTTCTCTTCCTCTCTTTCTCCCTCCCTTCCCCTCTTGAAAAAATAAAAAAATAAAATCTTTAATAATAAAAACAAAAATTCCAGCTAACTTTAAAAAAAAATTTTCTCCTTCATCCCCAGTCTGCTGCATCAATTGCTACACATCATCAGTGCCATTGGCTTATTTCTACTTCTTACTTTAAAAAAAATCTCTAATTCTGAGAGGTCAAATTGATGTCCTCTCAAAAACAAAAGCAACACATTTCTGTAGTATAAACGGACTGAGAGGAAAGGTGAAATCTTGAATGATGATGCTGTCATCCACTAAAATTTTAACTCACAGCCCATTTGTAACTGCACTGTTTGACAAGTAGGTCATGCGTCTGGCCACGGCATGCACGTTTGCTGTCTGCTTCTTGAGCTTCGGAATGAAACTCAAGCATTTTATAGAATTAAGCAATAAATGACAGGCAAGGGGAAATATTTAGAGATATCTCTAAAGGGAAGTGAGATGCTTTCATTGGAGATCCTAGAACAGGAAGACAAGGATGCATAAAGAGACTGTCCTATAGGCCAACTCTGCCAAGGAAAAGGCTCAAGTACTCAGAGTCAGTAGTATGCATAAATGATAAAAATCAGTGTTTATTCAAAAGAGTGAAAGTTATCTGAATGCTGGGAGAGAACTGAAGAAATTCTAAGATTTAGAAAATGATTTTTTAAAAGATTTTTATTTATTTATTTTTAGACAGAGGGGAAGGGAGAGAGAAAGAGAGCTAGAGAAACATCAATGTGTGGTCGCATCTCACATGCCCTCCACGAGGGACCTGGGCCCACAACCCAGGCATGTGCCCTGACTGGGAATCTAACTGGCAGCCTTTTAGTTCACAGGCCAGAGCTCAATCCACTCAGCCACACCAGCCAGGGCTAGAGAATGATTTTTAATAACTGGGATAATTTCATAAACTCTATTTTAAATAGTTTTGTCAAAACCATAAGTATAACATAAAATGGTCAACGTGCAAATAAATAAGTGGATTCTCAATGTATATGTGTACCTAACTACTTTTTTAAAAATATGATAAAATAAAGATGGAATCTGTCACTGAAGTCCAAAGAGTCAGTTCTCTGGATCTCTGGTTATAATGTGATTATTTCTTTAGCAACCAAATAGTGTTAATAAGATGGCCCAACTTTCATTAAGGAATAAAAGCCATGTACAAACACACCCAAGGGCCTATTCTTAGGTTCCTAATAACAAAAGGAGCTATTGCTAGGTACAAAAAATGAGAAGGGCACATGTACCATAAATATCAAAGATTCATGAACATCTAGAAGGAGGTTATACTAGCTATAATTTATTCATTCAAAAAATTACTAAGGATTTACTAAGTGCAAGGCAAAGTGGACATAAAAAATAAAAAGACAATAGGCCTTTGGGAAAAAAAATCACTCATCTGTCTCAAAGAAAAAAATTTTTTTTAATATTTTATTGATTATGCTATTACAGCTGTCCCATTGCCCCCATCTATCCCCCTCCACCCTGCACACCCTCCCCCACCCACATTCCCCCCCTCTAGTTCACATCCATGTGTCATAAGTTCTTTATCAAAGAAAAAATTTTTGAGGTAAATATAAGAGTGCTCATTATACATAGGCAGTACTAAAACCAGACGTATGTGTTATATACTGCAAACTACAGTAATCTAATGGTGATATTCAAGTAGACTTTGCTGAGCCCTGGCTGGTGTGGCTCAGGGGATTGAGCACCATTCTGGGAATCAGAGGGTCACCAGTCGGATTCTCAGTCAGGGCACATGCCTGGGTTGCCGGCCAGGTCCCCACTAGGGGGTGCTTCAGAGACAACCAAGTTCTCTCCCTCCCTTCCCCTCAATAAAAATAAATACAATCTTTTAAAAATAGTATTTAAAAACGTATACTTTGCTGAAATTTAACTTCAAGTTTTTGCAGAAAGCTGTTGGGACCACAAAACAATTGCTAGGCAAGTATTTATGTATTTAAAGTTACATATACACAGAGAAGACATTTTAAATACATATTTACAACTACTTTGTGCCTTAGGCACTTTATGTGACTATGCTCAGCCAATTCTGTGCTTTTCTTCTTTTTTTTCAAGCCTCACCTAAGGATATGATTATTGATTTGAGAGAGAGAGAGAAACATTGATCGGATGCCTCCCATACACACCATGACCCAGAAAGGGCACCTTAATATAAGACTTTTGGGAGTACAAATTGGGACAATCATCTAGAAAGCAATCTGGCAATATTTAGATTAAGTGTCTTAAAATGCTTTAAATCCTTTGAACAAATCATTCTTCTTTCAGGACTTTATTCTGAGGCTAAAACCAAAAAACATGGACCATTTATATATTAAAATGTTCACCACAGTTAGATTTATAACAAAAATAAAACAGAAATTAAATGTTTAAGAAGAATGGATAAACATAAATTAAGATACTGTCTTACAACAGACTATATTTAAGTTAAGAATGTTTCTGAAAGCTATTTAATGACATGAGAAAATGTTACACATTAAGTGCGGGGAGAGCAGGATATAAAATTGCATATGCATCATAATTTCAAATCTATAAAAAAAGCAAACAAAATAATAAGCATTTAAAAGATGAGGAAATTAACATAAAATGTTAATAATGGTTATCTCTGGATAATGGTATTCCAGGTGATTTTATTTTCCTCTTTGTACTTCATTATTTTCCAAAGTCTCTACAGTGATTACAGACTACTTTTAATAAATTTTTTAAAATTATAATATATACTACTAATAAAAAAGAATGTTGAGTTGCATGTCTTAAAAAAACACATCTATAGTTGGTTTTTTTTAAGATTTTACTTATTTATTTTTAGAGAGATGGGACAGGCAGGAGAGAGGAACAGAAAAATCACTGTGTGGTTGCCTCTCACATGCCCCCGACTGGCGACCCGGCCCACAACCCAGGCACGTGCCCCGACTGGGAACCAAACCGGCAACCCTTTGGTTCGCAGGCTGACACTCAATCCATTGAGCCAAACCAGCCAGGGCCACATCTATAGTTTTTAAAAAGGCCTATTATCTGCTAGACCTATGATCCCCAACCAGGCCACTGACCAGTACTGGTTGGGGACCCCTGTGCTAGACTATTTTAGAGCACTAAACAGTATATTTACAAGTCATACAAAGTTGTTCATTCTCTACTACAAAGTAACAGAACCAACTGACTAAGCACTTAATGGACTACCCCCCAAAAAAACTTCCTAAAATTATAAACTAATAGCCTCATAAAAAAATAGACATGGTGGAAACTTCAGCTTATTGATACAAAAGGTAAATCAAGCAAGCAGTTCAAAATAGTTCTTCCTTTGTTGCCTTCAAGGACCCATTTTCAGAATCCTATCAATGCTCTCTAACAAGTATTACTTATATTAAACACTTAGAAATTGCTCCAACCACCTATCACAATGGGAATAAAGAGAGCTGAAACCAAGTTTACCAGGTACTGAATGCCTTTCAGCTTAGCTATAAACAAGCTAAAAAAATGTAGACAGGTACCCAATCAAATCTCTATGGGCTCCATAACCTTATGATATTAAAGAGAAATTATACACAAACAATTCTCTTCCAAGAACGCAACTTTGGATACTAAGTTTCAGACTCTAAAATAATTTAGCTACTATTAAGCAAAGAGTACAAACACGGAATCTCTACACCACAGCAGTCTCAACATTTTATTTGCCATGGGATACTCAGTACCACTAAGTGCCACTGTATTACATCTAGAAACTGACTTAGGGAAGATTCCAACAAACAAAATCCGTTAGATCATAATGCAGGTTATGTGAACCCCAGAAGACAAAGAAAACTCATGTTTTACTAGGGGTAGATTATTTAGGTATTGAAATTTGTTTCTAGATTCTGGGTTCATTTTCCACTGTATTATTTACCATAACAACAGTTTAGCATATATTATTTCATTAGTAGGTAAATTAATGGCCCCAAAAAGATTATATAGAAAGCACATATACTACTATCATCTTACACTAATTAGCCTTACTTTTTAAAAGATTTTATTTATTTATCTTTAGAGAGAGGGGAAGGGAGAGAGAAAAACATCCATGTGTGGTTGTCTATCATGCGCCCCCTCCTGGGGACCTGGCCTGAAACCCAGGCACATGCCCTGACTGGGAATTGAACCTGCAACCCTTTGATTCGCAGGCTGGCACTCAATCCACTGAGCCACACCAGCGAGGGCAGCCTTATTGTTTTATATTATGGTTTTTGTAAACCACTTTGCTAACAGACTTGAAAAATTGAGGTAGAGACTTACAAAAAAAAATGGCAAAAGATAAGTCAAGAGGTTGAGGTTGGCCTGAATCCTAAGTTATCTGTTCTCACACACCCCAAATAAGATATAAAAATGGACAACATATCTTTTTATAGCTTCTTAAAGTTGTATAACAACTTGGGTATTGTGTAACTATTGCTAACTGAATCATGTATTTCCAAACATTTCCATACAATAGGTGTTTCTTGTATGTTTATTATATGAATGAATGTCCAGAAATGTGAATTTGAGAGATAAGTTCTTAAAATACTATTTTTGTCTAGGAAAATTAAATAATGTTCAGTTTTAAAATTAAGTATATTTTATTATAATAATGTTAAAGTTCACAATCCAGTTATAGTCTATGTCAAGAACTGGCAAACTTTAGCCCATGGGCCAAAGCCAGATGGCTATCTGTTTTTGTATGGCCCACACACTAAGAGTGGTTTTTACATTTTTAAAATCCTTTAAAAAATGTATTTGTTTGTTTGTTTATTGTGTGGAGGGAAGGGAGGGAGAAAGGTACAGAAACATCAATGTGTGGTTACCTCTCACATGCTCCCTACTGGGGACCTGGCCTACAACCCACGTATCTGCTCTGACTGGGAATTGAACTGGCAACCCTTTGATTTGCAGGCTGGCACTCAATCCACTGAGCCACACAAGCCAGGGCTGGTTTTCACATTTTTAAATGGTTAAAGAGCCCCAACCTGCATGGCTCAGTTGGTTGAGCATCCTCCAGCACAGCGAAAGATCACTGGTTCAATTCCCGGTTCAGGGCGCATGCCTGGGTTGTGGCCCAGTCCCCGGTTTGGGCACGTGCAAGAGGCAACCAATTGATGTTTCTCTCACACATCAATGTTTTTCTTCATATCTTTCTCCCTTCCTTCCCCTTTCTCAAGATACAAATAAAATATTTTTTAAATGGTTAAAGAAATCAAAAGAATATTTTGACATATGAAAATTATATGAAATTCAAATTTTAGTGTTTGTAAATAAAGTCTATGGGAACACAACAACACTTATTCATGTTGTCTTTGACTACTTTTGTGGCTACAATGGCAGATTTGGGTAGTTAAAACAAAGACCATGCCTACAAAACCTAATGTATTTACTATCCAGTTAATTAATATATCCCTATTATGATAAATGTTAGAGTGTATATTTTGTTAACAAGGATTTTTCTAATGTGACTAGTCAAGTACTAATTTCCTTTTATTTGACTTTTCAAATTTAAAAAATTAGGTTTTCTTAAAAAAAGGTTAATTAAATTAGCTCCATAATTCTCAATACTGTATTTAGCATATTCACCTGGGCACCTTGTAAAATTACATATTGCTAGGCCTCCTGGATTCTCTTGGCTTTGGGGCCCAAGAATCTACATTTAGAAAGCACCTTGAGTAATTCTGACACACTCTGAGAAGCACTAAAATGGAGAGCTTGTATTTCTTCTACATGGTAAACAGTTTATTTTTCAAGTTTGGTACTATAAGACAGCAGTTGTCAAAGTGGGCTCCAGGGATCCTTATTGATCCCTGAGACCCTTTCAGACAGTTCATGGGTATTCAAACCATACATGGGTAAAAGATCTATTTAAAGGGCAAGATAGGCCAATGCACTATAATAGTATCAAAAGTTCACAGATTTGGTTTTAGATACTACATAACAGCTAACCTTTAACAAACTATCACTTTGCAGATTTTGGTGTAGTATCAAGAAATAAAAACTAGCAAACACAAAACCAAATAAAAAATTAAAACCTGTAAGTATCTGAAAACAAATTTTCCCTTTTCCTATTACATATCTGTGTGAGCCCAGGGTTTCTTCATATACCAAAACAATGTATCATAACAGATTGAATGCAGAAGCAGACATGAGAATCCAGCTGTTTTCTATTAAGCCAGACATTAAAGAGATTTAAAGCTCTTCCCTAATTTTTTTTGAAACTAGTTATTTGTTATTTTAAAATAAATATATATTTTTAAAATGTCTCCATTTTAATTTCTGATATACTAAATATCACTAAATATAACCAAGATAAACAAAAACTCTTTGGAGTCCTCAATAATTTTTAAGACATTAAAGAGATGGGTACCAAGATCAAAGGCAGTTTGAGACACATTGCTTTAAGAAATACACAAATAGTAGAGTACCCTGGATTGATCAATCAAAGATCAGGTTAAAATTAATTTCTGGATTTCAGGCTCAGACATGCAGGAATAGCTTTCAAAGAAAGGAGCCAGCTTAAATAGAACAAATAGTTTTATAGCAAATGACTAAAAACAAATGGGAGTGAGAATTAGGCTGCATCCTAAGTTAAGCAACACATGGCCAATACTGAGAACCTACCTGGAAGCAGCTTCATACAGGCAACTCCTTGACTAGAACTTTAAATCTCTCTAGGCTTTTGGAGGATTCAAGGGACTATTTTGAGCTATCATCAGAAAAGTTAATAAAGCAAAAACAAAGAAGCAACAACTTGCTTGAGAGACAGCAGGAAACAGAGTTAGAAATAAGCAGAGAACATTATACATAACTATATTTGACCTATATATGCATTTAAAAGTAGAAAAATTCCTGGAAATTGGTAGGCTGTCAAAATCTAATATTGTGTTTTGGTCCTTTCCTACTCATTTTCAGATAACATATGATCCCTAAAGCAGTAAACCAATACCAATGAATCCCAAAACACTGATCTTTAAGTATAGGTTTTAAATCTTTATGATGGATTTAGTTTCATCAGTCTGCAAACAAACCTGATGGACCTCAATATGAGTTTAGTCCAGACAGTAAACAGTTACAAGATCCCACAACGACAATTATGGAGATGCTTAGAAATTCTCAAGAAAAAAAAAAAACAATTTTCTAAGACTGTCCACATACTGCAACACAGTGATCTATTTGGGGGTATTCCAATGCACATAAATTAACTTTCCACAGTCCCAAACAAAGATGTGTAAAATATTAGCAAACTATGGCTTGACCAAAACTTAAAAATAAACAAAAATAAAGAAAATGGTGCTAGAAGAGACATGTTAGTACCAGAATTACCAGAAAAACCATGTTAAAATAAAACCAACATGGTGTTACCCAGTTTGATAAAGCTTAAATAAACACTACTGAAAAGAAATTTGGTGCCAACATGAATCATTTACAGCAATCATGTTATATTCAATAAGTCATCCTGTTTTTATACTATAGTCAGGCATATTCCTGTTTCAAAAAGAATGGTTATGTTCTACTTTTAATCTGAAAAAAAAATTCTACTGTATGGTACATTTTAAGCTCCAAATAAAATTTGACTAATTTAGCATATAATCTCCTTTGTCCACTATGTCAGAAAGCACTGTATCAGATACTAGTAAGTAATCCACTCAAAGAAAGCAAGTTGGGTTTTGCGGGAAGTTAGGGCTACAGCAGAACACTACTATTCCCACAAAGGTCCCAAACCACAAAGCTCAAAAAGTGACTTTTTAAGCTAAATTTTGGTTCCTGTTAGACTTTCATAAATTGATATTTATTAAGGACAAATGTAATACTGAGTAGAAAAGAAAAACTTTTGCACAGCTGGGTTTAAAATATATGAGAACATTTAGAATTAAAATTACCCAAAGATGAAATAAAGCTAACAAAGTTAAGTTATGTGTTTTAATGAGTTTGTTCTCCTATTAAGTATTCTTATATCCCTCATAATACTAATGTAGTGACTCACATTTGGTTTAACTGAGAATCCTAGATGTCTGCCTACAAAGTTTTAGAAATTAAATAAATTTATCTTTTTTATAAAATGTTTCCTGAATTGTAACACTCATCTTTCCTTTCCAAGGAAGTCATTTAATATTTTGTATCATTTATGTTCCTTAAGTTTTGTTTATCCATTCCTACTTGGTCAGAACCATTTTAATTTTATTTTCTTTACAGTCTATTTTTCTTCCTAATTCTTCAATAGTTAAATGCCTTGATATGAGCTTCTATTTATGAATGTTTGGACTGGAAAGGACCTTGAGGGATCACTAAGTCCATCCATCTACTTTCCACGGTAATTCATAACTGAACAATCTCAGATGGATGAGAAGGTATCAAAAGAAAATGTAAAGCATTCCCTATCAGCATGCTACTTTATTCCACATGAACATTTACATTCACAATTTGCAATTTTCTAAAAATGAAAGTAAAAATTAAAACCCCAAAAGAGGAAGGTGCTCTAAAAAAGTATTTATCAGCTAAAATTGCTCAAACATAAAATTCAACTATCAGGTCTAAAATTAACACACAGAGAAGCTGCTGGCTGCCAACGTAAAGTCTTAGTCCCTGGAGATGTCCTCTGAGGTTCTGTCTTACTTGTAGCACCATTTCACCCACAACACATAGTGTGACAAACTTAGACCACCACACCAATAAACTATAATTATAAATGGCAATTACATATGTATGTATTTTTTTACAGGTGATATAGGCTTTAATTCCAAACAGAAAATTAAAAGTTAGGTCTAAATTGAAGGTGTCAGCATTATGGGGAGCTACAACACAACTGTTATGTGGACAACAGTTTAACTCTTTAACATGTAGCTTAAAATGTTCAGGGAAAAGCATTTCTGCCTAACATAGTTTCTAAAGGAGAATTTCATTTGATGACAAAAAGAATGCATTTATGAAGAAACACTGCTACACTGTTCGTCACTCTACACTCATTAAAAAGAAGAAAAAGAAAAAAGGAAGCAGGACCAGAAGTCTTAGGAATAGAGGGGGGAAATCATAATTTAAAAAAATAGGGCCCTGGTCTGGTAGCTCAGTTGGTTAGAGCATCTTCCCAATACACCAAGGTTGTGGATTCTATCCCAGCTTAGGGCACATACAAGAAGCAACCAATGAATGCATTAAGTAGAACAACAAATCAATGTATCTCCCTCTTCCTTCCTCTTCCCCTCTCTAAATAAATAAAGTGCCTATTTCTTTAAAAAAAAAAAAAGGAGGGGGCAGATCAGGGGAGGTAGAGTCCAGAAATTATAGACTGATGAAATATTGTTTACCAGGAAGAGTATAAAATGAATTATTAGCCCCCAGCCAGTGTGGCTCAGTTTATTGGAGCGTCATCTGTAAACCGATAGGTTGTGGGTTCTACTCTTGGTCAGGACACACGCTTGGGTTGCAGGTTCAGTCCCAGGTCCCACTCAGGGTGCATACAGGAGGCAACAAATCTATGTTTCTTTCTCACATTGCTGTTTATCTCTCTCCCATCCACTCACTCTAAAATTAATAAAGAATGTCCTGGCCATGTTGCTTAGTTGGTTGGGATGTAGTTCCATGAACCAAAAGGTGCAGGTTTGATTCCTAGTCAAGGCACATGCCTCGGTTGCAGGTTCAATCCCCAGCTGGGGAGCGTATGGGAGACAACCAGTTGATGTTTCTCTCTTTCTCTCTCCCTTCCTGTCTCTCTAAAATTGATCAATAAATTTTGTTTTTAAATTTAAAAATAAAATCAATAAATATGTCTTCAGGTGAGGATAAAAGAATTTTTGTTTAGTGAATTATTAAAAAGATGGCTTTAAACTACTGGCAAGTAATGCAATTATCTATAAACACTAGCATAAGATAGCAAAATAGTAACTAACATCTAACTACATCTTCTTTTGTTGACAGGGTCTCTAGCCTAGGACATATGCAGGTATATGCATATGTCAGAAGTAGAATATATTTAGATTACAACAGGGTACTTCTTAATACTTCATAAGAAATGCAGGCTAGATAATAAAACAGATAGTGATTTCATAAATGAATTTTACCCAAAAGGTTGATTAATGAATTATCAACCTAAAGATAGTGTGCTGATGTTATAGCACTCCTTCATTCTTTATTTTTACCAGTGACCTACCTAAGACAAAAACAGACGTGTCATGTTTATCAAATTTATCTATCAAAGATGCAAAGATATGAGGAATGCCCAAGAGATTAACATTATCTAGCTAAAACGATAAATCCAAACTAACAAGATGACAGTTACAGGTAAAGGTAAAATCCTCAACTACACTTAAAAAATTAATTACACAGCCCTGACTGGGGTAGCTCAGTTGACTGGGCATCCTTCCACAAAGCAAAAGGTCATCAGTTCACTTCCCAGTAAAGGCACATGCCTGGGTTGTGGGTTCACTCCCTGGTCAGGGAGCATATGAGAAGCAACCCATCACTGTTTCTCTCTCACATCAATGTTTCTCTCCCTTTTTCCTTCCCTTCCTTCCTCATCAAATCTTTAAAAATTAATTAATTACACAAATTAATGTGATCTTAGGCTTTAACAATAGAGGTATAGAATATAATAAAGAGGCCACTCTTTCCTATACTTTTATTGATCAGATTATATGAGGTATTATATTCAGATCTAGATAAGAAGCTCTGAAACTTAGGCAACTAAGTTGACGAGGAACCTTACTTTATTAAAAATGTCATTTAAGGAACTGCTGAAAGACTTTGGGATATTTATCCCAGTAACAGAAGCCTTAACAAGACATAACTGTCACCTTGGCAAGTGTGGCTCAGTGGATTGAATGCCAGCCTGCAAACCTAAAGGTTGCTGGTTTGATTCCTAGTCAGGGCACATGCCTAGGTAGCGGGCCAAGTCCCCAGTGGGGGGCATGTAAGAGGCAACCACACATTGATGTCCCTCTCCCTCCCTCCCCCTCTCTCTAAAAGTAAATAAATATATATTTTTAAAAAGACATAACTGTCAATCAATATTTGAAGGGCTACCATGTTGACAAAGAACTGGGTTTATTTATTGTAGCTTCAGGTAATGGACCAAAAGAGCTTCAGCACACTGCAAAGAATGTTCTAAAAGCAGACATGTTTTGGACATGTTTTGGTACCATGTCCAAAATGGAACAGGGTCCCCGTAAAGTAGGGATCTTTTCCTTGCAGCATTCAAAAGTTAAAAGACCTTCCCTCAAGGATTTCAAATATTTCACATTTCATGAATATACTAAAAAAGAAGCCTGTTAGGGGTAGGCAATATTCAAAAATGAGAAACTTAAAAAGTTTTCTTTGACATGTTTGTAAAGAGATGGAAAACTTTTCATGAACTCTGAAATCAGTAACATTTTCAAAGAAACCAACAAATTAATGCTTTTTCTTTTTTAATGAATGTTGCATTTATTTTCCTCAAAGAAACATCTGCACCTTAACTTTAGTACATCAAGGAATAAGGAACAATTAAATGCCAGCCTACCAACTAGTCTCAAGAAGAGAGCTGTCTTTATTAGGCATTTATATGGCAATGCTATTTGCTCCACCCAAAACTTCCGCGCAAGGAGAAGGCTCCTCCTTATCAGACGTGGATAGGAGGCTGCTCTAACACTGACTCCCTCCTACTGCAGCCTAGGCAAAACTCAGTCTTGACATGTACAAAACAATAACTTGTGAGAACTTCAGAGCAGCTGTGTTCAAGCAGAGCTAGGGACTTTACTTGAGGCACAGTATAGCTTAAGAGTTGGTTGAAAAAACAATTTTCATTTTGGGTAAGAAGTGGAAAGAGGAAAAAGAAAGCAGATACAGTAAGGATATCCATTAAGGTTTAAAATCCATGATAAACAAAAATGCTTACAAATTACAACACTGAAAATATCATAGGATGTACCCTTTGATACACAAATTTAAACACGAGCACTCTTTAGCTTTCTGCTAACACTAATGAGAAGAACAAATCTTGCATTTAGCAGTGCCCAAGTCAATGCCAAACACAATTCTAGGACAGAAGATTAAAACAAGGAACTTTGCTATCTCCTTGGTTATTTTTTTGTGCTGCTGCCAGGCAAACTGTGAAAATGTCTGAATGTCCATCCAATAGTAATACTCTGAATGTGAACTACAGGAACCAATTCAGTAAGTAATGCTAAAGGATCAGTAATTAATTGGTCTCAGTGTGCAGCAAGGGTGACTTCCTGGCCAGGAGAAAAAGCTTCAAATGGTTGCTGAAAACCAAAGGTTAATACTAAGCAACATATTCTGGTTTCTCTTCACATAACAGCTTTAATAGTATTTCAGGCCTTATTGTAATAATAAAGGAGTTATTAATTGATGGTATGAGTTCAATTCATTATTAAATAATTCACAACTATCAAACAAAGGGCAAAGATTTGTCATTTTCTGTACAGAATTAAGAACTGGTAAGACTGCTTAGAATTGCTGCCAAACTTTTCTTCAGTTTCTTTTCTTACAGACATGTTACATTTCGCAATAGTCTCCACTTACCTTACATCCTCCATATTTAAGTACAAATTGTATTTGATTTCCTCAACTCCTGCCCTAAGATATTATGACATACACTTAGCTTCTGAGCCTGGACACAAAGGAAGAAACTGAAATTTTCTTACTTTCCTGAAATATGTGTCCATTTTATTTACACCACTTAACAATATAATATAAGCTAGCTAAAACTCACTGCAACTATCCATTTAACAACTCTTAAAGAATATGCCTGGGTAAAACACATTTAACAAAACAAACCAGTTTAATGTATTTTTCTGTGCTCAGAATACCTATCAAGACTGATGTCTCTACAAGAATTATACTATAGTATTATACTATACTGAGTGATTCCTTTAAACATAGGAATTAAGCGGGCTTGCTGAAAAAAACTGCACACCCCCACAAACCTACGTTTATTTATGACATAACCCTTAGAGATGCTAAAACAACCCTGTTAAGTAGAAAACAAACTTTTAAAGTTAGGAAATTAGCAACAAGGGAATCTGGGTAGGATGTGCCCTGGGTAGTAAACACCCCAGTCAGTGAACATAACAAGCAATTCAGAGAACATATAACTCCTTATGGGGCTCCAACTTGGACTGCTTAGTCCCAGGCCCCCATCCCTGAGTTAGGAAGAGATTATATGTGGGAAGAGGAAGAGAGGGGAAAAAGGAAGTCAAAAGAGAAGTGATGAAAGTGTTCTATTTTTCTCCTCAACCCCTATTCAGCACTCTTGTGGCTGGTCACCAGAATGGGTGCCATATCCACTAAAAGCCCTAAATCAGTATCCTAAGTTTCTTCTGATACCTAGATTCAAGACCTGTATATATCAGCCGTCCCCTTTTCAAACATCTCTCTTACACCTCTGGATTGTTCCATACCCTTCTCAAAGTGATGCCTTTTGGCTACTAAGCCCACCCCTATTTAAGTCTTCCTAAACTCATTGACTTAATTTTTCCAAATCTATACTTTTCTGATATCATGTCCCTGATATCCTTTTTTATAATTCAACCGAAATGCCATGACTCTCACTTCCAATGACCTTTCCCACCTATATTCCCAGCCAAACTCAGTGCCATGTTTTCACCTACTTATCTCTACCTCCTGCTTATTACACCCTGCTTCTTCTAATGCCAAGCCCCTAACCCCACTCTTTCAGAAGCCAGTTGAATGCCCCTTCCTTTTCTCCCCTTCCACCCTATTCCATGATCCTTCCATTAAGCCACACTACACTTCCATTCCCTCAGGATTCAACTCCCCTCTTCTTGCCACGCCCTGTGCCCCCCGGGGCTACTTACCCCCAAGTTCTCCCCACACTTCAGGCCTCTGGCCCCGCCTTCCCCCCCCAAACGAAGGAGGCGGGAGGAGGGAGAGAAAAGGGGCGGCACTCCGCAAGGTAAAGACGGTCTCCCATTAGTGCCCATCGCCGCCAATCATAGCTTCCTTCTCTCTTATTGGTCAGGGTTAGTCCATGCCCCACCCTCTTCCTCAGACAGGCCCGGCCACCGCCTCAGCGCCCCCGTCCAACGCAGCCTGGGAGGGGAGACCCTGGCCTAGGACATTCGGACTGGCCAGAGTTGAAGGGGAGACTCCCGTCACATCATGGATTAGCTAATGTTAGCAGGACTCACCCGCTGGTAGCTCCGTCGCCTCCCGCCCGCCCGCTCTCGGTCCCACAATCTGTCTCCAGCTCCTTCTTCCCCCCCCTCAGTGGAGTAGATACTTTCCTCTCGTCCGGCCAGGCGCGCACACCTCTCGCGAGATACTGGGGGGTGGGGGGGTGGGAGTGGAGGAAGTGCGAGATCCGTAGGCCCTGAGTTGGAAGGGGGCCGAGGGGCGGGGCTTCGGGAAAACGTTTGGGCCCGACTTTTAGTGGCAGAGCTAGGGAGCGTGGGTGAGCGAGTTCGGGACAGAAAGATCACACGTGTTAGCTTGCAGAATGTAGGGGAAGAGGAAAAGAAAAAGAAAGAAAAGGAATCCTCACAGGTTCCTGTAACTGTGGAGATCCAGAAGGTGAAGTATATATTCTAGGGAATGAGATTATCTCAAAGGAGCGCACTTTAAAAATGAGACAAAATTATACCTTAGTAAAGCTGCTCAAAAGAAAAAAGTAGAGGAAAAACCTGAGGGAGGTACACAAGGGATTCAGGGTTCCAAACAATCCAGTAGTTGCATTTTCTTCTTTGCATGTAGAGTAGCATCACTGTGGTAATAATTTCTGGGGTGTGTGTGTGTGAGAGAGAGAGAGACTGTAAAGCAGGCAGAGGGAAATTCAGCTGCAGGAACTGGCAACTTTTTAAAGTATGTGCATGTTGTTTCTACTCTCCTCCAAGTCATCACTTCTTAATGACAAAGCAGTTTAAAATTCCCTTAACGCTAGAACTGGAGTGAATGTATTGAAAAAAGCAAGCCCTCAGCACAGCGATCCTACCTACCCCATTTAGTCCTATGGCCTTAACTGAGATGCTTCTCTGAGTCTTTACAATAGAGGTAGCAGTCTCATTTTACTTAAGGAATT
Organism: Trachops cirrhosus; assembly: GCA_028533065.1. NCBI lineage: Eukaryota > Metazoa > Chordata > Mammalia > Chiroptera > Phyllostomidae > Trachops > Trachops cirrhosus. Next base: position 46,480,468 of record CM052539.1, read on the forward strand.
GTAATGATCAAATGAGATAATATACAGGGTCCTGCAGAAGTTACGCCTGCTTGAGTGTGATTGGTAGGGTAATAATATGGGTACAATAATTTATAGTTTTAATTTGAACATTTCACTGAAAATGTCATGTGGTGTGCTTGAGCGTGATACTGTTATGTTACAGAATTACATGCTTGTGATTTTGTAATAAAAGAGGGCATTATTTGTGCTGGACCCTGTATATGAAACTGCTTGAGAATTAAAAATCACTATATTTATTATTCATCAAGTATTTTAACAAATACTTAATAGGACATTTGTAAAGCATTCTTCTAGGCATAGAGAGAATAGCCTAACAGGCCAGGTTTCTGCTCTGGTATAATTTATATTTTAGTGAGAGAGAAACAGTTAATAAGACAATAAACACAAATATTTCAGTTAGTAGAGAGTGCCTCAGGGTAATGAGGCAGAAGGTGATAGCAGTGGAGAAGCAACTTTACTCCTGGTGTTGAGGGAAGGCCAGTTTGAAGAAGTAACTTTTGAACCAGGAGTTGAACGATGATGAGACAGCCTTGGGAAGATTTGGGTGGAGACATCAAATGCAAAGACTGTATTAACATTGTGCTCATATGAGTAAATAGAATAAGGAAGATATATGAAGAGGGCCAGGAAGAATAAGGGACAGAAAAAATTTTCAATGGAGACAGAAAAGTTGGTGGCTTCAGAAAATAGGAACACCATGGAAAGGCAAGTGGGAAAAAAATTTATACAATGTTATAAAAGGGACTAAGAGATAAAAATCTTGCCAGGGAAAAAGCAATCTGTAATGACACATTTGTAGTATTTCTCATATCACTATTAAAAACTGTAACAAAAGTGCCCTGGCTGGTGTGGCTCTGTGGATTGAGTCCTGGCCTGAGAACCAAAAGGTTGCTGGTTTGACTCCCAGTCAGGGCACATGCCTGGGCTGTGGGTCAGGTCACCAGTAGGGGGCACATGAGAGGCAACCACATATCAATGTTTCTCCCCCCTCCTTCTCTTCCCTTCTCTCTAAAAATACATGAATAAAATCTTTAAAAAAACTGTAACAAAAAAATTTCTCATGGTTACCAAGATGGTAAATCTTGTTATTTTTTCCTACCACAACTTTTTAAATATATATATATAATTATAAGGAGAGTTGACTCAAAGTATTGCCTATGGAAATCTCTTTTTCCTCAGGTAACTTCCTTCTGCAGTTTTCTATTACTCAGTTTTTTTCATTTGCTGCCTAGGATCTCATCTATCCTCATAGCACCCTCTGAAAGGTAGAAAGAATACAGGTGATTTCTCTAAGGTAGCAAAAGTGACACCTAAGCATAGAATCATTTATGTCTTGTGAAGTAAATTGAGAAAAGTTGAGAAGAGTCTTGGCTTCCAATCCACTCTTCCCTAAAACAAGTCCTAGTTCAAAGAACACAATTACAGAAAAAGACCCTCAATCTAAATGGGACATTTGTGTATAACAGAGGTGACATTACAAATCAGAGAGGAAGAGGATTTTACAAATTGTGCTAGAATAATTGGCTATTACTCTCTCCATACAAAATAAATATAACAACTAATGTTTAGAGATCTTACTATGTTCCAGGCAGCATTCTAAGTGTTTTACATGAATGTATTAATTTTTTCCGAATTTATATCTCCGACCTGTATCTGTCCCCTAAATTGCAGTCTAATATCTCCAACTGCCTACTTACTAAATCTGCTTGGATGTCTAATCAGTATTTCCAACTTACAGTGTTCAGATTCTTCCTCTCTCTTCCACAAGTGGCAGTCCCCTAGTCTCTCCTATCTTAGTAGAGGTACCTTCATTGTCCCAGCTGTATTTTGAAAATTGAGATATAATTTACATATCATAAACTCTGCTTTTTAAAATGATTTTTATTCATTATTTTTATTTAAAAGTTTTATTAAAAACTCATTGATTTTTAGTAAATTCACAAAGTTATGCAACTATCACTAATATCTAATTCCAGAACATTTTATATCCCCCAAAAGAAACCCCATACTCACAAGCAGTCACTCTCCATTTATCGCACACCAATTTCCTGGCAACCACAAGTTTACTTTCTGTCTTTGTGAATTTGTCTGTTAATAGAGATTTTATATAAGTGGAATCATATAATATGTGGCATTTTGTGTCTACATTCTTTCATTTAACATGTTTTTAAGGTTCATTCATGTAGCATGTATCAGTAATTTATTCCTTTCATGGCGGAATAATATTCTATTGAATGGATATACCAATTTTGTTCGTTCATCAGTTGATGGACATTTGGATTGTTCCCACTTTTGGGCTATTATGAATAATGTTGCTTTGAACATCCATGTGCAAGTTTTTATGTAGACATTGTTTTCAATTCTCATATACTGAAGAATGGAATTGCTGGGTTATATGATAAGTCTATGTTTAACTTTTTGAGAAACTGCCAAACTGTTTTTCAAAGCAGCTATATCATTTTACATTCCCGCTAGCAATGTATAAAGGTTCCAATTTCTCCATATCGTCACACCAACAATTTTATTGTCCATCTTTCTGATTTCAGCCATCCTATTGGGGATGAAGTGGTATCTTAGTGGTTTTAATTTACATTTCCCACCAAGAGTGCACAAGGATTCCCTTTTCTCCCCATCTTTGGCAACACTTGTTTGTGAGATAATTTTTTTCTTTTATTCTGCAATTACAGTTGACATTCATTAGATAATTTTTGTATATGGTATGAGGTAGGGGTCCAATTACATTCTATTGCAGGCAGATACACAGTTTCCCCACACCATTTGTTAAAAAGACTATTCTATCCTTGCTGGTGTGGCTCAGTGGACTGAGTGCTGGCCTGTGCACCAAAAAGTTGCCAGTTCAATTCCCAGTCAGGTTGTAATTGGAAAAGGGGGTGTTCGTGCTGTCACCTACCAGACCCAATAAGCAGAGATAGGGTTTAAATCTATGGGTGCTTTATTCAGATGACCTGGTGATCTGAGAAGATCTAAGAAGGTGGGTTTATACCCTAACAGACTGTCTTAAATTCCATTTTAAAATGGCTCTTTTTATAAGGAGAACCAAGTGTAGGTAAGGGTTTGGAATTCTGAAATAAGCTAATTGGATTTAAAGAACTGCAGCATTCTTGCCCTGTGTGGTGGTCTTTAGCTGTGCTCCAGGCAGTGGTCTTCAGCTGTGTCCTAGGCGGTGGTCATCTCACTTAGAGTACAATGGCTCAGATACTTTCTTGAATTGCTTGCAGACCTCCTGAGGCACAAAGATAGAACCACTTATGGTCTTCTGGAGTCAGGGTGGGTCATACCTTCAGTTCCTGGAACAATAGCTTTTACATGCATGGATTACTAAGCTTATTAGCTATTAAACTAAAATTTTTCAACTTTCAAGTGTCCATCAAGGGCACATGCCTGGGTTGTGGACCAGGTCCCCAGTTGGGGACAAGCAAGAGACAACCATGTATCTCTCACAACTGATGTTTCTCTCCCTCTCTTTCTCCCTCCCTTCTCCTCTCTCTAAAAAAGTAAATAAAATCTTTTAAAAAAAAAAGACTGTTCTTTCCCCCATTAAATTGCCATGGTACTCTTATAAGAATTAATTGACCTTAGCCCTGGCTGGTGTGGCTTAGTGGAAGGATTGCTGGCCTTCGAACCAGAGGGTCACTGGTTCTATTCCCAGTCAGGACACATGCCTGGGTTGTGGGCTGGGTCCCCAGTAGGGGGTGCATGAGAAGCAACCACACATTGATGTTTCTTTCCCTCTCTTTCTCCCTCCCTACCCCCCTCAAAAAAAATAAATAAATTTTTTTAAAAATGAACTGACATTAAGTACTTGGACTTATTTCTGGAGTCTCAATTCTATTCCATTGTTCTATATGTCTATCCTTATGCCAGTATCAAAAAGGCTTGACAACTGTAGCTTTGTAGTAAGTTTTGAAATCAGGAAGTGTGAGTACTCCAACTTTGTTCTTCTTTTTCATGATTGCTTTAGATATTCTGGGTTCCTTGTATTTCCCTATGAGTTTCAGAATCAGCTTGTCAGTTTCTTTAAAAGAGCCACCTAGGATTTTGTGGACAAAAAAGGGGCCACATGCTGACCTGACAAGCTCAGGGAAGGCCTATGTGGAGGCCTTGCAAACCCAGAGACCAACAGTAACCACAAAATTGGGCTGAAATTAAAACTTATTAACTAAAAGCAGTTTGTAGCCTGTAGTCATGTCCTAGTCTGGAATCTTCCCTCACAAAAGCCAATTTTTACCTTAATTAAACCTGTTTATTGTCTTTTTGTGTCTAATCTTTTTTGGACCTCTCCGGGCACAACAACCACACCAGAGTAGAGACCACAAATTCCCTAGTTGTTATTATTACGACGTTGTTAATTGTTGACTGTTAACTGTCCCGTACCCACCTGTATAAAAGAAGTTATGTATCTATCGTTTACTTTTTATTCAATCCTAGGTTTTCCCCCACTTTGATTTCTCCTGCCTTTCTAATCTATCACTACTGGGCTTCATGTAACCCCCTTATGCCTGCTCCTTTGATTATAATGTATAAAATAAGATGTAAAACTGACATTTTCTGGAGCATTTTCTCAACTATTGAGGTTTTGCTTTCTAGCAATTGCCATCAATTTGGCTCAAATACACTCACAAAAATTCTCTACAAGTTTGAATGTTTCTTACACTGACAATTTTGATAAAGATTGCACTGAATCTGTGTATCAATTTGGGAGTATTGCCATCTTAATACTATCAAGTCTTGAAATCCATGAGTGTGGGATGTCTTTTGATTTTTTTAGGTCTTCCTAATTTCTTTGAACTATGTTTTGTAGTTTTCACTTATTTTATTAAGTTTCTCATAAGTATTTTTTTCTATTTGATGCTATTGTAAATGAAATTATTTTCTTAATTTCATTTTCAGATTTTTTATTGCCACTGTATAAAGATACAATTAATGTTCATTCATATACTGATCTTGTGTCTTACAATCTTGTACTTCTTTAATGAGCTCTTACAGTTTTCTTGATTATTGAGGATTTTCTATGTATGAGATCATGTCATGTGCAAACAGATAGTTTGACTACTTTCTTTTCAAACTAGATATAAGAATCTTTCAATGACTCAACTATATGCTGTCCATTTATTTTTATTTTTTAATCCTCACCCAAGGATATGTTTATTGATGGGAGAGGGGGAGAGAGAGAGAAGCAGGGAAAAGACAGAGATCTGACTCACCCCTCCAGGTTGTGGGAGAGAAGGCATCTTTGCAAGTGGGTTTTTAATACTTTTCCATCTTTTTTCTTGTTCTTACTTAATTGCTCTAACTAGAACCTCCATTAAATTTGAATGGAAGTGGCAAGAGTGGATATTCTTGTCTTGTTCCTGATTTAGAGGGAAAGATTTTAGTCTTTCACCATTAAGTATGATGTTAGATGTGCATTAGTTGTAGGTGTCCTTTACCGTATTAAAGACATTCTCTTCTAGTCCTAGATTGTTGAGTATTTTTATCATGAAAGACTATTTATTGTCTATTGAGATGATAGTGTGATTTTTGTCTTTCACTCTATTAATACAGTCTATTACATTGATTGCTTTTCATATGTTAAAACAGCCTTACATTTTAGAGATAAATCCTACTTGGTCATGGTGTATCTTTTTTTATGTTGCTGTATTGTGTTTCCAATTATTTTGTAGAACATGTTTGTGTCTATATTTATGAGATGTTAGTATGTAGTTTCATTTTCTTGAGATGTCTTTATCTAGTTGTTTTTTTGTTTTATTTTTTTAATATATTTTATTGATTATGCTATTACAGTTGTCCTATTATCCCCCCTTCATTCCCCTCCACCCTGAACACCCTCTCCCACC
>CM052539.1:46486846-46639390 GCA_028533065.1 Trachops cirrhosus
CTATCACTTGGTTGCTTAAAAGGATGGGTTCTGGGGCTTTCAATTCTTCTTCTGTTTGAGCCATCTTTTTGCTGTTTTCTTTTGTTGTTGTTGTTGTTTTTTGGTCTTGTCGAGCTCCTGTAGTGAGGGGCGTGGCCTTAGGTGTTCACCAGGGTGGGGCACCCCAGTGGCTGGGTTGTGACACTGTATGTGGGGGCAGGGTCCGAGAAGGAACAGTGGTGCTTGCTCCGCTCTCTGTAGGACCTCAGACCCTTCTGCCGCTTTCCACAAGCTAACTGGGCCCCTCTGGCACCAATTCCCCTGTGCGTGGGCCTGTGCCCCCTGTGGGACCTTCCTTTTCAGTCAGTGACCCAAAGCTCTATTTCCTGGTGCTGGGACTGAGTTGTGCCCAGTGCCTTGCTTCACAATGGCCGCCTTGCTGGGTCTGCTGGTCGCCACCCCCTGGCCGGGCCCACCAGCCACCGCCGCGTGTGTGCCTAGGGTCTGCCTGCTGCGGACTTGCGCGCTGCTCTGGTTGCTCAGCTCTCTGTTCCTTGTTCCTTGTCCCTTGCCCAGCCTGACTCCGCCCCTCCTACCAGTCTGGATGAATGCGTCTATTTTTAAATCCTTGGGTGTCCGACTTCCATACACTTTAATTTTCTGTCAGTTCTGGTTGTTATTTTGTTTCTATATTGTTGTTGTCCCTATCTTGGTTGTGCGAGGAGCACAGTGCATCTACCTGTGCCTCCATCTTGGCCCGAAGTCCCTTTTCTAATTAATTTTAGAGAGAGTAAGAGGGAGAGAAACATTGGCTTGCTGCTCCACCCGTTCATACACTCACTGGCTAATTCCCACATGTGCTCCTATAGGGAATCAATCCTGCAATGGGGCACATCGGGAGAGCACTCTAACCAAATAAGCTACCTAGCCACGGCAAATTCACATTTTAGAAAGACAACCACCAGCAGCAATATAGAGTTTGGATTAAAGATGGGAGCTGTTGGAATCCAGGATATATTCTGAAAAACTTTCTGGTTTTTAGGAGACAGCATAATACAGATGCTTCTTGACTTATGATGGGATTATGTCCCCAAAAACCTATCTGAAGTTGAAAATGTCTTAAATAAAAAATGTATTTAATATACCTAACCTACTGAACATCATAGTTAATCTAGGCTACCTTAAACAGGATCAGAACATTTTACATTAGCTTACAGTTGTACAGAATCATGTAACACAAAGCCTATTTTATAATAAAGTACTATCTTATGTAATTTATATAATTATGTCTTGCAACCTTCATGATGGGCAATTATCATGAGTTTCATCTCAAGAGCAATTGCCTGCTTCTTCTCACCAGAAACAGGAGACACAGATGGGTGTTTTGCAGACATGATGAGATTCAAAAATACAATATCCAAAAAAGGCCGACAATAGGACACTATAGAAGAGAATATCTGCTGTTTACCCTCTTGCATCACTGACTGGGAGCTGCAGCTGCAGCTGTCACTGCCCAGCATCACAAGAAAATATCATACTGCATGTGTTAGCCCAGGAAAAGAGTGAAATTCAAATACCTTTTCTACTGAATGTGCATCACTTTCACACCATCATAAAGTTGAAAAATTGTATGTCAACCCATCCTAAGTTGGGAATTGTCTGTATAGTAGAAAGAACATAAATGACTTTGAAGACAGATGGATCCAAGTTCAATTCTTGGCACAGCAAGTTACCATTTATTATGGGTTGAACTGTGTCTCCTCCCTCAAATTCTTATGTTGAAGTCCAAGCCCCAGTACCTCAGATGTAACCTTGTTTGGAATTTAATCATGGCAGATGTAATTAAAGATAAAGTCATACTGGGGCAGGGTAGGTCCTTAATCCATATGACGTATCCTTATAAAAGGGGAAATTTGATCACAGATACACACAGGCACAATGGCATTTGAATATGAAGGCATAGATCTACAAGTCAAGGAGTGCCAAAGATTACCAGTAAATCACTAGAAGCTAGGGGTAAGGCATAAATAGATTCTGTCCCACAGCCCTCAGAAGGAACCAGCTCTGCCAACACAATGATCTGGACTTTCAGCCACCAGAACTGTGAGATAAATTTCTAAGCCTCTCAGTTTGCAGTACTTTGTTATGGTGGCCCTAACAAACAAATATACCATTTGTGTGACCTTGGACAAATTATTTATCTTGCTGATGTCTAATGTCCTAATTTGTAATATGAGGGTAATTGCATCTAACTAATAGGGTGGCCACAGGATTAAAATGAAATGGCATTTGTATAACACCTGGCACAAACAGGCATTATATAAATATTATCTTATGTTTGTGAAACATTAATGCTACCCAAGGAAATTGGGACATTTCTGGAGATTTTTGGAAAGGCTGACTGCAACTATCAGAGGCATGTGCAATATACCACCTAAAAGTAACAGGATGGAGAAGGTGACCCCTTTTTCCTGCTGGACTCCTTAGAGAGGAACCCCAGAGTTGTCTTGCTCCCTGTGAAAATATAGCTTCTTGTGGGATAGAATGCTAATACAAGAACCAAAATACTCTCAAAGGCAGGAAGAATGAGGCTAACTAACATCCTGTAGTGGGGTAAAGGTAGCAAGGAAAGGAGGAGAACAAAGCTAGAGAAGAATGGGCCAGATGCCTTAGGCCTCCAGGCTTCCCAGCTCACTTCCTTAGGTAAAAAGCTTTAGGCTGGGGGTTGTCCTCTCCTCAGCTCCATAAGGGAAACCCAGCAGAGGCCTCACCAGTCTCTGGAATGCCTAGTCCTTTCAGGCAGGAGTCCCTCGCCAAAGCAAACAATCCCAGCTCTCCAATTGTGCTCTGGCTGGGGTGGGGGAGAACAAAGATTCCTTTCTTTGCTTCCCCAATTCTATGGCTCCAGCCAAAGGCACTGTTTACACAATCTTCCTGGTGAAAAATTTGAACCTTTTTTCTCTATGTTGCAGCTGGGAAAGATTGACTCCCTCCTTGCCTGTTCCTTTTCTCCAGACCCCTGGTCAGGAAAAGTGCCCAATACCTGAACCTCCCACCCTCAGATGTCAGCACACTTAGGAGTAACTCAGGCACTTTTTCGATTTAACAGAGAACTTCAGAGTTTTAGTGGCAGAAAGCCTGTCTAGCTGAGAAACAGAGACTGGCCAGAGAGATCAGGAGCCTAGCTTGTCTCCATTCCAATTTTGTTTATTCCTCCCTCCCACCCCCAAGGGATGCCTAGGCTTTCCCAGGTCCATTTCTACGAGTGAATCAAATGATCCAAATCCAGGGCAGATTTGGGATGATAAGGTGGGGTAGGATGAAACAGTGTTTTCTAGCGAGAAAAGTTTTTCTTTAGCCTTTAATTTACTAACTCGAGCAGCACATATGTTTCCCTCAAGCTCCAAAAACAAAAGCAAGGAGGAGAAAAGGAAGCCCCAGAGTGTTGGAGTCTAATTTTAGTACTGGCAGAGAAATCTAGTGTTAAATTACTCCTGGTAAATTGGTAACTAAGAAACAGCAGAGATGGAGACAATTTACAAGATCTAGGTCTCCAACAAGAAGTTTAAGGATCTAATTTTACTTACTTCCATAACATGTCCAGGAGGCACATCTCAAGGAAATGTGCCCATTTCACACAAGGAAAGGAACTTAAAGTTAGAGTTAACCAAAGAAGAGTTAACCCAAAGTGACTTGAACCCAGAACTCTGGGACTTTCAATCTGGTCATCTCCGCAGGGCCAAGCTGCTATGGGGTTTTGCACTGCACACATTTTTCTTTTGCTAAATCCCCACTGACTATTCTCCTGTTGCTAAGGGAGTTAGAGACTAGCTGTTTGTTACCCCTTGCAGCTATGTTTTGGAAACTAAAGTCCCTGCTCCATCCAGCTATTGGGAGATGTGGATGGAAAGGTCTTAGAGGTACAAGGAAGATGCAAGTCTGTTTAGGCTGATACCATACCTACATATACACACAACCCCTTACCCCCACCCCCAGAAAGATCTCCAGAGTTCATTTCTGTATAAGAAGGTACACAGTTCCTGGAAGGCTCTAATCCACAATGGTTAAAAATATCTATCTTGGGGCCAAAGGTGTACCCACTAAACTTAGCCTGCCCAGAAACCCAGGAATGAGCAGTGGGCTAAAATGAAACCAGGGGTAGACAAAATGCTATCTAGCTCCAAGATAACAGGGATGGTAACTATAAGAAAAACAGGTCAATCACCTTCACTGAGAAATCTAAAAAACTGTCCGGATTTGTCTTTCCCTCTCCTCCAGTGATATCATGGCCCCTATATACCCGGTGATATGGTATAATGCAAGGAGCTTTGATAATGGGTTTCTATTCTGTTTTATCACTTTCTATTCTATCATTTCCTACCTAGATAACCTTGAGGATTAAGTCATGATTCTTCAAACTGAATCTTAGTTTTGTCATCTGTTTAAACAAGAAAAAAATATCTACTTCACACAAATGAAGTAGCTATATTAAAAGAACATGACATACTATTTTTGCTTAAAGATCTTTCCATGTTGAGCCATTCTGAACTAGATTAGATTCAATGAAGTTAGAAGGCAGAGGATCAAAGAAGTCAACTTTTAGTTTCCTTTCAATGCAAAATTCCTTTTGCAGATTAGAAGATTGCATTTATATTAGTTTTATATTACTACATAACAAATTACTATAAACTTAGTGGTTTAAAACAACACCATTTAAATATTGAATGTCAAATGTAATTGAAAAATAAAAGAAAAATAATAAAACATATCCATCTAGGTAGGTCTGCCTGTGTTCTCTTCTTAGAGTCTCACAAAGACAAAGTCAAGGTGTTGACTGGGTTGGGCTTTTATCTAGAGGTTCTAAAGAAGAATCCAATTCCAAGCTCACTCAGGCTGTTGGCAGAATTCAGTTCCTTAGAAAACTGAGGTTCCCATTTCCTTGCTGGTTGTTGGTTAGGGGGTCAATTTTAGCTCTTAGAAGCCACTTTCCAGTCCTTGCATGTGGTCCTCTCCATCCTTAAAGCCAGTGAATCCTTCTTTCACATCTGATTTCTTGTGCCACCTGAGAAAGCTTTTTGCTTTTAAGGGCTCATGTGATTACAATAGGCACTGTGCCATGTAATGTAACATAACCATAGGCATAATATCCCATCAAATTCACAGGTTCTGAGGATTAGAGAACATTTTAGGAGGTCATTTTCAAAATTCTGCCTACCATAGCACTTGTTTAAAAGATCAGAGGAAACGATCTCTTTTGGGGTGGAGGGAAGGAGGTAGTGTGAATAAACCATCTCTAACCAACCATTTACACTACTGAGAGAAGCCAAGAATTTGAGATGAGAGGCCTGACTGATCTCATCCCTGGAATTCTATCTATCATGCCCTCTGCCATTTCTCAAGTGCCTTTTTTTTTTTAAGATTTTATTTATTTTTAGAGAGAGAGGAGGGCAGAAACATCGATGTGTGGTTGCCTCTCACGCAACTCTTCTTGGGGACCTGGCCCACAAGCCAGGCATGTGCCCTGACTGGGAATTGAGCCGGCGACCCCTTGGTTCACAGGTTGGCACTCAATCCACTGAACCACACCAGCCAGGGCTCAAGCAGTTACTTTGATCATAATGTACTAGCACTCAGAGTGCCTTGGGGTAAATGCTCAAAAATAAAGACATTTTAAGGAATGCCTGGAAACTAAAAAATCTTCCCTTGTTTTATTTTTTCATCAAATGCTCACAACACTAAGTGTCCCAGAGTGTGTCCTAAGAATACATGCGGAAAATGCATATTTTTAGATATGACTCAATAGTTTCATTGCTCAAAACTTAGAGGACTAGGACAATATTCTCTCCTTACCAGTGTCATGTTACTCCTCTATTTCAGAACTCAACTCGAATATTCCTTCACCTCATTTCTCTTGGAGTTAAGAAGGCAGAGCAGCCTCTAGGTTCTTGGACACCAATTTAAGCTAAATCAACAGTCTTGTTTCCTGAGCAGCTTTCTTATCTTGATGACCTGAGAAGGCTTCAAAACAATAAATCCATCCTGAAAGGGAGGCTGGAGCAGGGTTCCTCATTATTGCCGTTCAGCATTTAGATGATTTCCCAAGGACACCATTCTCTTCTGATTAGGATGGCACAAACCTATGGACACTCTTCCCCTGGTACTGAAGAAACACAACTGACTGTTGAAAAAACTGAGGAATAAGAGGAAAATAAGACTTGCTGCCTTCAGAACCCCAGCATTCTCTCTCCAGATGCTTTTCAACCAAACTTAATAAATTTTGAATGGTCAATTCTCTTTTCTGTGATAATCATCCTAGGTATAAGCTGTCTGGAAAATACCCATAAGATGCTCTGAACTCCATGGAAAATGAGAAAGCAAATTACAATCTATATACATTAAATTTTGATGACACCATCCTTTTCAAATACTCCAGGTACTTCTGTTGCACGCACATAATCCCTGGGATGAGAATTATTATCCCTACTTAGTATATAGGAAGAAACTGAGGTCCTAGAAAGTTACTGGTTAGTGACCTGCCCAATGTCACAGTGGGCAGTTGTGTAAGCGAGATAAGAATATTAGTTAAGAGAGTTAGTTAAGAGTTGTATAAGAGAGATAAGAATATTAGATAAGAATATTATGTGTTCTTTCTAACTACAAGGACAAGTAGAAAGCTTCATTTCAATAATGTTTTCAAAATTAGAAAACTCTTCAGCAAATTTGCTCTTGGATTCTCGCTACTAAAAACATAGAACTCCTCTACCCTAAGTTGTTGGCAACTTGGGTTGCCATTTCTTGGGGCCTGCAAGAGGATCTGGGTCGCCGACTCCTGTTGAAGAAATTTGCTTCCAAGTCTCTTGCAGCACCACCTTATCATTCCCCTCAGAGAGAACAATAACTCATGGGCCACCAAGCTGTGCTCTGTCCAGGTCCCTAAACTGTTAAGGGGTTAGCTAGATTCAGTCCCAAATGGCAGGCCATGGAAAGAAAACACAGATGACTCTGACTCTGATCTGATTACTCAGAAAGGGGATAGAAAATGGAGGTAGTAGCGGTTCAAACTCAGGTGAGCCAAAGGGATGGCTGTTCCTCATCTCCAAATATGTACTAGATACCTTCCACATACTCGGCTGGAGGAACTGTTCTTGTGAGGTCCACTTTGAGCTGCAGCCCAGAACAGTTATTTGGTGATAGTATAGCAATCTCAAAGCCAACTGTAGATAGGACTCCTCTCAACCTCTGATCACAACAGCAAAAGAGCAAGGGTGAATGATTTGGGGTAACCTGTTTCCTGAGCATCTGTCTACCCTGGGGTCAAGTTTGAGCGTGGGCTTTAATTTTATAATCATTGACTGAACCAAAAGAAAATGCACTGTAGTTATCTACATTGTCGTTTCCGAAAGGGCTTTAATATTTACGGTTATTTCAAGCAGATGTAAGATAAGGTTTATTTAAAGTTTACTTAACCTTTAGCCCTACATGGTATGGCTTAGTGGCTTGAGCACCAGCCTGTGAACTGAAAGGTCGCCTGTTCGGTTCCCAGTTGGGGAACATGCCTGGGTTGTGGGCCACATCCCCAGTAGGGGCATGTGAGAGGCAACCAACTGATGTTTCTTTCCCTTTCTTTCTCCTTCTCTTCCCCTCTCTGAAAATAAATAAAATCTTTTTAAAAAAAGTTTACTTAACCATTAGAAAATATTAGTAATTCTTTACCAAACTTGATACTAACCCCATTGTTCAAGGTTCCTATTGAGGCGTTTTTAAGGGAAAAGGTTTGCTTGCTTATTTTGCTCTTGCCTTCTTGCTTGGGAAAATAAGTCACCAACGCTAGCCTTGGGGAGAGTCACACATGACCAACAATATGGTGGCAGTCTTACACCCTATTTCCTTAATTGTGAAGTTGAGCTGCTTGGTTTACATAATTAAGAAAATGTGACTAAAGCATTGCTAAGATGCACCATGCTAGACACCTCTGGATATACAAAGATAAAGATAACCAAGTCCCTTCCTCAAGAAACTGACAATCTAACATGGAAGACAAGGCACATACAAACCCACGATTTATCAAACCATATAAGCATTATACAGGATACATGTTCTACAGTCCTTTATATTTATAGGCAGTAATGGTCATAGGCTGATGGTGGATAGAAACCAGGTGAAGGCTTCATGGAGGAAGAGGCAGCATTTAAGCTAAGTCTTTCAGTATAACATGGGGAGTTTCATAAAGAGAGAAGTGAGGAGATTTGGGGGAAAAAAGAGAAATGGCCAAAGGCGAGTCCTGAAGATAGGACAGGAACGCAAGAAAAATGTTTGGAAAATAACAAATAGCACACTTTTGGTAGTATACGGGAACAAAACACAAAGACGAGGCCAGACTGTTTTTGAATTGGTAAATGGCAAAACCAGTCTTATGCTTAAGGCAGAAATGGTGGGTGAAAATAAATGCTGAAGAGACAAGAGGCGGAAGGCCAGTCAAGAGGGTACTGCAACGGACCAGGTGGGTGTGGCCATGAGGGCCTGAGCCAGGACAGCCGCAGTGGAAACAGAGACCATTAGTCATAATGTTAAGCCAGCCAGCACTGTTATAAGTTGCCACTGACCCAATCATCTAAGGTGAGTGACAAGCCATGGCAGGTGAAAATCATTAAAAAGGAGACCTGATCTGAATAAAGCTTTCCTGACACATACTGAAGAACAAATGAGGCCAGACCCATGTTGAGTTTAGAATTGTCACCACCCTTCAGGCCTTATACTTTTGCCAAGGCACTCAGCCAACTGTGGAAAAGAAATATACACAGGAGACTCAAGAAACATATTATTAATACAGTATTTATTTGTCTTTCCTCTGTCAAACCCTGAGCCAACCACTTTCCCCAGGCTGCCCAGGGAAGTATAGGAAAAGGAACATACAGGGCAGATAAAACATGGGAGGAAGAACTATGGGAGGTGGTGACGGCTCCTTCACATGGCGAAGAGGATGAGAAAAGCCACCATCAGGCAAAAAAGCCCCATGGCCTCTGAGAGGGCAAAGCCCAGAATGGCGTACGAGAAGAGCTGTTGCTTCAGAGAAGGGTTCCTGGGAGAAGGGGAAGAAAAAAGACTGAATTTCTAGTCCACACAAAGAAAAGAACACCAAAGGTGGGCTCAGGGAGAATTCATCCCTTCAAGCTCATCTTATATAATGAGTCTCTTGGGGTGACACCGCCATGCCCACATTGTTGCCTGGACACATCAGAGGCTCTAGAGACTGAATGAGGGTAATGGAGAATCCGAATTTGTTTAATACGACCCAGGCACACACATTACCACCTCTGATGGATCACCCATATCATCATGACTTAAGACCTCTGGGCCTGGACATTTAACTATCCAGGGCCCAGCCAGGATGGAAGTGATATTTGGAGTGACAGGGTTTATCACGGCTGTGGTTTCAAACTTTAAGCAGCAGAAACCCCCCAAATATAAAACATATAAAAGCCAAACTGCAATGGTAAAAAAAAAAAGTAGGTGAATGTAAAAGCTTGTTTTACTGGTTTCCCCTTCATTCTCTAAGATATTCTCTGGGGCATACCCTCAGAACTCTAGGGCTTTAGGTAGAGTTAGAAAAACATCGTTCTAGAGGGCAAGGGAGTCAGAGGGAAACATTACCTTTTCTCATTTTAAAATAATCAAAAGAGCCCTGGCTGGTGTGGCTCATTGGATTGAGCACCGGACTGCAAACCAAAGGGTTGCCAGTTCGATTCCCAGTCAGGGCACATGCCTGGGTTGCGGGCCAGGTCCCCAGTAGGGGGCGCATGAGAGGCAACCACACATTAATGTTTCTCTCCCTTTCTTTCTCCCTCCCTTCCCCTCTGTCTAAAATTAAATAAATAAAATCTTTAAAAAAAACACTTAAAAAAATAGTCAAAAGATTTTTGACTTTAAGAAGCTATAAATTGCCTATAAGGTTTAGATGACATAAATTAAAATTGGATAAAGAATTCCCAGTTCTGCCCTGACCGGTGTGGCTCAGTGGATTAGGCATTGTCCCACAGAGCAAAAGTCCCAGCCAGGGCACATGCCTGGGTTGCAGATTTGGTTCCCAGTCAGAGTGAGCATGAGGCAACTGATTGATATTCTCTCTCACATTAATGTTTCTCTACCTCTTTCTCCCTGATGTCCCTCTCTCTAAAAATAAATAAATAAAATCTTTAAAAAACACCCAAAACAACAAAACAGCCCTCCCAATTCTGAAAGTCAATATATATATTTTGTATTTCCCTTACTGTCACCTCTGGAAGCCTTCATGGATAAAGTAGAGTAACACTAGCTTTTAAGACAATTTTGGACACAGAAGCAGGTAGGCTTCTTGTTTCATATAAATCCTAAAAAATAAATTTACTTTCCTGAAGACATTAAGAGAACTTGAGGTTCTCTAGAGAATTAATTTACTTCTAACAGTGAGATGCCTGGGGTTGGTGGGAACCAACTAGTCCCAGGCGTCAGGGAGCAGTGGGGCTGGCTGCAGAGGCAGTTTTCCCAGGAGTGACAGAGGGGAATTCCCAGCGATTGGGAAAAAACAGCAGTGAAGCCACTATACTGATTCTAAAGGGGGCTCTAGAGCAGGGGCAGCAAACTTTTCCTGTAAAGGGCCAGACAGTAAATATTTCAGGCTTCGTGGGTCACATATGGTCTATTGCCTTTTTCCCCCATGACCCTTTAAAAAAATATAAAACCCATTCTTAGCTCAGCTGTACAAAACCAGGTCATGACCCAGATATGGCCCACCCACCTTAGTTTGCCTACTCCTGCTCTAAACAAAAGCTGTTCAATAATATTGTATATTTTCACTGTCCAGTATAGTAGCCACTAGTCATGTGTGGCTACCAGGCACTTGAAATATGGTCAGTGTGACTGAGAAACCAAACAGATAATCTTGGTGTACTTTTAATTAACTAATTAAAATTTAAACTCAGCCACATAGCTAGTGGCTGCTGTATAGGACAGCGTAGCTCTAGATCCCCAAATACTTCTGCCCAGACGTTTGGAAAGCATATCAGAGCCAATGGAGAGCCCAACTTACCTGGCATAACCAATGATGAGGCTCCCAAACACAGTCCCAATTCCAGCCCCAGAGCCTGCCACCCCTACTGTGGCAGCCCCAGCCCCAATGAACTTGGCTGCTGTGTCAATGTCCCTTGAAATGGCGCTGGTTTGGAAGCTGCGGCTAGAAATAAGTGAGGTCAGAGGACGTGGGGCTGCCAAGCTGCTGAGGCTCTGTGAAGAAGAGGCATATAGGAGGTAAAATTTTTAGGAAACCCCTTTTTGCTCTGGAAACTTTTATATCATTTCAATGTTTTATGCTATCAAATATCATATTCCCCCCTCACAAACAGAAAATCTTTTTACTTCCTGGAAAACTTCTTAAAATGCTGCCAAGAACTTTTTAATGCAAGAAGTAGACTTCAAATAGCTTTAAGATTCAAGTATGTGCCCTGGCTGGTGTGGCTCAGTGGACTGAGCACCCGCCTATGAACTGAAAGGTCACTGGTTCGCTTCCCAGTCATGGCACATGCCTGGGTTGCGGCCAGGTCCCCAGTTGGGGGAGTGTTAAGAGGCAACTGATTGATGTTTCTCTCCCTCTCTCCCTTCTTTCCCCTTTCTATGAAAATAAATAAATCAAATCTTAAAAAAAAAAGAAAAAAGATTCAAGTATGCTCTGTAAGTGTAAGACCAAAACCCTAGCCTGTGCCCTGAAGAGAGCATCTTCCTGAGACTAAATGCTCCCAACTGAAGTCATCAGCAGCACACATGGGCATGTGCCACCCGAGCCAGAGCTGGAACACTAGAGCACATATGCTATCAACTAACTGTTCTCCATCTCCACCTAAAGCCTGTGGCCTTGATCCTTCACTAATTTTCCTGTGATGACTGCCACCAGCACTCCCCCTACTGGTTCTTCCAGGTAACCCTCCCCACTGCCCACCCCCAAACCACAGGCCCAATTCCACCAGTAAAATACCTCATCTGTCAGTGTCTCTGTTCGTTTTAGCACCACTGCAGATAGTGACCGGCTCAGCAGCTGAGAGGAGCTCCTGACCTAGGAGGAATGACAAAAGGGCAAGAAGGTCAAGGAAGACTGTGGAGAGGAATTCAGAACCATCCTAAATTGTTATTCAATGCCCCTTTAACTCTCTCAAACTTAAATAGAATCTTGGATCATTCTTTTAGCAAATTCTAGATTCGAGAACCTCACACTTTCTCTTGCTTCCTAGGCTTCTCCTTTGCTTTAAGGGAAGTCTACTTCTTTTGGGGCTACCCTTGCTGTACTCTTTTGAAGGCCTCAAGAAGGGAGAAAATGTAAGCCTTGGAAACATTTGCTTCACGCAATAAGAGAGATTTATGGAGGTGAGGGGAGTGTAGGGAAGAGGGTATGGGGGGATAAATGGTAATGTAAAAAATACAATAAAAATAATGTAAAAAGTAAATAAAATGAATTATGTTACTATAAATAAAATAAGTATATATAAAAAAAGAGAGATTTACATTGGTAATGGCTAGCCCATTAGAAGGAAGCCAATGACTGGAGCATCTTTCCCTAAACACGCCCTTCTGAAGAGAGGCACAAAGATCCATGCTCTAAATTCACACCCTCCTGGTAGCCTTTTCTGACTAACTCCAAGCCAGACAACATGGTGGCTAACAGCCAGGGCTTTAGTCATATAGATCTATATTCATCTCAGCTCTGTAATCAGCTGCCTGATCTTAGGAAAAGTCACTTAACTCTAAGCCTGTTTTCTCACCTTTTAAATGGTAATACTGTATCTCAGGGCTGATTCAAGGAGTAAATGAGATTATGTATACAAACTGGTAAACTTAGTGCCAGGTATAGTAAGTGCTCAATAAATGATACCCATCAATAGTATCACTCTTTTTTCACTATGGATGAACCAATTGCTTCCACCATTTAATAATTTATGTCTTCCATGTGGCTGCTTCTGAGTCAAAGGTTTTTCCAATGTGTATTTATGTATATTTTATCTTCCTACCCAAACTTAAGCTCCCAGAGGGGGCTCTTGCCTATAGTTCTCCAAAACTCAGGGCAAGATCCTATACACAGTGCATACTCAATCCAAGCTAGGCAATCTATTTCATGTTTACCATTTCTGGCTGGGTTTCAGTTTACAGAAAGTTTTAGGGTAGAAATAACCTGATCTTAGTCTAGATTTTCATTTATACTCTTCTTCTAAGATTGTTGGATAGGAAGAAATAACTGGCTTCCAGGGGCTATGGGGCAGGTAAGCATTCACTTTCTTCTGTCAGGAGGGCACAGCAAAGGATATTCCCCCAACTGTGAAGAATAAGGTGTTACAAGAAGAGACAAGATGCCCCTCCTTAAAAACTCTCCTAGAAAAGGGAGGTACTCACCAAGGTGGGGGTGGAGACAAACTTGGCGCAGGTGTACATTTTCAGGGAATGAGGGGCTGTGGCAGGAGAGCTGAAATTACAGAAGCAGCATTGTAAACACTGTCCTTGCTCACCTAAGGACTTCCTTATTAGCAAAAAAGTGGCCAGAGAGCAGAGTGACTGACCTCAAGTCTTAGAAGAGAGGAAATTAGGACCCTAAGTCAAGATTTCCTTATAATCAAGTGCCTTGATTACCCTGGTTTAAGCAAGTAGCCTCTTGGTTTGAGTTTTAAGACCTGTTATTCATTTCCATAGATTCATGATTGGAGCTGTCAGAGAAATTTCCTCAGAGTGTCCTTTGCCTAAGCTTTCCTGTTTCTATTCAAAAGGAACCCTTTTCAAGACCTCGTTGTCTGGGCTTTTGTTGTTGCCTGGACTTTTTATTAAACACTCTTGGGAGTTATTTGTAGAAGACCAAGACACTGGTAGGGTCTCCAACAATCTTCTTAATTACTTTTAAGTATTTGAGTCCCAATTTCCTACATTAAGTGAGGAAGATCAGTGAGGAACTTTGTAACTATTCTAATTAGCAATGACTACTAAAGTACCTATTTTCACTATCACACTAAGGGGTATTCAGTTTTGTATCCTCAAGATCTAAAACAATGCTGATGCCTTGTAGGTGCTTAAGTTGGTAGAACTGAACTTGTCTGAGAGGAATGGGTAAGTTAATCATCTAAAGGCAGGGTTTCTCCAAGTGAAGTGAGAAGCGCACCTGAAGTAGTTATCTAGGGGTAAGGATGGTATATGTATTAAAAATGCTCTTGGAAGCGCCGGCCTGCCAACCAAACCTTCACTGGTTCGATTCCTAGTCAGGGCACATGCCTGGGTTGCAGGCCAGGTCCCCAGTTGGAGGCGCGCAAGAGGCAACCACACACTGATGTTTAATTAAAAAAAAATTAAAAATTAAAAAAAAAATGCTCTTGGGTCCCACCTTAGATGTTCTGGGTCAAGACCTCTGGGGTTAAGACCCAAGTACCCTGTATTTCAAACAAGCTTCCCAAATGATTCTTAGCCACACTGAAGGCACCATCTAAAAAAGTCTTGAAATTATGATAGTGGTAAAGCCAGGAATTGAACTCTTCTCACTCATAAGTGAGTGCTTTCTAAGATGCTAAAGGTTAAAATACTCACTGACTACTTAGGCCTGTTCAGTGACACTTCCTTAATGAGTTGGACTCATCTTTTCTTAGGTTACACTTCTGAATCCAGAATCTTTCAGTTACTTTTAGATTAATGGATAGCTTCAAATCTTATCCTGTCGAGAACTCTGATTTCTACCTATATGTAACTCGAACCCAATTTTGTGCAGAATTATTCAGGTCTTCTTGGATGAAAATCCAAAATTTCTTTAAAGCTTTAAAAAAGGGAGGATTGTTTTTTTCCCAAGGAATTAAACCTCAATATCATTTCTAAAATGTACCTTTTAGGGGGATTAAATGAAATAACTTATGTAAAGAGGGTAATGTGGTGCTGGCAAGTGAGACCACAAAGGGTGGCAATTAACAGAGCCCGGAAGAAGTGCAGATTGCTCCATTGGTCACCTAACCTTGGCAAGTCTGCAACTGTTAGCCTACAACACCTCAGGCAATGGCACCATCCAGAATCAGAAGACCTAATTTATCACAGGTTTCTTCCTCCCTTCCTCAATGAGTTACAGCGCTGCTGACTTAACCATTCCCTTCCTTAAACGTTCTTTTCCGTCTTCAGGGCAAAGTCTGGGGACTCTCATTAAACCCTAGAGGAAAGCTGGCAGGTACAGATTATCCCATGCAAGTCCCGCCCTACCCTTTTGGGCCTGCTCCCTGTAACAGAAAACCTCACTATTAGTTCACCACTTACAGTTTCCCCCAACTACAACAGAGTGACAGGACGAGAATGGTACCGGGAGACAGCCCAAGGTTCCAAAGAAACCGGTCTGTTTTCTGCCATAGCTCTCCCAGACAACAGCCTGAAGGGAGTGTCTTGGCTGTTTTGTTCACTTCTACCACGTTGAGAATTTTTTCCTTTTTTTGAGGGGTGCTGACTAGAGGGGTTGGTGGCTTTGGATGATCCACTATCCCCATTGCTCGGCACCTGAGGTCCTGTAGTCTGGAGATTTCAGGATAAGAAAGACACGGAGTCAGGATGAGAAAAGAGATAGGAGGGGAGAGTCTGGGGCTTGTGAAAACACTGAAAGGGTAAGCGGGTAAGAAACGAGAGTTTGTAATGGTTGGGTCGGAACAGGTGAAATGAACACAAGGAACCCTCCCCCAGAGTCATCCAAGATGGCGCCAGTCCCGCGCGGCTGGAGGTCACCGGCACGCGGAAGGGGCAGACCTTAAGGCGCGGGGATACCGGGTGGGAGGAAGGGCAAGAGGACCCGGGTGGGAGCATGCAAGGTAAGGGCCTCAAAGCATCCGCACGAGAAGAGGGTATCCCGCGCGCGTGCGCGGCGCAAAGCAGGCACGAGGGCCAAAGCCTTACCTGCTCCCAGTGCGGAGAAGACAGAAAGGGGCGGGGAGCGGGAAATAGCGAAAGGAAAGCTTGGCGCGTGCGCGGATCGGACCAACGAGTCGCCCCACAACGTTGAGGTGGCCCTGGTCCGCCACCTCTGTGGCGGTATGCGGCCAGTCGCTCCACCTGGCGTTGGAGAGGAGAAACTGCAGGCGCAGCCGACCGTGTGCAGAAGTGTGGACAACTGCCACTCACAGTTTAAGTCGATCAATAATGTGGCCTGTGATTTGGTCTGCACAGCTTTTGGAGTTTTGGCCTCGCTTCCCTTTCCCGAGCATGCGCAGTCACAGTGAAAAAAAATCTACCAGAAATTCAGCATTAAATAGCACACAATCGGGATTGGGGTTCAGTGCTCAAATATAGCAGGAGAAAAATGAAGACATGGAATTCCTGCCTTCTGTTGCTCCTGGAGCCCTGGCTTTATGGGTAGGAAACCCATTTAATGGGGTCGGGTAAAACGCCTTAGCTGCCTCTGGTGGCTTTGCCTTTATTTTCTTCTCGCTATTAATTCCAGTGATTACCAATGAGGAAACCAGCATCAGCAAAGCAGAAGATAGGGGTTCAAGATGACTGGGACTCAAGCACCCTGACCCTAAGTCCTGAGACAGTCGAGGAATGACGGATACCAAGTGACCTGCAGGTTGCGAGGTCACCCCAGGCATGCACATGCCTCTGCCCAGGCTTCAGATAAGCAGACGCCCAATGACGTGGTGGCATGAAAACCTCTCAGCTTCTCCCTCGTGCCTTTTCCCTCAACCTGTCTTCCCCTATGTAAGGAAGTGGGGGGCTTGCAGGCCCTCATTGCTTCTTCTAGGCCTGTGTCTTGTAGACAGGGTATGACTGACCCCTTTACAGGAAGGTGGCAAGGCCTACCTCATTTCCCCTCAAGTCCAAACCCCAGCCGTCTTGGCATCGTCTTGAACGCAACATAAGAAAGACGGGGAAAGCTCACCAAACCCCCATAAAAAAAATAAAAAGAAAGGCGCGGCTGTAAATAAAGCCAAATCCGCCGGCCTCTGCGGGGCTGTTTGTCCTCCCCTCCTTGGCCCCGTCCTTCCCGCAGCCCCCTCCCGGTTCCCCGGCCCCGCGGCGCCCCGGCCCCAAGCTCCTCCATTTAATCGGATTTGGGAGAAGGGGAGGATAAATCACGGCAGCAGCTTTACGGTCCCGGAGGAGAGGCGAGCCGCAGCCAGGCACACCCCGGCCGGCGATAAAAACCGCCGCTGAAAGCCCGTGGAGCAATTTCCCGGGACCCCGAGCGACGCCATTACAGGAATGTAATTTTGCCCGGATGAGGCCCGGAGTTTAATTATCCTCGCGGAGGAATTTCAATGCGGTCAATCCATCTTGCAGGCGGGCGGCAGAGGGATTTATATGGGCCCGTTATTTCACACCGATCCTCCATCTGCATTTTTATGGTCCTGAGCTCCTGCAAAGGAGTGGGGGGAGGAGTGGGGAGAAATAGGAGAAGCGGGCAAAGAGAAAAGGGTGGGGGACTTCCCACCCTTCCTAAATTCACAGTTTCACCTCGTTGAGGATTCTCACTGGTTGCCCTGAAAGTCCCAAATTTCCCTCCAGTGCCAGTGGTTGTCTTAGGGCAGGAGGGTTGGTGAGGAATGAAACTGGGAGGCTTGCGAATCAATCAACAGGTATTTACCAAGAACCAAGCAGTGCCAGGCACTGTGTCACATTCTGCGAGGAGCAAGGAAAGACAGGCTAGCAAGGATGTACCCTGAAGTCCCCAGACGCCCCCACCCGTCCATATTGAATTCCTTTTAGCGCTCAGCTTCACGTCCTCCGAGGCAAAATGTCCACAGTTCTTAGAGCCTCTACCACCAAACGGTTTTTGCAGCTGTTGCGACAATATAGACTCTCAGATATCGCTAACAATCTCAAAAGAGGTTTGGAGAAGGGGCTCGTGAGAAAGCTAAAGCTGGCTCCTCCCAAAAGTTGTTAGTTTGCCAGGTTTAATTCTCCCTTAATCCCGTTCTCAGGGCACTGGATTCAGGCAAACCTGATTTCCCAAATCACTGGGTGACCTTGGGCAAGCTGTTTAACCCCTCTAAATCAATTACCTCCTATGTAAATTGGGAATAATAGTGCTTATTCCACAGCGAACATTGGGGATAATAAACGTGAAGCTTTTAGCAAGGTGGTTGGAACTCGGTAAGAGTTTGATAAATGCTAGTAATATAATAACAACATTACTGTTATTTATTATTATTATAGTTAGTATTGCAATTCAATTCTGCACTGCTCCTCAGAGAAGTTATTACAAGGTCCTTTCAGTGATAGTTGAAAAATACTCAACTATTACTTATTGAACTTTTTCAACTACATCAATCATCCAAAACAAGTTATTTGATGTAGTTGGTGGTTGGAGATCTGTGGGGAGAGTTGAGAATCCTGGGGACGATTGCTACTAGGTCTGAAGCCAGAAATTAAATCAACAGAGGAACAGTGAGAGATGGATGAATTTGAAGACAACAAAAGATGATCCAAGAGAATAATAACAAAGGACTTAGGGGTCTTCTTTGGCAAAGGATTGGGAAAGGGTCCTTCCTTCACTTCACGGAGGAAATAAAACGGTCCAGGAAGCAAAGGGTGTGGAGCCAGAACTATCCTTCCCAATCAATCCCTTTCTTTTCCTACCAGGCCATGTAGCAAGGTTGGCCTGATTGGCCAGCTTTTCTAATGACTGTTAGTGGCAGATTCTGACTGGTTAGCAGCCTCCCTGCACAGTAGTTACGAAGTAATGAGCTCGATCTTTTCTTTCTTAGGATTGGTTAACATTCCAAAGAGGACAAAGAGTCATTTAATTCACTGGATAGGCTAGGAGGGACGTCCAGCACCTCTCATACAGAAATTTTGTGCTCTTTTCCACAAAGGTCACCAAGAAAGTGTCTCGATTGGCTTATGCATGTTTGCTTTTAGAAAGACAGTAGTTAAGTGAAGAAGAATCAAGAGAATCATGCAGGCATACTACCGCTCAATTCAAAACCCCAAATAGGGGGAGGGATTCACAGAGAGACATAAGGGATAAAAAGAGAGAGACTAGGACACAAGGAAATACAAAGAAAAATTGCCAGAGAGAAGAGGAAGGTTTTAATAATTTGTTTTTCATTCCTGATTGTTTAAGATGAGGCTACTTTATGCATTTTGCTAGATGCACATGTTGCCAGCACATGGCATGGAAAAAAAAAATAGCTGTCTTGGAGGCAGAAGACTGGGAGTCTAGTCCTAGCTTTGCAACTAACTAGCTGAGTAACAGCAAGTTTCTTCGTATGTCAAAACTTCTGTTTGCTCATTTTGGAAAATCAAAGAGAGAAATAGGTGATATCTAAGATTCTACCCACAATAGTTAACCTTAGTTAACAATAGTTAACCTTTTAGGATTCTCTTTCTGTTAAACAAGCAATTTTATATAAGTTGAAGTAGTACCTATGCATTCTCAATAAGGACTATTCTTGGATCTTAATCTCCTCTATTTGTGATTGTTAATTTCAAGTTCCTGTGACTGGTGGGTCCTGACTGATGAATTTTCTACTTCCTCTTGCTAAATCAGTTCCCCAGGACAGCAGGACTGTGAGCTATCAGGAAACCACTCTACTCTGAGAGAAAAAGAAAAAAGGCACAGCAGCAACAAAAACAGCAAATAGAGGAAGGGAACAGGTTGTTAGTATCCAGGCTTCTGAGGGAAGAATCAGTGGGAAGGTGGCAGAAGGATGACAAAACAAATTTTTGCTGGGGGATGAACCCAGCAAATTTGTACGCATATGATAAATGTCTACAGGTCCTATATATTTATCAAGAAGCCATGACTCAGTGTATATATGAACAAATTTTTGTCCCTGCCATTTGGTGGCTCCCAAGCCAAGGAACACACACAGACAAAACAGAAAATAAAAATCATGGTGATATATTGTGAAGAGCTCAGGACAGCAAACTAGAGATGTGACTGTAGATTTTGAAAACCTACATTTAATTATGTGACTTTGAGAAAATCACTTCCCCTCTATAGACTGTAGCTTTTTCACCTGCAAAGTGTAGGACAACACTAGATGATTGTTGAAGTCTCTTTCAGTTTTAAATATAAATAGCATAGATTTGTCCTTCCTGGTTTGCCTGTGTCTCCTGTGACTTCAAGCAATCAACTAATATTTATTGAGCATCTACTACTGTGTGCAAGGTATTGTGCTACATATTGTGAGTGAGAATAAAGGGGAAGACATAATTCCTTCATAAATTTATAATCAGTAAGAAAAACATGTACATATATAATTATGATATGTGGCATGATTTAATAGGTTATATGGGTAATAGGAATTGAGGAGGTAGTATGACTTCCAGCTATACAATAATCAGGGATACCATGATTAAGGTGGGTGTTTGTCCTTCTTTTTAAAAATTTTTTTTAAAGATTAAAAAAATATTTTATTTATTTATTTTCAGAGAGAAGAGAAGGGAGGGAGAAAGAAAAGGAGAGAAACATCGATTGGTTGCCTCTTGCTTGCCCCCATCTGGGGACCTGGCCCACAACCCTGGCATGTGCCCTGACAGAGAATCAAACCGGCAACCTTTCAGTTTGCCGGTGGGCACTCAATCCACTGAGCCGCACCAGCCAGGGCTCCTTCTTTTAAGAAAGTATAAAAAACCCCTGGCTGGTATGGCTCAGTGGATTGAGCACTGGCCTGTGAACTGAACGGTTGCTGGGTTGATTCCCAGTCAGGGCACATGCCTGGGTTGTGACTCAAGTTCTACCCCCAGTAGGGGGTGTGCGAGAGGCAACCACACATTGATGTTTTTCTTCCTTTCTTTCTCCTCCCCTCCCCCGCTCTAAAAATAAATAAATAAATATATTTTTAAAAAAGAAAGTATGAAATATTTGAATCATATAAAAGTTGCAAGTAACGTCTATAATTTATTGAACAAATATTGAGATCCTAAGTGCCAGGCACTATCCTAGGTGTTGGAAACACAGCTGTGAACAAAATAGGACAAAAATCCTTGCCTTCCCAGTGCTGACATTTTATATAAATCATGAAGCATAATAATAAAGTGGACAGCCATTAAACTACCTCTGATTCAAGAAAAGAAAAAAAATTAGCACTACAGCTGAGGGGCCCATATGATTCTCTCCTGTATCAGCCCCTGAATTTTATGTTTACCATTTCAAGGTTTTTCTTGATATTTTTGCCATATATTATTTTTGGGCTCTACCCTTTAAAAATATTATTCTAAGAGTGGTATAATGTTGTTTTTAGACTTCTTTGATTTCTCTTCTTATTTAACATTATGTTTCTAAGATTTATCTATGTTGATATAGGTAATTATAGTTTATTCATTTTCATTGATGTATAATAGTTCACCAATTTGTTAATTCCCCTGTTGATGAGTAGTTAGGTTTGTTTCCAGCTTTTTGCCATTATAAGCAATACTTCTCAAAACATTTTTATACATATCTCCTGGTATACATGGGCGATAGTTTCTTTGAGAGATATACCCACACACACACACATATATACACACACACACACACACACACACACACACATATATATATATTACTGGATTGTAGGATATGAATATCTTTAATTTTTCTAGATAATGTCAGATTGTTTTCCAATATTTATGCCCTTCAAAGTATATAACAGTTTCAGCTGCTACCCTATCTTTACCAACTTTGGTATTTAGTCAATCTGCTGAGTATAAAATGGTATTTTACAGTGGTTTGCATTTATAGTTGCCTTATTATTAATGAGATTAAGCATCTTTTCATATATTTACTTACCAATCATGTTTCCTCTTCCGTGAAATGCCTATTCATGTATGTCTTTTGCCTGTTTTCCTATTGGGTTATTTATCATCTCCCTATTGATTTATAGAAATTAATATATATATAAAATTTGTTATATATGTGGCCTAGTACTGACCCTTTATTAGTGGCACCTATTAATGAGGTTTAAAGGACAGATGATTTCAGTTCCAGCTCAGAGTCCTCATTTAGTTGGATTAGTTACTTCTTAATTCATTCATTAAATATTTATTGAATGTCTATCCAGACATCATGCTAGATACTGAGAACACAATCCCACTTTTATTCACTCCTTACCACTTCCAAAATCTAGTTGGGTCCAAGCCCCAACATCTCTTGCTGGACTGTTACAATAGCCTTTTAACTGGACTCCCTGATTCCAATCTGGTTTTGCCAGTCTACTTTCCATACAGTAAGCAGCTAAAACGAACTTGTAAAATGTTGACCAGATAATGCAACTTAATCCTACCCATTAGTTTGCCCATTTAGAAAAAATTTCAGCCCTGGCTGGTGTAGCTTAGTGGATTAAGCACGGGCCTGTGAGCCAAGAGATCACAGTTCGATTCCCAGTCAGGGCACATGCCTGGGTTGCAGGCCAGTTCCCAGCAGGGAATGCACAGGAAGCAACCATACATTGATATTTCTCTCCCTCTCTCCTTCCCTTCCCCTCTGAAGATAAATAAATAAAACCTTTAAAAAAAAGAAAAAAGAAAGAAAAAATTTCAGGGTTCAGCTACACTAGACTCCTATTGATCCTCAGACACACAAAACTTGTTTCCAGTCAGAGCCTTTGCTGTTTCCTCTGCCTAGAAAAGTCTTGCTCCAAGTCATACTCATTCTCTCATTTCATTTAGGTCTCATCTCAAATGTTACCTCCTTAGAGAAGCCTTTCCTGACTACCCAATCTAAATAGCTACCACCTCTCCTTCTTTACCTCCATATCCTCCTTTTCTTTTTAGCATTTGTCACAGATTTATTTCTATTCTTATCATTTTTCTCCCTCCACTAGAAGATAAGCTCAACTAGGGCAGGGACCTTGCTCACCACTGTATCTTCAGCTTTTAAAACAGTGCCTGGCACATACTAGGCTTTCAACAGAAATTTCATGAATGATTGAATAGTGAATAAGTGAGTCTTTGCTTTAAAAATGTTTACAGTCTAGCAGATAATACAGAGAATTAAAAGGCAAATCATTTCAACATGGTGTTATAAAAGGAGTAAGTACTTGATGCTATGGGAACATATAGGAAGAACATGAATCCAGTCCTGAGAAGTGATAGTCAAGGAAGGCTTCCAGGAGAAGGTGACATTTACAAGACAGTTGAGGGACTTGTATAGGGAGGGAATGGAAAGATGTCCCATAGAGAAAAAGCAGTAAGTACAAAGGCTTTGAAGTGGGGGATTACGTAGTGTCTTCTCCAAAGGGCAAGTAATTCAGTATGGTCAGAATGAACAGTTGTGGGTGTGGCAGGATGCAGAGAGGTGAGACTGGTTGTTAGTAGCTAGATCCTGAAGGATCTTGAGCATCAAGCTAAGGCATTTGGATTTAATCCAGAAAGCATCAAGGAATCATTTCAACAGAAGAGTGAGAAGCTCAGATTTACATTTTAGAAAGATCATTCTAGTTCTAGTGTGGAGAATGGCTGGGGGTGGGAGGGTCAGGACTGGGGATACAGAGTGCAGTAGGAGGCTGTTGTCATAATCTTGGTGGGAGATGGTGGTGGCCTGAGCCCTGAGATGGTAGTGGGGATGGAGAGAATTAGGCAGAGCTCAAGAGGTTTAGAAAGAAGTGAGAAGGCCTCAGTGATTGTTGCGAGGGATGAAGAAGGGAGAGATAAAGATGGTGCTCAGTGTTTTGGCCTGGGTCATTGAGTGGTGCCATTTCCTGACTCTCTTCCAAGCCCTCCTTTTCTATCTCCACATCCTATGAACCACCATGATGGGTGGTCCCACAATTTAGGAGTCCTAGCCCCTAGGCTGACCTTTCTCTAAACTTGGTCCTGTACTGGATGAGCCTGCATGAATCTAATTTTTTTTTTGGTGGGGGGCAGGGGGTTCTACTTTCTCCATTTTCTCCCTACTAAATGAAACTGAAACCATCATAGATCCTCCTTGTTGTGTCCTTATTTTTCTAACCCTGCCTAAGTCATTAGGCCCTGCCTTGTGTATTAGAGTGGGTGCTTATACAACAACAATAATTTTCCCCAGTATCACTCCACAGAGGCTAAGGCAGGGTTGTGGCTTGTGAGAGCCATGAGTGCTGTATGCAGCCTGAAGAGTCCCACACATAAAGAACAGAAGAATGGCAGGACAGACGATAAAATGACTTCAGGTGTGCTCTGTAAGTTACTTACATTCTCTTCAGTCTGGGAATAGCAGGAGAAGTCTTGGCAGCTCTGAAAGGGTGGGAGAGAGGAACTCAGCACCTCTTTTTCTTGTAAGCTGAAAAAGTTTCAGGGGAAAGGTGGATTTGGGAAACTGAGAATGAAAAGGGGTGAATTGCCTGGTGGGCAAGTTTGGGAATTTCTAGGCAGAAAGGACAGAGGGCAGGAGGCAAAGAGTCAGCATGTTATAGCGAGATGAGCTGACCCACTCCTAATTTGTGGAGCCTAAGGCAAGATAAAAAAATATATGTCAATGCACCAAATACCTAAATATGTAAGAGTTGTAAATCAGAGCTAAAAAAACTTAAATAAAGCATGATTTACCCTCATATCTTGACAAATATATTGGTATCACCTGGGAGATTTATATTTAGAATTCTAGGACTTCCCCAGCCCCCATTCTGACCCTTAGGTTTTGTTTCCATTCCTGGCTTTGTCCCAGTACCTGAGGGGCCTCACACAAAAGTGTATGCTCGGTGCAGCCACACATCTGAACTCCATCCACACTCCAGGTCAACAGGGCTAGTGGTATGCCCTCCAGTAGCTCTTCTGTTCTCTCAGGGTATGGGGCCCAAGGAAGATACCCTGGAAATGGGCTTGGAGCTGTTTGGCAGGGGATTCTGGCAAAGTGGAGCATGGTATGGGAGAGGGGAGATATGAGCTCTGGATAGGCACATCCCTTTGGCCTTAAGTTATCCTTACTCTGGAGGTGGAGAATGCACTCTAAAACATGTATCCATGGGAGAAGGCATCCCTCTTGCCAGGACTAAAGATATGGACTCTGAAATCACATAGACTGGGTTTGAATCCCTGTTATGCTATTGATTAACTCTTCTTGGAACCTGACCAAACTCTCTGAGCCCATTTTCTTACTTGTGAAATAGCAGTAATAATATCTACCTCACAGGGTTATTGTGAGAATGAAATAAGCTAATATGTGCAGAGCACCTGGTATTTAATAGCCACCACTCATTCACATTGTTTTCTTTCCACTCATCACCATGCTTCCCTCACAGTAACCATGGAGGCCAGGGAAAAAATATGAAGTCTTCTTTAGGCAAGGCTGTCTTGTAGGAGTGTGTCTGGAAAAAAAGTTTATAAGGGAGATAGTAACAATCTAGGCAGTAATAATCCCAGCTCAGGCTGGGACCATGTGGGAAAAAGAGGGAGAGTAAGTTGTCTTGGATGCAGATAAATGAGAAATGATAATGGTGTAATTGCTTTTACAATCTGTTTGTTTTGCTAACAGTAGCAGCTGGTTACTGTTTTGGTTCTTGGTTTTCAGGTTAAGATAAGGGAAGAAGGGATGAATAATCTAAAATAATAGAAAATACAAACATCATTTCTTTAAAAAAATTTGGATTTATTGATTTTTAGAGAGAGAGAGAGAGACATCTACTTGTTGTTTCACTTATTTATGCGTTCGTTGGTCAATTCTTATATATGCCCTGACTGGGGATTGAGGCTGCAATCTTGACGTATCAGGACAACGCTCTAACCCACTGGAACTACCCAGCCAGGGCACAAACACCATTTCTTGATGACCAGGAACATAGTCAGAGAAACACATGGTTGCAAACATGGATTCTGTTTTTCAAACACCAAGACTGATTCAAACTCAGAGTCAGTGCATATAGATTCTTGCCACATGTCGTCATTCTTGCCACTCCTGCAGCTGGAATACTCTCTTCTCCTTCTCTGCCATTCCAAATTCTACTCTTTCCTTCACATCCACTACTTCCATGTTAAGCACCTCTGTGCACTACCCTCCCCCACTTTCCTTGAGCTCCTCTAGTCTTTATCACGATGAACTTATTCTTGGTCTTAATATGTTTACTGTCTTGTATTGTTCTCTTACCCTTTCCTGTGTATGTCTTCTCTCCCCCAAAAGAGTTTAAGCTTATTAACAGAGACCTATGTTTTTGTTTCTCTTCTATCTCTTATGGGGCCTATGTATTTATTCACTATACATTTACTGAGTCCCCATGTTCCTGAACTGTGTTAGGTGCTGGGGATACAAAGATGTGTGATATGTCCATATATCTATGTCTATAGCTCCTCTTTACTAGAGAAGCTAATAATGCTATGGACTCATGGTTCTATAACTACCTGTAAAAGCGTTGCACACATAATGGGCCCTCAGTATAGGTTTGATGGATGGATAAACTGTGCTGCTTTTCAACTAGGCATTCAATGAATGAATGAATGAATGAATGAATAAAAAACTGAATAACAACCCCCTGATAGAACTATTCCGGATGCAGCCCTCCTATGTGAATCTAGTTCTAGAAGACTGGTTTGAGGGGAGAAGTGGTCTTTGGAAGCATCAAAACAGACAGCCTACCGTCTTTTCAAGGCAATTTCAAGGCAGTGTTTACTCCTTCCCCTATGGCCTAGTGATTAAATCACAAACCATTTTATAGGCATTGGTAAATGTTTTGCCAATTTGTGTCATTCACGTTGGTGTTATGAGAACTATGTCCATCATTATAATAAAAACATCTAGTATTGAATACTTATTATGTGCTAGAAGTTGTGCTGATTTCTTTACATAAATTATCTAAATCCTAACAACAACCCTATTCTGTAGGTACAATTTTTATCCCCATTTTATAGAAGAGGAAACTGAGACAAAGTAGTAAGCAGAAAAGGCAGGACTTGAATCCAGAAAGTCTGATTCCACGCTGTACTGTCTACACAATGAATTGGTAGAGTAGAGAACTGAGTTCTTGAGCTGACCCTGCCATTCACTTACTGTGTGACCTGCAGAAGTCATTTCAGCTCTCTTGTCTTTAGCCCTTTCTGAGCACATAACTAAAGAGTGACAGCACCAGTCTGAAAGCCTATTCTTTTGAATTCAAGTCCTATGCTCTTTCCACCAGCCTCAACTGCTTAAATCTGGTGGTGATCCCCTAACTCTCATCTTTCACCTTCTTGTAGTATCAGAGGCAGCCTATGGTATTGTCATTCATAAGATGGGTGTCCTTTAAAAAAATAACTAATTTATTTTTAGACAGAGGGGAAGTGAGGAAGAAAGAGAGGGAGAGAAACATTGATGTGAAATCATCGATCAGTTGCCTCTCGTACACGTGTCCTGACTAGGAACTGAACCTGCAACCCAGGTATGTGTTACTAGGAATCAAACCAGCGACCTTATGCCCAACCAACAGCCACACTGGTCAGGACAGGTGTCCTTTTTTGACACATTATATGTGAAGACCTTGATGGCTTTTTGAAAGGATTGGCTGATGGGGAGTATGGAAAGAGCTACAGAAGAACACCTGAACTGATTTCTTCCTGTGACCCCATCCTTCAGTTTCTAGGTTTAAATGAAAATACTTTCCAGCATACAGGATGTTTATTATCAAGGGCCCATTCAGAGAGTACATAGCCAAAACCAGGCTATGTTCAAAAGGCAGGTAGTAGGTCCAATTCATTTCTGAGTGTGGAGCTTGGTCAACCTGGGCAAGAGATTGAGACCAGGTAATGTGGAAGACCAAGCAGGAATCTACTTCTCTAAGGAGCCACCTCACAGAAATCAATGCTGCTGAAATCTTTTTTGTCCCTTCATAGATGGTAGTTTATCTCCCACATATGCAGACAAAGAATGATGGTTTATCTGAGCAAGTGTGCATGGTTGGCTGGCATCAGTGTTTTAAATTGGTATGTGTAAATAAAAATTGTTGTACTATACTCCTTATATTATTTGGCTCAGTTCTTTTTTCCTTAGTCTCCCTTGCCTGTGTATCAACGGTAGCTGTGTGCTCTTTCATCATCAGGTAGCCTCTGGCTGGGGTGCCTGGTGTCCTCTTTAGAGCATCTTTAACATCAGGCAATGTGGCAGGATGGCTTTTAGGTCCTGTCCTCACCACCTTTTCTGGCCTCCAGTTTTGTCTCATGTTCCAGAATCATTTGCATCATTCTCCTGCATGCCTCCCCCCATCCCTGTTTTCTTCTCCATCCCTGAATAAAATTCTACAGAGACCTGGGGTGGGGGGATCCCCTAAAGAGGTCTCTCTCTCTCTCTCTCTCTCTCTCTCTCTCTCACATACACACACACATTCACATTCACAGTGGCAGGCAAACTTCATCTCTCCTCTGACTTTACCATGTCCCCAAATATCAAATCAAGATCACTCCCAAAGCAAAAACAAAAAGAAAACAACTAAAAAACCTAAAAAAAAAATTACTCCCCTTCTAGGAAATGAGTCCACAAATTGGGGGGATCCACCTGTGGCTTACCAAATGGTTGAATTTCTGAAGCATCTACTTCTATGGCAGGCTGCAGCTGAGGGCCTGCTGATCTGAGGTTTTGGGTCAGTCTTATGTATATAATCTGTAAAGTATTTTCTTTAGTTTTATTGCAGATTAAAATTTTAAATATGTGTGTAATAGAAGAAGTAGGGGTGGTGGTGAGGACAAAATTCCTGTTCTGATCACTGCTGGTAGGGATACAAAAAGTCTAGGTCCCTTCCTTTTGGGAATCTGTGGGGTGTAAGGAACTCCGGTTCAGGTGGGGTGAACCACAGAAGGGGACTAGAGAACAGTTTATTGACAAACCATTATACAAATAATTGAAAATGAATTTAGGCAGGGCAGCTTAAAATGGAGGACAGAACTGGGAAAGGAGGCTACTGCGTAAGAGCAGAATTTAGAGACAATTTTAGGAAGCTTCTCAGAGGGAGCGGTGTGCGGAGAGGAAGGACGGGAAGCACAGCTGGGGTAAGGCACACACAGCGCAGCTGCCTTTCCGGGGCCTCCTCCTCGCTAGCCGCTAGCCGGGGCCGCTGGGTGCATTCCTCTCTGGATCCGCTCTGCTCTCCGGGTTCCTCTACCACCTGACCCCACAGGCTGTCGCTTCTTCCCTCACCTTCTCAGAGCCCTTTCCTCCACACCCGCTCCTTCCGGCTCCCACTTACAATCTCTTGTCATCTCTTCAAATCCAATTATAGAATTAATTGACGCGCTAACCGAGAGGCACACAGAAAGGGGCGGCAAACACCAGGCGGTTCAGATTTATCCTCCGGCCTTCACAGGCCTCGGCCGGGCGAGATTTACTAGGCCTCGAACACGGCGACAGTTCAAACCTTTGATTAATCATGTTTTTCTCCCAGCCCCATAATTTAGTTGGTCTTTTCCCCCCTCCCTGCTTTTTATTTATTTATTTTTATTTTTATCACTGGAAACAGAGACGAAGTCCTCATCAGCTTCAATTACAAATATTAAGCCCCGGGACAGCACTTTGACAGAAAGGAGGCTAGCCCCCACCTCCGCCCCGCCCCCCTAAATCATCCCTGAATTAACATCACAATCGGCGACTGGCGAGCGTTCAGATTTAAATGGTGGCATATTGTTCGCGGACTGTCTAGTTCGGAACAGCAGGTTTGTAGTTCCGGGCGGTAGCCCCCACCTCTCCCCTCTCCGCCCCACTGCGCCCTCCGGGGAGGCTGTAACGCCAAAGCTGCGCGAAGATCTAGGGCTCTCTCTCCAGCAGGGAAGGCTGCAGGCGGGGGATGCGTCAGGGCGGGGGCTAGCGGGCTGGTGAGAGGGATAGGGTGTGGAGGAAGAGGAACTGCAGAGGTGGGTGTCTGGGAGGTGGGCGCGGCTGGAAGAGTGGTGGGTGAGTTTGGCTGGGAAGGGAGGGTAGGCAGAGAAACAGGGTTTATGCAAATGACATGCAGATGAAGACTCAGAAGCGGCGAGTTTGTGAATGCCGTTAGACCGTCCTTGGGGGGCGAGGCGGAGATTATGGCCGCCTTGACCCTCCCAGGGTCTGCAACGCACCCTTGGATCGTGGTGGAGTAGCCAAGATGTAGGGAAATTTCTTGTTCGAAGGAAGAACGTGAGGCAAGAGTTCTACATTTCCTGAGCGTATTAGAAAAAATTGGCCCTAAACCATAGACTGAAGGCTTGAAGATAGGCCTCAAGAAGGACTTCCTTAGTGGGCAGACCGAGTGTGAGGTTGAGATTCCCTCTACCTGGGGGATTTTTCGGATTAGAGTTCCTCGAAGCAGCCAGATTTCTCTGAGGTGTTTGGGGTAAAGTTATAACTATTTGGCTCTATCCCATTTAAGTGGAGGAGAAACGGGAGAGTCATTAGTGGGCTCCATTAATTCTTTAAGAATGAAGGAGCTCTGAAAGGAAAATGTCAATACTGGAGCCTAGGTTTCCAGATATTTTCATCTCCACCTGTCTCTTCAGTCTTGCCCGCATCCATCTCCAGGTCCTCATTTCTGCCTAGCAACGTCACAGCCAATCAAGGTACAATTAGACCAGGCCGCTGGTCTCATCCTTAACTGGGATTGGCTGCTCGCTTTTAGCGCATCGCAAGTTTTCATTGGCTGACGGCCACCTGTATGGAAATGACAATTACGCCGGATTCTCAGCCGGTTCTCAGCGTTTTGGATCTGTGGCTTATTGCGCTGAAAGCTTCAAGCTCAGAGCAGGGATTTCAGGGCTTTTATCTTGCCCTCTCTGCCTCTTTTCCCAAAGAGATCTCGCGAACTTTTCCCTTCTCCCTGGCGCCTCTGCCTGAGGCCTAGTGTGAAAGAAATCCGAACAAATAATGCAGAAATAATGCGGGGATTTGTGTGCCTTTTGCATCTTCTTTACATTCTCTGGGTTGTGTCAAGATTTTGCCTTTTAGGTAGGATACTGCCACAGTTCCTACCCCTTCTGTCTTCCACATCCATCCAAGGGGCGTGTAGTCCCTCAGTCCCTGCCCCTTGTTGTCACACACCCTTCTTTCGGGTTCACCTCTTTAATTTTCGTTGCCCTTCTCCTCCCGCTCAGGATGCAGGCGTCTCGCACAACAATCTAAAGCCCGGTTTAGGAGTGAGTTAGAGGGGGAGAGGGCCCCCCCAACCCCCCCCCCAAAAAAAACCTTCATCCTCTCTCCCCATCCATTTTCTCCGAGGGAGCCGAGTTTGACAGCGAATTCATTCCGAGCGGGGAGGGTGATTTATTCTTCAAATATACCGACAAGTGCGGGCATGATGGAGCCCATTAAAATGTTGGGAGATTGTTTTTATGATTGAAGTCTGTATTACTCCAACCATAAAGAAAGAGAGCAAGGAGTCATTAGCATTTTCATGATGGTGTATTTCTGCTTGTCTCCGCGCCATCACTCATCTTTACTGCCCGTCCCTTTGCTCTCGCTCTGCTACAACGAGGAAAGACTGCAGCCTGAGTTGGGTTGGGGGTGGGGGGAGGCGGGGGCCAGAGATCCCCCAGTCCTCTGCCCTTCACGCCAAATCCTCACCCTCCCTGGGACGCAGATCAGGGGGTGAGAAGCCAGACACAGACGTGCTGCAGCTTTCTCCTGCTGGCTCCTCCTGCCCCTAAACGGTGGGAGCAGGGGGTCCAACACAAACGCTGCGTAGAGATCTGGGAAAACTCGGGTTAGGGAAGAGGAAATATTACTTCGTTTTGGGGTCTCTCCCCTTCCTGGCCTACACACCACTTAGAGCCCTGCAGGGTTTTCCATATAAGGGTAAAGTTAGGAATTCTTGACTAGAGATATCAGAGCAGGAGAGGATAAGAGCCAGAAGACCCCCTAATCCCTGGGTTTGGAGACTGTTGTCAGGAAGTTGGGAAACTGGACTTTTGGCTTCTGTCTCTGCTATTCCCTAAAGGGCCCTAGACATTGCTCTGGGGTGTGTTTAAGACTCCTGTCTCCATTTCCCCGACTCCTGCTCCCTTCTAATTCCCTAAGTCCTTGATTCTTTCTACACAATCATATACAAGACTCTTCAGTACCCCAAGGAACAAATTCATACCCTCCATGAAAGTAAGGAGATCAAAATAATCACTGCCAAGGTAATCTCTTGGAGAAAGTTGGCTATGGGTGAAACAGTGTCTTTAGGTGTCCAGGAGTTGTTGGAATCTTCTGTCTTCACCCCTGGCTTCTGATGAGACTCTTAACATAAATAAACATTCATTCTAGGTTGGGCATAACCTGTCTGTATAGCCTGTTGCCCCAAATTGTGTGGTGGCACTTGAAAGAAGGTTGATTGGGATAATGACTAGTTAAGGGGTAGTAGGAAAATGGAAGTGTTAGCTAGCAAAACACTAATAGTGATAGTAACTATTAGTGGACCACTTTCCTCTTGGTCCAGTGCTTTCTCATTGATGTCTCACAACAACCTGGAAACTAGATTTTTGTAACCACCATTTCACAGATGAGGAAACCAAGGATCACATGAGGATATGTGGTGTACCCAAGGTCACTTAGCTAGTAAACAGAAGAATCAAGATCCTAACCCTGGCCTCCCTGGCTGGTGTGGCAGTGGATTGAGTGCAGGCCTGTGAACCAAAAGGTTGCCAGTTTGATTCCCATTCAGGGCACATGCCTAGGTTGTGGGCCAGGTCCCCAGTAGAGGGCATGTAAGAAGCAACCACACATTGATGTTTCTCTCCCTCCCTTTCTCCCTTCCTTCCCCTCTCTCAAAAATAAATTAAAAAATCTTAAAAAAAAGATGGATATCTTTAAAAGATAATTATCTTTTAAAAATAAAATCTTTTAAAAAAAATCTGAAGTCTGGGCTGTCTTCATTGTCTGATGTTGCCTGAGAAGGAGTTCAGGGTCTCTAAAGTGGTAGCCAGAATGACTGCCCAAATACTTCATCCAGATTCATAAGAAAGTGGAACTATCTGGTAAGTGCTTACTAGGAATATTCATCCCTTGGGCAGTCTGTGTTTTTGGGTAGCAGTTAGCATTGCTGGGATTAATCACTCCTCTCTAATCATTCACAGAACATTTATTGAGCAGCTATTATGTAATCATCTTTCATTTGAGGATACCCTCCCTTTCCCCAAGCTTCCCTCCTTCATTAAGATGGGTAACTAATAGTGCTCTGCAGTTCTGGGCAGGGGTAGAGGCCCAGGCAGCTGGGCAGAGATGGAGCAAGGAGGGGTATGGAGGTGAGAGTCCCCCTACAGCCTGCACAGTGCCCAGAGGCGGCAGCAGCGGCAGCCCCAGATTTACAGCTGCCCTGGCGCTGGTGCCATAAAAGCAAACGATCCTTCTCTGTACTAATTTCTGTGTAATTAGATCTCTCCTGGCATGGAAAGTGGGGAGTGGAGGTGGCCAGGAGGGGAGGGTGCCAAGGACTTTTTACAGAAGTGGGAGGATGGGCTGTGGGACACACATTACTTCATGTGGGGCCGGTTGGGCACAAGGTTCTACGTGACCCATAATGGGTGGGAAATATAATGATGCACACATGGAAGGCAGATGATTCTTGATGTGACAACACTGTTGTACTAGGATGGGGATAGACTAACCTAGGATCGTGTACAAAGATCCTGAAACTGGAAGAATAACTCCTGGCTAATCTGTGTACACACAGAAGGCATTGAAATCCTTGGAGGAGCTGCTCACAGATTTCACCCATAGGCAGCTAGATAGCAAAACCCTTCAGAGAAGCCTGAAGAGCAGTGAATTCCTGCAGACCCATTACATTTACATCCACACTTACAAAACAATATATACATGCACATTTACCTGCATGAAAGCAGATACTTCTCTTAATCAAATGCAGAAATTACAACATCTGCACTAAATATAATCTCCACAAATTCCCTCCTCCACCCCCACCCATTGCCAGCCCACCTCTTAGAGGCAGAAAACTAAAGGATGAAAAAAGCCGTTTCTTTAAGTAAGTTTTTCTTTAAGATGAGTCCTATGAAGCCAAGAAAGAAAATAAAAAGGATTTCAGAAGAAATCAAGAGGAATGTGGGGATGATGAGAGAGGAAAGACTCTGGAGTCTTGCCTTTTCTTGGGAACGGTCAGAGAGAGGGAAAAAATACAGTTCTTATTACCAGCCACCCCCTCCTTACCCCATGGTGACAAACGATGACTGTGGGTATGGCAGTAATGCTATTTGGAACAACACTTCTTCCCAGCTAAGTATTCATTATGCACTGGAGTGTATCTGTGGAGGGACCTCAGAGGGCCTGTTATCTGCTCTCCCTCTGCAGCCCAAATTTCTTTCACAGTAAGCCTGCCGGGGAGAGCCAGCCAGATTCTGCTTCAATGCTTCTGTTGAAATGGAGCTCTTCATAAAGCAGTTTGCCCCTGCCACTGGAGAGCTGTAGAGGTTAGAATATTCTTTGGAGGAATTCAAACCCATCTTCATTGAAATTTCAGAATATGCTATTTCTAACTACCTTCATCTTCTTGATGTATCTTCTAAAACATATTTTAATGTTTTAAGACCAGTTTAATCAGAGCATTAATCGTCCCCCCACAACAGCAATAACAATTAGATACTCATTGGAAAATCAGGAGATTCTGAGCTCCACAGATGATTGTCATGTACTTATCTTAAGCCCTTGTTCTAATGGGTAATTCCTGATTAACCTGAGTAATGAGAATGTATCACAATAAAGAAAGGTTTGTCATGCCTTGTTATCGCTTCATCAGGCCATCCTTCTAGATACCTGCCATACCACCAGGATATTTCTGTCCCAATAAAACATGATCATGATGTGCTTGGCTAGTAAAAAGGAAAAAAGCTGTGTGTTAAAAATAAGTTTAAAATGATTTGCATGAGTAATGTAAATATAAACCACCACCATCATCATTGTCAACATTATCCTCTGTTGTTTATTTGCCTTTTGAAATCCCTGCTCAACCTTGGGGATGGGACTAGATAAAGGCAGAGGGGGGCAGAAAATTAACATCTATGAAATGCTTACTATTGCCAGGCACCTTGCTAAACACTCACCTGTGAAATAGGTATTGTTCTGCCTCTACAGGTGAGGAAATTGGGCTCAAAGAAGTTAATAACTTGCCCAAGGCCATACAGCTAGTAACCAGGTGGCCAGGATTTTAATCCAGGGTAATCTGATTCCAAAGCCCCCAGCTAAAACTGGACTGGTTAATTTTACTTTGATGCCATCAGTACCTCATGGAGTGGATCTATACGACAGATGCAACATTGGTGAAGAGATATTATTAGGCTCAAAGACCTCACCTTTCCCAGATACCCACACTCCCCACAGGCGAACCAGGAGTTCAGAGCCTGAGCTTTGTGGCTTTTGTGCTGGGTCATATTACTGTCCTCATCCAGGGTGCCCACACACAGTCACGGGCAGCGCTACTCCCATTGTCACACATTAATGCACTGTCATGTTCGCACTGTCACACAGAATGCACTGTCAGATTCACCCACCCAGAACTCTTACAAGTTAGCCGTGCCCTTCCCTTCTCCTAGGCAGTGGTGTACATAGCCAGCAGGGGTCGCCGGCACACCAGGAATTACCACTTGCTGGGCCTGTCTCCTTCTGCCCTGTATGAGGAAATGTTTCTCCTCCTCTGCTGTTCTCCTAAAGTCTCTGGCTAATCCCTCCCCTTCCCTGCTTTCCTTTCTAGCCCCCACGCCATCCCCAGACCCTGTAGGTTTGTGACGATGAGCTGGGTATTTGTTCCTTTTGCAGTACCTAACCTGGATTCTGGATGTCAGTCCTGTTAAGATTGGATGGCCACGCCCTGGCTGGTGTGGTTCAGTGGATTGAGTGCCCGCCTGCGGGGCACCGGTTCGATTTCCAGTCCGGACACATAACTTGGTAGCCGCCCGGGTCCCCGATTGCGGAGGTGCGGGAGGCAACCGATCGATGTATCATCGATGTTTCTCTTCCTCTCTTTCTCTCTCCATCTCCCTCTCTCTAAAAATAAATTAAAGCCTTAAAGAAAAAAAAAAAAATGAATGGCCAAGGAGCTGGTCAGAAGCAGCTTCTGGTCTCCGTCTTGGCGGATTAGGACTCTCTCTCCTCTCAGTACCTCTCCAACACACTGATTCTCAACATCTTCACTCTGCCCTGACCATCTTCTTATTGTACCGACGTTCATGTAAGCATTTGTCCCAGAAATCCTCAGACCACTAGCGTCCTTTAGCTCCCTCATTTTGGGAGGCCTAAAAATGAAGGGGGAGGCAAATCTCTCATGGATTTGTGGCCAGTAGTTTTGAATAAGAAATCATGGTTTGGGGAGTATATGGGAGGGACCCAGGTACCCTGCCTCACAACAGAAAGAGAGGCCAGGTGTCTGCTCTGCTGGAAAGGCGTCCAGGCACCGGCTGCGGAGGCAGCTGTGGCTGCCTTCTGGGAGTGACATCTCTCTCCTCTTTTTTTTTTTTGCCTTCCCCTCCCCTGTTGTAGCAACAGCTCCCCAGCACTTCCATGCCCCCATCTCCCTGCAGCCCCCTCCTCTCATCTCCTGGAGCCCAGTGATTGGCGGCTGCCTGCTGCAGGGCCGGCTGGGTTTATGGCTTTGCAGCAGCTGGGGAGAAAGCGAGGCCAGAGACAGAAAAATGGAAACCGACCAAGAAACAGAAAACGATGAAAGAATAAAAGAAAGGGAAACAAAGAGAGGCAGAAAGACAAGAATAACAGATAACAAAAGTCTAAATGGGAAGAACAGACTGAAGCAGAGATGAACACAAAGAAAATTATAGAGATGCTGATAAAAGATGAAGTAAATGTGATATGAATGGGGAGAAAAGGAAAAGCACAGCCACAAAACATTTGGATAAATCTTTTTTAAAAATTATTTTATTGTTGTTCAGTTACAGTTATCCGTATTTACCCCCTACTAC
This sequence comes from Trachops cirrhosus, assembly GCA_028533065.1. Taxonomy (NCBI): domain Eukaryota; kingdom Metazoa; phylum Chordata; class Mammalia; order Chiroptera; family Phyllostomidae; genus Trachops; species Trachops cirrhosus. The sequence goes on from CM052539.1 coordinate 46,523,570, forward strand.
TCCCCCCCATCACAGCCATCCCCACCTCCTTCCCCTGCTTCCACGCCCCCTTGGTGTTGTCCATGTGTCTTTTATAGTTGTTCATTTGGATAAATCTTGAGAGTAGGGAAGTGCAGGGCCTTCCAGGGCGCAGGAATTGCTGGCAGTACATAGAGGGTGGGGTAGACATCTAGGGACCCCCGGAATTCTATAATACAGAAGAGGCTGGAGGATCTTGCAGCTAATCCACTTCTCCCTACATCTGTGCTTCCATTAATCCATTCTAGCATTTTCCATATTGATATCCACCTGGAATTTTAAGGTTATTACAGAAATGTCCTTGTCAAGGATGAACCATGACTTAGAGTGGCAGAATCTTGTTCCATTTTCCATGAAATGAATGGAAAAACTGAGGTCTGAGATTTGGGAGGGATTTTAGTATTAGAACCATCCTTTGTTGAACAGTGGATTAAATTTTAAGGTTGGCTGTCTGTCATAGCAACTCAATTGGCATGTACCACATTTACCTTATAGTTATTTCTCTATATATCTTTTATGCTAATATATCAGCTCCTTAACAGCAAGGTCTGTGTCTGCCCTTCTTCGTGGCTCCCACAGTGCCTTGTTCTTGTTTATTGAGTAAACCAATGAATGGCCCCCAGAGATGTTTAAGCAGATGTTGGATGACTACCAATGAGGATGTAGTCCAGGGAATTTCTGTACTGAATGGGAAGCTGGAAATATATCTCTAAGCACCCTTTCGGTTTTGAGATTCTGTCAGTCCATATACATAAGCCTCTGTTTGTTCTGTTTCCTTACCTAATTCTATAAATATGCAGCAGTAATGTGCAAAGGGGGGAACCCCCAAATTACAAAGGATCTACCATGTGCCAGGCTCTGTACAAGTCATTTTATACATCCAAACTCATATAATCATCACAATAACTTTTCCAGATAGGAGTTATCCACATTTTTTCAGATGAGAGCTTAGAGATATGAGGTGTTTTGCTCCAGGTCACATGGTTAGGAAGTATGACAAGTTAAATTTTAGAGATTAAAGCCTATGTGATCGTCACAACACCATGTTTCTACCAGTTTGGGAGATTTCCACAGTATCAGAAATGCAAAGAAGGAGTTAAGGAATGGGGGAAACAGGGAAGAGACACAGATTCTAAATTTAAGTTTGAGAGATTCTATACTCCAAGCTGGGAGGAAAAATCCATTTTTGTGAGATTAGAACAGGACATTTCTGCTCTCACTGATTATCAGCAGACCCAGAGAAAGAAAACTATATGAAGAACCAGGACAGGGGTATCTGGAGATGGGTATTAAGCACTGGAATTTCTTGTCATAGGAATGGTGTTGGGAGCATGGGGCATAAGGTGTGTCTAGAATACAGTTATGGAAATTCCAGATATTTATCTTCCTGATAGAAGGGGTGTTGGGGGTCTAGGGATGTCCAGGCTGTGGGGATCTTAATCAATGGCAGGGCGTAGACTAGTGTTGTGCAGTAGAGATTTAACACAAGTCACATAAAAATTTCTAGTAATAACCACATTTAAAAAAGTAAAAAGAACCAGGTGAAACTAATTTTCACGATATATTTTATTTAACCCAACATATCCAAAATATTATAATTTCAGCATACAATCAATATAAAATTATTTTAAATTCTTTTTTGGGACTAAGTCTTTGAAATCTATTATGCAGTTTGCACGTACAACATCTCAATTCATTTTAGCCACATTTCAAATATTAGATAGTTGCATGTAGCTGGTGGCTACTACAGTGGACAGTGCAGGCTTAAAGTGTGCTTCACACCAGGCTAGTCGGAGACAGCAGGATCGCTGATGTTTGGACACAGACATCTTGGCTCCTGCCCTTGATTTTTCTTTTTCATAATTTTTATTTGTTCCACACCTTTAAAAACTTTATTGGCTTTAGAGAAAGAAGGTGGAGAGAGTGAGAGTGAGAGAGAGATTTGTTTTTCCACTTATTTATGCATTTATTGGTTGATTCTTTTACGTGCCCTGACCAGGGATCAAACTACAACCTTATGTATGGGGTTGATGTTCTAACCAATGAACTAAGTCAGGTATCTGGCCAGGGCCACCCTTGGTTTTCTTACAACTTAAATTAGAAGTCCTTGTTTTTACGTGAGTCTGGAGTCATACTTCTAATCCCACAGGTCAGAATTGTGTTTCTGTCTCAGGCTCTGTGAAGTCCAGTTGCTAATAACAATAACTTTCGCCTGCAATACTGTCCTTTAAGCTTCTTGCTGAGCCACCAGGTACCTCCTGGTTGCTAATGCAGTGATTTCCAGGAGTCATTTCCCTGGCCTCTCTGCCACACATGCTGCTGCTAATCTCTCTCCTCGACTCATCTGTCCTGAATTCCTTCCTACCTCTCTGGCCAAGACTCTCCATTCTCCATATCTCCCTTGCATGCTGACAGTCTCCTGAGTGCTGCCCTTGGCTTCTTACCCTCTTACTCTACATGGGGTTGACCTAGGTAATCTTGCTTCACTCTCTCATCACCTTTACTTTCAAGGATCTTAAGTCTCTATTTCCAGTTCCAAACTCTCTTGTGTTCTAGACCTAAAATATCTGTCTAACTGCCTACTGGATCTCTCTGCTTTGGAAGATCCCAAAGACATTGAGAATTCGACAAGACAAAGTTATACCAATCATCTTTCAGCTCAATGTATTACTCCATTTGTATTATTCATTTGATGAATGCCCTCACTGGTTATCTGGTCATTGAAACCAGAAAACTGGAATCAGCTTGACTCCTTTTGTTCACTTCTCACATCTACTTATCACCAAGTCCCATTAATCTGCCTCCTAAAGAATTCTGCCTTTTTCTTTTGATACAGCTTAAGTTTAGTGCTCACCATTTTTTCCTGGGGTTATTGCAGTGGAGTCCGAACTGGTTTCTCTGGAATTTTGTGGTCTGCCCATGGAGTGTAAGCTCCACACGGGCAGGCATTACTCTTTGTTTCCCAGTGCCCAGAACTGCGCCTGGCCCATAGGGAGCACTCAATGAATATTTATCGAGCGAACGTATGAGTAAATGTCTGTTAGTCCATCTTTCCAGTCTCACTTCACACACCATGTATGATCCTTACCTGCAACCCTACTTGAGTGTTTAGACTTCTGAGCAAGTTATGTCTTTGCACATTTTGTTCCTTCTGCCTGCACAAGCTTGGCTTACAATTACTCATTCTTTATTGTTTAGCTCCCATATTGACTCATGGGAAGCTTTGTAACTTGTAAATATGATGTAGTATGTTTTTACAAAATGCTCTATGTGCTATTTCAAGAGGATAACTGAAAGAAGTAGGGCTTCATGGAAGAGGTGTCCTTTGAGCTGAGGGGAAAGCACATGTTCAGAGGCATGCCAGAGTAGCGCCCATTTCTGTGGAATGGTTCTGTAAAACTGGAGTCCAGGGTTCCTCAGGACAGGATGGGAAATGGAAAGTGGGACCAGATAGTGCAGACCCTGACTGGCACACTCAAGCAGTCTGTACTTCACATTCCCATAGGTAACAGGCAGCCACTGAGGTTCTGTAAGAAGGGAATGATGTTTGGATTCACTCATCACCTACCAAATATTGACACCCACAGTCCTTTTTGCTGATTCTTGGTCTGACTTTTCCTCTCACACCAGGCTCTCAAGCCCATGCAGTTCCATCAGTTTCTGCCTGGATATTGGGAAGTAGGGGAAAGATGACCCATTATAGAAGGGAAACGAGTAGAAAGGCTGAGTTGCTAAACACCACACAGCAAGCACGAACAAGAACTCAGATTGGAACCTAGGTATCCTCCCTCCCTGCCCATGCAGTCAGTTACCTTCTCTGATCTGTGTGTGTCAGAGACCAGTCTGGATTCTGGGGTAGGCAAGAGAAATGGCTCCAAACTTCTGGGCAACACTTAGCCTGAAGGTGCAGACTGTACATCAGGAGGCTTACAATGGAGAGAGAAAGGAGCAGCTGGGGCTCTAAATATCTGGGTGGAGGGATCCGATGGGGAACTGAGGTGGGGCTTTGTGGAGGAGGGGAGCAGGGGAGCAGGTTTAGAACTGGGTTGGGGAGAAAGAAAGGGGGTGAGAATGATCCATGTTGAGTTTTGGTGAGAAAGCATAAAACCTAGCCTGCAGTCTTCCAAAGTGCTTTTAGTTTGGCAGCCTCTGTGTCAGTGGCCTTGTGCAGCTACCCATGTGGCTCCTGTGTGTGTGTGTGTGCCTTGGCAGGGGCTGTGGGGTGGGAGAATGGGCCCTGGGTTCCTGTTTCCATCTTCCTCCTCTTTTGCACTAGGGAGCCACCTTTCTGGAAGCCAGGATATCTGGGTTCCAGATTCTTCCCTCCCTAAACTCCCCCGGACATAAATCACAAGTGATTTCATTAAATGCACCTCCTGCTGGGGATGTTGGCTCATAATTCCTCTCTGATTAACCCCCACTACCCCAGTAAGTTTATAGGTCACGAGTGGGAGGGGGCATGAGGGAGGGGAAAAGGAGAGATGGGGGAATCCCAGGCAGGTGATGGATGCCTCTGTCAGCCCAGCTCGTATTTATTAATAGTCTTAATACGGGAAGCAATAAAGGAAGAGAGGGATTCTATTAATTAAATCATTGTTATAATTAACTTTCATTAAAGGAGGATCGATAAAGAGGAGTTGAGATGGAGAGAGGAGAGATCCATTATCTCTAATTTCCTTGGAAGGGATTCAGGGAATGAGATGGGGTTGCTAGGAGACAGCGATGTGAGGGAAGAAGGAAGGATGTAAGATGTCATCCAGGTGGGGCTGGAAGGGGGTGGACAGGAAGGGTTTCAGGTGGATAGAGGGGGAATGGTGGGGTGGCAGTGGCCCACCCAGGGGCCCTGAAGGGAATGAAAGGTGGATTATAAGGGAGCCACTGGGATGGGGAACAAGGGGGTTGTAGACATGGCTTGTACTGGGCACTCCTGAGAGCCCTGGTGAGCACGCAGGTCCTTAATAAATGCTTTATGATGCTGTGTCTGTCTAGCCTGTGAAGCTGGTTAGAGTGGATGGATGTGTTTTCGTGACTGTGGAGTCAGAGTGTGGGCAAGGGTGTGTGGGGACAGCAACAGAAGAACAGAGGGAGGCAGAGATGGGAAGAATATCAAATAGTCTTCAGAGGTATGGGGTTTAGGGAATTTTTTATGAAGCGGATACTCAAAGGTGTGCACTCATGACAGGAGGAACACCTATCCTTTGGCCCAGCGTAGTGATGGCTGCTGCAGAGGGTGAAGGTCTGAGTGGCAGAACCCTCCCTTGCCTTCTAAGGCATTGCTTTGGCCCAGTGCCAAGTCCCACGGAGACTAAACCCCAAGACACTGACCGGTAGTTTGCTCCCTCCCCCACTGCAGTATTCCTCAAGCCAGACCTACGCCTAAGATAAAGCTTCCTCCTTTCTCTTCCCACTGGTGGCCAGCACAGCAGGAGGCATATGGGATAAAGTCACCTGGAGTCCCCTCTCCAGCTTGCCCCCCCACCAAGGTCTAAGAGCCAGATGTCTGGGTGTTTTTTGCTCCAGTCACACCGCATGATAAGAACACATTTTATTAGAAGAGTTGTACATACCATATAAATATATTTGTCCAAACTACAGGTGGGGAAGGGATACTGGGGGAAAGCTCTTATTGCTGTGGGGAAACCTGGAGAGGGAGGAAGGGCTTGGAAATGGGGAACCCGGGACCATTTGTTCCCCCACCCCTCACAGAAGGCACAAGGCATTGTTTCTTTCCATGTGAGGACACTGAAGGGTGATGGCAGGGAGGGGCTGGAGAGAGTACAGAAAACCTCAAAAATACAAAAGAAACCTCCAAACTTATCTAATGTTATGGAAAAAGGCTGGGGTGGGATGTGGAAGGCAATGGGGGGGCAATAAGAAACCACTGAAACTCAGAACTGAGAGACCTGAAGAGGTCATGATGCCCATGCTGCTGCCTCAATGTAGACCCCGGAGGCAACTCAGAGAACAAATGCAGACCCCAAATAAGAGAAGGTAGGATGCCCCAGGGATTGGCTTCGGGGCACCAGACTGCATGTGTGTGCGTGTGCATGCAGTGGGGGTGGTCAGTGTGGTGGCTGGTGGGAGTGACAGAGGCAACTGGGACTAGGAGGGGCCGATTCTATTCCCCCTGGGGAAGGCCTCCTCTATCCTGGTTCCTCCAAAACCGCTTTCAGGGGGTAAATTCAGCCACTGCTTCCATGAAGGACCCCTGCCTGGACAAAAGAGCTGGGCCGGAGAGGATAAGGTGGGAGAGCTTGGGATAAAAACGGCACACAGGAGTGGTTCTTAGGGAACAGAACATCATGGAGCACATTGTGTTGGAAAAGAGGCATGGGACCTAAATGTGTGTGAGTGTGTACATGTGTGTAAGTGTGTGTTTGTGCTTGTACTAGGGAGAGGTAAGATCACTCAAAGGTGAAGGGGTCCTGGGTGCTGAAGAAGAAGTGTCCATCCATGTGGTCCTCCAGGGCATCCTTATCACTCTCAGCTGGGAAGCGCTCCTTACAAATAGGGCACTCCTTCCATGGGGGTGTGGCAGGGCCCCCAGTGCCAGCCTCTGATAAGGGACCCACTGCAAAGCCACTACAGAGAGACAGAGGGGAAAGGAGGGAGTCAGTGCGCTCTGTTGCCTCCTTGACTTGCAAACCTCAGGGAGAGAGACCCATGCACCTGGGTCCCCAGATTCCCCTGTTCCTAATACTGCATCCTGGAGGTTCTCTCTCCTAGCTTCTTCCTCAGCTTCTTTCTCCCCACAGTGCTGGAGGCCTTAGTTTCCCAGATCCCTGTGCCCTCCTTCTTTAGTCCCTTCTGGTCCCTATTGTGCAGAGCCCATCCTCCAACCTCCTGCTCTACTCCCTCCATCTCTGTCTGCTGCCTAATGAGGCTGAAAATGAGTCTGACATCGTCCTTCATCTTCCTGCTTCAGCCAAGAAAGATGACAGCATCACCCCCACCCTGCCATAAACCCATCTCACATCCAGGCAAAGCTGGGGACTAGGTGATAAAATCTCTCTTCCCATCTGCCTTTCCCTCTTGACCTGCAGGAGAAAAGGCAGGCAGAGGGGGCAATCTGATACCTGAATCTCCCACCCCTGGGGCTTCACCACTCAAAGGGTCCCTGGGGAAGTCAGGAAACAGACACCATCTCAGGGTGGCCAGACAGATGCTGGATCCCAGTTTCCTCTCTGTTCTTGTCCCTGGGTGCTTGGTCACCTACTTCCCTTCCTCCCCCCAATGGAGCCTAGGTACCTACCTGGTGGGTGGGGAAGGGGTAGGGGCAGGAGAGAGGGGATGCAGGGCAATTTGGGCTCCATGGAAGATGATGCTAGAACAACACAGAAGCCAGTTAAAGGCAGGGCCTCTGAGTGCACATGTGTTGATAGGCTAAAAGAAGGGATTACCTAAGGTACCTGGGATTTATAGTGGGTAATTTGGCGTCAATCACACCTATGTCTCCTTTCCTTGGCTAGGGCCAAGAAGGGAGAGGTTGGGGGAAGGGCAGGGGCATTGTTCACCTGGATGCCTTTTCTGCCGGCATTCTCCCACCTCCCTCCTATCCTCCCCTTTCTGTGCTCACCTGGCCATGTCATAGAAGGCGTTGCCCAATTCAGGAAGCAGCAGGTTGGCCTCTTCACCCCCACTCTGCACAGCTGCCATCAGGACTGACTTCTCATCTTCAGCCTCCTGGGCACCAAAGAGACAGGCTGGGTTTTGGGGTAGTGTTCTGAGATGGGGGAGTACCACATTGGGACAGGTAAAGGAAGGGCAGTCCGAGTCAGAACAGAGAACAGAGGGCTATAGTAAGAGTGGGGCAGGAAGAATGTTTTGAAGGGAGCTGACGGATAAGAGTGAGTGTGCAGAGTAGGGGCTGGCAGTACTGAGGCGATTGGGTTTTGGGGTAGTGTCCATTCGGTGGCTTTGAAGAGGTGCTAGGCCTGTCTCCTCTCCCCCAAGAAAAAATGAGAGCCCCATATTTCTAAGTCTTTCTGTTCTGGAAGCTGGGCTACTTGGGCTTGGCCCTACGCACTCCTCCCTGCCCCTGCTCCACCTTTTCTTGCTGCTCACCGAGTCAGAGCTACTGTCCTCAGCTGGCCCTGAGAGATGGGGAGCAATGGGAGCTGGCTGGCTGATGACGACTAGGGGAGAAGTCTCTCGTGGCCCAGCAGGAGAAGAGCCTGGGTCTCCACGCTCACATAGGCCATAGGGTGGGAGCCTCATGTCTTCTGGGGACTCATCCTCTGAGTCTGTCAGAGCTGCTGGGCAGCCTGTAGGTGAAGGACCGGGCAGAGAAAGAAGGATATGTTGTTAGAGGGTTGGATCAGCTCTGACTCCTTTGGATAAAGGACACAGTTAAATCAGACAGGGGCCAGAGTGTGGGAAGGGAAAAGGCAAAACACAGAAGGCAGAGGCAGCTCCCAGAGGGGTCACATGGAGCTTTCCCCAACAGGGAAAGGTGGAGCGGGGAAGAGGTGTCACAAGATTGGGGGTGTACAGACTCAGCCCTGCAGCTGCCTCCTCATCCTCTGTGGCAGCGTCCTCATTCCACTTCTCATCTGCCACCTTCTCAAGGCGGGCCTCCAGCTTTCTCATGTACTCTAGCAGTTCCTGGTGTTGGGGAGGAAAGAGGTGCAAGAGGCTGGGAAGATGCCAAACTTGCTGACCTGTAGAACCTTCTCTTATATTCAAGACGAACTCCGAGCTCCTGAGGATTAGACAGCTTCACCAACTGGTGGGGCAGCTTAAGATAGATCCTCCCCTCCCCCTCCCAAGGGCCCTCATTCACACCCTCCCTCCCTCCTTTCCTCCAGCAATCATCCCATCCCGCCAGATCAGCTGATCACGGTCCCATTTTCAGCCTCTGGGCCGTCATCATCATCCAGATACCAGTTTCTAAACCAAGAGATGACAAGAAGTCACAGTTTCTAGCCCTCAATTCTGGCTACCAGGGGGGCCTGAGTTACAGGTTCTCACCTGCTTCTCCTCCTGCAACTGCTCCTTTTCCTTCTGGAGCACACGCAAGGCTGACCGCAGCTCTGTGAGCTCTCGCTTACTCTCTGACAACTGAACCTGAGGGAAAAGGGCTGAATTGAATCCGGAGCCTAAAAAGTACACCAGAAAACCTGGGCTCTGGGACTTCAACCTAACAATCTAGAATCATGTCTCTCTGGACCTTCATTCTTCCCTCACCCTAACACTTTTCCCATGAGCCCCTTTTCTTGGCCACAGGAGATTCAGTCTCTGGCTCTTGAGTGTGGGCCTGGGTGACCCAGGCTGGGCTGCAGGGGCATAGCAGGGGCACTCTATAATTCTCCTAAGTCATCACTATTAGGCCCAGAATGTGTGCCCTGAGTGCAGAAAGGGACACTGTATATTTCAAATCAACAAGGCCTGGAGGTGTGCAAGTGAGATGCCACCAACATATAAATGAGCACCACACACTTCTGAGCTCACACTTCAGATAGAGGGAGTGGCACTGGCCTCAGGAGGCCACAGGACCAGGGCTCACGGGTAGCTGGGAGCCTTACTAGGCTGGAATCCTTTTCCTGGGCCAGTTCAGTCTTGAGCACTTGATTCTGGGTCCTCTCCTCCTGAACTGCCTTTTCCAGCCGAAGTATCTCTGCACTCAGCTTCAGGATCTTGTCCTTCTCTGCCTGGGAGTTGGCCAGAAAGGGAAATGGGAAGATGAGGGAAAAGGCATACCATTGGCAATGGCACTATTCCTCACCGTGACCCTTTCTTTATTCAACTGAATCTTTTGGGAGCAATTTCCCCTTCTTGCCTTCCTCATTCCCCATAATGGAAGGAAGGGACCTAAAAGCAAGGCACCTTGCTAGCCAGTAATGGGCATTAGGGCAGGATCTGGTGCCTAGGATGGTAAATGTTTCTGAATCAAGATGGTAACCAAGGAAGGTGCTCTGGAGATCAGGGTTGGGAACACTCTATTTAGGGATAGGTCATGCCTGCACAGGGAAGTGTTCCTCCCTTACAGCCCCTCCCACCTGTAAGTCTTCTGAGGTTTCCATTCCTCCCCCTCTCTCTCCTAGGAAATCTGACCACACAGAGATGGGGGCTGTGGCTGTGAGTCTGCCAGATGCCCCCATCCCTGTACCTCAATACTCTGCAGCATCCCCGTCCGCTCCTTGCTCCACTGGCTTTTTTCCTCCTTCAAATGCAGACTGAGCTCAGCCAGCCTGCCATTGACTCCTGCCACTTCCAGGCGACTGCGGTGTAGCTCAGCTATGGTGCGGTCCCTGGCTCCCGCTGCGCTGGCCAATTCCTCCCCAAGAAGGGCAGCTTTTTGCTGGCTTGAGGCTGCAAGCTCCTGGGCCCCTCGAAGCTGCTCCTTCAGGGGCTCCAGCTCAGCCTCAGAAGAAAGGAAGAGATGGAGATTAGGGCTCCCAGTGAGTCACTGTGAACCAGGAAGGTCGTAACCAGGCTCCCTCCTCCCTATACTGCATTAGGACTCAGGATTGGGTTGTTAGTCTTTAGCCATGTCTTTCCCCAGACTTCTACAATTAGTCCTTGGAACTTTCTTTACTTCTTGTTGCCTAGGGGCTTCACTCACCAGCCGCTGCTGGGCCTGGCCTAGAGTGTCCTTCATCTGAGCCACCTTGTCTTTCAGACGCTGGGTCTGAGCACCCTGCTCCTCCTGCAGGCCCCTGGCCTCTTGCAGCTCTAAATTCAAGCGACGATTCTCCTGTTGTGCCATTTGGAGTTCAGCCTGATGGAGACAGAGAGTAGGTAAGGAAAGGGGAATATGTATTTGGGGGGGCCAGGGAGGTGAAACACTGTGATAAGAGAGGTCAAGGTTCCACTTCTCAGATTTAATACAAACTCAAGCATTCAGCTCTTGCCAGCTCGTCTTGGATTCTCAGCTCAAAGTGACTCAATCCTGAACCCGTCTCCAGCTCCCAAAGTGAGATATCCAGTGTCACAGCCTGGGGTCTTACATAAATCCAGGTCTCTCATGTCCCATTTCTGCTTACCCAGTTTTTCTTTTAAATCAAAACTCAGTCTAGATGTCCTCCAGGCCCCGAGAACTCAGTATATTCTACCTCCCATTCTACCCTAGGTCCTTCCACTCTTATTTCTGTTCATGGTTCAAACTAATTCTCAAGTCACTCAAGCTGGATACCTTGGTGCCATACTTGACTCTGTTCTCTCCCTAGCAACCTACAGAAAACCCTGTTGCTTCTCCATCCTCTATCTTGCTCATGGCCATTTTCTCTTTTCTATTGTTGCCGCAATCAGGTTAGCTCAGGCTCTGGTCATTTCTTGCTTGGACTACCAAAAAACCTCACAACTAGCTCATTTTCCACAAGGCAATCAGATTAATCTTCTTCGAGTATGTGTCACCTACTTGAAAATCAAAGCCTCTCACTGCTTACAGAATAAAAATTAAACTCGAGACTGTCTACAACCTGACCAGGGCTCATCTCAATCTCTTCACCCACACATTCAACTGCCCTGACTGTTCTGGACTCTGAGCCTTTGCTAATGTTTTCATTTGTTCCTAGAATGGTCTCCCTTTACTCCATCTACTCAAATTCTACCTGTTCTTCACTGCCGAGCAAATGGTTTTCAAACAATCTTCCACAGAAGCCTAGGGTTCTGAGGATGTGATTTGGAGATTCTGCAAATACCTGATTTAAGCTTCAAATATTTAAAAATGTTACAAATTATGTGAAAAATGCACAAACTCACAGGGTTAACACATTGGAGGTCACTAATCCCCTGATGTGTCCTTCCAGGTTAGTTCACTTCTGTGCAAACCTCAGAATAAAGTTTCTATTGCATTTTCTATTGAAGCAAAATGAGAGTGCAAAATGAGAGTGCAAATGAGAGTGGACGGTTTAAAAACTGTTATCGATTTGTACCTACTTGTGTGTGACTCAACGTGCTGTCAATACTGTACAACTAAAACAAAGTACAGAACTGTGTCAGCTGCTGGGGCTGACAGAACAGCCATCCAGAACTGCCGATTTCCAAGTTTGGTAGCCACCAAAATTACCCAGTTGCTTTCATTACCTTATGTATACCTATGTGATACATAAATGTTATACATTTGAATTTATAAAAATAAATTTATAATAATAAAATACTGCTTTTATTTATACAATGAGGTTCCACTTAAGTGCAAAAACTTCATTGAAGGACAGGGAAGAAAGGGTTCTACTGCTAAAAAAGTTAAGAAATACTAAGCTAGTTTATGCCTCCCCCCCTTTATTTTTATTCTTAGAGATTTTATTTACTCATTTTTAGAGAGAAGGGAAGGGAGGGAGAAAGAGAGGGAGAGAAACATCAATGTGTGGTTGCCACTCATGAGTCCTCCACTGGGGACCTGGCCCGCAACCCAGGCATGTGCCCTGACTGGGAATCAAACCAATGACCCTTTGGTTCGCAGGCCCACACTCAATCCACTGAGCCACACCAGCCAGGGCTATGTCCCCTGGTTTAAAAGTCCTTTCTAGCTCTGGCTGGTGTGCCTCAATGGATTAAGTGCTGTGAACCAAGGGGTTGCCAGTTTGATTCCCAGTCAGGGCACATGTCTGGGTTGCAGTATGGGTCTCTGGTTGGGGATGTGTGAGAGGCACCCACACATTCATTCTTCTCTCCCTCTCTTACCCTTTCTCTAAAAATAAATAAGTAAAATCTTAAAAAAAAAAAAAAAAGTCCTTTCTAATGTCCCTAACAAGATGTGCTCCCATTCACCTCTGTGGAGCATCGTAACAGTTTAATACACTTTTCTGTTGATACTGGTCATATTCCCCTTTGACTAATCCTGATTTCTGTATACGTCTTAATGTTTCCTAGGAGAGCATACATAATGTTTCTTTACATTTTACCTTTGGTGCCCAGCGCTCAGAAGGAACTCAGTAAACACTGAATGAACAACTGAAAAAGCAAACCAACCCTGAGCCCTTACCTCGCTTTGCTCCTTGTCTGCTTGCACTTCCTTTAGCTGCCCAAGGAGCTTCTCTTGTTCCCGAGTCAGGGCCTTCACTGTGTCCCTAACCCTGTGAATGGGGGGACAGAATATCAGAGAGCCAACTGGTCACCAGAGAATGAATGAAGGGCTTGACTTCTGTCTTGAGCTCTTCTACCAGTGCTCCTCTAGGCCCAGACCTCTGCTTCTCTCTGGGATGCTGAAATTACCAAGCCAAGTTCTAAGCCCCAACTCCAGAGGACTCCAGAGGTCTAAATCAGGACCGAAGGGTGAAAGTTAGAGGACGGTAGCTTAGATGAACACTAGAGATATAAAAATGCTAGCTGTCTGACAGCGAGAGTGAAACGACAGGCAGTGATCTTCTCTTACACACCCTCTTAAATACCCCACCTACATTTTTCCCAATGCAAAAATCAACGCTCTATGCTTTTTTCAGGGGAGAGTTTTCACAACACTCATGGATCACCAGTTCTATCATTTCCTAATGGTGAGAACAAAGTCTAATCTTATTCTTTGCTGTGGTAAAATCTGAAATCCATCCTCTCTTATCTTGTGTTTACTGTTCTACCCATTCTCTTTTTTCAAGTCCTCTACTCCTAACTTTTGCTCAGCCTTTGCTCCACATTAAATGGTAACTACGATTACTTCTAAAGGTAAAAAATACTGAGTAAGTTAGAAAAAAATGAGAGTGAGGGCAGAAAACGATATCCTTAGTAACTGAAATACTAAGTGAGGTTGAGAAAGGAAAGACAAACCACCTGAGACAGAGAGCAGGTTGGCCTGCCTGAAACAGGAGGCTGGAGCTCCAAGGTCACCGGAAATGACAGGAAGTAATGGGGTAGAAGAGGTCCTCTCACCTGTCCAGCTCAACCTCCTTAGTCAGCACTTTCTCACTGATGGTCTGGATGTCATCTTCCAGTTCCAGGATATGTGCCACATGGTCTCCCTGTTGCCGGTTCAAGATGTCCCTCTCTTCTGTGAGTTCCCCATGGGACCGGGAAAGCCCCTGGAATTAAGATTCCCCAGAAGAGAAAAGTTGAGACTCAAAGAGTGGAGCAAAGGCATAGGAGGAGCAGACCAGAGTTTGTTTCCATACCCATATCTAGCAAACTTCCCTGAAGGGGAAACTAAGGGAAAATTCCCTCACCAGTGATTACACCCTACCTCAGCATTCATGTGTTCAGAGAACTGAATCTTTTACAAATCTGAGACACGTCTCCTATCTATCAAGTTTAATCCACTTATTACACCTTACTCCTTTCTTCAGTGTCAGAACCATCTTAAACAACCACTAACATCTCCCCTTCACCCTCTTCACTGGGTTCAGATTTTGGGTGAGCAGTCAGGCCCCGTCCTACCGCCAGCCCAAATCCCACCTTATATTGCTCTGTCAGCTCTGCGTGCTCCTGCCTGGCAGTTGCCAGAGCTGCTTCAAGCTCCTGCACTCGGCTCCTCAGCTCTGTGACCTGCCCCTCCAGCTGCAGTTTCAGCTGCATCAGGTCATTCCTCTCTTGCTGGCTCTCATCCAGCTGGTTCTACAGGGGCAGGATGAGAAAGGGGTGTGCTAGTGAGGCACTGATTCCAAGGTCCCATTCCCAACACTGCAGATGCATTTCAGGGTTGGGAAGTTACATCAGCAGAGGATACAAAGAGGTGAGCTGGTGTGGCTACTAAAACCTGCCCACCACTCACCAGACATCAGCTCCCAGCACACTTAACTGCCCACCCCTTTTACATCTTCCCACCAGCAGGCTGACCCGTCCTTGGTTTGGCAACTGCAGGACTCCCTTGTCTGGTAGAAGTCTTTCTCAATCCACACAGACAAAAGAGATTGCTCCCCTAATTTTAACCTGTTGGTTCTGGAGTCAGACACTGGGTTTTAATCTCTAATATGATTTGTATGAGCTATATAACTCTAAACAAGTGAATTAACTTCTCTGAATCTCTGTGTCCTCATCTGTGAAGTGATCCCTTAGCATGGGTTGTGGTAAGATAATTGTAATGAGAATGATGAATGTAAGAACAGAACACGGTGTAGGAGCTTACACATCTCCAGCTAATGTAAGATATAAACATCTTCTTTCTATTCTTGTGTTGATTCCATGTGTTTAGAGGGTTCTAGAGTGCTAGAGTTTATCTAAATCAGACAATCTACTCATTCTCCTCTTCTGAGCCTTCCTCAGGCCTGTCTTCTTGTCTGGGGAGTGTACTTTTTCTCTATCCAGCTCTAGTCCTTACCTTTCTTCACGAAGTCTTCCTTGCTAACACCTACCTTTACTCCTCAATTCTTCTCTATTTTGTCCAATAGAAAAGTAGTAAAAGCTACGTATATGATTTAACATTTTCTAACAGACACTTAACAAAAGTACTGATAAAAAACAGGAAATTAATTTTAACAATATTTTATCTAAGTCTATCCAAAATATTATTTCAACATGTAGTCAATATAAAAATTATGTAAATTTTTTTACACTTCTTTTTAAGTACTAGGTCTTCAAAATTTGGTCAGTACTTTACCCACACAGTGTATTTCAATTTGGACCAGTCACATTTCAAGTGCTCAAGAGCCACGTGTGGGTAGTGCCTCCAGTACCTGGCGGCGCAGGTCTGGGGCCCTTCCTAGCTGTTCTTGCTCCTTACCTGTCCTGGAAGTGGGTCTCATCCTCCCCTTCCTCTGGTCAATTCCTTCCCAGGAGTGGCCTCCCTCTACCCTTTGCATCTTCTTCTACAGTCTAGGGCAGGATGTAGCACTTGCAAAAGGAACACTCAGAAAGTTCTTACGAAATCTTGAGTAACATTGGCTTGTGGAGGCTTGCTTCCCTGCCCTACATGTTTGGGTCTGTCAGTGTCAGACTGAGACTTTCTTGAGGGCAGGACTTTGTATAACTCCCAGTGAGGTCTCCAGCTGAAGCTACAGCTGAGGGGAGGGTGCAGTGGGAAGGGGCCCCCTACAATGCTGTCCTCCCACTCCTGTGCCCAGGAGCAGCTGTTCTCACCTGCAGTACAGTTGCCTTGGGGACAACCAGCAGGATGTCAGAGCCACCATCAGTCTCCTCGAGAGTCACCAGTTCATCCATGGGCCTTGGCTCTCGGAACTGGAAAGGTGGGCTCTGCCCACATACCCGGCCCTGGCGATTCACGTATCGAAACTGGTAGAGCTGGGCTCCCGGTTTGGGCAGGTAGCTGGCTGTGGGAAGAATAATGGACCCAGAACCGCGGTGTGATCCCAGACCCTCCAGTGCTCACCTGGTCCCCTTGGTGTATTTTATCATCCGCTCTCTCTGACTCTGACCCTGACCCTTCCTCACTGTTCCATATTCATTTTCTCTCCTCTCTACCTTCCACAGGCTACTTCTGTTCCTTGGGATACTCTTCTCCCTTCTTTATACCTAGTCCTTCCCTTCTCTTTGCTAAACCTATTCTCTTTAATAACGATGCAGATGTTAGTTACTATTTATTGACTGCCCACCACGTACCAGGCACTGTGCTAACAGTTCTCCCTATATTATTTAAAATCCTTTTATTGTCCCCATAAGCTAGGTATCCCCTTTTAATGTTAAGATAACAGACACACTGAGTTTAAGTAATTTGCCCAATGTCAAACAGTTTATCAGTATTAGAGCTCATACTTGAACCCAGGTCTTTTAGAATCTAATGACCACCTTCTCCTCAATGTGTGACACCACCTTTCCCTCTTCCCTACCCCCTAGTTCCTTCTTCTCTCGACAGGAGGTGGCATTAGTTGCACTCTACAGTTCCTGCCATCTCTGAGTCTTTGCCTCTGTGATAACCCCGTGTCTGCTGAGCCTGTTGGATATATTTCTTATTTACATGCACTTATTTTTCCTTGTTCTCTGTGCTTTTTATGTTTCTGAGTTCACTTCCTTTTTCCAAACCTCTATCCTTTTGACTTCTCCCTCCAGTTTTCTATCTTCCCTTGTACCTTGGAACTGGACACTAGCATGGACAGGGGAACCATCAGCTGCACTCTCAGGCACCGAAGACCACACAAATGTGTGGTAATCCCGAACACAGGCAGCCTCCACCTGTGAAAGTTCAAGGAGAGAGAGGGCTATGGTGATGAACTGCTAGCTATACATGGTAGAAAGGGCTGAGGAATTGAATGCAGGGGAGATAGGATGGTGTTACAGTGGCAAGGATGATGGGAGACAGGAAAGTGGGAGGGCATTTATGTGCCAAAAGAGAACAAGGCTTCCCTGGCTGGTGTGGCTCAGTGGATTGCGTGCCAGTCTGAAAACCACAGGGCCGCTGGTTAGATTCCCAGTCAGGGCACATGCCTGGGTTATGGGCCAGGTCCCTAGTGGGGGCACGTGAGAGGCAACCACACACTGATGTTTCTCCCCCTCTCTTTCTCCCTCCCTTCCCCTCTATCTAAAAATAAAATAAATAAAATCTTAAAAAAAAGAGAGCAAGGCTAAGATGGGGAGACAAAGATGAGCTTTGCTTATATAGATGGCCTCTGTAGTCTATGACATTTTTTTCCTTCTTTATCAACATGAGGTTGACAACCTAAGAACCCAGTCATTCTCATTTCAACCAACTTATGGCACATAAACCTGAGCCAAAGGCGGTTCCAGGTATACCTTGAAGATGCCAATCCAGTCACTGGCACTGGGCACGGTGCCTGGGGGAAGGGTGTAGTGACACTCCACCTTGGTGTTGGGGATATAGGTCCGGGCCACATTTAGAAAGCTGACTCCACCCCGAGATGGTGCCCGACTTATGGATGATTCTTCCATTCTTCCCTTAAGATATGTGCCCTCCTGTAAAACAAAGGGTTAATATTCTAAAATCCCTCCACTCCAGTTTTCCTCCTCGACTCCATCTCCCGCTACCCACAACTGCTGCCACTATACCTGGAGGTGAAGTCATAGTTAGTCTCCAGTCCCTGAGGGTTATAGGACCCTTTTAGAGATGGCACTCTCAGTCTGCAGGAGATAAGTCTGGCCTTCCCCATCAGTCTCCGTCTTCACACTATACCCACTCTAAGTTATAAACTCTTCCTAGAGTTAAGATCTCTGTAATTTCTGCTCCCTTTTCACTGCCCCACTAATCAAGTCTCAGTAGTTCAGGCTCTGCCCCCCTCAGTCCTCCCTTTCCACCTCTTAACTTCCTTTAGGATTCCCAATTCTTCAGTGTCCATGTACACACCCCATCCCCCACATCTTCTGGCTCTTGAATTTAAAAATCCAACTGAGGCCCTGACCAGTGTGGCTCAGTTGGCTGGGCATCATCCCGAAAATCAAAGGGTCACAGGTTTGATTCCCAGTTGGGGCACATACCCAGGTTGAGGGTTCATCCCTGGTCGGAGCACCTACGAAAGGCAACCAATCAATGTTTCTCTTCCATATTGATGTTTCTCTCCCTCTCTTTCTCCCTCCCTTCCCCTCTCTCTAAAATAAATGAATGAATAAATAAATAAATAAAATAAAAATATATGTACTTGGGTGAGGATTAAAAAAAACCCCAACTGAGGTGTGGGGCCCCCTCATTCTGAGCAAGTCTTCCTGTGCACTCCTGAGCTTGATGACCCAACTGTACACAGGAATGACTATGGCACCTGAAAATAACAACTAATCTCTGAAAGTAATGATTGCATCTTCAGGGCTAAAATATGGCTGGGGTGGGGCAATAGCCCAATCCTCAGGCCCCTGAGCTCACATTCTCTCCTCTTTTCTGAGCTGCCCAACCCCATGAATTAAAAAAAAAAAAAAAGCTTCCACTGTCATCTAAAAGACGAAGGGAAAGGGAGAATATAAGGAAAGACAGGTTCTGTCCTCAACTTCATTATTCCAGGAAGTCAAGAATTCTGGAGGCGGCAGCTACAAGGGTGGAGTGAAACACTCAGCAGGAACGTGGTGGTGTGGGGAGATGGAATGTGGGGGCCTGGAGCCAGGAAAGCCCCACCCCTGGGCAGAGGACAAACTGGAAGGTGGGAAGAAAGGATCCCTGAGAGGGGAAATGTATATGTGATGTTGAGAGAAGGAAGAGATAATTAAAAAATGACATACATTCTTTTCTTCAGGTCTTTCCTGAAGCAGGACTAGAAACCTACTGGTTTGATTATATGTAACCAAGCTCCAATATTCCCCTCCCCATTTTCTCTCTGCTCCCCTTAGCCCCAATTCTAAGTGCTGAATCCCTCCACCTGCTTGGATTGGTAGTTGGAGGCACACTATAGGATGAATTGAGAGGAAGAGGTGTCCCAAGTTAGGTGGGGAGGAAAAAATATGGGGGTTCGGTGAGGAAATATAATAAGAATCAAGAAAACTCCTCAGCCCAGGGCTGTGAGATAGCCCTCCTCATCACTCCTCTCTAGCCCACTAATCTTCACCCTGTGTCAATCACAGCTGACTGCCTCCAATCGGCCACAGCCATTAGTCATGTGCACCCCGAAACATCACAAACCCACACCAGGCTGAAGTAAGGGGGGTAGGAACTTTAAAAGGAGGAAGGGTGGGCCAGCTCTACAAAAAGGAGCAACTTTTACTTCCAAAATAGAGACTAAATTGAGGAAAATAAGTTTCTTTGGATTTTCATGTCTTTTAAAAATCCCTGGTTAAAGCGAGTCCATATGTTTTCTCCAAATACAGCTCTCTGGCTTTCTAAGGGGGGTATAAATTATCCCAAAGATCTAAGCCTGGGGAATCCCAAATACTTGCCACAAATAACATCCTTAACAGGTGGAAATATTCCACAGGCCTGAAAGCGCTCTGCGCACCTAAGGTGTATGCGTGCAGCCAGATTGAGGTGTTCGCATGGTGTGGTACCGTCACCCCATTCTGCAGGGCTCTGGAGTTCCTTGACATTTTACACCTTGGAAGGTTCCCCTCCAGAGAATCAACGTGGTAAAGGCCTTCGGATTGGCGAGAGATGTGGGGGTGGTAAGGGGAAAGGGGTTTGTGAGGGCCAAGTCTTACATGGGGGAAAATGAGCCAAGATTTCAGCTGCCCTTCTCCCAAATCCCTTAAGCGTATCAAGCTTTTTAGAGAAGGACAGAGAGGAAGGTGAGAACAGTGAGGGGGGGGGGGCACCGCTTTGATCAGTTGCCCCTTGAGACCAAAAACTCCCAAAATAATGGGGGTGACTTCTCCAGTACGGAAAGTGTTAAAACCCAAACGCTCCTGCATCCCCCTTCTGCAGTCCCCTTAGCTTATCCTTTTACAGACTGGAAAGTGGGGTGGCTCCCCATAAGATTCCCCAAATTAGGCCAAGTTTCTTACCCCACAGACGGATCAGCTGTTCCCTCACCTCTCACCAACAACAAAAACAGCGCTCCGACACCGAGAGGGGAGGGAGAAGAGTGAGCGCGAGGACTTCTGGGGTCTGTGGTTCTTCCATGGCCTTTTGCTAGTGAGTCGGTATGGATCTTGGACTACACGTCCCAAGAGGCCATGCGCAAGGAGGGCGGAGTAAAGGGCGGTCGTGGCGGCGGCCTCACCACTGCATCCTGGGCGAAGTAGTTCTCATTTCCATGACAGCAAGCGAGGGTGTGGCCATCAAAGGACTTCACGGCCCATGATTCCTTAGGAGGGGGCAGGCTGTTTTGGTGGTGCTGCTGGTTTGTAACGTGTGCGGCTGAGGGATGGGGAGGAGTTACGGCTTTAACGCCAGCTTTGTAATGCCGTAGAGGTCCCGGAGATTTCGTATGCTTTGTCTCGTTTACTTTTAACAACAACCTATGAGGTAGATAGTATTGTTTTCCATGCTCTAAAGAGGAGGACAGTGAAGTTCAGGACGATTAAGGAACTGGTCTAAAATATCAGTTATGAGATGGTAGAACACCAGGATTGCCTGACTCTAAGTGCAGTGCTCTCGCCACTACCTCACAGCTACCTGCCATTTAAGGGATCGGAAACTAATAGCTGTGCTAGCAGTTTCTTATTTGCTTCAACCTCAGGGTCAGCCCATGTAAAAACTACGTGTTGTGTATCGCTATTTCCCCCCTCCCCCCCCAACTTGAGGGTTTCGGTGTCGGAATAGGCTAGTACTCACAGTCCTGCACTGGGCTTCCCTAGAGGGACCTCTAGGTCTAGGAAGAGGATCCATTGCCTGAGGAGGTGGATATGGGGGTGGAAGGAAGGAGGTGATAGTAGAAGAATGAAGGTGGAAAGGAAGCCTGACATAATGCGGGACGGGTCACAACTCACAAACAAGCCACTTACAGAGGCCAGTTTGCCCAAGCCTTTTAACTGGTTTGAATTAATCAGGATAACAATACGTGTTGTTGCTCCTGTTTTTATTTAGGAGAGTGAAAGATTCACACTCCTTCCACAGCCCAAGTTGCATCAAAGACTTGGGCATCCTGCCCTCCTCCCAGTCCTGGACCCTCCAAGTAGTCTGAGGCATTCTGAATGATCTCTCAGTCTCCGTATTAGGGGATTACAGCCTAAGGATTGATGTGCTCTTCCTGGGTGCCTGCTTTTCCCAAGTTTTTTTTGTAGTATTTTGCTTTTATAACTGAATAGTGTCTGGTGCCTGCCATTGGGTGCTTTCATGTGGAGATCTCCAAGCACTTAACTATAAGTCACTGGGCTTCACAAACACCAAGGAGACGACACATCTATGTAATTAGTCAGGATTTATGAATTACAAACTACTGGATGAGCTCAAGGTCCTGGGGTAAGTTAAGTGTGAGTCCAAAAACAAAAGACATGCAAAAAAAGAAAAAAAAAGTGAGGCCTGCGAAGGGACCAAAGCCCCAAGTGTTCTTGGTGTATGTCTTATACACAGGATAAGTGCTTGGAAGAAAACTCAGTCTCAGTTTCAGCTGGAGCTAAAAATAAAAAAAACAGCTTCCATTTGTTGGGTGCTTACAATGTGTTTAAACTATGCTAAGAGGCTTTCTGTTTAAAACAGTAATAGCCTTAAATAGTAGCCCCTGCCCAACCCCACCCCCTGCATTTTATGTATGCTAGACTGCGGCACAGATAATTAAGTGTTTTACCTAGGGTCATCCAACTAAGTGGTAGGATCAAGTAGTCAGGATACCATACTCCCACCCCAGAAACTCCTGGTTTGTGATACTTAATCCCATTGTTCTAAGGCACTGAACCGTGCTGATATTTAATCAGGGAACAAATGTTCACTGAGTATTTATGTGCAAGGCATTAGGTGATGTGAAACAGATTCATTTGACAATATGTGTCAGGTACTATGCAAGGTATTCATTAAATTTTGTTGAAAGAATGAATATATAAATATTTGAAGGATGGATTGAATTTGGATAGTTTGGCAGGACAAGGTCTAGGAAGGATGAGTATTTCAGGCTGAAGCAAAGATTCAAAGGTGGGAATGTGTAATGTTTACTGTAATCTAGGAGGTCACATAAAAACAGTACATCAAGGCCCAGGCTGGGTATCTCAGTTGGTTAGAGTGTTGCCAAGTTTGAGGGTTCAATCTCCACTCAGGGCACATACGAGAAGTAACCAATGAATGCATAAAATGCATAAATAAATGGATGACTGAATTGATGTTTCTCTCTCACTTCTCTCTCTCTCTAAAATCGATAAATAAAAATTTTAAAAAAGAACATATCAATTTCAGTTTGTTTTTTCAAGCTCA
Source organism: Trachops cirrhosus (assembly GCA_028533065.1). Lineage (NCBI taxonomy): Eukaryota > Metazoa > Chordata > Mammalia > Chiroptera > Phyllostomidae > Trachops > Trachops cirrhosus. Next base: position 46,546,119 of record CM052539.1, read on the forward strand.
GATTATTGACTGCCTGAAATGTTACGTTGAAAAGGTTTTGGAGGAAAGAGTTCTGGGATTAATTAGTAATGTCTGTCTGGGTGCTTTACAAACTTAACGGAAGCAGCTGGTTTATCAGTTATTGTAGGCTGTTACTTAGTGTTTCCAAACTATGGACTCTGTGGGAAAGAGGTGTCATAATCTGTTTAGGCTGCCATAACAAAATACTGTAGGCTGGGTGACATAAACAACAGGAATTGGTTTCTCACATTTCCGGAGGCTCGGAAGTCCAAGATCAAGGTGCTGGCTGAGTTAATTTCTTTTTTTTTTTAATTTTTGAAAAAGATTTTATTTATTTATTTTTAGAGAGAGGGGAAGGGAAGGAGAAAGAGATGGTTGCCTCTCATGTGCCCCGCACTGGGGACCTGCCCCACAACCCACGCATATGCTGTGACTGGGAATCAAACCAGAGACCCTTTGGTTCGCAGGCCAGCACTCAATCCACTGAGCTATACCAGCGAGGGCTGATTTAAGTTCTTGATGAAGAGTTGTTTTCTCCCTTGTAGAGAGCTGACTTCTCACTGTGTCCTCCCATGGAGGAGCATGAGAAAAAACAACATGTCTGGTCTCTTCTTATAAGGGCACTAATTCTATCAGGAGGGGCCCATCCTTATGACCTCATATAAACCTCATTACCTTCCAAAGGTACCATCTCCAAATACCACCACATTGTGGTTTAGGGCTGCAAAACATATTCAGCCCATAACAGTAGGAAAAACATTAACATAATTTTAGGGCAAAGTCTGATGGTTTTAGACTTTACTTTAGGGCCTATGTCCCATTTTCTTTTGTCCTCTTAGTTCTTTGGCTCCATGGATTGGGTAGAAGGATGGCATAGTGTTCCCCATAATAGTCAGATCCTGCAGCTCCTGCTTCACTCCACTGACCTACAAACCCACTCTAATCTCAAAGTGTTCAGATTGCCTTAGGCCTTCCTTTATCAATGGGGAGTAAAATGTGGTTCTGAGAAATCCTCCACTCATTTATTCATATTTGTTCATTCATTCATATTTGTATTTGTTTTTTTTTTTAAAGTTAAATGCTGTTGTGGTGACATTGGTTAATAAGATTAATAAGTTTCAAGTGCACAGTTCTATAATACATCATCTATATATTGCATTGTGTTCCCACCACCCAAAGTCAAGTCTCCTTCTATCATCCTATATTTGACCTCCTTTACCCTGTTCAACCTCCCCCATCCCCCTCAAAAGATTTTTCAAAAGCATTATATGTCAGCTGCTGAAATAATAGCCTTTCTGCTTTCACAGGTCTTTTACATTTTTGTAAATGTAAATTTTGTAAATGTAAATGTTGTGAGGACTTACTTGATCCTACCAACCAATACTATGAAGTGGGTCATATTATTGTTATGTAATTTTGTCAGAAACCAGGGTTAAGAAATGTTGAATAACTTGACCAAAGTCACACAGCAAGTATGGGATTCAAATCTAGAATTTCTGACTCCCAAGTGCTATCCTCTGCCCTCCCCTCTGAACTGTGATGGATACATTTGAACTATTTCCATCACAGTTCAAATTCCACAGTGCCTCAAGCCTGGTTTCTTGCCATTTTGGTCTTATTACTTTGATTCATATATTGTTAGGGTAGATATAACAGCTACAGCAGACAAACCCCAGATCTCAGTGTATTTTTTAAAGAGTTTATTTATTTATTTAGAGGGGATTGGAGGGAGTAGGAGAGGGAGAGAAACATTTATGTGTGAGAGAAACATTGGTCAGCTGCCTCTCACATGTGCCCCAACAGGGGGTTAGCCCGCAACCCAGGCATGTGCCCTGCCTGGGAATCAAACTAACAACCTTTTGCTTTGTGGGATTGTGCTCAACCAACTGAACCACTCCTGGTCAGGGCTGGATCTAAGTGTATTGACATGAAAGATTTCTGTATTACATAGTCCAACATGGATATTTGTGGTCAGGTAAATCAGGAATCCAGATCTGTTCATGCTGTGTATCTACCACCTTAAATACGTGGCTTCAGGTTGTTCAGGTGTTATCCTGCCAGGAGAAGGGAAGAACAAGCAGGTGGAGAAGGCACAACCACTCTTAACTTCCTCAGCCTGGAAGTAACATCACTTCCATTTATATTTCATTGGTCATCACCAGTTAATAAGACCTCACCTTGCTGCAAAAGGGCTGGAGATTGAGTTTAGTCATGTGTCTATGCCATTCTCTGTCAACAGGGAGTTGAGTCAGTATTCTGGGGTTAATAGAGTTGTCCTGGGAGAGAAGCTGCCTCTGAAGAGAATGATTCAAGTCTGGCTATGTGTTCATACCTCTATTTGTCTCGTTCATTCCACCGGCACTCACAAAGCATCAACATTGTGAACCACTCATAATCAAAGGTCTCTTGGCGGACGAACAGATTGGAGCCCAGACAACAAAAATGTTGGTAGGGCATCAGCCCACAGGCTGATTGGTGATGGAAGTGGTCTTTTCCCTTCAAAAGAGTGTTATTCCTATAGTTTTTCTTTATTTTTATATTGTATCAAAAAGTTTAAAATTTTAAAAATATTTTATTTATTTATTTTTTAGAGAGAGGGGAAAGGAGGGTTTAGAAAGAGGGGGAGAGAAACATCAATGTGGTTGCCTCTCACACACCCCCAACTGGGGACCTGGCCTGCAACCCAGGTATGTGCCCTGACTGGTAATTGAACTGGTGACCCTGGGCCACACCAGCCAGGGTTTGCTTTTTTTTTTTTTTTTTTTAACTTTTGGATGTAGAGGGTTTGAAGTATTTCTCAGTCTCCAGAAAGCCACTCCTTACACTGTTGAACTCAACCTTCCTGGTTATCTTTCTGTAGCTCCAAATTTTCTCTCTTTTTAAAAAATTAAAAAAAAAATTTTTTATTTATTGATAAGAGATAGAAATATCGATTTGTTGTTCCACTTATTTATGCCTTCATTGATTGGTTCCTGCATGTGCCCTGAGTAGAGATGGGAGATCTAACCATATAACCTTGCTGCATCAGGACGATGCTCTAACCAATTGAGCTACCCAGCCTGGGCTCCAAATTTTCTCTTAAAGGAGAAGATGGAGGGTGGTTCAGAAATTCAGGAACTGGGAGAAATACAAGAGCCAATTATAAATAAAATCGGTAAATTTTGTGTGTGTTTGTAAATACTATCAGAAGCAGGGTTGGGATTGCAAAAACAATAGATGTTTATCTGCATTGTGCAACACATTGGCACATTAATTAATGCACATAAAAATGCAAGGAGAGACCCCAAGTCTCAGCTCCTCTCCTAAGTGAGGAATCATCCTTCTCCTCTCTGCTGGTTGCACCCCCAGGTCTCTAGTTCCTGTTGTGTAAGGTTGGGCTGTCATCCCTGAGAACAAATAACAGGTTGGCCTCTCTCCTGTGGGTTCAGGATGACTTCCCTTTGAGCCTGGGTCAGAGCTGGTGTGGGGAACAGCTGTAAAGAGACCAAAATGGGGGCAAAAATTGGCTTAGCTTGGTCTCAGGGGGTGTCCTTGTCTGTATCTATTTGGGTCCCTCTTTCTGTCTCTTTTCACTCACAGATTGTGTGGCATTTTGGAGGGTGGAGTGCCTGGGCACTTAGCCCACTACTTCCCGCCCCAATCTGGCCCTGAGCACAAGCCACATGGTGCTGGCCGTCACCCTGGCCTCTTGCCCATCCATTATAGCCTCAGCTGCCAGGCTGGCACAGGTATCAAAAGGAACTTCTATGAGGCCCTGCCCTCCCCTAATTCTGTTCCTGGGGCTGAAGCGATGGAGGGTCAGATGGAGAGAGCACACTCCTGGTGGGGAACCAATGCCAACATACACCCCTTGATGGTGGAAGGGGAGTCCGTGTTTTGGGGAGGACTGCTGAGGAGCTAGGCTGTAGTCCACGGAGGACCACCTTAGTGTGTGTGTGGGCTGGGGGCAGTGTTGGGAGGAGACAGCTGCGATTGCTATGGTGTGAAGGAGGACTCCCTACTAGGTCCTAGTAGATGTTTTCTCCTCTCCCTCCTTGTCTGTGCAAAACATGTAGACTTGTGCATGTTTCCCGCTTGTAGGTATATCCCCAGGTGGGGATGTGTGCAGGGCTCTGAGAGTGTGGGGCAGAGCCTTTAGCTATGCCCAGGCAATGGTGAAGTGAATGTCAGAACATACGACTCTCTCCTGTGTGGGAGTGACATCTATGAGACTGCTGTTGGGGTACAGGAGAAGTACAAGCATGGCTGAGGCATAGGACCTTTCGGTCCCTTGGTATGGACCAACCGTATCTGCTATGTGGGGCATATGTGCACCATATACATGGACCCTGGTTGTGGAAGACATGTGCCCTCATTCCTGAGAACAGTGGCCTGGCCTAGGTGTAGGCTACACCCTATGCCTGGGCAGTGAGTGATGGTCCTGGTGAGTGGGGTGTCTGTGGGGAGTACTGATCATGCCTTGCCTTTACACCCATGTGAATTGTATGTTCAAATATGTGAATCCCCTGGAGAGATGTTGGGTTATGAGGGGGTGGGAAGCCTGAAAAAGATGGAGAATTTATGAGCTGCTTTTGTCGGGAGACAGTCGTAATGAAGAAAATTCAATTTTCTGCAGCTCGGAGAGTCAATATGCTAAATCTTGGAGAAGCTGTGGATTGACAGCGGAATGGCAAAGTCAATGGGACGTGTGTTGGGGGGAGTCGTCTATCTGTGTCTGCAGTGAGGCTGCCTCCTCTCTGTATCCTTGAACTGCAGCTGGGGACAGGATGGAATCAAATACCTGAGTTCTTAGAACTGCCCCTATCTCCCTGCCTACTTCACCTCATTGGCCATCTTCTCTTGCCTCCTACTTACAGGGAAAAAGGCTGCTCTTTCCCAGGCCCAATCTTACCTAGCACCTCCTTAGGAAGTCCTTCTTATAGTCTAACCAGCACTCCCTCTTGCTGTAGTTGCTAACTTCAGAGTGACCATGTATATCCCAAAGTGATTAGTAAGAAAATTCTCTTTCCTTTTAAACTTTTCATTTCCATTCTCCCCTCAGCTACTCCATGGCTGGCCTCCTGTTTCCCAGCAAATTTCAACTTTTTCCCAACCAATCTTTACAGCCTCCTGTTCTATGAGGCAGGGGCCTGGTTGGAGCAGAGGCAGTGGATGTAGGGAGAGGGAAGCTGGGGATTCCTCTGTGAGCCACAGTGTCACCAGGAGCCATGATTAGCTGAGCTGCTGGCTGTGTAATTGGTGTGTGCCCGCGTCCCAGGGGTCTGGTGTGTTAACAGCGGGTCCCTGTGGTGAGTAACAAGATCGTCCCCATGGCTGGTTGCACACGCTAATTAATTAGTGCTCTCTGATGTTGAGGAATGAGGAGGAACTGGGGTAGATGGTGGTGGGTGTCTCAAAGCCCCAGGGCCCAGCTTTTCAGAGCTCAAAGGTCACCTAAGCTTCTGCCAGAATGGGGGCATTCATGCTGATGTGCAGGGTCAGGGGTCAGAGATCTGGGAGTCCATTGAAGAGAAGGTGTGTGTAGGGTACAGGGCCCTGGGCTCTTGGTGGTCAGTGCCCTGGTGGCCTGGGCTGGGCTGGGCTGGATGGAAGTGGATGGTGGGGAGGACTACCCCAAGCCCAGGGAGGTCTCCAGACATAGGGCCTGTCTTACAGCATTCTCTTTCCAGGTGGCCCAGAGGAAGAATGGCACAGGGAGGAGGCATTTCAGACCCCTCCGGCTTCATTCCTTCTCTTCTACCCTCCCCCACCTCAGAGTCGGCTTCTCAATCAGCAGTCTCACACTTGTTACACACACTCACTGTGTGCGCAGATCTCCGCAGTGCTCTCTGGCCATCGTCACCTTAATAATCACTGCCTTCCCTTCACCACCCCTGCAGATACCCAGACCCCTCCGCTCCTGGGTGGATCTTGGAGCCCAGAAGTCTCTTCTGAAGCCTGGGATCTGGAACCTAGATATTTGGGAGAAATGCCTTGGGAAACCTAAACAAGTTGTGGGAGGGGAGAAGGTTTGGAGAGAGCCCCATAATCTTCCAGGGCTGTATGATCACTTACTGCAGCAAGAAAGATCAAGGTGAGAGGAGAGGGAGAACTTCCAGCGAGCAGAAGACAGCTCTCTTTGTTTTCTGAGGAAGAATTCCATCCTGAGGAATCAGGATGAAAGGGGACTTTTAGGAAAGGCTGTCCCCTTGAATGTTGGGATTCAGCAAGGTGCGCCAGGCGGGTAGGGGGAGCAAGATAGAGAAAACAGGCAGAAGAGGAGGTGAGACTGCGGCAGGGAATCTTTGGCTTCCGTGTGGAGGCGCGAGTCGTTTCTGTACATGGTAATTGCTAAATTACCCGCCATCTGCTCGGCGCTCATACATAAATTATCTGCGAGGAGAAAAGACGCAGAGGCTGCGCACTTTCCTTTCTCTCCCCCAAACCCGCGCTAGGAGCTGAGGGGGAGACTTCCCCTTAGCTTGGAGGTAGTGGTGGGACGACCTGATGGGGAGCAGTCACCATTCGCCTCTGTCCTCTTTCGAGGGGTAGTGGCTTTGGGGTGACCAAGAAACCAGCCCTCCCCCCACCCCACGAGGTTCCAGCATTGCCGAAGGTCCCTCCGAGCCTGGGGCGGGGGCGAGCTGTGGCTGGCGGTCCGGGCCTCTCACGGCCAAACAGGAGGGGGCGGGCTGCTCTAGGCGGGAGGTTCTTCCCTCAGGTGTGACTGAATTGACACTCAGGTTTTCCCCTGGTCGCACTCTTCCTCACCCTCTTCCTTGCGCCCACCACTTTGCTTATGGGGAGATGACCCGAGCTCTCTCTGACACCCGGCTGGTCTGCCAGAAGGAAGAGAGGGACGAGCAAGGGCAGAGGGCATGAGGAGAGAGAAAAGGGGAGGCCCTTTTCTCCCTTTCATCCTGCTCTGAGCCCTGCCATTCCCCCTAGGTTCTGAAGGGTGGGAGAGGAGTGAAAGCAGAGGTAGGAGGAATGATTTGAAATGGGGCAAAATGGTAAGATGCAGCAGGTTGCAAAGTGCCTTGCCCGGGGAGGTGGGCTAGAGAAAGAGGTGGACAGACTGGAGAGAAGAGCAGAGCGGGAGGTGGGCGGGATGAGAGGCCCCAGGGGTGGAGGGAGGCAGGGAGGAGAGATGGAGCAGCTGGAGGAGGACGGAGTGGTAGACGGGGCGGGGTGGGGAAGTGAAAGGACGGCGTGAAGCAATGCTCGATGGACACTCAGAGCAGGTCAGCATGGTGAGCTGTCTGGAGGCAGAGCCGCAGGAGGATTAGGGTGGGAGAGGGAAATGCCAGACCGCGGTTCTGAAGCAGGTCAGGCCCTGGGAGGAATGTAGGGAAAGCAAGGGTGTTTGTGGGGCCTTGGAGGATCCTTGGAAGGTGATGGTAAGGCTCCCAGAGCCACTTCCCACCCTGAGGCCGAGGCCTGACTGTGGACCAGAGCTGTGGAGGCCACCTAAGCAGCAGGGGTTGGAGGTTCGATCCCCGCTTGTCCCCCCACCCCACTCCAGTTCCAGACACCTGCAGAGTGTGCCCCCGCTCCCTGTCAGGGTGGGGGAAGCCTGGGCAGCTTCCCAGCTCTGCGCGCAGAAGCTTGTGGGGTTTCTTCCGAGCGATTGTTTAGTATTCATGGAGCGACGCAATCTCTCCCACATCTGCTTAGCACAGCAAGTCCTGTCATATAACTGTCTCCCGCACTGTCTGTCCATAAAGAATGTCTCGGAATTGGTGTAATTCAGAGAAATTAATGACGACTTTCCGCGGGACGGCTCCCTGGGGGATGATTAACACTTCATCGTCCATCTGATGCGCGGGGCCCAGCGCTCCATCGCGAACATTTGGGCCGTGGCCAGCCGCATTAAAGGTTATTACGGAAAACGCGACCTGCAAACGGGCGGGCGAGAGGCATGATGGACCAGGAGGGGCGGGAGCCGGGATGGGGGTGGGAGTCGAATGGAGACAGCCAAGTCCAAGATCAAGTTTCCCAAGGTGTGTGCACCTGGGAGTCTGAGGCTGAAGGAGATGAAGTTTCTGTTTCAGCGACTGCAGGGCAGGAAGAGTGTTGGGGAAATGCTCACCACAGGGGCTGGGAAAAAGAAGGTGGTCACTTGGTTTGGGTGGACACATCGCTGATGGAGGCTTTCCCTGCCTTTTAATCCTCACAGAATGATTGGGTGAATTTGATTAACCTCATCTTACAGGTGATGAAACTGAGGCTCAGAGAGGTTGTTTAAGGTGCCCAAGGTAACACAGCTTATTAAGAAACAAAGACAGGATTTGAACTCAGGTCTGAACTCCTGAACTCTTGCTCTTTCTAGAGTAACAAAGATGCTACTCTGTTATGCATCTGCCTCAGCTTCAGGGATAGAAGGGGGGGTGTGTACAGGTGGGGGTGGCAGCAGATAGGTGCTCAAAAATTTTTGTTGTATGAATGATCTTTGCAAGTTTTACTCTCATGGTGTGGACCAGGGTCCTAGAGACTCTCGTGGCAGAAAGGGGAATATAGCAAAGGAGTTCCACTTTGGGCCCAGAAACTGATAAGAGGTTTCTTATGGGTGTCCCTGTTTCCCCCTGGACATTCTAGACCCCTAGAATCTAGAGGACTGGGCTCTTCATCCTTAGTCAGAAGAAAGGAATAGAGATGCATGTGTGTGCAAGTGTGTTTGATGACTGTATAAGTTTGTATATGCATGCCTGTCTGTAAATGTACACACTTATGAGTATGTGTTTTTGTGTTGCATGTGTGTAAGAATGTTTGTGGTATATAGGTGTGTACGCATGAGTGTATTTTGAGGGGATGTGTCTGTGTGTATGAGTATGTGCATCTTTGTGTTTATCTGCCTGTCTGTAGGTGACTGTGTGCATATGTGTACATATGTGTGTGGCATCCCAGGGGGTCCTGAAGACTCATAGCTAAAGATGTCTTTGATTTGACTTGCTCAAATCTGTAGCAGGTTCCAGGCTGTGGTATGTAGTGGGGCTGAGGTGCAAGGCCAGAAGAGGAAGGCTGTATTAGCTTGGAGCCTGGGGGATTGGGCAGCATGAGCGGTAGGTGCCTCTGGCCTGCCAGGCAAAGGGTAATGGTGTCAAGGTCCCTGGTCTGAGGCTGGGTGGAGACTAGGTCCTGAGACCTTCACTCGGGGCTTTCATTGGGAGTGCTCGTAGACCCTGCTCTGATTGGGGAGGGCAAAGAAGATGTGGGCCTGGGTGAGAGGGTACTCAAACAGTGGAGGGGTCATGCCTACTTTTTTCTCCTCTCCCCCCACCCCCAGGTTTTGGGAATGATCTTCTAACCAGTCTGTAATTTCTTGCTCTAGGCTCAATCTATTCTGCCTTAGGGTGGTAGAGTCCCTTGAAATCTTTGTGTGCTAACTTCTGATTCTGGGGGAACCATAATCACAGTGAAAACTTCTCTCTCTAGCCAGCACTACCCAGACAGGTCCAAACCAATGTCTTCGTCTCTTGGAGGCCTCTGGTAAGTCCATGTGTTCATTCTTACTGAACTTCATACAAGCTGAGGCTTTCAGACCCCTTGTTCTGGGAAGTTCTTCGAGTCTAACCTCAAATCCTCTTGTCATACCTCGTGCTCATAAGTCCATGCTGAGTTAGTAAAATTGGAACCTAGAACCCTCCCCACATGGAAATAGTCTCTTCCAGTTAGGGACGTGGTCTGGTGGATCACAGATGAGCTCGATCACTTTTGGGGTGGCTGGCAATGGTCAACAGGACAGTTTTAGAGAAAGGAGTTCCCAGATAGCCAGTTCGAATGCTCTTATTTTACAGACAGGAGCCAGAGGCTTCAGAGGGGGAAGACACCCTCAGTGTCCCTGCTCCATGGTGGTCACCTCTGGAAAACCCAGGCCCTGACTCTTGATCTAGGAGTCCTTGCACCCCATTTGGAGGACCTTAGACTCTGTTCCTATTCTCTTGATTGGGGAGAGAAAGGGATACTTTACACTGGGGTGCTGCCCTCTCCCTCTTGCTTAAGCCTACAGTGACTTCCAGTTGGGCTACAAGGCCTCTCACCCACTGACACCTGTTCCTTTAACTCCCCATTCTCCCTCCGTGGGACATATTGGTGTCTTAGCTCCACCTGGGCAGCTGTCCCAGTTAGTCCTCCCTCACCATCTCCTAGCCTCATAGATGTCCCCAGTCTGAGCCATCTTCTCTCCTTCTCTTCCTGCAGACGAGCCTCTCAGCCCTTTGCAATATCACCCCATATTCTCCTCCTCTGGGAAGTCTTCCTTGATTAATCTTCCTGGTTCTGGATCCCAAACTTCCTCTTTCTAAACCACTGCCAAGGTGCCTGCAGGTCTCTCCTCATTTTTTTCTGTTTCCTAGCTGTGTGCCTTGTCCTTGTTCCTCCCTCCCCACTCTCCCACCAACAAGGACTGATACCTCTCTAAGCCTGTGTTTTCTCCTTTCTCCCAGGAGCCTTCTCCATGTGCCAGGTCGGTCAGGACTGCAGTGGAGAACTGACTGAACCCTTCCCCATCTTCGGTGTTCTGGGAATGACCGAAATAATGGTGCCCAACTGGGTGTCATCCGAGGAGGGAGGTGGCAGTGTAGGCCTTTCCCTGTCTGTATCCTGGTATTTATTCTGGGTTAGGCCTCACCTGCAACTCTTGCTCCTTCTCCTCCTGGTTGTCTCTGTCCCAGTTAGCAGGCCCCTCTTGTCTACTTCCTCTGGAGTCCCTGGGGTTCTGCGTCTGGTGTGGGGAGTAACAGGCAGCCCCCACTATGATTTCTCAACTTGGCCTTTACGCTGTGCTTGACTACCTGCTTCCCCACTGGGTCTGTTCAGACTTATATCTCTCAGGCTTCTCTTCCACTTTCCCTTTCCTTCGCCCACCCCAATCCTCACCCAGCCTACCTATCACTCAAAGCCTGAGTTCTTTCAGAAAGCTCTTCCTTTCCTGAGACTCTCAGGGTTGATTCCTGCCTGGGGAGGAGGGTGTGGAATGAGTGGAGATCTGGGTGGAGGAGTGGGTCCTGACTCTAGTGAGGCACCGGGTGTAGCTCTAGACCAGTCGATGCATTGCCCGCCACCTTGTGGCAGTTATTGAGAACTGCAGGGTTGGGGTCCAAGTGCTGAGAGCAGGACCTCCTGGGAAGGGAGAGGGTGTGCACCATGAGGGTAATGCACCCTCAGAATTCCTAATTGACATTGGAGGTTTTCTCAGGGAGCTTTAGAATGCCTACCTGACAGAGGAGTAGAAATCTATAAGGGAAGCCAAGTGGCAAGGATATCTCTAGATGAAAAGAGAGAATTGAAACTCTGCCCTAAAGTCTCAAACTTACTATTTAAACTCTTCCTCCTAAAAAGGAAAACAACCTAAAACGGAAGCAGGAAGACTTGAGGTCTGACCTGCATAAGAACTTCCCAATAAATCCCAAAGTGTATTTAGATGCCATTGTTTCTGACAGTTGCATAGCTTTTTAAAAGTCCCCACCCCATACCCAGTGACTCACTCCACCTTCTCCAGGTTTCCTGATCTTGTCATGCCCAGCACACTGGGCCTACTCAGAAGAAGCCCAGGTTCCTTAGCCTTCCCTACCCCAGCCTGTGTTGTGCCTATGACCAAGAAGCTAATCTGGGAAGTCCCTTCTGAGGTCTAACTCCAGCCTTTCCTGCAGAGCTGTCAAAGGGAAGCTGGCCAGAGAGGAACCTGTGAGGAAGGTTCTGAGGGAAGGCATTTCTACCTCAATTTCTCCTCCCATCCCCCTCTCTGCTGTCCCATTGGAGATGAAGGGGATGGGACGGAGTGGTCCATTTCACTAGAAAAATCTCTTAGCTTGGGACTCAGGATTCACAAGAGTTGGGACCAAGGTAAACCTCTGAGTTCTAATCATGACCTTTTGTTATTTTCTTCTGTACAGCAGGTCTAAGAGGAGGGACTATAGAGCGGGGCGTTTGTCTCCATCAGCCTGAGTCCTTTTGGTCACTCTAGAGTCCCTTTGAAGTATTTTTCTTTCTGTGCATCCAAATTCCAGTTCCTCAGGAGCCCTCCCAATGATATCTCTTCCTCCCTCTGAGTCCACTCCCTTCCTTGGAGGGCAGTCACCAAATCCTCCCTGCCACTTTCCCTCTGCTTCCCCAGCACTGCATGGAGATCTTGGCCAGCAGCCCTGGCTCTGCAGGCTCAGGGTGAGGGCTGTGCCCTGGTGCCCTCCCTCTGAGGTGCCATTCCTCCCCTGCCTCATTTGCTGCTGCTGACCTTACTGAGTTAAATTAAAAAGCAATGTTCTGTGTGCAGCTCCAGCCCCATGGAGCTTGACTCTGGGAAGACGAATACAATTACCAGCCCCTCCGTCTCCCTCTCATCTGGCTGCCTTATAATTTTTTCCCCCGCTGCCTGGTATGCAACATTTATGTTTTTAATAACACCAGAATGGTTTTGACCTTGGGAATTCATAGCAGAATGGGCACCGTGAGAGGCCCCAACGTGATTGGCGTTTGTCTCAGTCCTTTGCAGGGAGAAGGCTCTGTCTGGTGCCTCCTAGATACTGGGGAAGGTGTGGGGAGGCTGGCTGCACCCAGAAGGTCTAGGTGGAAATCTCAAAAGCCAGAGTGGACAAGGAGGCAGATTGAGGAGAGGGAAAGAAAAGAGGAGGACTCTGTTTTTTCAGGTTTCCCCAAGAGGATGAAACTTGGATTAAGGTATTTGAGAGGTTGGGATGTTTTTCTCCTCTTGTTTCATGAGGAAGGAGTCCTTGATGGGGGAATGGTATGGAGCACACGTGTGTGTGGGCTATTCAGAAGGGGCAGTGTGTGGCACACGTGTGGGCACACATTCAGCCCATGCCCCAGGAGTTTCACTTGTGTCCCCTCACCCAGCTGGCTCCATCCCTCCTCAGTTACCCTCACCTCCATCAGCTCTTTAGCTCCAAGGAAAGTGGAAGAAATGAGGGCTAGACAGAAGCCTGGGGTCATACTCAAAGTAGAACTTCCCAGCTAAGGGTATAGCAAACAGGACAGAGACCTCTTAGGACTTGCAGTTAGGTTTTCTTCCCCCTTCTTCCTGCCTTTTCTTCTCTCTCTTTTCTGTGCTTGCCTCCCTAGGTGACTCAGCATTTGAAGTTAAAGGTAAGTCAGTGGTGGCAAGAAGGATCTGGAGGAAGAATAGGTGGGCCAGCAGAGGGACAGGAACAGGCAAGAAGCAGTGAAAGGTCTGGGAGAGAGGACCCCCGGGAAGAGAAAGCTGGGACCTGGGAGGCCCCTCTCTTCTATCTGTATAGGGATGTGGTAAGAGGAACCAAGCTTGTGCTTCCCTGTCTTCAGCTTTGAGAGGCTTCTGGAAAAACAGAAATTATAAATGAAGAGAAGCTCCTCTCACAGTTCAGAAAGTGGGAGAAGAGGGGAAGGGGCTTTGGGACTCTGAGGCCAGAGGGCTGTGTGAGCCTAAAGGTGAGAGGGTGGGACTCTGTCTCCGTGGTTAATAGTCCTCTGCACACCAGTTATATAAGTAAACACTGGGAAGGATGTAGTTTTGACACTGATTTTTTTTAAACTAAGGGTTGTGTGTTGGCTTTCCATTGGGGCCTGAAAAGTATGCTTTTAGTTCAGGAGCATCAGCCAGCACAATGGGAAGAACCCGGTACTGAGAATTGAGAAAACTTAGATTCTGATTCTGGCTCCAGTTATCAACTGGGACCTTAGGAAACATCACTTCTGTTTTTGAACTTGGGTGTCATTTGTTGCACAACTGTGAAGGAAAAACCAAAGGGCCCTTTTGTGTCAGCTACCCCAGTGCTGGGGGACCAGAAAAAGAAAGGGGGCTGGGATGGGTGATGGCATTTCAGGATCCTAAGAACCTGAGAAGGGATGTCAGTGTAGTGAGTGGGCTGCAAAAGAGATTTCCTGAATTCGGAAATTCATGAGCTATTGCCGGAGCAAGGCTCCCTCAGCTTGGGCAGCACAGCCCCATCTCAGACCTCACCCAGGGCAGAGGTCTGGCTCTGCTGGGAGCACCATTCTCTGCCGCCCTCCTGTGGCCGCCGCGCCCTTTGCAGGTCGCGGCAGAGAAGGCTCCGCTCAAGTCCGCAGAGCTGCGCCCCTCGCCCCCTGGTGGAAATTTTGTATATTACAAGAAGAGATCTTGGGTTGTCCCAACGCATCTTTCCCCGCTATTGCCCCACTTTCTGGAGGCACTCACAACCTCTTTAATGCTGGGAAGGTGTTCCTGAGATTCAACCCTCTCTACTATTGCCTGAAGTTTTAAGTGGTGCTTTTTTAAAACAACCCTCACCCGAGGACATTTTTTCATTGCTTTTAGAGAGAGAGGAAGGGAGAGGGAGAGAGAGTGAGAGAGAAACATCGATGTGACAGAGAAACATCAGTCGGTTGCCTTCATACACTTTCCAACAGGGGATCAAACCTGGGTATGTGCCCTGATCGGGAATTGAACCCATGACCATGAGTCTATGAGATGACACTCTAATCACCTGAACAACACCGGCAAGGGCTAAGTTCTGCTTTTTTGGGGGTGTGCAATGGAGAAAAGGGCTGAGACCAAGACATTGAATGGAAAGGGCAATTTGTCATCTTCCTTCTTGGGTTTCATCTCAACCTCACCTTCTTAGGGTTGTTGAAAGTTTTCAAAGAAAGATATCAGGGTCTAGTGATGCTCCCGGAGAAAATGGGTTTGAAGCATACCAGGAATTACACATCTTCTGCAAATTTACACATGAGCTTCGTCCGTCTGCATCAGCAGGGAGATGTATTGGCAGGAGCCAGGAGGCAAGAGACAGGGATGATGGAGGGAGATGGCAGATATGACAGATGCTGACAGGGCTCATTATTTGCTAGCTCTGGAATCCCCTCCCACCCACCAGACTGCCCTTGGCCCTCCCCTTCTAGTATTCAATGCTTGTTAGTGACCATCTTTGGGGAGAAACCCAGTGGACGAAGCTGCATTGGGGTGGGCAAGGGAGGGAGAGGAGAAGGGTAGATGATGGAGGAGGAGGAGTTGGAATGGCTGGGATTTGGAGCTGGGGTCTGAGGATCATTTGTATGCTTGGAAGGCTTGGCAGGGGAACTTGTCCAGGGGGCAGATACTGCCTTGCTGGGGTGGGTGAGTGGGGGAATACTTAAAGGAATCGAGTTCCACTGATTTGGGAACTAAGTATCAGAGGACTGGTGAAATACGAGACAGCAATTTATTGGGGCACTTCCTAAGTACAAGGGCGAGAGGCGCTCTGAGGGGATCAAAGAGGGGCCGACATGTTCCCTACTCTCTTTCCGATACCACTTCCCTTGGGCTTGTTGCTCTATGTGTGCCTGTCTGAGGGGTGTAAGGAGCTGCCTAGTGACGCTCCATCTCGGGTGCTGAGACAAAGCTCCCAGGCACGTTTCTGTTCTTCACATGCCTGCTCCTCTCCAGCAAAGCACCTCCAGTCGGCCTCCCACCTCTCATTTCTTTTTTCTTAGAATGTACAAGACATGTGGCTACCCGGGTGAGAGAGGGGGCCCTCGAGTGCCCTCCCATTATTTTCAGTGGCTCCCAGTGGACAACTGGGGGTGGGGGAGGGGTAAGGCACACGGCCCTGAGACTGGTAGCAGGCAGGGAGGGGACTAGCATTTGGAGTCGTGGAGAATGTTCTGTGAGGAGGAGAATGCTGCAGTCGGAGCCCGTGCTGCATCCTAATCAGCGCTGCGGAGGCTGCACTACAGGGCCGTCAATCTTCCACACAAAGGGTCACCCGCCTGGTCCCCCTTGAAGCCCTCCCCACTGGCCCACCTCCCATAACTGTGGGGTGGTGCAAAGGGGCAGAGAAGGGGGGAGACAGACACAAGGACAGGGACAGAAAGACCCATTAAATTCAAGCCAAGACTGACAAAGTGGGACCATAAGGCAGATTCAGGCATAGAACGGTGGAGATTAAAAGGGACGGAGACACAGAATGAAGAGAGATATTAGCAGAGTGGGAAGGAAGAGATAGAGAAGAGACAGACCCAGAAGCAGGAGAGAGGAAAGAGAGCAGAAAGACTGAAGACAAACACAAACACAGAAACATCCAGAGGCCAGAGATAGCAGGGACAGAGAGGGACTCAGAGATACGAGTTGGACCCAGGCTTTCGGGAAAACAGAAAACCATGAGCCCAGAGCCAAAGACAGCAAGTAACCTGGGGCTTGGACTGAGAAGATACTGAGAGAAGTGTGCACAGAGACAGAGAGAAAGAGAGACAGAGAGAGAAGGGAGGGGAAGAAATGGGAGCCAGAGGAGGGGAGGGAGGAGGAGGCAGTGAGAAGGGCCAGGTAGAGGTTGCAGAGGGTGGGATGGAGACTCAGGGTCAAGGGCTCTGCGGGCCTCTCAGGACCTGGGACTCAGGTGGAAGCAGAGGCTCGTGTGTGTGTGTGTGTGTGTGTGTGTGTGTGTGTGTGTGTGTGTGTGTGTGTAAAGGGAGCAGGAACACAGCAATTCCTAGCTCTATTCAAAATGCCAGTCATCTGGTGTTGAACGAGACTTTCACCCACCCTCCCTCTGCAGTGACTGCTCTAAGCAATGGAAGTGGAAGGTGGGTAAGAGAACAGAAAAAGATGGAAGTTAGAGAAGGGCTGGCATAGGTAAAGAAATGGCAGGGCCCCAACAGAAATCAGAGGGAAAGAAACTGGTGTTGAAAAAGGGAGAAGAGAAATCAATAGAAGACAGAGAAAGACAGAGATGGGGAAAGGAATATGATGGAAGAGTATGTGGACAAAAAGGCAGAAAGACAGGGAGAGGGAGGGAGCCTCTATCTGCAGGAAGGAGAGAGGGGCATGGAGGGAGGGCCAGCTGTTGACACTAAGGGGAAGAGGGGTGAGGGAAGCAGGCAGGGCACCTATCTCCTCAAAGGAGTTGGGCTGGGATAAAACAATCCTGTGCTGTTCTGGGGAGACAGTCAATGAGTGGATTTTTAGGGTGGTCTTGCTTTTTATTTTTTTCCACAAGGAAACTATTCCACAGCATGCCATCTTCTTCAAAGTAGCACTTTCAAGAGCTGGTGCAGTTGCTCAGGTCATTCCTGTCCTTCCTCTTTGGGGATTACCTACATAGCGTGCAGTATTAACTCTGTGCATCCTCGTCAGAGGCCAGTTCTTATCCTTTGGAGTGGGTCTAATTTTTGAAAACAGCCAAAAATTAGACTGAGTCCAAGTTTTCTCCTGGACTCAGTCAGGAAGCAATATTTCTAGTTAAGAGCACTTTTGGGGGTATGCCCTCCCCCAAAGTGTCTCTGAAAGGTTATTTTGAAGGAGATACTTGCAGATGTGACAGAAGGAGACTTCTAGTGTCTGCTCGAGGCCCAGTTTCATTTTTCCATCTGTTTGTTAAAACTAGGCAGTAGTGCTCCCAGGAGCATCGCAGCCTGGTGTGCTGGAGGGGTGAGGTCTGGCATTTGACAGAAATACTCTGATAAGTATAAATACTCTGATAAGACTGCCCTTGGGGAGTTTACAGTCCCCCTCTCTGCCAACATAATATGCAAAGTAACCTGGTGACACTCACCACAGCACAGATCAACAAGTGCAAGTGACTAAGGCAAATTCAGAGTTAGAGCCAGTTAGTTCATCAGGGAAGGCTGCCTGCAGGAGGAGAGGTGTGGAAGGACAAAGCCAACAAGGCATGAAGTGGAGTTGGAGAGGAAGAGTACCTCCCTGGATGGTTCTGAGATAGAGGATAGCTTTGCTGGACTGGAACAGAGAATCCGACTGGGGAAGCATGAAACAGAATGACGAGCAGCACATTTTGAAGGCAAGTCTGGGTGATCTGAATTTGCTCCCAGAGGAACTGGCACCCACTGGAGGGCACACTGACATGTGCCTGATGGTGGTGTGTGTGCACAGTTGTCTGGAGACGTGTGTACCCAAGTTTGCAGTCTTCTCTGTGAGTATGTGGATGGGGAGGGGCACTTACATCCAGGTGGCTTTGTGCCATGTGGCTTTGTGCCCCAGGCTCTTGTCTTTCCATCTGTGTATGTGTGATTGGCATGTCATTATGAGCACATTTGTTCATTTGTGTGTTTCTATGTGGTCACGTGTGAATATTATCTCGATTGCTTTTTGTCTATTTTATCTGACTACATGCAGTGGAGGGCAGCGTGTGTGTATATGCGTGTGTTGTGTGTGTGCATGCCCGAGTCTGCAGGAGGAGTGGGGCCAGCGGGGAGCCCTGGCTGCCCAAGCATCACTGTCTGTCTCTCTCCCTCCGATGGCTCCATCTGCCCTCACTGAGGTCGTGACAAGGGGGCAAACGGCAAAACGGCAAACTGCTATGCCCAGAGAGACCAGAAACATTGTAAGCCACGCTCAGACTCCCCCTGCGGGGGACAAATCGGCATGAACAGCCAGAGGGACCTACTAACAGATAGATGCAGAGTCCCGAGCGCACAAGCTGCTTTTGGGACACGCTCCCCGGAGCAGGGAGCAGGTGCACTCACAAGCACAAACATTTAGGCACACACAGGCCTCCCACGCACAGAAGGACGCACACCCTTGCTCATGACCTCCCTCTCCTCACTCCTCCGAGCCCTGTGGCCCTGTATTCCATCATCTCCAAACGCTTGCCAGAGTTTGAGGCTATGGGGCTGGGGGCGCTCACTCGGACCTAGGCACCAACCACTGGATGTCTCCTCCTCGGGAGGTGGCAGGGGTGGTGGGTGGTGGGGTGTGTGTGCGTGCCCCTTCCTTCACTCCTTCCCCAGTCCCGCCACCTCCCACCACTCCCCCTTCCGGCCCGCAGTTTCCGAAATCGCCCGGCGGCCGAGAATTCATTAGCGGGGGGCGGATGTAAGCGCAGCGCGGTGGAACGTTTTAATTAGGCCTGAACAATAAACAAGCTAAACGAGGCGCGCAGGGCTCCCTGGCGGGCCCTCAGCCTCCTCCGCACAGCGCGGACTCATTACCGCTGCAGCCAATTTCATGCCAGCGCCCGGCGCGGGCAGGGCCGGGGAGGGCGGGGGCGCGCTCGCGGGCTGCGGGGCGCCGAGCGGGGGCGTCTGGGAGAGGGCAGCGCCACCCCGCGCGCTGCGGCTGGGCCAGTGCCCGCCTCGCCGGGGTCGCCGCTCCCCTGTTTTCCACTCTCCATCTGCTTTTCTCAGTGTCCTTGAGATGAAGGTCCTTTCCTACACGCCAGACGAGCGGTGTGAGCGTCTGGCTTTCCTTTTCGGGTCTCTCACTCTTCCTCCCTCGCTCCCCCCACCCCTCTCGCCCTCTCTCACTGCGGCGGACTCCAGCTCCCGCGCTCTGCCACTAACCCTCGCTTCCTCTTTTTGCCGCAGTCTCCCTATCTCTTGCAGAGGGTCTCTCCCGTTTTTCACACCTTCTCCTCGACTTTAGCTTTCCTCTCGGTGCCGCCATCGTAGACTCCTTTGCGTTGTTGCTCGTCAACTCTGTCTATCGCCTGCCCCTCCGCGTCCTCCTTCGGTTCTCCCGCGCTCTGCCCGTACCCCAGTCTGCGTTCATCTCAATGTTTCTGGCTAGGTTCTTTTTCCGAATGGCTCTTCTACCCCTAGGTTTCAGGTGTGGTCGCTGGGCTTTGACCCCGCTGCCTACAAAATGGGGCTCTTCTAGCCAGAGCCAGTTTGAGTTTGCCTTCTTTTTGTGAAGCTGCAGGCATTACTTGTCCCCCTCCCCCCGCCGTCTCTGCCAAGGCTTCCCTGGTGTGGGTGACAGTGATTAGACAGGGGGTCCAAGGCTGAGTTTGAACCCCAGCCCTGCCCTCATTATATAGCCTCTTAACCTGCCTGGGCTTACTCACCTGTAAAATGTGGGAAATGATTTTAGGTGCTTCAGGGCACCTGAGAGAATTAGCGATGTGATTATCAATGTAACATACTGGGCACATGGTATGTACTCAATATATATTAGCTCATTTTATTATTCACCCTTTCTCAGTCTGCTCCCCTGTCTCCTTAGCCTGGAATTAAAACAAAACAATGTTTTGTGGAGAGAAGAACCGAAGTTATAACCTTTATAGGCCAAAACCAGTTGAAGATCAGGAATTTCATGTGGTTCAACATAACAAATGCTCTGAACATAAGAAATGGCCGTGAGTACGGACAAGAAAGGAGGCTGAGGATTGGACTGAACCACGGAATACAGAAAACCCTGCACTGGACTGAGCAAATTCAAATCCAGGTAGTGTGGAGGCGTGTGGGAAGTCTCACCTGCTGCAGTCCTGCTGGGGAAGCGGCACCCCCTTGGCCTGTGCCTGCAGTGAGTCTGGGACACTAATAATCTCATTTTAAAGCTAAAAAACCCAAACAAACCAAAAACCAAAACCAAAACAAAAAACCAGGTAGATGGGTTTACCCTTCCATTTTGAGAAGGTAAGGTATTTCCCATTTCACAGATGTGGCTTAGACAGTTAGCTAACTTCCCTGGGCAAAACGTACTGAAAAGGGTGTAAGAGTCAGGTCTGTTGCCCTTTGGGGCGCAATCGCTGCCTTACACAAGTAGGCCCCGAGCCTGACTGAGTCCCAGGGCAGAACCTGCAGAAGCTGGCACCAGAATACAGCAATGTGATTCCTCGCTCTGCCACTTACCAGCTCTGTGACCTGAGGCAAGTTACTTAACCCCTCTGTGCCTTATTTTTTTAAATATATAAGATGGCAATACCAATGCCTGCTTCTGTGGCTTGTTATCTAGGATAAAATGAGATTTATGCAAAAGAACTGTGTACAGCTTTAAAGATTTAAATATATTTTATACGATCCTCATCCTTATCTCTTATATCTTCCTAGCTCATTCTCTCCATACCAGCTGAACACATCAGCCTCCTGCCCCCCAAGCCCTTTGTGCCCTCCTGCCTCTAAACCTGGCCTTTATTTCCCTCCAATCTTGTTTACTCTCAACTTCCATTCCCACTCTCCTTTCCATGGGTCCCTCAGCACTCGACGGATTGGGCTACACTCTATTAACTTAACATGCATAACATGCATTTTTTGCTCTGCCTGGGTTTCTTGTCTGGTGTATCTCTCTTCTCACATCAGAGAGCAGCCCGTCTTCTCCTCCCTTTGGACTCCCCACCCCCCTTGGGTTCACAGGGTGAATCCAAAGAATGGACACTGAGAGGTGCAGAGAGGTTGAGATGAAACAGGAGAGGGAGAGCTGGGGGATAGGATACCAGGTGAGGCAGCTGCATATGGGGCCCTACCCACAGGCTTCGTGATCTTTCTGCAGCATGTTTGCCACGACCTGGGGGGAGAAACAGCCACCTCCCTCCTGGAGCTAAGGGCTAGAGGGGAATTACTTTCCTAATGTTTAGAGAGACTGTATTTTGCCCCATGATATGGGGGATGTCATCTGGAGGTCAATCCCAGTTGAAAAGAAATAGCAGTCAAGAGAGGGCCTTCCTGTTCCTTTTTGGGGTGTGTGTGTGCACTTCATCTGTTCTAGCATTTACCAACACTAAATCCATTCCAACGTGTACCAAATTCCTTTTGCTGAAGTTAAGCCCATCTCTTTAGTGGAGGCATTTTCTGAAGTCCAGGATCTGGTTCAATGTCTTTCATAAAAGATGTATGTGTGCATGTGGGGGAGGGAGAAGGTAAAGGGTAGCACATGGAGAAGAAATGTAATTACCCAGCTCCTGGCTTTAATTACATGTAATCCCTGGACATTCTGAATGTTATTAAACTCCTAAGTGTCCATGGGGGTGGGATGGACCTGGTGGATTTTGTTCCCTGATCTTCTCTGCAGGACTTCTCTGGACGGTTCTCTCTCCACCCTCCCTCTCTATCCCAGCCTTTGGCGACACCGTATCTCCAGGCTACAGGTGGCGCTATAAATCAGCTCTCCTAGAAAGGATGCCATCAACTGCCCACTCCAGCATCCCACTGGCCCTTTATCTTTCCCAAGATCCTCTGGTTCCTTCTCTCTGAACCCAAATGCTCTTTCCCCTAACACCACTTTTTTTTTGATAACCCACTTAGCTGTTTGGGGGGAAGGGCTGTTTCTGCAAGGAGCCCCCTCTCCTCCTTACTAATTACAAACAGAGAAAGCCTGGTTTGTGAGGTTGTCTGTCCCCAGCTTTCTGGGTTGGTGGAGGGAGCCAGGAGCTGGGGGATTTAAAGTGCAATTTCCTGTACCTTTTTCATTTCCTGCTGGGGGTTGTGGAGAGCAATAAGCAAGGTGGGTGGCAAGGGCCAGCATGGCTGGGCAGGTGGGGGATGGGCTGAGGGAAGCATCTCTCCACATACTCTTCAGCCATCTCCTCTTTCATGTCTGAAGGTGAGGGCTGGGGCACTTGATAAATCAGTACCAGACAATCCCCCTCTTACCTTCTTGAGGTCCAGAAGCTTGAGTAGAGAGGACTAGGTGCCGATCCAGGTTCAATTATTAGAATATGAAGTGAAGGAGCAGGAAGGAATCTTAGAAATCCTTTGGATCCCCTCAGATTACAGGTGATAAAGGACACCGAGGCCTTGGGGAGGGCATAGCCTGCCCACAGTCACATTTTTGTCTAGTGGTGGGGTGGTGTGACTGGGATTTACCTGGCTCTCATGACTCTCTGTTCAGTGCTCTCTTCAGTCAGAGTGGGTGGTGGGTTGGTGATGTGTCTGCATGTGTGCATGGGGGTGGTGGTGGGATGAGATTGGAGATGGGAAAAGGGCTAGGGGCATGTGAGGAAGTCTCTGGACAGGTAGGTGTCCAGGTCCTGAAGTATTCACCATTTGGTGGCTCTTGTAGAAGAGACCAGGGAAGTCCAACCTTGGGGAAGTCTTTGTGGGTTGACCCAGGAGGCACACTTGTGGATAAAAAAGAGGAGAGAGGGAGGCATCTTGGCTCTTGGAAACGATTAGACTCACTTCTCTTCTTACCCTCCCCAGAGGTGAGTGAGGTGGGGGAGGGGGCAGGGTAGAGGACAAAGGAGCCAATTATTGAGTGAGTGGATTAATTGATTAATTGTCCAGAAGCTTCCAGTGCTCCCCCAACAATGACATCCCCTCCCCCCGACCCCAGTCAGGCATGGCCTCGGTTGGCCCGGATTATTAATTAGGGCTTGAAGTCATTTAACGATGATTTCATTATCGACGTGCTGTCTGTCTCAGGCTGAGCCCGGTTGCCAAGGCGACTCTGATCGATTGCTTTCCGGTCTCCTTCAAGTCTGCCAGTTCCTGCCTCTCCTGAGCCTCGCCTTTGGCGAGCCCTCCCTAGCGGCCTCCTCTGGTACTGCAGAGCTTCCCAGTTTCCAGCTTTTGTGACCCAAAGAATTAGATTTGCCTTCAAGCCTGGGCTGCCCAGTCTTGCTCCCTATTCCAGATGTACTGACCTACCTAGCTGTTTCCAGGGCCCTGGGGGATTCTGTCCTTTTCCCTGGTTTATGAAGTCCCTGTGATCCTGCCCCTGGTGGCCATTCACCTGGATTCCTTTGAGATGGGTATAGGAAGAGGTAAATGATGACAGTTGTTGTCCTATTACCTCTGAATTTAGCTTTGGGAGGCCCAAATCATCTGAGCTAAGGTTCTTAATTTCCCTAGGGATTACATCTGGCCTCTGGGACCTTAAATGTGGCTGCCAGGGAAGTGGGTGGGGAGAATAATTCTCCTTTAGATTGCTTCAGTTACTGTTCTTAGCGTCTTCCTTGGCCCTCAGGGCTGCTGGCAGAGTAGTCTTTGCAAAGCTCAGCTACTCCCTCAGACTCAAAAAGCCTGGGGGAAAAAAGACAGGGTCCAGTGTGCCATGCTATCTCAGATCTTCAGAAACGTGCCTGGTTACTCCATCACTGGTCCCTTAAAACCTAGCTTCACACATGTACATTGTCCCCAGGATGTTCATTTTATGCCTCTAGTTTCTTCTTTTGTGGGTTTCCTGTGTCTATTTGTGGGGGCCAGGTAGTGGAGAGTTGCTTGAAGGCATTGATCATGACTTAGGAGGTGTCTAAATCGTTGACTTCAAAGTAACAGATAGTCACTAGTATTTTATTTTGCTTATATTCTGCATACTGCTTATTTAGCTCTCAAACACAGGCATCTTCCCAGTCCTTATTTCTCCTCACTCTTTAACACGTGAGATCCCTAACCAAAGTCCATCCCCAATACTTCCTCCATAATTTGCCTCCCTTGCTTGCCTGCTTACCTCTATTCCTTTCTTTGCTCCTCCCTGCACTATTTGCGTGAGGCTGCATTAGCTCTGAAAAATTTAGGGCTGAGCTTGAGGCCTCTTTTGATTTCAGCATTTTGGGGGACAGAGTAGCAGAGGCAGGTTGGGTTTTTATATCCATGTAGGAGTTTCTGAGTTTTCCCGAGGTTGGCACTGGGAGATAGCCTGGGGGCAGCTATGGCAGCAGCTTCACCCTATCAGCTTTCTGGGCACATCCACCGCGGAGCAGCACCTGAGAAGGAACGGGCTCAGCAGCGAGCCGAGTGAGATTGAAGAGGATCATAAAGAAAATATATATCCCCTCCCTGGCCTCGCTCCCTCCTCCTGCTCTACACTTGCCTTCTTCTCTCTCTTTGTCTTGCTCCCTCCCCCCTCCTCACTGCATCCCTGTTTCTTTGTTCCTTCTTTGCCTCCTTCACCTTCATCTCTGTTATGCAGATGTCTGTCAGTCTGTCTGTCTGACTCCAGATAATTTTTGGTCTGAGTTTTTCTAGAACTATATCTGCCATCAGTTACTTTCCATCCCTCCTTCCTTTCCTCCCTCAGTCTCTGAGGGTCTCATACCATCATATCTTTATGAATTTCATCGTGTGTACCTTTTATTCTCTCCGTTCCCATCCCCTCCCATCTATCTCCTTTGGCTGCCTCTCCTGTCGCTGTTCCCAGCTTTTGCCCTCCTTCCGTCTCTCTTTTTTGCCTCTCTTATCTTTGTTTCAGCCTCTTCCCCTGTGTCTGGCTCACACCACTGCCAGCCTCTCCATGTCTCCCACCTCCCACCCCTCGAGGTTTAGCTACTTCATGTGAAATCACCTGGATGGGTTCCAATTGTCAGGGCCCCCCATTCTGTACCCCCTCCTCCAAGAGAGATTTATGGCACCAACTCTGCATCCTCTGCATTCCCCCCAGCCCTGGACCAGTTCTTTTCATTACCTGGTGATTATCTGGGGGCCCTGGCATGTCCCCTGCCCTCCCACCCCTACCCAGCAGGCAGTGAATAGCATAGGGAAAAAGGGGAAAGGATTGCTCTTGGGACTAGATGCAAGGACATGGAGGCAGGCCCTCCCCCTATGCCCGCCCTTCTTTCCCTCAAGCAGATGCACATCTGGGAAAACCCCAGCTTGAGGCAGGGGAAGACAGCCTAGGACTGTTGGAACAGACATAAATCAAACACCCAGATACCCCTCCCATACTGTTCTGTCATTACAGCCATCATTCCAATTTCTGCCTGTCTCCTTTGCCTCTAGGAATTTTGGCTCTGTAGTCTTGGCTGCGGCCACTCATTTACTACCCAGTATAATGCCTAGAACAAAGGAGGCATGCCCTATGCCTAATGGAGATACATTAGGCCAGGGTCAATGTGATTTTTAGGTTTTCCTTTGTTGTAGGTTCTTTTTGAGATTTGATGCAGTTCTTTTTGCTTTAATTTCAATGCTCTGTCTTAGTGTTATTCGTATAGACCCCTACCTCTTCAGAGTCCTGCCTCTACCCTCCTTTTCCCCTCCCTCCCACCTTCGCCCCAGTCCTGTCAGCACCTAACTTGGGGTCTAGAAGGATAGTGGCACTGTCAAGTAAAGGCAGTGGTGCCCCCTTTCCTTGAGACCAATGGCTTCTTGGGCTGATCATACTTCCATTCAGCCTTCAGTCTCTAAGTAGGCCCACCTTCTCCATCCCTGACAGTTCACAGACTTGCCTGTTTGAAGATTAACATTCTGGGATGGAAGAGGCACCTTCCTTTGGTCACTGTCTCAGAGTCTTGGAAGACCTACTTTTTGAATGTTTAGAGCAGGAAGCTCTCTAAGCAGGGGCTATATCTTTTTCATCTTTATTTGTTCCAGTACAATGTATATTCAGTTAGAATATGTTATGAATGCTGAATAACTGTCTCAGGAAATAAATCCCTTGTGATGAAGCTTAAACTAGTTCCCCTTCAGTTTCATCTTTGGAGTGATGGGAAACGTGGGTGAGGGGGCTCGGATGGATGGGTGGTGGTGGTAGAGGGACCTAGTAGGAGTATCCTGGAGAGTTTGGGGGTCCCTTTAGCTGAATCAGGGGCTGACTCCCAAATCACCACAAGTAGGGCTCCACCTCCTCTCTAGACTCTCCTTCAGCCAAATAAGACGTCTAAATCCACATCCTGCTGCCAGTTTCCAACCCAGCTGAATTTAAGCCCTTTCTCGCTGAGGCAGGGTCTCCCCCCTCGCTCACTCAGCTTCCATTGACCACCTCTAGCTGTCCTCCTGGATTCTGGGCTAAGCCCTCTTGTTTACCCTTTCCCATCCCTTCCCAAAGCCCCACCTCCTCAGGCTGCCTCCCTGGGGGCCCTGCCCCGATTCCTGGTGCTGCTTGGCTAAGCCCCTTGTCCCTGTTTGGCTTGCATTTTCTCCTCAGGTTTTTCTCCTTTGAGGTAGAAAAGAGCATGGGTAAGTTATAGACTTGGTAAGAAAATAGAGCCAGAGAGGCTGGGCCGCAAGTGCTGCTGGCACTGGAAGCCCTGTGGGGTTTGAGCAGAGGGTGTTCTATGGCTCCAGGGCAGGATTGGAGGGTGCAGGTCCCAGGCCTTGTGAGCTTGGGGAGGGTGGGTCGGTTTGCTGAGGCCAGAGGCCTATACTCCATTCTCGTTCAAACCAAAGATGTCCTCAGCAGAGATGGTCCTAGGAAATATGAGTTAGGGGAGGTTATTCCTGGGCCCCTCTCCTCCAGCATCCTTCCCTCGTCTCTGCGGTGCGCTACAGCCTGGCCTTCCCTTTCTGGCCTGGTGCAGAGCTTGCTTTGTTAGTCTTTGTCTTTCTCACAGGCCCTAGCACACAGTACACTTAGACATGTTCTTTGAATGAATGAAATTCTTCCACTTGGGTCAGCTGCTTCCTTCATATTTGCCTCCCTTTCTCACTTATGATTCTGAACGTATCTGTGTCTTACCTTCTTAGGGAGGCATTGTTGAGAACTTTGCAGAATATCAGCTCCAGTTTCATAAGGTAGTCCACAATAATGAGGGAGGATTTGAGGGTCTTCTTGCTAGATGCTCAAGGAGCTAGATTTGCATTTTTACAGCTGCTGAAGGTTGTCTCCCTGCCTTTCTTATCTAATTTTAAAAAAGCTGTGGTGGGGACTATATACCAGGTCAGGCTGTAGGAGGAAAGATTACAAAGTTCCTTTGGGGGTGTGGCTGCCTAGTGGTCTTTAAATCATTGTGTGGAGGCTTGTCTGAGGGCCCAAGTATATTGTAAATGAGCCAGTGCTTAATAAACCTTGAAACTTGATGGCTCTGTTCGCTCTTGGAATCTATCAAATTTATGTACATGATAGGCATATTTATTGATTGATAAATGTTTGGAGGAGAAGCCTGAAATAGGACTGGCTTCCTGGGTCTCCAAGAGGCAATTTGCTGCTATCACAAAACAGGTTTGCAGCTCTTTAATTTCTAAAGCCTGTGGAGTCTTAAATTGTCCCCTCTCCCCACCACAAACACACACTTTGGGCAATACCCCCACACAAGAGGCTCAGGCAACACTTATCCATGCATGACACTTGTTTTGCTGGTTATATATGACAAATGTTTAGTTCTAGGTTGTCTTTCTCTTGCTCTCCAGAAGCTCTTGGGCAACATCTCTTTGTTATCAATGAACATGTGATGTGTGTCTCCAGAAGGCAGACTCATTTAAAAAAAAAATCCTCACCCAAGGATATATTCACTGACTTGAGAGAGAGGAAGAGAGAGAGAGAAAAAAACAATGATATGGGAGAGAAACATTGATGCATTGCCTCCCAAATGCACCCTGACTAGGGATGGAACCTACAACCTAGGTATCTGCCCTGACTGGGGATTGAACCTGCAGCCTTTTGGTGTATGGGATGATGCTCTAACCAACTGAGCAACCTGGCCAGGGCAAGACTCATTTTTACTTTAGTTTAGGCAAAAGTAATTTCCTTTAAAAAGTATATTTCAAATTAATAAAATAAATTTTGGATTATATTGTTTTGGTTTATCCTTGTCCCTTTTTTCTTTTACTATTTAAGAAATCACAAGGCAGATTGGGGATTAGAAAGAACCAGGTAACAAAAATAAAGACTGTCCCTTAAAAATCATGGTGCCAGAGACTCTTCATTGTAAGTTATGATGTGTGAGCTAGGGGTGAGACAGGTGGATCTTGGTGGAGAAGTCCTATTGATCTATTTTTGGATAAGAACTCAGGACATTGAGGCATGACACAACTTTCATATGATGCAGATGAGCTGGTGTCTTTCCTAAAACAAAACAAAACAGAACTTAATTTTCCAAGGGAGACGGTGGGGGTGTGGAAGAGCTATCTAGGACTATGAGAGAAACCAAGCAAAGTCTGGAGAGAGAACAGAGAGAGATAGTCAACTACTTACACAGGTGGACAGAAGGGCACATTTAACGCTATGAAGAGAGCTATCCAGAGAGAGATTTGGCATCTCCTAAGCCACCGTGTGTGCAGCGCATTATTGTGGGTTTTGGGAGGAGGTACGTGGAAGAAGGGGCCACGAGGCTCTGACCACTTACAGCTGTCTGAAAGTAGAAATAAGATACAGTGATAGAAAGGACCACGAAGTGGATTTCTAGATTCTATGTTTTCAAGGAAAGGAAGGATTTGGGGGTAAAAAACAGAACCAAAGCTATTTAGCTAGGCTTCTTGAAAAAAAGAAGAGTGTTCCTTGTAGGCAGAAGCTGTCCTATGTTACAACTGGAGATTGGAAAATGAAGTGGGCAGGCAGATGGACTCCTTCTCCTGTGTTCTCTTGAGGACTTTTATTAGTTCTGGGTTGATAGGATACAAGGTTGAAGAAAGTGGAGTAGAGAATCATGGGGGAGAAGGAGAGAAGAAATTGACTTTCACTGTTGATATCAATGTATTACATCATTTTCTAATCCCTTAATTTTATGTCCTGGCCAGGTAGCTCCTTTGGTAGGACTGTTACCCTGTACACCAAAAGGTTGCAGGTTCAATCCCTGGTCAGGGCACATACCTAGGTTGCGGTTCAATCCTTGGTTAGGGTTTGATCCCTGGTCAGGGTCCGTATAGGAGGCAACCGATCGATGTCTCCTCCCTAGCCCCCCATCTCCATTCCTCTCTCTCTAAAAAATCAATGAAGGATTACCTCAGGTAAGGAATTAAATTTTAAAAAATACAACTCTCTAATCCCTTAATTTTATACCTTTCCTTGCTTTTCCCAGCTCTCTTTCTAATTCCTGTTTGGGGAGTCTATTTTTGATTCTTCCTGGTAGCCCATCTGGTTTCTGAAGAGCTCTCTAAGCAGAAGTTTTGGCTTCTGCTTTCTGATTTGTCAAGTTGATAGTCTTATTATGGTATGATAGAAATGTTAAGAATTTCCAAAGGTGAATTCTGACTGAGATTAACCTGTGTATGTGTCAAATGAAGAATGTTGGATTTAGCTTTACTTGTCTTCTCAGAAGTTATCCCAGAGGGATTAAGAAAAGCTTCCCTGTTCACAACCATCCCAGAATAATTCTAGATGATATGGAGTACATGTAACCTCTAGAGGAGCTCTGGATATCTGATTGTTCACCCAAATAATGGTATAATGATACTAGTGTAGTATCTGCATGTAGTATGGACACCATAAATATTGAGGGAAGGAAGCAAAACTCTTTTGGTTCACATCTGTATGGATTTTGGTATACATTGGGGTGGGTGGATTTTTGTCTACATCATTTTGGTACTTTTGGTCTGGAGTGTTTTAGTCTACATTGGGTGGGTTTTCACTGACTTGGAATTTAGACTCCGCCAGACTGGGATGGGATTTGAGAGGTGTAGTACTGGTGGTGGAAGGGCAGGTAGATGACTTGGAGGACGTGGCTGTTTCTTCTTGGTCTAATGAGCAGACAGCTTAGGGTCTGCCATAGCTTTCAAGTTCAAGTCTTGGTTATAATTAGTAATATCTAGTTTCAGTGAAAAAATGTAAAGCAGCTTCTACCCAAAGTAGTTATTTTGGAAAAGGAGAAAAAGTATCCTCCCCAGCAACATTAAAAATTTATTTATTTATTTATTTATTTATTTATTTATTTATTTATTTATTTTTAGAGAGGGGGGAAGGAGGAAGGGAAAAAGAGAGGGAGAGAAACACTTATCAGTTGCCTCTCTCAAGTCCCCAACCAGGGACCTGGCCTGCAACCTAGGCATGTGCTCTGACTGGGAATCGAATTCTCAGCCTTTCATTTTGCAGGACAATGCTCAATCCCGTAAGCCACACCAGTCAGGGCCCACGTAACATTGAGCAATGCAGCACAAAGTAAGGTTATAAGTGGGGAAGGATGCTTGGAAAGCGATCAGTTTGGTGAGGTCTTTCTAGGAAGACTCTTGGGAGATTAGCTTGGTTATTTATATTCTTTAGCATGAGCTGAATTTGGTTACTTTGGTTTTCTTTCCACCCTTTCAGAAAAGCTATCCGAGCTTTACTTCTCTTTCCCCAGGGGAAAAGTAACACACTTATTACTACTGAAATAGTTTCCTCTCTGATTCTTTTCCTTTTCTGCACATACCCAAGACAGAATTTTTATTAGTATTATATTTTAGTACCTAGATCTGTATTTGTATTGGTGGAAATATTTAACTGGATCTGTATATTTGGGCAAATTGGATTTATGGGTTCAGAGTGTGGTAGAGTTTGTTTTGTCTTGTGTTTTGGTGGGGGACGTAGCAGGAATGTCTGCACGAGGCTCCATTTATTGGGTTATAGCCTAACCATCACACTATCATGAGCTGTAGCTTGAACTGATGTTTCCCTGGGACACACTTAGACACAATGCCAAGATGGGGTAATTCCCCCCTCTTCCATGCAGACTTCTCAGATTGACCCAAGGTATACAGAAGACACTCTGTAATCTTGCCAAGATTGAAGCCCTTACCACTCTTAACTTCTATCAGTTATGAAGTCATCTGGGATCTTGACATGCCCTTGCCTCTGATGTAAATTCCTTTCTGATGTAAGAATTCCCTTTCTAGTGCATGGTTTATATATGCTTTACTAAGTTTGGGAGTGGGGAAGAACTTACAGAACACCCTTAATTGTAAGTTCTCAGAAAGAGGAATTCTTTATTTGCCATTATTGTCTTGCACTGTGTGCTAATGTGTCTGTGGTGATTTGGTGTCCATAGGGGTGGTGTTAATGATTTGGGGGGCGGGGCATGTTGCTTTGCTTGAATTCTTTTACACAGAGTCACTTTGGCTCCTGAATTGTCTAATTTGGAATTTGCTTTTGTATGCATTTATACTTAGCTGAAATATAATTTTTAATGGTTTGAATTCAGTCTTTCTCTCGTGGAGACCTTTTATGGCTTTCACTTGAGGAAAACATCAAACCTTATGGGGACTATATAGTTTCTCACTTTAGACCTAACCCAAACTAAACAGAATCTGTTTACTTATTACTTACAGATAATACAGGATAAATGGTAGCAAATATAGAAAATTCTCCTCTCTAGAAGCTTACAATATCAGTGCATTTCATGGATACTTCCCCATTTTCCCAAGCAAGTAAAATCCTTTTAAAATAAATGAGTGAATCAAAAAACTGTGGTACATTTACACAATGGAATACTATGCAGCAGAAAGAAGGAGCTCCTACCTTTCCTGACAGCATGGATGGAATTGCAGAGTATTATGCTAAGTGAAATCAGCCAGGCGGTGAAAGACAACTACCATATGATCTCACCTACAAGTGGAACTTAATCAACAAAACAAATAAGCAAGCAAAATATAACCAGAGACATTGAAATAAAGAACAAACTGACAGTAAACAGAAGGGAGGGGGGAGGGGGATAACGGGGCAAAAGAAGGGAAAGGGTCATCAAGGAACATGTATAAAGGACCCATGGACAAAGACAATGGGGGGAGGAGGATTGAAAATGGGAGGTGGGAGTGGGTAGGGTGGGGGAGAGTAATGAGGGGAAAATGGGAAAAACTGCAATTGAACAACAATTAAAAAAAAAAATTCAACCATTTGACTGTTGGGGGCCATTCTTCCTTTCTGTAGCCTAAACTTAGTTATTTCAGATTATCATATCATGTTGCCCAATGTCAAAGCATTAGCTGACTTATTTTTCAAATTAAATAAAGCAATGAAAGTAATAATACTTTGTATTGTCTGTTCAGTCATTGGAAATCAAGGGGATGACGTTGGAGCAAATAATAAATGTCACAGAAAGTATACTTTGTCTCAGCCAACTTGAGTTACTTCTTTTGTACTCTCACTTTGTTGTGGTGAAAGAGACTTGGGCCTGGGTTCTTGCTTCAGATCTCTGACATTGCCAAGGTGGGCTGTAGATTCTGAAGTACTTCCTTGGCTGTGGCCAGTTAACCCTTTGTACCTCAGGCTCAGCCAGAGGGAAGCTCCACCCCACCATTTAGCACTGATACCTGCTTCTCTAACTGGGTATTCTCCCAGTGCAATGTTCTAGGCCAGTGAGTTACACCACTGGACACTAAGGAGGGGAGAGGAGAGCGTGTGTAATGGAGAGATCATATATTAGGCATATAGTTAGAGAAGCCTCCTGAAGGAAGGTCGTGTTGAACAGAAAAGAGGGTATTCTAGGCAGAGGTGAATGAGAGCAAGATATTCATGTGTGGGGAAAGATTTGTCCTGTTCAAGCAGAGAGCCACAGAAAAGGTTAATAGTAGGAGTAAGTGGTAGAAGACCAGGTGAAAATAAAACCCTAGAAGTATAATCTTAGAAATTTGGATTTAACAGAGAGCAGGAAACTGCAGGTCTGCTTGGGAGAAGAACTGTGTGTGTGTGCATGTGTGTGTGTGTCTTTTTAAGGCTTGAGCAAAGTGTCATTTTCCAGAAGGAGGGTAGAGGGCACTCACACTTCAGTTATCTGCTGCAATGCAGCAGTCGGGGTGAATGGGATTTAGGGCTGTAGCCTGCTTCAAGAAAGGACAGCACTCTCTGATCTGCTAGGTGAATGTGACTGGGATTTGAGAGGACCTTATTGTTTAGAGTTACCTATTTTATGGACCAGGAGGGTGGACTAAGGAGTATGGCAGGAGTCCGGCCCCAGATATATATAGTATTTGCAAATTGCAGGAACCTACCAGATAGAGGTCTAGTGGGGACAAGGTGTTAAGTGACTTTCTGTCAGCTGAATTGAATTGAGGTCTAGGACAGTGATCCACAAATATCTGGAGTGAATGATTTCAGTTGGAATTCCTTATATTTAATCCAAAATTTTATGCAATTTCCATGAATAAAATCAGCATTCTTAGAGATAGCTTTGTCAATCCCTTGTCTTTGGGCATACCTGGGCCTTTCTTTCTTTTGAAACTAAAATGGAAAAACAATCGTTTATCTCCTCCATTGATCTTCGTATATTGGTAGCATGTGCAGAATACTCATTACTCCTTATGTCAAGTCCACATTCCTTAGTAACTTTTGATTTAAAAACAATGAGGAGATAAAAAAAAAAGACTAAGAGACCAAACAATGAGGAGATAAAAAAAAAGACTAAGAGGACTGTGCCGGTGCCTAATGTCCATTGGCCTTTGTTTCCATGGATGATTAATAAATAATAAGAATGCTCTAGATGTTGTGAGCTCAGGGCTGGTCACAGACATGGGTCACAATGGGGAACACAAATGCCCATTTTGATATTCTACTAAGTCTCTGGTCATCAATAATGACCAAACCAGAATAATCAACCTGATGTAGCTGAAGGCCCTTTTCCCAGCATCACCATGGATTTTTAGTTGCAGAATGGGGTTAATCATGTTTTCAAGTGACTGATAAGCTGATGTTTTCCTGGTACTGAGTTCTTCTGGGTTAAGGATAAGGAGGAGATTGCTGTCCTCTGGCAAATATTTCTAGTTTGCTCCTGATTGGCAGCCAAGTCTGGAGAGCAAACAACCAAGTGAATTGGGAAGTTTAAAAAATGTTTTGTTAAACCATTCTCATTAAACTGGCACTGTCTACATTGCTACTCTCCTTTGTCCCAGTTGGGGCTGTCCTTTGTGACAGATGTTTTCTAATGGTGTGTGCCAGTAGCATCTGGAAGACTTGGGTGATGACTGAGGTTTGGGGAGGCCAAATCTGGAGATATTTAGGTTGTCAGGGAAATTGTAATCATTTTCCTACCATTGGGCTCTCATCTTTAAGAATGTCTGCTCCCCTCACCATCATTTGGCCAATAAGAATCAAGGTTTCACTTACTTCTCTGACACTTCCTAATGTGCACTCAAGATTTCTTTCTTATTATCAAGAATGAGGTGATAAATAGAAAAGATTTGGAATAAAGTGATGAAAGAATAGCATGATGAAAGAAGTCTCAGTAGGATGACATATATGGCATCTAGAGATCCACTAAAATCCAAGCAAAAGGAGATGGGTTAAAGTTCTGGGAGTGGGAATTGTAAGTAGATATAAAATTATATCTGGGAACTATTGGAATAGCTACAGGCATGCTTTGGGATCTCCTTTCATGACACCTAAAAGGATAGTCTGGAGACATTTTGGTCCTAGATTGGATAGCATTTTAGCAGAACATGGTTAAGATGGAGCTTTCCAATTTAATGATCCCAGTACTTCCAGCCCTGGCCGATTAACACCTGGGAGGAAAGGGAAGACATTGGCAGGGAGTGACCTGGGCACAGGATAAGAACTGGCTCTATGCCCTGGCTGGTGTAGCTCAGTGGATTGAGCATGGGCTGTGAATCAAAGGGTTGCTGGTTCAATTCTCAGTCAGGGCACATGCCTGGGTTTTGGGCCAGATCCCCAGTTGGGGGCCATGTGAGAGGCAACCGCACATTGATATTTCTTTTCCTCTCTTTCTCCCTCCCTTCCCCTCTCTCTAAAAATAAATAAGTAAAACCTTAAAAAAGAGAACTGGCTCAAATTCTCCTTTAATAACCATGTCCTAGAATCTTTACTCTGTGTGGAATCAGCGTGCTGCAGTGGAAAGAGCATGGGCTTCGAAGTCACAAAGAACCAAGTTCAAATTTCAGCTCTTCTTTTTACTGGCTATGTGATCTTGGGAAAGTTATTTAACCTCTCAGTCTGTAAAGTGGAATTATAATACTTATTTCACTGGGTTGTTATGGAGGTTAAATGAAATAACATATGTACATGACTTGCAGCTCAACAAATTCTGGTTCTCTTTCACCCCTCTTTCCAAGCATATACCTGGTGTCCCTCTTTGTCAGATACTGTTTTTCTTTGCCTGCAACCTCTGCACACCTTTCCCAACACCTCTTAGAGTTCCAGCCTAGGGCCCTGATTTATTAATTTGCGTTAGTCTCACAAAATGACAACAGTATGTTTTTTTTTTTAATAACCAGACTAACATGAGCCAAGGTTGTGGTTTCTTTCCAGGCATTTTTACTGACAATTTTGGTTGTAAATCAAAGACAAAGGAGTTCTGTCTTCTCACCCACTTCTCTAATCTAAAGTTCCTGATTTGGGGCTAGATAATTCTGGGTGGGATTTTGTTTCAACCAAAAGTGATGGCAAGCTTGTTTATCAAGGTCAATCAGGGTAGGAGAATCTATAACCTTTACTATTGGTACATTCTTGTTTTCCTTCAACTTTTTAGTTTGAAAAATACCAAAGCTACAGAAAAGTTGTAAGAATAATATAATTAACACCCACTATCTTTCACCAGGATTGACCAATTGTTAATATTTTGCCACATTTGCATTGCATGCTCTCTCATGTATATGTGTATATATACATGTATATGTGCATATGTATATATGCATGTTATATATATGATACAGTCCATATTCAAATTTGCTAACTGTCCAGTAATTTTTTTATAGTAAAATATTTCTCCCTGATCCAGGTCCAACCACAGTTACACGTTGCAATTCCTTGTCATGCCTTTTTATTCTCCTTTAATCTGATGAGTTCCTCAGCCTGTCTTTCCTGACATTGACAGTTTTGAAGAGTACGTCAGTTGTGCTTTTTGTAGAGAACTGCCTTGTAGATTGATTGTTTTCATCATTATATTCAGGAATATTATATAAGAACATTCTTAAAAATAGTGAGTGCCATGTAGGCAGGGAACATGTCTTTTTCTTCCCTGTTGTGTTGGCAGCAATAAGCACAATGACTGTCATTTTAATGTGCTTGGTATTTATTGACTGAGTGAATAAATGACCTAAAACTTTCACTGCCACTTAGGTCCATTATTTTTCTACTTGAGGAAAGAAGGAAGAGCAGTCTTCTGTACCCTAGTTCCATTTTTTTTCAAAAAAGTATTTATTTTTAAAGAGAGAGGAAGGGAGGGAGAAAGAGAGGGAGAGAAACATCAATCAGTTGTCTTTCCTACACTCCTTGACCAGGGATCGACCCTGCAACCCAGGCATGTGCCCTGCCTGGGAATTGAACTGGCAACCCTTTGTTTTGTGGTACAATGCCCAAACAACTCAGCCACACTGGACTCAGGGCCCTAGTCCTGTTTTTATTATAAATGTTTAGAGGTTTAAAAAAAGTACCCTAAGACTTCTGTGATGAAACCACAGAGAAGGAAAATGAGATAGGAACTGTGATGTGAGGCAAGGTGTGGAGTCCATTTACTACAGGTAGGGTGGTGATGACCGTACTGTGTTAAGATTAGAGGACTAATAGGTGGTTCTCAGATGAAAAGAAAAACAGCACACCGAGCCCAGGAGCACATGACCTGTTTTCTTGCTGAGAGAAATTAGTTATTTAGGTTTCCAGGTTTTACCATACTTCCCTCTTCTAACCCCCATTTGAATCCTAAGAATGCCATAGTGAAAATTGATTTCTGTCCCTCCCCATTTCCCAGAGGGGACAACCCCATAATTCTCTCCTTCTCTACTCCCCATCCCCCCCACCCCCACACAAGTGTATATTTTCTAACATTTATAAACGGTGGCGGGGAGGCCATTCTCTCTAGATTATTTATTGTTGAGAAAATCTATAACTCCTTGGACTTCTCATTTTGATGTAGAAGCTTTCATCCCTGTCGCCTGGGGGAAGTGAGGTTATGAGAGGTACTCTTTGCCTTTCAAAAGTGTGTTTTCAGGCTTTCCTTTGGGGCCCTTTCTCTCCCTAGCTCTGATCATCTCAGACATTTCTGACAATCCTTTCTAAGGCTCTGGGGCTTGGGACTGAATTCATCTATTTAATTCTGCAAGACTGTGAGTGCCTGATTCACACTGTTCCTGCCCCTTTTCTGAGAAGAGTCTGTCTACCCCTGTCTTTGCAGTCCTTAATTTCTCCAGTTGCTGGCAAAAATGCCCTTTATCTCCATGTCAGCTTTTTATTATCCACAATAATGGAGGGGATAATCTAAAATTGTGACTGATACCATGATTGCTTTTGTTTGATTTCTAAGTGACTAAATCCTGGCTAAAGATAATCCATAAAGTGAACAACTTCTATGAAAGCAATCCATCATGTTCCTCTCCCATGGGTTGTTGTATGGAGTCTCTTCTTTGGTATTTAGAAAGGGAGGCAGAGGGAAGAATGAATGCCTTAGCTCCTTCAGCCCTCATTTTGTTGTCAAATGTGCCAGACATCTATTGAGAGCCCT
Source organism: Trachops cirrhosus (assembly GCA_028533065.1). Taxonomy (NCBI): domain Eukaryota; kingdom Metazoa; phylum Chordata; class Mammalia; order Chiroptera; family Phyllostomidae; genus Trachops; species Trachops cirrhosus. Next base: position 46,583,729 of record CM052539.1, read on the forward strand.
ACAGAACTTGTCTCCATACTTGGCTTTCTCGGCTGGAGGAGGCCTATTTCTTAGTTTGTGAACCAAATACTTAGTTCAAAGAACATGAAACTCAGTAGGTCAGTAGACAATGTACGAAACTATCACTTTATCTAGGGTTCCCATCACACCAAGAGTAAAAACCAAAGTCTTCTCAGTGACCCTACGTGAATGATCTGGCCTCTTGCTTTCTCTCTGACTTCTGCTTCCCCTCACTCACTCTGAACCAGCCCTACAGCCCTCCTTGTTATTCCTTAAACATAGCCAGGTGCCCATTAGAATGGCTATTAAAAAACAGAAAAATGGCCCTGGCTGGCGTAGCTCAGTGGATTGAGCACGGGCTGTGAACCAAAGCATCGCAGGTTCGATTCCCAGTCAGGGCACATGCCTGGGTTGCAGGCCAGGTCCCCAGTGGGGACCACATGAGAGGCAACCACACATTGATGTTTCTCTCTCTCTCCTTCTCCCTCCCTTCCCCTCTCTAAAAATAAATAAATAAAATCTTAAAAAACAAAACAAAACAGAAAAATGCCCTGGCTGGTGTGGCTCAGTGGATTGAGTGCTGGCCTACGAAACAAAGGGTAGCTGGTTCAATTCCCAGTCAGGGCACGTGCCTGGGTTTTGGGCCAGATCCCCAGTTGGGGGCACGTGAGAGGCAACCACATGTTGATGTCCCTCTCCCTCTCTTTCTTCTTCCTTTCCCCTGTCTCTGCAAACATACACACACACAAACAAACAAACAAAATTACCAGTGTTAATTATGGTGTGGAGAAATTGGAACCCTGTGCACTGTTTGTGGGAATGTAAAATGGTGCAGCCAATGAGGTAAATGATAGGGTAATTTCTCAAAAAATTAAATTACAATTACCACATGATCCAGCAATCCTACTTCTGGGTTTATACCCAAAAGAATTCAAAGCAAGGATTTAGAAAGATATTTCGTACACCAGTGTTCAGAGCAGCATACAAGAGCCCAAAGGTGAACAACACATGTGGCACTGAGCAGATGAATGGGTGAATGGCATGTGGTCTATGTGTACAGTGAAATTCAGCCTTAAAAAGGATGGATATTCTGACAAATGCTATGACATGGATAAACCTAGAAGACATGCTTAGTGAAAAAAGTCAGTCATCAAAAGACAATATTGTATGATTCTGTTTATACGACAAGGTACCTAGAATAGTCAAAGTCATAGAAACAGGAGGTAGAATGTGGTTACCAGGGGCTGGGGTAGGGGCAGGAAATGAGTCACTGTTTAACAGGTACAAAGTGCTAGTTGAGGAAGATGAAAAGGGCTAGAGATGGATGGTGGTGATGGTTGCACAACAGTGTGAATGTACTTAATGCCACAGAACTGTAGACTTCAAAATGGCTTAAATGGTGAATTTTATGTTATGTACATTTTACCACAATAAAAAAGTTCACAATTAAAAACTTGTGCAGAGTCTTTGTTGTTCTCAGACACCTGTATCATAGCTTGTTCCCTCCCCTGCTTCTGACTGTCGGTGAAATGTCATCTTGTTAGTGAGGCCTGCTTGGACCCCCCACTTTAAAATGGCCATGCCCACCCCGAGCACATCTTAACCTTCTCTTGCCCTACTTTCCTCCACAATACTGATTACAGTCCAACATGATATATATTATTTTTAAAAAGATTTTATTTATTTACTTTTAGAGAGAAGTAAGTAAATACTTCTGTCTAAAAGAGGTTGGGAGAAGGGAGGGACAAAGAGAGAGAGAGAGAGAGAAACATTACCATGTGAGAGATACATTGATTGTTTGCCTCTTGTGCACTCCCAACCGGGGACCTGGCCTGACACCCAGGCACGTGCCCTGACTGGGAATGGAACCAGCAACCTTTCGGTTTGCAGGCCGGCTCTCAATCCACTGAGCCACACCAGCCAGGACTATATTCTTATTATTTGTTTATAGTCTGCTTCCTCCTGCAGGCATGTAAACAACTAGAGTGGAGGGATTTTCGTGTTTCTTCTTTGCTTTATCTACAGTGTTGAATAGTTGGGAACCAGTAATATTTGTTGAATGAATGACCGTGACTGGACACAGGCTTCTAGAGAAAGCACACAGAAAGAAAAGTGAGAATATTCCATTTTTTGCTTGGCTTTGTTAACTGATTTCTTCTGGACTTTGTACATATGACTCAGACCCAGTTTTCATGGTGGCTTTTGCTCTATTTACTTTTTCTTATCTATCCTGAACCATTTCCAATTTGGAAGTGTTGGCGTACTACCTACATCACTCTTGTTATCGAAAGCTGTCACCCTGAAGTCAAAGCCTACACTGTATTCCTGACTGCTCCCTACCAGAGTGGTGAGGGTGCTTGAGTTAGGACTTTGGAAACTCTGGGGAAGCTCAGATATCCAGAAAACTTAATACTTGTTTGTCTGGGAGACATTGGTTTGATTGGCTCCAGAGTTTTCATTCTCTGGAAATTTTAAGGAGGATGAGAAAATTTACATAATTTGAGTTTAGAAAAGGAGTGTAATTGCATACAAAGGGATTGGTGTAATTTCTGGAGATGTGTTTAAAGTCCATGTCTCTGAAACTTTGAGACCTGAAAATAATTATTTAACAGCCTTATTGGCCTTCCTCTCTCAAGTATTTACTAAACTTTTAGCAAAGCAACTCTTATCCAATCTATATTTGAAGCCACTCAGCAGGAGGCACAAAGCCAAACTGCCTGACTGGCAGGATTGGTAACACCTGGCATGAGGGAACTGGTGGAATTTATTTCCTTGGAAAAATGTTTTGAAAAGGAAAGGTCCAGAGTGAGGGCAGTACCCTTCTTAGAGGCAGAGGGATGAACACAACGACCTCTAGGATGAAGGAGAGTAGGTGGGGTTGGCTGGGAAAGCAAGCAGCCTGCAATTTAGTGGGTGGATTGTTGGATTTGACAGGAGTTCTTCTTGGCTACTTGGGATAGAACTTTTGTTTTGGAGCTTGGAATGAACTCAGAGATGGAGAGAAACACAATGAGGGGAGGAGGGAGGGAAGGAGTGAGCCAGGGGCATTATGGAATTCATTGAAGCTGGCTTCAAGTTCCCTGGCCTCTCTCTGAGAGTTTCTTTAAGCACCTCCCTGTGCCAAGTACCTCCTTTGGGAGAAACTGTTTCCTAATTAAACTAAGATTCACAGACCCAGGGCCTCATGAGGAAATGTCCTTAGGAAATGCTCTTGCAATAGGTGATTGTGCATGTTCTGGTCTCCTGTTTCCACCTCTGTCTGGCCCTTTCACTCATTCAAAAAAAAAATCCTACTTCTAGGAATGTTAGATACAGTAATCAATCAATACATCTATACTTATATGTTCATTTTCTCTGTCCTACATGCCTCTTTGATTGCTTGGTACATTGATGAGAATATCCTTGTTCTGGGTAGTGAGGGTTGGGAGTGGGAATGTGGAATTCAGAAGGAGGGGGTTCGTGGATCCTGGCCCTGATTTTAGGCTAAAAAGGAATTTAAGGGATACACCCAGGGCACCACCAGTCAGAAAGGGAAAATTAGTGCTATATGTGCCTTTGGGATGGGGGAGATGGGTTTAGAAAGGCTTCCTAGCAGTGGGGGAGAGATTGTAGAATAGGGCTGAGAAGAGCTAGAGGGTCAAGACCAGACAGAAAGGAGTGAGGAGGGCATCCCTGGCAGGACAACTAACGTACACAGGCCTAAGGCTCATCTCATGAAGAGTAAGTCAGGTTGTGAGGATCCAAGTTAGGAAACAGGTGATGGGCGTAAGGGGAGGGGGAGGTAGAATTAGGGAGAGACTCTGACAACTTGGTGGGAGAGTCTGGAATAAATATAAATTATTGGAATAACTACAGATGATAGGGAAAGAGTGTTTCTGCACATTGCATTTAAGGAAGATGTTTCTTCTTATTGGTATAGCCTGGATTGCTGCGGGGCTTTGTCAGAATTCCCAGTCATGTACAATAGGGGTCCCCAACCTCCAGCCACGGACCAGTACTGGTCCACGGCCTATTTGGAACTGGGTCTGGAGGAAAGCTTGCCTGAGATCTGCCTCCTGCCTCCCCCGCCCCCACCCCTGCCTATGGAAAAAGCCAATCCCTGGTGCCAAAGAGGCTGGGGATCACTGATGTACACTATTTGCTTTTTCTTCTGTAGATTTGGTTGGTTTGTTCTGCCTGCTTTTGAGTTACACAAAATATGATTATTTAATTCCTATATGTTTTGTTCTTTGAGTTGATTCCCTTGTATCTTCATACTTCATTTGTTGATCTACTTTCACTCATCTTCAGTAAATGTGAGAAAGGCCCAAGGACCCCCTATGTAAAAAAGTTGAGGAAAACAGAAATTGTATTGAAATCATGACCCTTTTCCCACCTTGCCATTCAGACTGTCCTCATCTGGGACTGTGGCTCAATGTCCATGGATCGACTTCAGAAGAGTGAATGACTTTTTTTTGAGTTGAGCAACATTGAAGGAGTCTGTGATTCAAAAGATGTTAAGAAATACTGTACTACTCTTTGTTAAGAGGTAGGTGGCTGAGGAAAGTTTTCTAGACAGAGATATGGTGTACAAAGCATACTTAATGCCAACTGCAGGAACCCCCAAAGGTGGTTGAAGAAGATGGAGAAGAAGAGGAATCTGGAAAAGGGAAATAGGTTCCAAGGGAACGAGTAGGAGGGGGTGCCCCCACTTCCCCTGTTATTTTCCTTCTTTCTGGCTGCTATGCTTTCTTTGTGCACTACATGTCCTGACAACCATAGGATTCCAATTCCTCTTCAGTTTAAATCAGTTGAATGCCTGCCATTCTTCAGGCTTTGGACCAGGTACTCTCACAACAGTATCTCATGCGATTCTTTTGTTGAACCTCAAGTGCATAGAATTGAGTCAATCACCTCCCTCAGTTCACGGCATGTTAGCTTTATGTAAGGTCCCCTTTCAATTCATTTTATTTTTCCTTTCATCCTTCATCTCTATTCTCATTTCTCCTCCTTTCTGGAGGCACCTGATTTAGTCTATGTAAGAAATGCTCTTCCAGCCCTGGCTGGAGTAGCTCAGTGGATTGAGCGCGGGCTGCAAACCAAAGCATTGCAGGTTCGATTCCCAGTCAGGGCACATGCCTGGGTTGCAGGCCAGGTCCCCAGTGGGGACCACATGAGAGGCAACCACACATTAATGTTTCTCTCTCTCTCCTTCTCCCTCCCTTCCCCTATCTAAAAAAATAAATAAATAAAATCTTAAAAAAACCCCAAACATTTAAAAAAAAAAAGAAATGCTCTTCCAGTGCATGCTCTATATATTTATTTAGATATATTTATTCATTCAACAAATACTCGGTGCTGTCTATGTGTCAGGTGCAATTGCAGGGAATACAGCCAGGACCAAAACAAGAAAAAATTCCTACCTTCATGGAGCTTACATTCTAGTGCAGTGAGATAAATCAAGAACAAATAAATAAGTAAAATGTATAGTACCATAAGTAGTGATAAATGCTATAAAAATGCAGGGCAGGGGGATACGGTGTGTTCTGGGTGGTTAGGAGAGAATTTCAGTTTTATATGGGTAATTAAGGAAGGCCTTACTAAAAAAGTGCTACTTTACCAAATGTAGTTAAGGGAGCAACCATATGCATACCTGGGGTAGGAGCGTCCAGGTGTAGGGAACAGCAAGTACAAAGACCCCGAGGCAGGATTTGCCCGGTATGTTAGAAGCTAGAGAAAAAAGAGTGAGAAGAGAGAGAAGCAGAAGGCTGAGAGGTAGCTGGGTCAGTGGCAAATACTGTAGGACTTTGCAGGCCATTGAAATACAAACTTTGGCTTATGCTCTGCATAAAAAGAGACACCAGTGGAAGGTTTTGAGCAGAAGAATGCCACAATATTTTAAACAGATATATGTGTATCATTGACAAATATAGGATGTTTGGGGCTTTTTTAAAATCTACATAAATGGCACTGTGCTATATATCTTATTCTGATTTTACTTTTCACACTTAACATTGTTTCTGAGATCTACCTACGTGTAAATTTACTTCATTATTTCTGACTGTTGTGCACATATAGCACGTTTTACTTACATATTCCTCTAGTAACAGATGCTTGGGTGACCTCCAACTTTTTACTACCACAAATAGTACTGCAATGAATGGCTTCATATGGGTCTTCTTATGGACTCAAGAGAGGATCCTTGGGGTATATACCCACTTAGCAGTGGGGTTGCTGTATTGGAGGGTGTGTAAATACTTAATTCCATTAAGACTTTGCTTCAGAATGGTGTCCCCAGTTACTCTCTCACTAGCAATGTGTGATAGTTTGTATCTTCTCATTTAATTCTCTCATTGATCTAGTAAGATAAGTATTATTCCCATTTTATGGATAAGTAAAGTGAGGGTAGAGAGATTAAGTGAATTATCCAAGTTTAAATAGTCAAGTGGGAGAGCCATGGCTCAAATCCAAAATTTTTGGCATAATGTTTTTTGCTTTTATCACTTTAGTTATCCAGTCCTGTCACTTCCAGAAATAAGATGAGACATCCATAGGCAAAGATACTATTATTATTATTTTAAATATTTTATTGATTTATTTTTAGAGAGAAGGGGAGGGAGGGAGAAAGAGGGGTAGAGAAACATCCATGTGAGAGAGAAATATCGATTGGTTGCTCTCAGACACACCTTAGCTGGGGACCTGATCCACAACCCAGGCATGTGCTCTGACCGGGAATTGAACTGGTGATCTTTTCCTTTGTGGGATGATGCCCAATCAACTGAGCCACACCAGTCAGAGCTATTATTATTGTTAATATTTATGTTATCTTCCTTTGCTAATTATTTCCTCTTTTAAGGGCTGATTGGACAAAAGACACAATTCCTGTGGTTCAAGGAGCCACTGAAGGAGAACTGTGGCCTCCTCTCAAACTCTGCCCATTTTAGGAATTGGGGTGTTGAATGAAAGCTGTGCACTGTCCTTATGGCAGGGAGCACAAGGAAGGCAGTGTGGCATAGCATTCAGGTTGAGTTTTGGCTTGAGTTTTAGTCCATTCCTTTGCTCCATCACTTACTGTTTCTGTGATTTGCACAGGTTTCTTAACTCATCTAAGTTTCAGATTCCTAATGTGTAAAATAGAGGTAATAATAAGACTTGTCTCTTAGGATTATTATGAGGATGTACACTGGTAAAATACTTAACAGAGATAGTGCACATAGTAAATGTTCAATAAATGTCAGTTGTTGTTGTTATTATTGTTATTATTATTATTATATCTGAGCCTTGCATTTTTCAATGTCTGGTCTAACTCAGAAAGCACCAGCATGTATGAGAATGTCTAATTAGAGTCCTTAGTGCTGCAAGGCAAATTATGTAGAATAAAACTGTTTTCATCTTCTTATGAGGGCTAGCTAACAGGCTCAAGTTTTAGTAGATAATTTTGTGGCTAGACATTTATAAAGACTCATTGATTTTCAAAGTTTAGGGACTTTGGATCAGATTTTAATATTGAATGTTAGGTAGATTACACTGAGTACATATTGTTTGCTAGGTGCCGAGTGAAGGGCTTTACAAGCATTATTTCCCTTCATTCTCACAAGTCTACGATGCATTTACTTTTACTTCCATTTGACAGTTGTAGAAATGAAAGCACAGGGAGGTTAAATAATTTGCCCAGAGTTACCTGGCTATGAGTTGAGATTTGAACCTATGCTGTTTACCTGCAGAACCTTTACTCTTAACAACTAAACGGTGTTGCCTTCCTGTGAAGGAAGCCTTTAGAATCTCTTCCCTTTTAAATTTAGCACAATTCCTTGTCAGTTGGGATGATTTAGAGCAGGGATGGGAAGGAAGGGGCTCTCTGGAAGAGAATCTCCAGAGTGTGAGAATATGAAGTTTGTACATGTTCCCCAGGTGTTTTAATTCTGCCTCCCTCTGTCCCCCCAAGTGAGAACCTCTGGTTTAGGGGATGTCCTATGTAGATTATAGGGCTGAGCATGATACCTTCAAAAAAGTAGGGATTCTCTAACTAGGTATAAGTGGTTGGCTGCCTTGTCACCCAAGGCAGTCTGATATTTCTAAAACAAGTATCCTCAAAGGCAAACAATTCTTTATCACCTACATGTGGCTTATACGTGCCGTGAATTATCTGTGGTCAAGATTTCATCACAGCTGCTTTTCCCTTCACACTTTTCATTTTGATTGCCTTCTACAAGGAATGTAGTATCATTTATATATTTACCTGAGTCAGATTTATAAAGGTTGCTTTGCTACAAACAGGTATCTCAAAGTCAAGTGGATAGGAATGCTGGATTATGCGCTCTTTCAGGTTTCTCTTCTCTGTATGTTTGTTCAACAAATATTTATTGAGCACCTAACTCACAGGTTAGTGGAGGAGACGGGCAGCTGAACCGGAGTTTTGATACATTATGATCAGTGGTAAATGGGATGAGCACAGGTGCTGTGAGAGCATATAGGAAGGGTAGCACGAGCGTCAGGGGAGGCTTCCTGGGGAAGCAATGTCTGAGCTGGGAATCATAATGTTGGAACTGATGAGTGCAAATAAGGGAGTCTAGATGGATTAGGAGAGGGAAGGCCTGGCCCCATAACCTGAGGGTTTCTTTTGATAATCTGTAGAGAAGACTTTTCAATTTTGACTTAATCTTTCTGTCTTTAAAAACCTGTGACAACATTTCCTAAAATTCTCTCAAAACCAAAGCCTGAGCAGGGAGGGGAGTATATGACTTTGTTTTCTGTGTTCTCCACTGCTCATTTCCGGGGCATTGCTGTGAATGTTCATCCCAAGGCTGCTCCCCACGAGGAGAGGACATTTGAATAGCAGCAGGGGATTAGGGGGAAGGAGGAACCACACGCCGGGCTCGTTCATTAAGAAAATATATTTGGCATATTCAGACAATGGTTTGAGCGAGTTAAAAATAACTCCTCGTGAAAAATTAATAGGGAGTTATAAGTGAGTGTTTTAATACAAGCTCACAGAGCAGGGCAGATTCTCTAGGTGGCTGGCGGCTGACATCACAGATGGCTCAGAGTGTTTATAGAGCATGGTGTGGCCAGTAGGGAGAGTCGTCTGCAGAAATGAGCTCACCTTCTCTCCTAGAACCCTGGGGAGACAGGAGACAGAGGGAATTGTTGGTTGTGAGGTACTGAGCCAGGTGACTTATTTCTTCTCTTTCTACCCATCACGCTCTCCTAACTCTGGACATAAAAATTGTAGTGAATTTTGCCTGGTTGCTCTGGGTGAGGTTTACTGAATGTCAGAATTCATTAAAAGTTCTTTCTTGTTCTTCATTCCTAGTAATGGACCCTTAGTTGGCTGTTGCAGCCATTTCTCCAGTGTTTTTTTACCCAACAGCCAGTTTATCTCTCTTTTTTTTAAAATAAAGATTTTATTGATTTTTAGAGAGAGGGGAAGGGAGGGAGAAAGAAAGAGAGAGAAACATCAATGTGTGGTTGCCTCTCACGTGCCCCCAACTGGGGATTTGGCCCACAACCCAGGCACGTGCTCTGACTGGGAATTGAACCTGCAACCCTTTGGTTCACAGGCTGGCACTCAATCCACTGAGCTACACCAGCCAGGGTGCAACAGGCAGTTTAGCTCTTGTTCTTGCAGGTAGTTATGAAGTCTGTGCCTCTTTCTCCCTCTTCCTCTCTTTGTACAGAGCCCCCAGGGTCTTAGGTGAGTAAAGTGAAGGGTTGGATTGTACATTCTTTGCCATCAATACAGCTAAATGGATAAAAACAGAATGAGAGGAAAGAGGGTCAAAGTGACATCTGACCATGGCTAGCTGCATTTTGGGGCTAAGGGTTTTAAGACTGGGGGACCAATATTTGTATTTTAAACCCAGATGATATTTAAAAATGGTTCTGTAATTGCAATGAGGCCCTCTAGGCCGTGAATTAATGTGTCATAACTCACGCCCAAGCACTGCGCAAACATCCCGCGTGTGAATTATTGCACAATAAATTCATGCCCTGTTGTGTCTTACAGCTTAATTAGTACATGAAGCTACATGAGTTAGACGAACCCAAATGGGATTATGTCATGTGGTGCGTAGAAAAGCAGAATGTTGGAAGGTATTTGGTGCTGTTTTGGGGTGGGGGCGGAAAGCAGGGTTAATTTTTCTATGATGTCCTTTGGTGTCAGTGTCTGTGATATTTGGGCTGCAACAGGTGACGTGTAACTTCTGAGCACTGGTCGGTTGGTTGAATAATGGGCTCAGTAAGTATTTATTGAGTGCCACATCTTAGGCATTATGGAGGAATAGCCCATAGAAAATTAAGTATGTCCCTGGCCAGTGTGGCTCAGTGGACTGAGCTCCAGCCTGTGAACCAAAATGTTGCTGGTTCAATTCCCAGCCAGGGTACATGCCTGGGTTGTAGGCTCGGTCCCTGGTTGGTGGTATGTGAGAGGCAGCCAATTGTTGTTTCCCTCCCTCTCTTTCTCCTGCCCTTCTTCTCTCTCTGAAAATATATAAATACAATCTTTTAAAAAATGAAAATTAAATATGGTCTCTGCCCTCGAGGAGCTTATAGTCTAATACAGTGGGTACAGCATAGCTGCAACACAAGGCAGAAAGTGGTAAGTGCTATAAATAATAAACAAATAAATTGTCTTGGGAATTCAGAGTGGAGGATGGTCATTTTTGGCTGGCACAGTTGTGAGGGTTGATTAGTGTAATCAAAGAAGACCTTGTAGAGGAATGGCATTTGAGTTGGCTCTCTTCAAGGACAGACAGGATTTCACCACACATGAGGGGTGGGTAGAGAATCTAGACAGAGAGAATAATACTAGGAAAAGCACAGGAAAGTGAGGGAGTGCTCAGAGCACACTCTGCAGGCTTGTAGCTTGATCCTTGGCTGTGTGAAGGGACAACCGCATAGGTGGATTGGAGCCAACCAAAGCTTTCCTATGAGCATAAAGCACGTTGGCTTTGAACCCACTACGCATGCTAAATATCCCTGGGGTTGGTTCTTCTATTGGCAATATCTGTATTCTTGGACTTTCAGGTTTCTCTACTATTGTTTGCTTTCTTCCACCTGCTCAGAAAGTGCACACCTGAGAGCTATGTGTCCTGGCCTCTAGCCTTGTTTCCACTGCTAACAAGTAATGTGACCTTGAACAAGCTGCTCAGTTCCTTAAATGCCTTGCTTTTTCATCTGCAACATGGGAGGTGAAAAGTGATCATTTTTAAAGTTCCATTTAGTTAAAAACACACTCTGGGATTTCTTCTGGTTCTTGTGTCCTCTTATTCTCCCAGTTAGGTCTTTTTACTGACAGCAATCTGAACCTGCATCTTACCCACTTTTCCCCATAACCCATTGTTGGAGTTTTAGGGGTACAATTAATAATAACATCTCATTTCTGCCTCCTGTGTTTGGAATCAATTGATAATGAAGACATAGAGGCAGATGATTAAACTGTGAGCTTTAGATCTGTAGCCTATTCCCTTTGCTAGTATCATACCACTAAACTACTCCTCATCATAGGTAGTGCTGAACACCTGCCCACCTCCCACCACAGAATAGAACCTGATTTTAGTACATTTTCTCAACTATGAGCAGATTGAAATGCATGTGTCCTGTAGCCAGGCTGGCTCTGTTGCCGAGGGGCGGGTGGTGGGGGGAGTGGCGGGGGGTGGTGTGAGAAAACCAACAAAAAAGCCACAAAAGGCTGAGCAGGGCATGTTCAGTGCTGTCCCTTCAACTCACTAATCAAGAGGTCACAGTGAGAGAAAGTAGGAATATTACTCTGCTTAGTGGTTCTCAAACTGCAGTGTGCATCAGTATTACCTGTAGGGCTTTTCAGACAGATTTCTGGGCCCAGTGTTTGAAATTCAGTAGGTCTGGGTGGGGCACAGAATTTGTATTTCTTTTTTTAATAATAAATTTTATTGATTATGTTATTACAATTGTCCCATTTTCCCCCTTCACTCCCCTCTGCCCTGCACATCCCTTCCCACCCACATTCCCCCCTTTAGTTCATGTCCATGGGTCATACATATAGGTTCTTTGGCTTCTCCATTTCCTATACTATTCTTACCCTTCCCCTGTCTATTTTCTACCTACCATCTATGCTACTTATTCTCTGTACCTTTTCTCCCCTCTCTCCACCTCCCACTCCCCTGTTGATAACCCTCCATGTGATCTCCATTTAGAATTTGTATTTCTAAGAAGTTCCCAGATGATGCTGGTCCAGGGACCACACTTTGAACACCAAAGCTACAGTTCAAGGCCCTGCATATGCAAAGATGAAGTGAGGCAAACAAAGGCTCCCTTCTAACACTTCACTTCATTTAATAAAACATCTATATTAAGATACCATAGTTAATCCTTTCACAATGGGGAAACCACAGGGAATCCTTTCACAAAGTATATGTATAACAAATCATCATGATGTATACTTTAAATACCTTAAACTGTATATGTCAATTATACCTCAATAAAGCTGAAATAAAAAAAACAAAATACTGTAGTTATCTGTGTGTTTTTATTTTCTTAATGTTGTTCCCTAGAGTGTAGATCACAGGTAAGGAGTATCTTATTCACTCCCCCACAGTATCCAGCTTGGTGCCAGGCACATAATGAGCATTTAATAAATACCTGTTTCATCGACTTGAACCTTACACATTTTTTTTCTGTACAGAAGGTTCTCCTTACTTTCAGGTTAGCACTGACTTACTCCTTTAAAACTATCTTCTAGGAGACTTCTCTGACAAAGAGCATTTCCCCCCATCTTTCCAGTATCTAGAACTGTACCCAGTTGCTTCTAATTTTGCCTTTGTTTGGCTACGCCTGAGTCCTGGTGACAATCCTGTCTATTCCATCATAGTGGAATCTTGTTCAGGACAAGGACTAGGTTCTCTCCTTCTAGATTCAACAGTGAGAATAATGTTGTTCAATTCGAAGAGCAAGAAGGGATAATACAACTCTGGGGCAGGAGAATGCCTGGACCAATTTCCCTTTGTCCCTGACCATCCATTCCTAAGGAATTTGGGAGGGGCAGGAAGTAGTGAAATTGATAGAAGGCCCAACCCACTCTACCTGACTCCAGGGAATACCTGAGGACTGGACTGTCTCCAGCGTGGGTACAACAGGCATCTTTCTTGAAGCAGTCAGGGTTTTATGCTTTGGCATAGAAGGGCCAGTGTTTTTCTACTGTATTTACATATGGGACCTGCCCTGGGAGGGAGGAATGGGAAGTTACTTATGGATTTTCTGATATTCCCATCAGGGAGCAGGTGACACCAGGGAAGCCAGCCTCCTAGGGGCAGGATTAGCCATACACTCACCAACTCCTTTAGGTGCTTTTATGAGACACTGGTGCAAAAACCTTGTGAGGGCATCTAGGATTCTTTGGGGAAAGGTGATAATTCACAACCAAAATGGGAAGGAAGACTGGGACTGAAACAGGAGGAATTAGTAACTAGACAGGGATTGACACATCATTACTTTGGAAGGGGTAGATATGAACAGAAATTGAGAAAGAGATGTTGGTCAAGAGGCACTTCCTGGAGGAGGATGCCTATGGAGCAGTTTGGGAAATAAAAGAGGGATAGGCAAGTAGGAGAAGGAATGGGACAGTAATTCTAGACTATATGGATCTTTAGAGCCATGAAAGAATGAGACTCTTGTGAGAGATGTGTTTTTTTCACATTTGAAATGTAGCCAGTTTTGAATTATATATTGTACTATAGAGGGAGATTTCTGAATCAGAAACATATGAGATATGATTCTCATTGCCATCTGAAGAAGAGGGAGACAGACGGAGAGGGAGATAGGTGGACTCTTTCTGGGAGACTGTTGGAGAAACCTGCTACAGTCATCTAGATCCTTGCTCTTCAAAGTATGGTCCATGGATAAACAGCATTCGATGTGTGTCACCTGAGAGCCTTTTAGAAAAGCAGAATCTCAGGCCCCACCCAAGCCCTATTGAATCAGAATCTACATTATTAATAAGCTCCCAAGTGATTTGTATGCTGTTTCAAGTTTGAGAAGCATTGGCCTTAGATGACTGATGACAGGTGTCTGGCCTCGGCAAACACTGTGAAAGGGTCTGAGAACTTTCGAATTGGGAGCACAGTTCCAAAGGACGGGCCTAGACTGGGGAAATTGAATTTGAGGAAGAGGGAGGAGTGTGGGCCCTTGTTTATCTCCTTGTCTGTAGGCCTCTTATACCAGTCACTATGCTAGGGTTTGGCACTCTGCCCATTTTCAGAAAAGCCTGCTGTGTCCATGCTGGAGTCTATCTGGTTCTAAGGATATCCCCTGGGGCAAGCATTACGTGGGCTGGAACTGGTGCCTTATTTTGCTTCCCTTACTTGATATGGATGGACTGAAAGGGACTGGGGAGGTCATATTAGTCATGCTCCTGCCTCAGGGTTGTACTGTCCCTTAATCAAATGAGTGGCAATTTGATGATATTAATTGAGGAGGCTACAGGGGTTGGAGGGATTGAAATAGGAATTTCTCAACCATCTGTAATGGAAATTAAGATATTTCCTAATAATTCCTGGGTATATTATAGTCATAAAAATGACTGGATAAGGGGCCTACCCTACCAAGGACCAAATTAATGATTTTAAAGGATCTCTTGATGATTTTTAATGGCTAATGACAAATAAAATTGTCATTACAAGACATAAAATATACAAGACATAAAATTCCAGGGACCTGGGGTGAAGGAATGGAAATGGAAATGGAAATGGAAAAAAGTTGCAAGGTGAGCATTTGAGATCTTCTCTTACGCTTTAAGCATTTGTGTCTTTCATCCCCAATAAGAATGAGTGACAAAGAGGTCAATACTGAAGGAAAATAAATTGAGATTAAACAAGAATTTTCTGAGGTTAAAGGGATGGTTGAGGGAGATAAGAGGAGGAAGACTCTCTGGCCATGTACATGGGTGTATGAGTTTGGTTTGGAATGCTTGAGAAGGGCTCCGGCCCCAAACAGGAAAATGCACAAAATAAACTCTCAAAATTTTTTCTATCTCAAGGATTCTCCAGCCAGCTACTTAAATAAAAGGCTGTGGTGGTTGTGTGGTATATGTAAGGTGGTAAGGCAAGGGGACGATGAATGATAGAATGAAAAACAATCTTATTAGAGCATTGAAATCATTGCTAAATTTTCAAAACAGGACTTAGATTTAGGAGACGACATTGCATTTCAGAGCTCATGAGTTTTAGGTTTCCACATCCTTTCGCTCCCTATATACTTACCTTGTCTCATCAACAAGATTTAAAAAAACTCCTAAGGGAACAGAACATCTCTTTAATTTATTACTGCTTTATATCTCCAATGCCTAAACAATGATATTAATGACTACCACTTAGAAAATACATATTTATTTTTTAGAGAGAGGGGAGGGAGGAAGAGAGGGAGAGAGTCATCTATTGGTTGCCTCTTGCATGCACACAGACAGCTGGTGGGGGCGGGGTACGTTACTTACAACCCAGGTATGTGCCCTGACTGGGAATCCAACCAGCAACCTTTCACTTTGCAGGATGATGCCTAACCAACTGAGCCACACTGGCCAGGACAATAGCTACCATTTTTGAGCTCTATGCCCTATACTTTGTTCTAAGCATTTTACATAATCATCTAATTTAAACAACTGTTCTCTGAGGTGAGTATTGTTACCCTCATTCTACAGGAATTGAAACTAAGGCTCAGAGAGGTTAAGTACTTTGTGCAAAATATGTAGTTGTGAAGCTAGGGTTTGTACCAAGTTTAAGAAAAGCTGTGCTATTAATTTCTGAGCTATACTATGAACAAAGTAGTGGCTCAGTAAGGATAGATGATTATTGAAACTTGATGGCTTGTTTAGAGGTAATTGAAAGACAGTGGATAATTACAAATGGTGAACAATGAAAACACAATTTCTATTTGTTTTTTTGGAGTGCAGTCAGAGACACACTTAGTGACACATGCTAGCTTATACTCAGACATTCCCTCATTCACCTTCACTGTGCCCCACCCTGTAGTCAGGAGCTTGGAAAGGGGAGAAGCTGGGCATATTATAGTCATAAAGCAACTCATTGAAAGTCATGTGTGTATGCATACTATATGGACATATGTGTTTGCATTTGCACCAAAGAGTGGGGAATGCTTACCTCAGTAGGTCTATAAATGTGAGTATATTTGTTGGACTTTTGGGGTATGGGATGTGTGTGTGTGTACATAACTCCTGAAGGAGTTAAAGCAGCTATAGGGAACTGGCTGCCTTCCACCCCTGGCCCTGGTTGATGTGTTTGTACCAAACCCTGATATTTATTTTTCATCACCTCTCAAGGGAACCTCAATGAGTTTTCTTTCTGGGAAGTTTATGGCTGAGGCACTGGGCTGCTTTGGTGCCCCTGTAAATCTGCTATAATCAGCAGAGGTTTGCAGAGAAAGAAACAGCAGCCACAAGGCAAACCCTTCCTGTGTTTTACTTTCTAGCCTAATACACAGTCACCCTTGTATGTACACCTCCCACCTAACTACCTCCACTCTCCTAGAACCCCTTGATGGAAGGTGCTAAGAGAAGTCATTTTGTTTACCTCTTTGCTTCCAAGTGGCTCTCTATACTTTAGCCATCCTAGCAAGAGGAGAATTAAAGATTACACTAATTAAAAGTTGAGATTGTGAGAAACTGGTCATTCATGAAACTGATTTCATAAGAAAACAGAATGGACCTTCATTGAAGCATGGGTGGTATGAGGAACTGAATGTCCCTGTCTACTTCTCTAGAAAATTTTAAAAAGAAAGTGGTGTCTGAGATGCTCCTGGAAGCAGGAAGTGAAATGACTTGAACATTATTAGGAGGCATACATAGCACAGGAACTCCCCTCCATCTTCCAATGTTGGTAGTTGGGAGATTTTTTTTATGAGGGATTTTTATGACAAACTTTACTTTACATTTGACATTTAACACCATCTCCTGTCTGGGAAAGGAGGAAATATAGATATTTATTGAACTATGGTGTTGGAAGATTTAGGAAAATTGATCATAGAGAAGAAAGGGGGAGGGTTTTCTCCCTTTCTCCAGTAGGCAAATTACCAAAATTAATTAGCATATGCCTTTTCTGTGCTTTGTACAGAAAAAATAATGAGATTATTATAATAATAATATATAATGTTATATTCTCAGTAATGAGATTAAGACACTGCTTCATTGTTAAGAAAGAATCAGGGGAGAGAGGAGATGTGAGACATATGGATGGAGGCATAATGGATGCCCTGTCCTATCTGAAACTTATATTCCTTAAATAACACCAGATGCAAGAGAAATGGAGGTAAACAGAATCTGAGCTGGGAACCAGGTCCTGGTCCCTGTGTTTCCTATTTAAATCTTGAAGCTTCTATAGTTTAATCTTGAATTTCACTGGTCTTTGCATTTCACTCTCTAATGATGAATATAAGTTTAACACCAAATGATGCCCGAAGTCAAGAAATTTTCCCAATAAGCTATGTCTTTTCCTTGGAATTCCCTCCTCCCAATGTCTGACTACTGAAATCCTACACAACCATCATATTCCAGCTTAAAAGCTACCTCCTGCCTGAGCCTTCCTGGATAGCCCCAGCCAGAAGCAATTTATTTCCTTTGAACTCCTATACTCCTTTGACAGTGTCAGTCTTATCATATGCTATGTTATTGTATGCTGTCTTTAGCTGTAGTTATCATGTATCTTCCCTTTTTCCCTTACTCAACTGTAAGATTCTGGAGTGGAGAGACTGTGCCCTGTATATTTTCATATTCTCTCCACAATGCTTAGTACAGAGCTAGAGAATTGTTAAATAACTTTAATAAGTGGTATGAAATTGTAGAGAAAGAAGCCATTGGTAGGGATGTAGATGTAAGGGCATTATATATATTGATTAAAACTATGATTGTTAATAAAAGTCTAAACATGATACTTTAAGGTATAGATCAAATTATTAGAAAAATTTTATCTCACAAGTAGATTTGTTCTCAGATAATTATTTATTCATCATTTATTCTTTCTGTTATTCAAATATAGAGCTTTTTAACTTGCTAGTGTGAAATAAACAATAAGCAAAAACAAAACAAAACAAAAAACAGCCCAACCAAATGCTCAAATAATTACAGATTTTGATGAAAACCTGAAGAAAATAAATAGGGTCTTGTGCTCTGGCCGTTGTGACTCAGTTGGTTTGAACATTATCCCATAGATCAAAGGTCATGGGTTTGATTCCTGGTCAGGGCACATACCCAGGTTGTGAGTTTGATTCCTAGTCAGGGCGTGTACAAAAAGGCAACCAATCAATGTTTCTCTGTCACATCAATGTTTTTCTCTCTCTTTCTCTGAAAGCAACAAAAAAAGGGTGAAAAAAACAAAACAAAACAAAAACAGGGTCTTCTTTAGATAAGGAGGTTAGGAGAGGCCTTTCTGGTCACTGTAATATATATACCCTACTATAATTATGAGTTAATTCAAGTTATAACCCAAATAACAACAATAATAAAATCAATAACAGAGTAATAGCCTTCCCACCAGGGGAAATTTTTGTCAGCCCAACCTTTGGTTTGGTTCTTTTTTGGCCCAACCTCCCAATCTCCTTTCTGCTTTGGGAAGAGGGGAAGTCAGGGCCCCCCTCTTGCCTCAGAATGGACCCTGCCCCCTCTTCTCTATGCTACAGTAGGCAATGAAACAGGTGTTAAGAGCTTTGATCTGGCTAGAGACTTGGAGACAGATCAAGGTAAAGGCCTCTGAAATAATGCCCCAGGATGTGAGAAGCTGGGGAAGAGATGGAGACAGAGGTAGATAAAGAGAGGCAAATTGCTGTTGCAGAGACTCCCTTTTACCTCCCACATCAGTCTCAGTGGGTTCTGAGCTTTGTATATTTTGGGGGAGTTGGTCGTGGCCTTTGAGAGGGGGAAGATGTCCCCTGGTGACTTTAAGGACCCCCTTGGTCATTCCTTGATCCCTGCTCCAAGGAGGAATACAACCTCAAGGAGGAGCATGAAGTCTTCCAGTGTCCCAACAGCTTCAGGTAGTTCTTTCATTATCCAGGTTTTCCTTTGACCAGTTTCTTTCCCTCCTCCTCATGGCACAAGATAGTAACATTAATTTCTGTTTCTTGTAGAGAACTGGTCACATTAAGAAAGGCTTGGGAGTGGGTAAGAAGAATTTAAGACTGGTACCTGGAGACTTTATACCCACGAATACTTTCGTGACCTCTACTTTCTGTTGGGGAGACACATTTCAGTTGCTAGATCAAGACTAATGGTTCCACTCCTCACAAAGGGCTTGACTTCCTTGGACATGCTAAGGGACACCTCAAACTGTTGAGAAGGTCTTATTTAGGTTAACACGTTTTTTCTAATGAAGTTGTAGCCTTCACCTCTCTTCAGCCTTCTCCCATCCCATTGGGACAAGCTTCTGCAACTGGTATCCTGCAGAAGGATAAAGGGTATACCCCTACTTCTAGATGAACCCTACTGCTCTTCTGCATAGTCCACAAATGTACACAGAGGACTCATATTGGTTTGTTTTGAAGAGATACTTGTTGGAAGAGGAAGAACTATAATTCATTCTCATTGCTAAAGGCATACACATGACAGAGTTCTGATAATCAGAAATAGACAGGCACTTTAGAGTAGTGGTACCTATACAGCCCTTGAAGTCAAACAGCCAAAGTTCTTGTCCAAGCTGGGCCATTTGCTGTGCCGGAAGCAGGAGGCATGCAGTAGTCACACATCTTCTTCCATCTGCACGAGGGCCAGAATCTGAGATAAGCTGTAATGGGTTTTAGATTTTGTGAGGGACTTTATGTCATGGGTGCAGGGTGAGTGAGGAGGAACATAAATAATACTACTTGGAAGAGGAAAATGAAGAATAAGGCAAGTACATTTATGGAGGCAGGAAAATAGTTAAGCTGACTCCTGAACTCAGGGAGCTCAGATTTATACAGAGGACAGAGTTAATAATCTCTGAGATATACTAATATTCTAGTTCTTAGCTGGAGGTCCTTTCTGGAGTCTATTCTTTAGTGGGCAGTAGCAGTATTGGCTCTCTTGGAATGTAGACAGGATAGGACATGTAGGTTAGGGCAGGCCAGGGCAGATTCTGGTGCCAGTGCTGACATTAATGTGGAAGAAAATGGGCAGATTATCCCAAGGAACCTTGTTTAAAAGATGGTAGAGGGAGGAGGAGAGGATGGTAGGTAGAGGAAGAAGTAAGCTCCATTTATCCTTTCTGGATTCATTGTATTAGAAGATGAGGGAGAAGGGGAGAGATTTCAGTCAAAATCATGGTCTCCATTAACTGCTTTGCTTTCATACTTTATCATTTTTCAACCACTTTCCAAAAAAAAAGAAAAAAAACCCCAACCCCCTTCAACACAAATTGATAATAAATCCCCTGATCATGTAAGTTTATCTTGTCAAGTCTTCTTTGAGCAGATACTTCTATGACCCATCTCAGTCAGGAGACCATCTTGAAGTCCAAGGTCCCTTCCAGAAAGGGATCTACAACACCAAAGCAGCATGTGAATTGATAATTTCTTTCTTAAACCAAAGCTCCTTTCCTTTTCAGACAGTAAAACTGTCTGTCTACCTCCCCGTTCCTTTCTCCCTTTCCTCTCTTCTCTCCTCACCAGGACTATTTCTTTCCATAGCACCTAGTGGAGTTGGGGAGAATGCACTATACGTTTCATTCACTCTACCCTTGGTTCTTCAGTCTTTTGGTTCTCCTTCTACAACCTCTCTCCTTTTTACTTCCTATCCTCTTAACTCCTTTCCACCCACTGCTTGGTCAGTCTTTCTTGCCTTCTTTCTTTCTCATTTCCACTGCTTTTTTTCCTCTCAACTTCCTTCATCGATAATTCCAACTTTGAGGAGATGGGAAGATTAAGTTTTAGGGACAGCATCTGTGAGGCTTTAGGTACAGTAAGAGGCACGGTGGTCAGACATCAGGAAGAACCTGATAGATATTGATATGGGTGGCCTAAGGGGAAGTTGCCTCCTGGCCCATCCTCCCTAATAGATGGAACTGAGGTGCAGGTGACAGAGATTTGAATAAAATGTGGTTAGATCAAGAGGTCAGTGCAAAGGGAACCCCTTGGCCTTATAGAACAATATTCTTTTACTCACTTTCTTCTCAATTCTTAATTCAGACTGCTTTGTAGGCTTATAATGTAAGTGGTGGTCCTTAAGAAGATGGTATGGACCAAGGTTATGGCTTGGACTCTGGCTCTATCCCAGCTTCACTGGAGGTTACCCTCTTTGGCCCATGTTTTTCCT
This sequence comes from Trachops cirrhosus, assembly GCA_028533065.1. Classification (NCBI taxonomy): domain Eukaryota; kingdom Metazoa; phylum Chordata; class Mammalia; order Chiroptera; family Phyllostomidae; genus Trachops; species Trachops cirrhosus. Next base: position 46,604,970 of record CM052539.1, read on the forward strand.
TAGAACAATAGTCACAGCCTTTTGGCTTCACTTCATTGATAATTAGCTCACATTTGGAAGCTGAGTGGCCACAAAAACATGGGTTTTTTTTTAGTGGGCAGTTTCTTGTTTTGACTTGTCCATTTGCCTAATTCTGAGTAGAACAGGGATAATGATGATGATAATGGCAGCAACCATTTATTGAGCACTTATGTTGAGACTGTACATACTTCAATTCTAGAAGAATTCCATGACACAGGTGATATTATTCTCACTTTATAGATGAGAAACTGAAGCTGAAAGAGGTAAATTTCCTCATTCAAGGAATCATGTCTTTCTGACTCTAAAGCCTTGCTTTTATCTGCCACTGTGCTATGTTGTACAACTATCTTTTGAAGATCTTTAGATGAAAAGGCTCCTTATCCTTAGTGGTATTGTTTGGTCTTAAGAAGCATCAGGAAAATTTAAGTTGTATTGATTCTCATGAGTGGAAAACTCTGGTAGATTCTGAAGGTGACTGTGGACTATGTTTTTTTCAGTAGTGCCAGAAAGATAGCTGAAAGATCCTTCTGACCAAAAACAGCCATCCTTTTGGCCATACTGAGAACAATACCTGGCATATTATAGAAACTGTGGGTCTAGTGAAAGCAATGCCCTTAGTCAGTTTTGGAATGGGGATACTTGTGAGATCTCAGGATAATACCTACCTTCCTTTAAACTAGCCTTAGAGGGCTGGTGACTCTGGGTTATCTGGGGTTATAGGCAGAAGAATGTTTATCTTCTTTCTGGATTATTTGTGTCAGAGTTTGACTTCCAGGTTTACTTTCCTCAGTGACACTATCTCTGCTCACCCCCTTCAGTTTTTTTTTTTCTGTTATATGCTCCCCCTACTACCTCTGAAGGGATGTAAATTTCTAATATTTATTTAAGTCAAGTGTTATTGCTAAGTTAAATTTATTATAAAATATTACGTAGTACTTTCTGGAATCTCTGCATCAATTGAGGGGATAGTCATGGATAATACTCATTTGTAGGTCATACAAATTTTAAACAATTCAGATGTCATTCTAGTTTGAAATTGATCCTGACAGGACTAGGATATATCATCTGTTCTTGGAATTCACAGAATTTCAGGTCAAATAATGGAATTTCCCTGAGGGGGTTCAAATCCTCTTGGGGTGATAGACACACTCTGCTTTCTGCCTGGCCCCCATGTCTACCCTCTGAGGGTACCCTCTGTAGTACCCTCAGGCTACTACAAATGACCTACCTATGCAGACAGGATTGTTTTGTTAAGTTATAATATTTTAGTAATTTGTTTTTAATTGTGCCATGTGAAAGACAGATAGGTGCCCATGATGACCAGTCCTGGTCTAGGAATTTGAGATTCTCAGTCACTGGAATCTGCAGTTCTCTACCTGAAGAGCTGAGGAAATAGCTCTGCAGCTGGTGAAGGTGACAGAATCAAGCTGCTTTATAGACCTGAGAGAACTTAAGTGAGGGGAGGATGTAGGGTTGGAATAAGCAGGCAGCTTGGGATGCTCCTTGGTACTGGTTCCTTGGCAACGGTTACTTAGCAACCCTTATTCACCTCTCTTAGCTGCCTTCTCTCTTCGCTCCCTCCTTCCCCCAACTCCTTCCCCCCACTCCCTCCCTTAGCTGCTGCATGGAGCTAGAGAGCTTGGAGTGAATGACAATTTGGAGAAACAGCCGCAGCCTGAAGATCTAAGAGGCTCTAAAGAAGATGGATAAGAAAATCGATGCATAATAAAAACTGCAGGCAAAGCCACCTTGACGGAGGGCGGGTGGCTCTCTACTCCCACCCTCATTAGTCTCTCTGGGCTCAAGGCTTCCATTTTAGCCCAGCATCTTCTCTTTCTTTCCACTTACCTTTTACTGGTTTAGGGAAGGTTGTTTGCCTTTGGAATGGAAAAAGGGAACAAAGAACCCAGAGGAGAAGAAAACAAAGTATATTTGGAGTGATTGTAAGGGTGCTGTGATAAGGGAGAGAGACAGGTAAAATAGGGATTATAATCTAGTTCCTAGATTAGAGCAGAGCTGGACTTGGACTTAGAACCCCCTGCCCCAGGCTCATCCTCTATTTCTCTCCCACTCCATTTTTCAAATCCTGTCCCCCCTCTCATTTTGCACACATCTTGGTTTCTATTCTCAGTTACACTTACTTCTGATTTCTATGGGCCATAATTATTTGATATTTTAGCTTATAGTCTTCTGATTTTTCTTTTTGATTTTTTGGTCCTTTTGTCCTTTATTTATTATATTATTGTGACTATATTATAGGACCTTTACTTGCAGGAAACCCATCTGTGTAATTTCTATCTGTATAACCCAGCCCAGAAGTATGTACAGATTGACAATGAAGAAAAGCTTAATGATTATACTCTTATGTCCTGCAGCCTCTTATATCAATTCTACATCCCACATTCCCACCTTTGTGATCATCCACCCATCACTGCCTACCTCCTCCCTCCACAGGTTGTCCACTCTACTTTTTATAACTCTGTAACTTGGACTCTTTTTATGTCTGATTCTGAACATAAAACCCTCAAAAATTATTGAAGGGGAGGAAGAGCATCAGGCTACACAAGTTAGAGTCTGACAGATACAGACACATGAAATTGTAAACTGGGTACTGATACTAGGAGTACATGGTGTAAATGAGGGCTTAAATTGGAAATTAGGCTTACATAGGGCATCCCTGGAGGAGAAAAATACTGAGTAGGACTTGAAAGAAAGGAAAGGATAGATCCAGGTGAAAAAGAGAAAAGGATGTGCCAAACAGAGGTCTTTGTGAGGGTTCAGAGGCAGAGGGACTCGAAACAGGTTTGCTTTGCTTAGAGCAAAGAGAATTGCAGGTGAAGCGTAAGCTCTGAAGATTCAGTTGAAGACTAATGATTTGAAATTAGGGGTAATTGTGAGCCTTCACTGGCTCCTGAGAAGGGGAAAGGTCAGGATAATGGTGAAAGCTAAAGTTGTTGAGCAGGGAATGACTAGATGGAAACCAGAGTCTTAGGAAGCCTCTTCTGTTGTCCTGGTCTGACCAGAGACCTGGTCAGTGACCTGGTTGGGGTATGGGGAGAGGAGACAGATGGAGGGGAGAGGGTGAAGATACAGGGAGCGCAGGGTTTCCCCAGAGCTTGCATCACAGACTTGTTCCCCTTCAACGAAAACCTCTGTTTTCAGCTCCTGCTGACTCATCCCTCCCTTTCCTCCATCTCCCCATTAGAGCACCTCTCACAGCCCAGTGGAGGCCTGCTGCTGCTAGTGGTAGCAGTAGTGGAAAAGGATGACTCCACTGGGCTTTGCCCTTTTGTGTTTCTTTATTTGTCTGTTTTTAGACCCTTAGCTGAATCTAACAAAAAATTAAAAGAACATTTTAACCATGTCTCCTCCTTCCAAGGGGATGACCCTTGACTTATTTCAACTGAGCAGAGAGGTGACAGACTTTCTTAAGCCTTCTCTGGCCACTTCATTGCTATCTGTGAGATGCTGGGAGAGGTGGTGGTTGAGGTTGATGAGGAGAATGGGCTCCATGAAGGAATGTTGAGACCCTGAGACCTAATACCCTAGAAGGTTTAAAACATCTTCAAAAGGGGTTAATAAGATAATGTTGGACCCAGGAAATGGGAGGACGGAGAAATTTCTCCAGACTTGGAGTTCTGGGACTAATTTTCTGGCGTGGGGAATCCTGGGTGAAAGTTGAATGGGAAGCTTCCTAGAGAAGGGAGGTTGGGATATAACAAATGTAATAAAGACTAGTCTAAGTGATGAAGATTTCAAGAATAAAAGTGAGAGAGAGCCAGCAGTGACAGAGTAGGTTAATGCTTTTCTCTTGGTTGTGTTCCCGTGATCTGCACAGCTGAAGCTGGAAAGCCCTCAAAGGATACCTGCCTTCTTACCAGAGCCAAACTGAAATGAAGGAAATGAATATTAACTGAGCACTTATTATGTGCTAGGAACTGGTCTACTGTTTCCATATGTTTTCTCATGAAGCTAGATCCTCATAAAGCCATGTCTACTAGGCTCAGAATTTAAGGTCTCAGCTAAAAACTGGTGGAGCTGGGAGGCAAACTCATATTTTCTGACTTTGGAACTATTGCTTTTTTAATGACACTACACTGTATTTCGATTCCAGAAATTCACCTCTTTAGTTGGGCAGTATGATGTTTCCAATTATATTCCATACGCAATCACATTAACACACCTGGCTAAATGTTTTAAGGTGACAAAAAGAAACACAGAGTCCCTGGTATCCAGGTGCTTGGAGTTATTTGGGGAGTATCTATCTATCTATCATCTATCCATCTATCTAAAATATATACAGTATATATTTAAGTGTAGCATTGGGAACTATAAGTCAAGACAGTGAGGCAATGCCCAGTGAGTGATAGACAATTAAGTACTATTGGAATTCTGAGAAAGGAGGGAGAATTGTGAAAGAGTGGTTAAGGAAAGCTTTATGGAAGTGGTAGGATTTTAAGGAAATTTAAGACTAGATAGAGAGGAGAACATTCTACATAAATGAAATGGCACAAAGTCACGGAAGCAAGAAAGCAAAATATATATTTTGGGGATACTAAACAGAGCTTTCTTTGAACTTTCTAAGGTAAAGGATGATATATATTCACCTTTGCTTTCTCAACATGCCAAAGATATAGCAGCTAGATGTTTAAGGCACATTTGTTGAATAAATGCATGAATGATCCATTTATCTGGCATAGAAAGTTCATGTGAGGACCTTGAAAGAGATATGAATAGGGCTTTAGTATCCAGGGAGGGGTTGAAATGACATGCAAAAAATTCTTATATATGGTTACTCTATTGTTTTTTATCTTTACCCAAGGGTATATTTATTAATTTGAGAGAGAGAGAAACATCAATCGCCTTTTGCCCGTGGTTGCCTCCTGTATGTGATCTGACTGGGGATCAAACCTGCAACCTTTTGGTGCAGGGGATGATACTCCAAGCAACTGAGCCAGCCGGCCCTGGCTAAATGTGATGATGTTATACTTGTTGCTCTGGGAAGATATCTTGGAGAGGAGACAGAGGCAGGGAGATCAGTTAGGATGCTAGTGTAGAAGTTTAAGAGAGTAGATGAAAGATGCTAAAAGACTAAATTAGGACCAACATTGGGAGTGGAAGACTAAAAAGAATGTGGTCAGGTCTGGAAGGACAGATTCACAACCTCCCCCCTCCCACCCTGTAGAAATAATAATTGAAGCTATGAAAATGGGTAAGATAATTGAGAATAAAAGTTCTGTTCATCATGCTTTCACAAAAATAGAGGGAAAACTAGAAAGTTGGAGGTATCTTTGAGAAAGAGAGAATATATTACAGGGCCTCCTTTTCCAAAAAGATTTTATTTATTTATTTTTAGAGAGAGGGGAAGGGAGGGAGAAAGAAAGGGAGAGAAATATCAATGTGTGGTTGCCTCTCACGTGCCCCCAGCTGGAGACCTGGGCTGTAACCCAGGCATGCGCCCTGACTGGGAATCGAACCACAACCCTTTGGTTTGCAGGCTGGTGCTCAATCCACTGAGCCATACCAGCCAGGGCTACAAGGCCACCTTTAATGTCATCTGGTGTAACCAGATGTTTACTTACCTTGTTCTTGCAAGATGAGGTTAAATAACTCTCTGGAAACAAAAGACCCTATGCTCAGCCCTCTGTAAGTCTTCTCTTTTCCACTGAAGTCTGGATCTTGACCAGTACAGTAATAGGCTGGGCTTTCATGGAAAATTTTTAGCTCATCTGGCTGAAACAAATGAAGTCTACCCTAAATAAATGTGTCTGTCTTCTCAATTTTCAGCTCCCTACAGAAGAATATGTAAATACTGGGGCAGTTTTGTTCAGGCTAGCTTAAAGTGCCCATGCTTCAGTGCACGCCTGTTTTGCACCCATTTATGAAAGACTAAGTGCCTCAGTCTGGGAAGTGGGTGGGTGGGGTGGACAGTGATTTGCTCCTGAGCCCCAGATGCTTCACCTTTTTCACAACTCCCCACCCTTTTTACTTTTCATCCAGAGATCTCAAAGCTCTAAACAAGCTTTGATCCTCCCTGATCCTCTGAGTCATCTTCTGCTTCCATTTTCCCAGATGGGAGAGGGCAGTGGGACACCATGTTTGGGGATGGGTGCTTGGGGGTACATGGGTTGATGGTGGGCAGCCATGGGGCTCCAGGTACCCCTTCCCGATCATTGGGCCAGGTCTTGAAGTGGCTCTGTGTAGTTTGGTTTCAGCTCATCGTTTTGAGGTTGTTTTATGACTGAAGAGACTCAGATAAAGAGTCTGAGCTGGAGAAATTGAAGAACAAACAAAGCCGTAAAAGACACCGATAAAATTCCCCCTCGCTCAGAATAGTCTTTGGAGCCTCTCTCAAGAATCTCAGAGTAATCTGAAAAGGCTAATGAAGTCTCACAGCCCCCAGTGGGCACTGGGACTGGACCAGGGCAGAACCAAGTTAGGAGAAGGGAGCATTGAGATAGATTTCCCTTCTCTCCCTCTTCTCGCAAGGGGCCCAAGGATTCAAATAACTAATTTGGAGGTTGAATTAAGACTGAGGGGGAAAAGAGGAATGGATAATGGGAAATATTGATATTTTGTAAGACCACTTTTTTTTTTTTTATTATGGAGTGCTTGAGATTATGGATGCAGGATAGGTGATGAGTACCCTGAAGTGGAGAACATTAAGAATGTAGGACCTACTCCCCACCAAAAAAGAATGAAGGGTAACTGGCTGGGAACGAGAGGCTGTGGACCTGTGAAAATAGTGGGTATGTGTAGTGGTGGTATGAAAAATGGGACGACAGGTGGGATAAAGGCACTCAGAGAATGGCAGTATGAGGGTGAGGGTGAGGGTGAGCAGGTCTGAACTGGGGGCTTAAAGGATCTGTATTTGAGGGCCAATGAAACAGGAGTTCTGGATGAGGGTGACTGTGTGAGAATAGGGAGAAGGGATCAGAGGGATGCTGAGACTGGATGGTGGGGGTCAGGATGAGTCTGCATGAGGAAAAGAGAGGTGTGATGATCAGTTGAGGTGAGTAGTTAGAAAGGGGTCAGCCTCCCTCCACAGCTATTTTTTCTGTTCTTTGTTCCAAATGAATTAGTGTATTGGCCACAAAGAGAAATCTTATGAGCTGATATGACTTAGAGGTGGGAGGGAAGGAGTTGATGGGGTATGTGTGTGTAGGGGAGATGTAGAGACTGGTGGTTTCCATGGTGATGGCTGAAATCATCATTTCTATTCTTCTGACTTCTGCAGCAGGTCAGGATAAGCTGAAAGGAAGAACTGGTACTTTTTCATCTCCTCAAAAGAATCAAGATGTGGGGTAGGGTGGGGAGGTCAGTGAGGTTAGGGATCTTTGGTGGGGGTAGAGTCTCTAGTTCCAAGGATAATGATCTTCTCTGACATCTCTAGGTACATTTAAGAAGCCTGTTGATGGAAAGAAAGAGCAGAAGCGAGAGTTCCTTCTTACCAGTGGGTGATGTGGGGCTTTAGGAAGTACCTTCAAGCAGTGCCATCCTAATCTGAGTATAGACAAATGGACCTGTCCTCTGAAATCAGAGGCTAAGTTTGGGTACCCAAAGTCCAATGATCCTTCCTGAAATTTCCCTCACAGCACTGAGAACCTATTTTCCACACACTGCCTGAGTCTGTCCAGCTCATCGAGGAACTTCAACACAGTCTGGCTGCTCTTGGGCACAGGGGATTGAATCAGGGAAGAGGTTGATGATGGTGGTTGGGGAAGAAGGCCAGTGAAGAAGATGTTGCTTCTATTATATACAAGTGTCAAATGTGTTAGGACTTGGATCTTGTAAAAATCCTGGCTGTGCAATTATATCCACTTTCTCTGTGGGGGCCAGATAGCTTGAGTGACTTACTAAAAGATACCTGTCCCATTGAGGATTCAAACTTGCTTCCTATCTCAGAGTACCCTGACTTTTGCCCTAGTCATACCCTCTTTGTAATCAGCTGTGAGTTGAGGTGGGTGCCCAGGTGCCCAGCATAATGAGATCATGTCTTAGGCACAGTAGCTTCTATGTGCTCCCCAAATTCCTTCCACCTGCCTGACTTGTCTAGTGACTTTAGAGTAAGGCAGCTGCCAAAGCTGGCTCCTCTATTCTCAATTTGTTATGGAATGTTTGCTGAAAAACTGTCTCCTACTTGTCTGTGCTGTACTCAGGCCTTCTTAGCTATCATGTCTTTAGTACCTAATGTAGCCCCTGACTTAAAGAAGCCCCAGGAAGGTACATCCTCCAATAGGAGGCACCAACTGTGGGACTACATGCCTCCTGCACAGAAACTTCCCCACACTGTTCATTTTCCCCTGTGGCTCTGACATCATTCTTGTTCCACTGGTGTCCTGGTAGCCCTAGTTCTCCTGCTCCTATGACCCGCACTGCCTGTTTCTCCTTCTCTTATACACCATAGTTCCTGGGCCTTTCCCTGTGTCCCCTTAGCTCTTGTCTCCTTCCTCCAGTGTCCTCTCAGTCTCTGCTTATCTGCACAATGTCCCTCAACTCTGCCTACGTCCTTTTCCTTTTCTCCTTTCCCCTTCCTTTATCAAATATTTATTGAGTATCCAGAACCTCAGGCCTCTGTTGATTCTGAGGGTACACAGGCTCTGAACAATTTGAAGAAGCAAAAAGTACCCAAGATACAAGTTCTCAAGCAACTCTGATATGATGTGTCAAGTGAAGTCCCTTGGCCTTCTTCAAAAGTCCTCCTTTAGCTACGACAAGTTGGATTGACTTATAACCCTTTGTAGTGTGTCCTGCTATTCCTCAATTCCTACAGAGGGTAAGTCCTTCTCGATGCCACCCCTTAGTTACTCCTGCAGTTAAGGTCATTCCCTGGACTTCAGTTTGCTCACCTATACTTTTTTTAATGAGCATCATTAATCATAAAGCCTACTTTCTCCATATCCTGGGATGTCTGTGAAGATTGGTTGAAATAATGGGTGTAAAAGTTCTCTAAAACTTTGTGAATGTTACATAATGACTCCCTCTTAACTTCTCAGTGGAAATGGAGGAGAGCCTTTTTCTCCTACAAATAGAAGAGCTTAAAAGATAATTTTAAATAATTACAAAGTGCATCAACTTTTACTCTCTTTTCTATTTACTCATTATTTGTAGACGGCAATTCTTTGATCTTTGTAGCCAATGAGAGCCACGTCCCTTTTTAAAAAATTTTCCTTGAAGAAAACAAATGCTTTTTACTTTAGTAACAGGGATTGAGGGTAGACTTCAGACAGGAGCCCTTAACTATCTAGATATGAAAACACAAATAATAGGAGAAATCTGCCCCCTCCCTGCACAGTGCAACTCCTTTGCGTTATCATTGGAGAAGGAGAATTGCTATGATGATCCAGGAGGAGCCCAAGGATTACATGGGAGAGCGGTAGTGACGCTTGATCCCAGATGATGGATTTGCAAAGAGAAATTAAGAGTTTGACTAGGCTGCTCTGAGTCAGAAAATATTATCAAGCTCTGCTCCTATTAATGACTTAAGAGCAGCTGCTGGATTCACCCCATTACCTTTAGAGGGTGGAGGCAGAGAGCAAGGGCAGAGAACTTTCCGGGATGGGAAGCCAGCCTCATCCCAGGTCTTTGGCGCCCTTACTGTCTGAGCTCACCCTGATGGATAGGTGGCAATGGGGGTAATCCATTCTGGTGCTTCCCATTGGAAGGGTCAGCACAACAGGTTTCAGAGTAGCTGCCTGAGTTCTTCAAGGTTTCCTTTCCCCTCTGCTTGCCTCCAGACTGACTCAAAGGAAGGTTTTGGTTTCTCAAAATCTCTTTTTGTAGTCCTGTTAGGAATTTTTTCCATTTGTCTGTGTTGAGGCTCATCCTTTATTTTCGGGTCCAGCCTGCTTCTTCACAGCCTGTACCTGGTGGAAATGCTCATATATTGGGCTGATATTCTGTGTGGGTAGCCCCTTCTGTAGCCCAAGCAGGCACTTTTTATTTTTTCTCACCCCTTTTAGTCTGTATCTCCCATGCTTCTGACTTTAGACAGAATGGTCTCTTTGCTTCTCTACCCACTCAGGGTAGCCACTACTTTTCTCAAGGAAATTTCTGATAGTTGGTAGGTTGTTTTCAGTTTGTTTTCATTCTCTGCCAGTTCAGCTTATCCCTTTTCTCTGTAATTCCCTTGTGGAGCCAGAAAACAGCTGCATGTTCCCAAGGACTTTGAGCCTGGACATTTTAAGAGCTCACCTTTCTTCATCCACTGTTTGCCTGGTTCTTTCATCTGCTGGCTGCTGAGCAAGGGGATCCATGAACGGCACCCATGGAGAAGCTCTTAATGACTCAAGATGAGCAGGTGAAGCTCAAAGGCACAACAGAAACCCATTTGTAATGTGGTTGTTTTTCTTTCAAATCCTTAAGAACATAAGTCCCGCACCAAGAGTCTGTTCTGAGCCCGGGCTGTGTGCAAGTGTCACTCTTTCCCACCTGACCCTTTGCATGCGTTGACCCTTCCCTTACTCCTCTCAGTGCAGTTGACCTTTGCCTTCATACTCTGTCCCATATTCCTCCTACTTTAAGACATCCTCCCTGGTGTCCTCCCTGGAGATTCCCAGTCTCTCTTACTTACTCTCCTTCCTAAACTCTGTGGTATTCTGCCTGGTTGCTCTTATCCTGTTCTTTCCTCTTTACTTCTGTGTCTTAGTTTCCTCTGGGACTGGAGGCAGTCTCAAGGCGGGAGCTTCTTGCTGAAGTCCATTTTGGGTTCATGTACTCTATTCAGATCCTCAATACTCACAGTGTGGTCTGGGCTCTAGTGGCATTAGCATCATTCAGGAACTTGTTACAAATGCAGAATCTTAGGCTCCACTTCAGACCTACTGAATCAGAATCTGCATTTTAAGATCCCTAGATTATTGACATGCACATTAAAGTGAGAGAGGTGATAAACAACTTATACTGCAGGTGTGCAAAAATAAAAGCTAAGTAACTCCTCTAGACAAGAGTCAAACTTTGGATATTTTTGAGGAGTGAAAAGAAAGAAATTATGTGTCTTTTGAATTTGTAAGTCTCTATCAGAATTGCCTAGAAACCTGGGATCTGACTCTCCTAAGCTGGAAAAGGAGTCAGTGTTCTCCAAGGGAAAGCATGAGAAACTCCTTAGCTGTCTATCTCACAGTTAGGCAGAACAGGGGCAAAATTTCCTAATATTCAATTTGAGGTCAGCTGATGCATTTCCTCAGAATTAGCACTTGTCCGCAAGCAGACATTTGTCACCAAAGTCCTGGGAGAAGTAGAACTACAGGTCTCAAAATAACCTTCTGGTTTCTGTCTCCACGGCTAGTGCTGATTCATATTTTGTAGGAGTTTTGACTATAGCTGGGAATGGCTGAGGAGCTGGTATAATTCCCTCCTTCTTCCTCACCCCACTGGGAGGGAGTGAGGAGAGGCACAAAGAGTGGAGACAGGGTGTGGGAGTCAAACCTGTTCTTCACATAGCAATCGCCTCGTCTCACTCTTTGCTCTCACTCCACAGCTGGGAAAACTAGGAGTGAGTCTCTGAGTCTGCTTGGCTCAAATCCAGCCTCCCTCTTTTTTGTTCCTTTTCCCTTTAGGAACCAGAGGGAGCAGGTAACACCTTCCCCTGCTCTCCCACCTCTAGAAGTAGGAGAACTGTGGTGTGCTGAAGCACAGGCTGGAGGGAGGGGTTTGAATTTATTTGGGCTAGTGCCTTACCCTCCTTCATTATTTTCAGAAGAGGATACCAGTGGCATAAAGGGTTTATAAAGTACCTGGAGGGCAAAGTAGTTTGGGGTAAACTGGGAAGAAGAGGTGGTCTGTTGAGTGGGGAAAATAATGTAAATGAGAGGTTTCTCCCTAGGGTCATGGGAAAAGATTACTCTGAGTCTTTCCCATGTTTTTCTAGGCCCTTGGGTCTCTGGATTTTGCTCTATTGGTGGAGATGTGTTTCTCAGCCTTCTCCTACTGGTGATTTCTAGAGCAGAGGCCTTGTGTACAGCCTTAGCCAAAGACCTCATGTGTATCTCTTGTCATCTCTAAAAGTATTTACCCTTTGAAGCAGTGCCCTTTGAATTTTACCACAAGCTATAATCTAATCCTTGAGGGTTATTACATGACTAGATGTGGCAGGGTGAGGCACTGGGGCCTGGTGGTCAGGACCAGGAAGGGGGAGGGGTGTAGGATAGGCTTTCAGAATATAGTTAGTGAGTTTCTAGCATTTTAGTCACTTGGAATAAATAATACTCCTCATTTCTCTCTTCTTTGGGGTGTGGAATGGGGTTGGTCATTTCATTTATTACCAGGATATCTCACTCTTGTTTTTTGTGCCAGCTCTGGGCCCTCAAAATCACTGCTATATCATTGGGCTCAAATTTCTGTGTCTTAAATTACATGTCCATTTTTCTCCATCAGGCTGAAAGCTCGCCGAAAGTGAGAACTGACACCTCTGTTCTCTTGATCTCTCTTCATACCAGTGTCAGTATAGACTGGCTGATGGGGAGAGAATTTAAGGGAGATCACATCCTTTTGCTGCAAAGAGTATCTAAGATGTTCACCTACTGACACATAGTTCCTTTATGAGAGAAGTTGTAGGTATTTTTTAAAAAATCCTCAACTTCTAAAGCCAGGAGGTGAAAGACAAATACCATGTGATCTCACCTACAACTGGAACTTAATAAACAACACAAACAAGTGAGCAAAATAGAACCAGAGACATGGAAATAAAGAACAAACTGACAGTGACTAGAGGGGAGAGGGGAGGGAGGTAATGGGGGAAGAAGGGGAAGGGTCAAGTCAAGGAATATGTATATAAAGGACTCATGGACAAGAACAACCGTGGGTGGAGATTGAATGTGGGAGAGGGGTGGTGGGCAGGGCAGGGGAGAGCAATGGGGGAAAAATGGGGACAACTGTAATTGAATAACAATAAAAAAATTAAAAAATTCCTCAACTTCTAGATCAGGTTGTGTTGGTTCAGTTGAGCAAAACTTCTGATGAGGCTATCACTATCTCAGGCTTCTTCCTGGAGGAGAAAACAATGCTTTGGGCACTTGGAGCTGGGGAGATATTGGTGATGACTGGGATATGGAGAAAACATGACATTTTAGCCAGGAGAAGCTATCTCAGGAATCTGTAATGAGTGTGTGTGTTGTTATTTCTTTTCCAACAGGCTGCATAATTTTTACGACCAATTATTCCATTTGTAAGGACGCTGAGATAACAGAGATCTCATCTCATACTCCATGGCACACGCCAGACACTCATGGGAGCTAGAAGACACCATCCCTTATACAAGAATTGATGGCTAGAGTATTTCAACCGAGATTCAGTTCTAGCAGGAGAGACAGACATGAGGGCTAAGGAGAACTCTGTGAACAGGAAAGGTAAGGTAAGGTACAGGAAGAGGGCATGGAGAGACCTATAGTTTTAAAATGAGAGAGATTTATTGGTGATAGATAAAAGAACTCTCTTCCATCTTGAGAATTTTGTGATCCAACATAGCTTCTAATGGTGTTATTTACAGATTTCTTTGGCTGTGAAAATAGTGTTATTCAAACCACAAGAAGACAGTCTCTTCCCACAAACGATTTGAAGGCTCAATTGGAAAGAATTGGCTTTAGGAGGTTTAAGAGGTTTAGGAAAGACTAGGCTGAGACTGGCAGAGAGGATGCTCTTCTTGGGGCTAGTGATTCTCTTTCCCCTTGTTACACCCACCTTTCAAGTCAGGACAGGGCTGATGATCTCCTTGACAGATCTGGTTATTGGTCCATCGGGTCTGAAGGCAGGCAGATTAAGGATTAACATCTAGTCACTCCCACTGATTGGTCTGGAATTCTTACTTGCTTCTGCCTCCATAATTTTCTCCAGAGCATCTACTTGCCCTCTTGCCATTTTTCTGTCTGGTTTTTCTTACCCATTAACTATTAAGGACTGGATAGTCAAAGCCAGCAGGCCTGGGTTTGAATCCTAGCCCTGACAGTTAGTATTGTATTGTATCTTTGATCTTCTTTTCCCATTTGCAAAATGAGGATAATAAGACCTACCTCTTAGACTAGTTGTAAGGGTTAAACAAGAGAATGTTTGTTAAGTGAGGGCCTTGACATGAAGCAAATGCATAGTAAAAGGTAGTTAACAGTTTTATTTAGAATTCAGTCTCTCTGCTCCCTGGGCACTTACTGGTAGGTAGAATCAGGGGAGAAATAGTCATAGCCAAGTGGGTGGACATAGATGTTGACTGTAAGAAAAATGAAGGGATAACAAAAGAGACAGATACCATGGGGAGAGAGACACCATGGGGACAGAGAAACAGTAAAAACCAGGCAGAAGAGAGAAGGTGAAAGCTAGAAAGATGGAAAAGGGAGAGAGGAACAGAGAAAGGTAAGTGAAATAAAGAAGAGAAATAAAGTCACATGGAAAGACAGAGATAAGAGTGAAAGCCAGACAAAGACTGTCAGAAGACAGAGATAGAGAATTCAATTGTGGAAGTTGGCACAAGATCCCCGGGGCAAAAATTTCCCTGCTTTCTTTTTGTCCCTAGCTATTATGGGACTTGAGTGCTAAGTTCTTGGTCCCACCTGCCATTTATCCTTGCAACCCATTCATCCCACTCCCAACTCAGTCATCATGGGTCTGCCTCTACCCTGAAGCTTGAGAAGCCCTACCCACTTCTTGTCAACTTACTTCATCCTACACCATCTTAATTACCCAAGTCCATAACGATTTTTAATTTTTCAAGCAAAACCGTTTAGAGTGCAAAAGCATCCTGGTGTCAGTCAGTCAGTGCAATAACCAGGTGTAGTTTTACATTCGCTCCCCGCGACTGTAACAGCACTTTCATATATCTCTGGCTGCGACAGGCAATTTTCTTTCAAAGATTGTTTTTTCTGGAGCCTGTGATTTCTACTCTCGTTTCCAACCTCTGGGATATTAAAACAGGGTCAGTGGCTCTTGGCAGGCTGGCCAATTTGTGGTCACTCCTCAGCTCCTCTGCTCACCCTCCCTGGTTGCTGTGTCTCCAATCGTGGCATCCCTCCGCCTCTGCATCCCACCTAGTTAGGATGGAGGAAAATAACTTCTGTGGTCCTTCACGCTGAGAAGTTTTGTCACATGTCTAACCTTAAGAGTTGAGGTTGAATGGGGTAGGGGAGGGTATCTAGGAGAAGACTCATTTTCTAAGTCTCTCCCCTGTTCTCCATGGCCCTCCTTGTCCTCATGTTGTTCTGGGATTGGGCTGTCAGTTCTTTTTCATAAAAGTGTTGTAGCTTATTTTCCAGGGGACACATTTGGAAGAAATGGGTGCATAGAACTAGGTTTAACATTAAGGAATTCTTCTCTGCTAGACACTGGGAGTGGGGTGGAAAAACTAATCTAATCTCTTTCTCTGGAAAATTTGGAGAATAGAAGGAATTCCCATATAGATTAAGTGCTGGGTTAGGGGAGAGCTGGCATCTGGGAAGGGGAAATGGCAACCTTTGGATCCCTGCTCTCTTGAGAGAGACTCTATGGTTCTGCTCCTGCAGTCTCTTCCGACCAAAAGCAGTCTCTTCCATTGTTTGCCAATGTGTTATTTGCTGGCTAGCAAAATCCCTTCCCTATCTCACCCTGGGAGGTTCTTTTCTTAGAAGAAATATCTGTATCTGCCTTTGGGGTGACTCATTTTTAGGATTTCTCTATTCCTTTTGTTGGCCCATGGCCTGATGCAAAATCCTTCCTGAAGTCTAACTCCTGTTTCTCTTGCTTTGCTAACAGATTGGATCTTCTCGAAAAACAACGTAACACAACACATTCCCCCTCCTTACTCATAGCATCCGTTGTTTTTATTAAATAAAAGTAAGTGGAGCTATAAGATGTGACTGGCCTGGATCCCAGCTTCATAAAACAAAACTAACACCCTCTTTATCAAGGGGCTGAGGCATCCAGAGAAGATTTCTTAGGCCATTTTGCTGTCACGTAAATGGGAATCAATATTCAATAAGCCCTTGATGCACTACACTAGCGGTTCACTTAATACCGGCTTCCAGTACAGTAAGTGGCGTTGATATAGGGAGGGCTTGTTTGTAAAATAACACTGCAGCCCTCACCTTCTGGATATTGGATCTGGCTTCCCCTAGGAGAGAAGATTCAAGACTTTGAGCAGGCAGGAGAGTCATTTTGCCAATTCGCTGCCTCAGGACAGACTCTCCTATAACCTAGCTTGAAAAAGAGAACAAATTTGATACTTTTAAAGCCAACCAGTCTGAGAGCTCCTAGAGGTTAATAGGCCCACACTCCTATTAGGAAGCTTTCCACTGTGCCTGGCCTGATTGCCATCCCACCTCAATAAATTAGTCAAATTGAAAACCAATTCAAGGATAGAATTGATTCCACTACTAACATGAGAGGAGACCCTCCTGTGCCCTCACTGCCTGCAGCGGTTAGTAATAATATTAATACTTCATTCCCCTCAGCCCCTATACTTGCTATTGGGAAAGACTACTGGCTGTCTGGCCCCCTGGTGGATGCATGGTAGGTCTGGGTTTCTCTGTGTATGGTGACTGTGAGAGTTTGGTAGGAAACAAGCTGATTAAATATGGTCAATATTTAGTTTTCATTCTAGGCTATCTTTGCAGGGAATTTGGGACCTTAGGCTTGCTGCCCCTGCACAGAGTTATTAAGGGAAAGCAATCTAATGTCTTCCCGGACACATGGATAAACAGGGACAAAAACTTCACATAATACATTTCAAAGCCACATGGATTCTTAAACATTTATCAAACATTTTTGGATTATCTGTGACATTGTTCTCTATTCCCAATGTTCGCAGAGTATAGGAATTCACAATTTGGGGTAAAAGAAGAAACTTACAGGGAGATTTATGCTACAGTATAGTCTTTTCTATTTCTTATCCCATTTAGGGGGGTTGGCAGTTTGGAGGAAGCTGGGGGTAGACGACTTTCCATGCACTACTGTTTGAGGATATACACTGGAGGAGGTCAGGCCTGCTTTATGCAGTGACCCAAAATTGTCCTGGCTTATGTTTCCCAGAGCCATTTCAGACCAGATGTTTAGAAAATGTCCATCCCGTTGTAGGTAGCTTTAGTAAATCTAAAGCAGGAAGCTGGTATTTGGCCTCTCTGCTTGGGCACAAAGAGCAGGAGAGAGCGGTCCTACAGTGTTTACTTGTATTAAATTGTTTTTGTGGGTGAGCCCTCCAAGGATATTGAGTAAGGGGTGCATGTTTTGAAGGAGATATATAAATAAACTCTGGTGGGTTTCTTGTCTTCAGAGTTCCTCACTTGGCCCAGTCTAGTATTCTTGGAAAGGGTCCAGCAAAGGATATATAGAATTGTTGAGTTTAGAGGGAGCTCAGGGACTTGTGGCTCAAGGGTTTTACACCCAGTTTCTGGAGTACCTAAATGAAGAAGCAGGGTTCTTGTTAATCTCCTTTTCCAAGTAAGAGGAAAAGTGATCATGTAAAGCTGGAGGTGCTGAGGTTAAACTTAGCAAAGGACTTCCTGACATCATGACCAACTCATTCAGTGTAGAGTCCCTTCTGTCTTTCTCCCAGGCCTTGTTTTCTGCTGCCCTATCTTGTGTACAAGGGCCAAGTGTAGTTCTGACATCTCTCACCTTGTCAATTTGCAAGTCTCTACTTCCCTCTCCCTTTCATGTACCTTTCTCTTGAAACTACATACTAAAAAATGAACCAACCAACCAGGAAGTGCTTCTCTTTGGTTAGAAGTGCTTTCCTTGGTCAGACAGGAGCAGTCTTCTCTGCTAAGCCTCCAAAGAAGCTCCCTTGTATACTCTGGTTTCTCTTCAGATCGTATAAATCTTTTGCCTTTTACCAAAGAAGCTCCCTTGTTTTAGTAAGGTCTGCATAGAAGATGAGGCCAGACCAAGAAGTCTGTGAGGAGTGTAGAGCAAAGATTCCAGGGGTTATAACTCCTAGGGGTAGTAGGCTCTCAAATTACTTTTCTAGGGAAAGAAGGTATGGGTGAAACTTAAAGCTTTTATCACTCTCTGATATAGTTGGGCTTCTCCCAGCAAAGTGATACATAGGCAAATGTTGTCTTGAAGACTTTTACCATGCCATATCCTAGCCCTTTTCTTTGCAGTCTGACTTATACTGGGCATGGACAAGCTATCATGGAGCAATAGCATCTCAATACAGGGTATTATCAATGACCAAACCCCTCTTCCCCTCTGGTTAAACTCCCAATCATTCCGTACCTCTAGCAGTTCGTTCTTGCCACAACTTGTGTTCTGGCATCAGTGTTCCTCCACGCAACAGCCGATGACATCTCTTGCCTCCCCCATCCATTCAGCAAAGCCTCTCCCCCCAACCCGCCTCCTCTGCCTGTTGTCCCAGCCTGTAACCCTGATCTCATTTCCTCCTACCTCTCACACCATTCTAAGACCTCTTGCCTCAACCTGTGCTTGGGCTTCCTTCTTTGGAGCCCCTCTCATTCCTTCAGAGAGCCCACTCCTTTATGATCTAGGATCTCCCCTGAACATTTGTACCTTCCCCAAGACATTTGGGAACCAGAGGACTCCCAGAAAGGAGGGTTGCTCCTACTCCCGAGGTTGCCCCCAGCCTCTCAGTGGGGCGGATTTCATGCCTGGGTTGTGTGTTGTTTGTCTGTCTCAGACTTTGCAGCCCCTGAGGCAATGGCTCTGTCTTTGCAGGCTCAGGGAAGCCTTGGCAGCCAACAAATAATAAATAATACCCTGGTAACAGCACCTGCAACTTGCTAATGAGTGTCTTTCCCCTGCCTCCCTCACTTCTCGGAGGTTGAGGGTGGGGGCCCCCGAATTCTGAGCAAATGGATGCTTTCTCCTTTTTTGTTTGGGAGAGTGGAAGTCAGAGGGTGAGGGTGGTTCCTTTTTAGGGGTAGAGGAATACAGAAATGACCTTGAGGAGTATACTAAATAAAAACCGAGTATACTTCTAATATTTCTTCTGACTGCAGAGTTTTGGAGAGATGAAAATCTCTAGGAGCAGGACAACAGGTCTTGGCTCTTTGAATTCCTTGAGGTCTCCTGGGCTTTGGTTTCCTGAGGCACACTGGAGAGCTAGTACCTGACCCCATTTCTCCCCTCAAGGAATGTCTAAGTCATTAATTTTCTAGATTTGATACTCAGGGAGTTGTCTTCCTCCAACTCCATAGGTTAGGTCACTAAGTGACTCTACTGTTTTCTTCTGCTTTCAGGAATATTAATGTTAGTACATGAAAAGCAGTTTTCTTGAAGACACCTGTCCCTGAAATTCCAGCAATTACCACCAGGTGAATCAGTGGTGATCTGGCTTTGGGTCACCAAAAGAGAGCAAGACAGGTGTTGTAGTCTTGTCCATTTATGCATTTTCAAATTGTACCAAAAATGCCATTATTTTATGATGTAGGCTTGACTCTATTAAAAAAGAAATATGCCATCAGGAAAATGCCCTTTAGACTTTTGTTATGTGGTAGTTGTAAGAGCAAAAAGGAGTGAGAAGAGGATACGATTTTCTGAGGTGTCTAATGACCCATCTGCATAGTTTATCTGAGTTAGTTTGTGGTTCATGTTCCTAAAGGCAGGGTTTGTGGCCTATGTCAGAGAGCCATTCAGGATGATTTTGGGTTCTCCCCAGTGTAGTGACCTCTGTGGCACTGGGGGTGGCAGGTTGGGATGTTTGCATTTATCTGGTCCATGTAGCTCTTGGCAGGGTCAGTGGTAAATAGAAATCACATTCTGAGCTATACCCTGTGGGTGCAGAGTACAGTGGATGACAACTCTCCCTTCTCAGTCTGAATTCAGGCTTTGTATAGAGGCCACTTCTGTTGAAAGAATTGATTTTGCCTCTTTTGATACCCAGGAACATGAAGACCAGCTCATTCTTGCTTTGCTACACCGTGTCACTCCTAAGATTCGAGTTTCCCAGGACTGTCCTTCTCAGGCACCCTCTTGATTCAGGGAATGCTTCCTTAGCCATCATTCATCTCCTTCAAGAAGAGATGTCTCTCAGATTTCTGCTGCTCTCTTCCAAAATTACCCTTGCCCATGCCTACTCCCCCATGCCTCCCACCAGTTCTTGAGGGGAGAGCTGTAAACCATCTTGTCTGGTATTTGGGGTATATGAGCGCTGTGTTGATTTAATTCTACATGACCCTGCTTGTAGACAGCTGGGGGAGGGGCTAGCCTCTCTTTCATTCCGCTGGAGTTGAGACCCAGACCTGAGCCAAGGAAACTCATTTTCCCATGTGTAGGAAGCTGAAGGGCCCTTCTTCTCTGCAATATTTGGCTCCCTGGGTTCTCTGAGTCACCCCCTGACCCTGACTGTCTGTAGCAAGGACTAGACCTGTCAAACCAATCTCATCCAAGAGGGCTTAATGAGCACCTGGCAGATAAGTGCTTTGAGATCTTTCAGATGAAAAGGGCTCTCAGTGGTTTGGGGGTTATTATTGTCAGGGTGGCGGCGGCAGCAATTACTCTAGATGATCAGGGCATCCAGCTCCCTTTGTCCCTCAAGGGAATGCCAGGATCTTAGGGGAATGGCCATCCGCTTTACTCTATCTGCTCTGGGTTCTTATGGGGTTCCTTTTACTATCTGCCATCTTCTCTCTGTAGCCAGACAGGTAGCATTGCAAAAGTTCAGGAAATTCTGAAATGCTTAATCCCTAAGGGGTGAAGTGATCTGATGACTGTAGAGCAACAGAAACCAGACTCCTCCCTCCAGCTTCTGTATCTCAAGAGGGACTGGATGTGGGAGAGCATTCAGAACTTAGGAATGGAGGATAACCACCTCATTTGACCTCTGTCTCTAGGATCAAAAGAGGTGGGGAGTGTTTGGTGCAGGAGAGCTTGAGAAAACCAATTGCACTGGATAGGCATGAGAAGTAAAGGAAATGGGTTTTACTCCAGCTGCTCAGGAGTAATGTTAAGTTCATAGAAGAGAGATGAAACACGTCAAACCAGGGAAGTGACAGAGGTACCTTCTCTGAAGTGTTCTAAATGAAGAGAGTTTTCATCTCTGTAGAAGAACATGGAGAGATAGAAGGATACTAAGATAACCTTGAAGAGCCTGTGCTCCTAAGTGAATAAATCCACAGGCCACAATGATGGTCCACTTTTCTGCCTGAAAGGGGTGGAGTTTATGTTCTGGGCTTTAGTTACGAATAATAGTGGATTATGGGAGAGTATTTTGAGGGTTAACTCAAATAGAGTTGCTGCTCAATTGCAACCACCTGAATGGTGTGGGGGACAGAGGAAACCTTATTTCCCATCTTGCTCTTATCCTCTGCACCTTTACTCTGGGAATGGACACCAATTCTTTGCCATTTTAATAAATTCAATTACTTGGGAAGGAAGAAAAGTCACAGAGTTTCCTTGAGGGATTATTTTGTTACATCCTTCCAGGAAATTATTTTTACCTCCTGAAAAAAATCTTCTAACCCAGGTAGGAGAGATGCTCTTTTCTGTTTAAAAGCTTGAAATGAACATTTCGTGTACTCAGCATCTTAAAACCTTAACCACAGAGTGTCCTCTTTCCTCTTTCTTTTAAAACTGCAAATTGCGAATAGTGTCGTCTTTGTCACTCACATCTACACTGGATCAGTTATTACCCTCTCAGTCTACAGGTCCTATTGGCTGCATTGTTTGCAGCCAAAAGTGACCATTGTTTGGATAATATACTTCACCAACTCTGAATTATGTGATAGTCATTGTAATTATTAGGGGTTCTAAAAAGAATTTTGAAGTCACAGGGTTTCGAAAAAAGGATATAAATAGTAGAGGTGTGATTAATATGGAGAAGAGAAAAGTTGGAAATGGAGGAGAAAGATTGAGGAAGTAGGGAGAAGAGAAAATGCTGACCAATGGATTTAAAATATTGAAACCTCAAGAAAAGAATGCTGGCCTTTCCTGAGGCCAGAGCAGAAACAGCTGGGAGGTTAAACATGAGAAATTAGGTTTAGAATGAAGAAAACACTGCTGTACTGGGAAGTTGAATGAGGTTGCTTCTGAGCAAGACTGTGGCATCTTCTGAGAAATCCTATGCAAAGGAACAGTGAAAGTGTGGGGGTAGCCAGTGTAGAGAAAGAGAGCACTGACTAAAATAATCCCTTGCCACCCTCCTGCTGAGCTGTTTTCTGTCTTTCTTATAAGTCAGGATTGTCCAATCCCGCTGACTGAAACAGATTTGATGACTCAACAATGACCAATTAGGCGTTAACACATATATCTCTCATGTTATCTAGCCATCTTTATGGAGAACAGGATCTTAAATCTCTGCTCCTGGGGACAGCCAGAGGCTTTGCCTAAATGGTGGAAAGAGCCATAGACATTTTTCATAATTATAATGACTTTTTACAGGGAGAGCCATAAGTCCTGCTCCATAACTCCAGTGTGAGAGAAGAGCCCATTGCAGGCTCTGTGATGCGGGGAATGGAGCCATCTGAGGGCTGTCTTCTTCAGGCAGTCTGTGCTTTCCTACCATGAACAATTTTGGGGAGCAAAAGACACATGGGAGGATAACATGATTTCTATTCTGGGAGCTCTTTTATTGAGATGAGACAGATTGCAATCTTCAGAGGTAGGTGGTGACTGATAGAAGGTCAGGAATGAATGAGTAGTACACAGCCTGGCCAAGCACCAGTGTGTGTGGAAAAGAGCAAAGGGGGGGATCATTAGTTATAGAAGGCTTTTTAGAGGAGGCAAATGTAGAGCTGAAAAGGAGAAAATCATTCTTAGAGGAGGAAAAGTCCTTTGCATAGAGGTGGGTTAGTTGGAGCTATAGAACATCTTAGGAGAATGGATCCCATTATGGATCATCGAGAGTCTTATCATCTTAGTTTTCTAGTTGATTCATTAGCTCATATTCCTATCAATTTCTCCTAGTGATCCCCTACAGTAAGCTTCCAGCTTTTATAAGAATTTCATGACATCCTGGAAACAGACCTGAGATCTTTCTGTTTTATCACCACTCTCCTTGGCTCACCTTGTTTAATGACTTTTTGGTCTAGTTCTTCTCCTAAAAGATATATGTAAGAATATAAACATTTTTTTCATATTGCTCTTCAGGCCCTCAGCCTACTAGACAGTCTCTTTCTCATACTTTCAACAGTCTTGCTTTCCTTACTACACCTAAGAAGCTCCCCTGGGCCAGTAAGAGGACAGCTTGCCAAAATGTGAATAATCAGCCATCTCTGCTCATTTCCCAAGTCAAGTACCCCTAGAGCCTTACCTTGTGTGATGCTTTTCTTTGGCTAATTGTATAACACTAATGGTCTTCAGTCTATTTTCATCCTCAATAATGTGTTTCAGTCTGGGCATCTTTGACAACAGAACTCGGTTTCCATTTTTTGCTCCATTCTATACCCCTCATGGTGCAATTTAGAGCCTGAATTCATTATACTCCAAAGTGCTTGAGGTGAATAGTTACCTAGATAATTTGATCTGTATGAACAACTTTTCTTTTTCCTAAAGCATGTTTAGAAAATTGAAATATCTGTATGACTGCTTCTGTACTCCTCTCCTTTGGTCAAGTAGACACAGTGCTATGGTTGTATCTTTTATCATAGAGATTGACCTTTGATATTCTCCTAAAGGATTTTTTCTTTGATCATAACACTAAAAAGATTAGCTACTGTGCTTTTTTGATTCAGTCAACAAATTGTCTTATTTTTGATAGCTACTACTTTGGACAAAGGATGCAAAATGAGTGAGGCAAGGTCTCTACTTTTTAGGTGATTTCAGGTTGGTTGGAGGATAGACAAGTAAGCCAGCATTTACAATAGAGCACAATCAGAGCTGAGATAGAGGTGTGCATGGGGTTTGGGGATGCAAGGGGGTGTCATTTTCTGGCCCACTTGGCAAAAGGCTAGACATAAGACTAATACTAGACACTAAAAATTCTTCCTCAATTAGATTACAATTTCCTTGTGTATGCATTCATGCATTGAACAATCAATCATTAAGGCACAAGTACCAACTATGTGCTAGTTGTTATGCTAGATCTTATGTAAAGATGAATAAGATTAATTCTTGCCATCAAGGAGCTTCCAGTCTAGAGAGGTGAACAGCAAAATAAACATTTAAAATGCAATGGAAGCATGGGAAAGCTGACACTTCCTCAATGAAAGCCAGGGGAAATGTTATGCTGCTTAGAATGCTTAGAAAGAAAAAAAAGAGGATGATTTCAGTGACTTACCCTCTTTCTCCTTTCAAGGCTGTGAATAGGTTGATTCAAATTCCACTGTACCGTTTATTTATCATCTGGAATCCCAGCAGTTTAAGGATCCGGAATATATCAAACTTCCTAGGTCTCTGTCTGCTTACCCTTCCTAGTTCAGGAAGCAATTACTCTGAGAGAGACAGAAGTGAGAGTGTAGGAGCAGAATATATATCCTTTTAAAATAATTTAGTAACAACCCTAGGTAAGTGACCAATAATTTATAGAGTCTATTCTTTTTATAGAGAGATTTCCTTGCTGCTCAACCAGCAAGCTTGCCGGGTTTAGAGGATTAATCTTTGACGTAGTAAATATGCTCAAGTTGTAATTCAGTCTCGGGGATAAAGGGAACTTAGACTTGACTCTTGTAATGGAAAAATATTAAATGGATTTGTTGAGGAACTGCCACAGTAGTCCTGATTGTCTCTTGTATCTTAGCATTGAGACTTTTAAAACTGCAAGGGACCCTGTAAGTCCACTGGTCCAATGTCCTTATGTTACAGACAAGAAGACTAAAACCTATGGTAGCAGATTCAGGATAGGAAACCGTGTCTCTTGACTCACTCGTTAAGACTCTTAATGTTACATCATGCTACTTACTACATGTCATATTCAAACTCTAGCTTTACTTGCAAGATTCCCATCACCTTCCTTTCACTCAGTTCTTTTCTGCCCATCCCTATTGTCTACTTTAGCCAAACCCAGCTGTTTCCTGGCCTCTGGTCCATGCTATACATTTTTTTGGCCTATGAAGGCTGGGATCCCTTAAGCACATCCTGCCCCAAGCTGGAATACCTTCACTTTCCTGTCCCTTCTGCTCCTTTTGTCTTCTGCAACCCAGGAAGCCTTCCCTAAGTAATTTTTTCTTTTTTTGAAAGCTTCTTGGGTCTTCATCTTTTTGGCTCATTTGTTGGTTTGCATTTGCTGCTTGGTTGCTGAATGAGCATTTTGAAATCGGTTCATAGATATTTATGTTCTATCAATTTACTTAGATTAGGAGCTTTCTAACAACAAGGCCTGGAATGCACTAAGGGTATCTTATCTTGTTGCCTGACTACAGCTGGGGTTGGACAGTCCAAGAAAGTTAAAATTAATTCTGCACTTGGGGAAAGGAAAGAAGAAAAGAAGACTGACTTAGAGGTGGATGGGTACAGCGATCCTGCTTAGAGGCAGGGGGATATTTGAAATGACTTCTTCGGGTTCTTTCCAGTGTTGGGATCTATAACCTTGTGAACCAACTTGGATATACTGTAGCCTTAACCTGGTGCAATGTGAGGCCTGTGTTAAATAATAAGACATCTTGCAACTTGTAGGTGGCAGGTTGATGTGTCCACTGCATGTTATGAAGACAAAATTAGCTTGGTGAGTTACTTCTTATGTGGAATGCATTGTTAGGTGGAGCTCCTGGCTGCCCAGTAGATGACCTCAGTTGTGCCTGGAGGTTTCTACCTCAGGGAAGGGAGGTCCTGAGAGCCATTTTGACCCAAGTTCAAATTCTCTAGAACAAACAAGCTGATTTCTTGCTCCAAGGCCCAGTCAAAGAGGCTCCAGTGTGTTTATTGACTCTTGCATGTCCCTGCCCTGGAGAACAAACAAACAGCTCAACCTGACTCATTTGTTCCACCAACTGTGCTCAGTTCTGTTGCTGGGGTTTGCCAGGAAAAATCCCTCAGACCCTATGGAAATAAGAGAACCAATGGTTGTAAGTCTTTGGTCATATATTCCTACTCTTTTTCTCTCATGTAACACTAAGTTAGCCGAAGACTAGAAATAACTTTGAATTCACTCGGTTTGAGCTCTCTCATTGCTTGAGGCAAATCAGCTTGCTCCATTGATTCATTAATTCAACAAATATTTATTGTGTGCCTACTATGTGTGAGGCTCTCCCCTCTCATGATTGGGGCTTGCCAACTCTTTTCTTTTAGTATTTATTAGCTTTTTAAATATAATTTATTTAATAAAAGTTTATATAATTTAATTTTAAATAATGGTTGTGTTTAATAACCAGCTTCAAAAATTCTTGCACATTTTACAGTCAGCTCTTGGGAATGTATGAACCAGTTGCAGCACACTGCTGGTTTGATGCAGTTTGACCCTGTGTCCACTGTCAGACAAGATTTCTAAGAAGGGCCTGTGTTTCAGAATTTTCCTTCCTGGAGTTACTGTCTCTCCCAACCAGGGCCATGGGGCTTGCCAACTCTTGATATGGGCAGTGTTGATGTTTCCATCTTTTAAAAAATATATATTTTAATTATTTATTTTTAGAGAGATTGGGGAGGAAGAAAGAGAGGGGGAGAAACATGGATTGGTAGTTTCTTGCAAGCCCCCAGCTGAGGACCTGGCTCACAACCCAGGCATGTGCCCTGATTAGAAACTGAACTGGTGACCTTTCAGTCCACAGGCTGGTGCCCGATTCACTGAGCCATACCAGCCAGGTCTGATGCTTCCATCTTTTATCTAAATGATTTGAAATCTCCCTTTCCTAGCATCTTGCAATAATAATATTTTCTTTCCTTTTCCAACCTTTGGAAGAACTTGGTTTCTGAATCCTAATCATGTCCTTTCCTTTAAGCCTTTAATCAATCATTTCTGCCTGTTGGGATATCCCCACCTTGCTTTACGTCGAACTCTGCTCATATTTTTCTCCAGAGGAAAAGAGACAAGTCTTATGATCATGTTTGTGCTCAATTCATTCCCTCTCTGTTTTAGAAGAAACTCAACTCAGATCCCCCTTGTTGTGTTTAGAGGCATGGTGGGCTCTCCAAACTTTGTAATCCTCAAAACACTCAAGTCCTATGTGATGTTACAAGGGGTGTCTTAAAAAGTATTATGTGATCAGGTTAGTTTAGGAAACACTGGACTAGATGAAATTAAAATCTTAAACTGCAGAACTTCTCAGAATCTTAAACATGTTAATATTCACTTTGAATCTCCATGAGGAGGCTTAATATGCAATATTATTAGACCACAGAATCTTTTTTAAAGAAAAGTCTCATCGCTTCTGAGTACATTAGTGAAATTCAGTTTGGGAAATGCTGTTACAGTGGAAGGAATATTGGCCTAAGAAACAGGAATCTGGAATTACCCCCCTCTCTGCCACTCATTTTTCTAGGTGACTCTGGGTAAGTCACTTCATTTCCCTGGATCTCAATTTCTTTACTTAAAAAATGAAGAGTCTGGATCAAATCATCTCATAAGCCTCTTATAGTTCTGACACTATAGATTTTTTCCCTATTATTCTGTTTGTTTCTTAATGTTTTTTTCTCTACTATCAGTTTGAGAATCCCTAAGAGGACGTAACATCTTTTTTATTCTGTGTATATTCCTGAAACACCTAAGACAGGGTTCCTCTAAAGATAGAGTGGGGATAGAATGAAAATACCCAACAATTATTGGCCACTGTACAAAGGCATCCAGGTAGACCCAATCCCACCAAAATCAGAAACATAAGATCTAAAATAGATATCTTGACATACCCATAAAAGACATGCAAAAATGGAATAATACATTAAACTTGTGTAAGTGAGTAAAGAGAGCTGGAATAAGTGCATTTTAGACATTACATGAAAGGAAAGCTGTTTATGCAGCTTAATGTCTTAAGGGAAAGATCTGAGAAGGCTCCTTGAAAGTGAGGAGCACTGATATCAAGACAGGAAAGAGGACATTCCCTGCTGATGTGGTGGGTGAACAGAGGGGCGTATCCCTGGTTTATGGGGCAACTTACCTGGCTGAAAATTCAAAGAGAATGGAAGAATGTTCACAGGGGAAGTATGATGAAATATGGACCACATACTGGGAGTCAATGAGGGTGAAGAGGAGCTTTACCTGGGAAAGTAGGTCAACACACAACTCAGTCCCAGTGATCTGTGGTGAAGTTGAAATCCTAGGGTACTTGGACAAGACATGCACTTGTATGGATGGGTTCAGAAACAGACAGATTCCCTTGTGGGTGGCCCAAACCTTTTGCCTTCTCTTGCACTGGGTGTGATGGGCTGACACCCTAGATTAAGTTCATGCCCCTGGGTACTGTCACTTAGAGAAGATAAGAGTGATGAGCAGAGACATTTATCTTTATAGCTGTTCTTGTTTGATTCCCTGTGTGTGTGTGTAGTCTGTATGCACCTGTGTATCTGTATGAATGTTTTTATGAGTTTGCACTTGCACACGTATATGGCAATGTGGCCATGTTTTAAATGTATATATGGGTTTGCAAAAAGTGCTTATATGTCCACCTATGGCTGTGTCACTTGTGAAAGGGTGAGGTTTAAATTTATGTGTACGTATGTAAAATGGTGTGTGCACTACATGTATATCCAAGTATGAATAGTAGTCTGTTTTATATACCTGAGGTATGTATTCACATATATACTTTATGTATAAATGTTTATATGTATTTACATGTCTGTATCTGAGTTATTTATTTCATTTTTACATTTCTTTGCCTTTAGGGGTGGGTGTGTTTCATTAATTCAACAAGTATTTATTGAGAGCCTACTATGTATGAGGTACATGTCTATGTATGTGTCCATACAAACATGGTGTGCCTACGTTTGCATACATGTATGGAAAGCGAATATGCACTTATGTGTCTGTCAACAAGTTTATGAAATATCTATGCCTATCCTGACTTATCTAATTTTTAAATCTTGCCATACATGTTACTGGAAGCTCTCCCAAATATTTTTGTAAAAAGCAGGAGATAACTAAGTTGATTTTGTGGGTATGTCCACATGGAATAAAATGTCCTGTTCATTATCCTTTTGTAATTTCCTCCTGGGCCTTTGTGCCATCTTACCCATGCCTCTTGCTCCATCAGAGCTTGGGAAACTACCTAAAACACCCATGCACCACTGTGAGTAACTGGCTTGTTTCCCTTCCTGGTACGTGTAGCCGGGAAGAAAGGCTGGGAGATAGTCAACAATAGATATTAAGCTCTAGCTGTTTGAGAAGATGTTTCTTTTCTTTTTGCTTTTCTCTGGCTTCACTTTTTCTACCCTCAACCAGTTTTCCCAATCCCTCAAAAGAGAGGCACAAGGTTTTCTTTTCCCCAGAGAAACCAGAAAGAGAGCAAAAGAGTTTTTGCTCCAAGGGAATCTGTTCCCAATTTATGGGGTTTGTCAATAATGTTCCTTCATTAAGATAGTATCTCAACAGAATGAAAGAAGCCTCTGATCTTTGCGAAAAGAGTTGTTTTTTTTCTTGGGGGTGTGTGAGGGGGGCATTAAATAAACCTGTTTTTTAAAAAAGTACCTCTGCTGCAAGGAAATGTGTTATTATTGTAATTGTCTAATGCTAATTATACTTATTACTATAATAACCATTTTGTTGTAACAAATGATGTAATCCTCTTTATTTCTGTCGCTGCCAGAGATGAGTGGTGTGTCTACAGCAAGAGGGGATTGGGGCGTATTCTCCATGGGGAGGCACAACCCACCCAGTGACGATGGGGAAGCCTGTGCTGGTGAATGGCTTTGTGTTCAGGGGTTGGGGGGTGCAGGGCAGAAGACACCCAGATTATTTTATCTCCCAATGTGCCTTCTCTCTGGAGTTTTCCACTTTAGGCCTTTTTCTGAAAGTATTTAATCACTCAGTCAGACCTTCATTTATTCATTCAGCAAACATTTATTTTGTACCTGCTATGTTCCGTATGTTAGAGTCAGCCCTAGTGATATGAGGTAAGATAGCATCTTTACTGCTGAGAAGCCCATAGGGTAGTGGTGGAGCCTGATCTACAAACATTATTTTCAAGGAACTAAGAAGAGATAGGGAGGTGTTTTTAAAGTGCTGCAAGAACAGGTGTGGAAGAGATGATTTATTCTGTGTATGGAAGCCTGAAAAGCTGGGGTTTTTTAAGGAACATTAGGAGTTTGAGGCACAGAGAAGGGGAGTTGGTCACTCCAGAGAAAGGAAGCTATTAAAGATATGAAGGCACGATAAAACTTGTTTGTGTTGTAATGTTAATATCAATATTATTAGCTAACAGTACTTCATATCGGGCACAGTTCTAGGCACTTACATATGCTGATTCACTTAATCTTCACAGCAATGCTGTGAGGTAGCACCATTGGAAAAATTAAGTGAATCAATAGATGGAAAATGTTTAGAATAGGCCTTGATATGGAATAATAATAGCTTTTTAAATGAATTAGTACTCCTATTTAACAGATGCAAAAACTGAGGCTTGGGTTGAATTACTTGCCCAGTTTCAAGTATATAGTAAGCAGCAAAGCTCGTATTTAAAACCCAGTTCTGAACAGGCCCCAGTTTTTAACCACTCTGGCAAAAGGTGTGGAGTACTTAGAAGGCAGGGATGATCATTTGTAATGAGACTGTCAGATAGTTTAGGGCAACAGTGTGAATGGCCTTGTGTACCATTAGAGGCTTCTAAACAAGAGGGGTAACAAGATCAGACGTATCTTTTAGAAACAGGACTCCAGAAAACTGGGACTATGTGGACAACTGGCCTCTAGGATGGCTAGTTCTTACTCTTAATGTGTTTAGCTTGGCAGCTGATGCAGCCACTGCGAGCTGTCTGTGGAAGAAAGAAGAGTGTGGGGAAACCTATCAGGTTAAAAAGATCTGAGGAGAAAGCCAAACCAAATTCCAAGGCCCCAGAATGGGGTGGTCCAAATGGGTCATAGTAATACAATATTGATAGGCCTCCACTTCCCTCAGTGTTAGCAGACACCTGAGAATTTCCCTAATTTCAAGGCTGGGGCCTTGTCTGTCTTGTTGAGACCACTCTGTCTCTAGTATCCAGCAAAGGGCCTGGCAATAGTATTTGCTAATAAACACATCATTTGAATGGCCATTTACTCATCCTAGAGTTCTGGGTACCCCAAACTTGACCTCATGCTCTCATAATTGAATTTTTCATTAGCAACCACAAAAGTTATTCCTCTTGTTATCAGCACCCTTCTCTCTATCCCACCACACACACAAACATATAGTCTCCCATCTTCTTCCCTTCTGTCACTGTAGACCAGCTAGTTCCCCTTGACGGGATTTACCAAATGCATCAAAGACAATAGTAACAGTGACTAACATGTGTTGCATACTTACCAGGTACCAGGCACAATTCTAAGCACTTTACATGTGTTAACTAATGTCTCACAACAACTGTATGAGGAGATACTATTATTATCCCAACTTTACAGATAAGGAAACTGAGCTATGAAGAAGTCAAATAACTTGCCTGAGGTCACACAGCTGTTAAGTAGCAGAACTTCATCCAACATACCAGTGACTCTTAAGCCTTAGTAAGCACACAGATTGCCTGGAGTCTGGTTAAAATGCATATTCTAATTCAGTGACTCTGTGGTGGTGTCCAAAAGTCTGTACTTTTAATAAACTACCCAGGGCTCTGAGCGGTGTGACTCAGTGGTTGGGCATTGTCCTGCAAAGCAAAAGGTTGCTGGTTTGATTCCTGGTCAGGGCACTTGCCTGGGCTGCAGTTTCAGTCCTTGTCCTGGGTTGCAGGTTGGGGCATGTGCGAGAGGCAGCTGATTGATGTTTTACTCTCACATCGATGTTTCCCTTTCTTTCTACCCCCTTCCCCTCTCTCTAAAAACAAACAAACAAGCAAACAAACAAACAGCTCTGCAGGGATCCCGGTGCCGTTTGGTTTATGAACCATGTGTTGAGCAATGAGGTTCTGCACCTTGTTTACAAGCTCCCCGTATGAACCATTTTCTGCCATACTTTGTTAGCAGCTGTCAGAGTTATTTCCTGATTAGATAGGACATTTGTTTGAAACAATTCTATGAATTATAGGAGTCAGCTTCTTTTTTGGAGGAAAAGGGCAGTTGACAATTGGCTGTTTGTATTGGCACATCTTTGTGATCCTTGCGTGAAGAACTGAGCTTAAGCAAAGGGAGGGCAACTCTAGACTTACCGGGTGTAGACCCTGATTACTGTACAGCCTGAGCACATATACTGTTGATGGCTACCAGTGGAGGCACCTCCGCCCGTACTCCATTGTGGTCACTAGTTGAATTCAGGGTGACAGTGTCCCAGCCTCAAGGGTTCTGCTATTGTCTATTGGGGACTGCCTCTGGGAAGTCCCCAAGCTCAGAGATCTAGAATTCTTCTTTGTTGGCCTCTTCCAAATGCACAAGTAATAAGAGAAGGCAGAAAAGTATAGGAGAACAAAGTTTCATGAAAATAGTAGATCAATAAATTTATTAACAGGTATTTATTGAGGCCCTGATATTAAAATGCAATGATTTTATCCTAACCCCCAGACCTCAGATTATCTGCAGGAATAGTATTGTCAACTCTCTTCCAATATCTTTTCTTAATCAAGGCTGCTTTCTCCTTTATTTTCCAGACAGAGATAAGACAGATACATTTTGGAAGATAAAAAGTGCTGCATTAAGAAGTCCACAATAGGCCCTGGCTGGCGTAGCTCAGTGGATTGAGTGCGGGCTGCGAACCAAAGCATCGCAGGTTCGATTCCCAGTCAGGGCACATGCCTGGGTTGCAGGACAGGTCCCCAGTGGGGACCACATGAGAGGCAACCACACACTGATGTTTCTCTCTCTCTCCTTCTCCCTCCCTTCCCCTCTCTAAAAATAAATAAATAAAATCTTAAAAAAAAGATTTATTAAAAAAAAAAAAAGAAGTCCAAAATAGACTTCTGGCCAAGATGGAGGCGTAGGTAGACACACTGTGCCTCCTTGCACAACCAAAATAAAAACAACAACAATTTAGAAACAAAATAACAACCAGAACTGACAGAAAATTGAACTGTATGGAAGTCGGACAACCAAGGAGTTAAAATAGACACATTCATCCAGGCCGGTAGAAAGGGCAGAGTCAGGTGGCTGGGCAGTGCACAAAAAGTGGTGGCACTGGGGGTGTAAGGCATCCGGGGCACGCAAGACTGCAGTGGGCAGACCCTGGGCATGCAGGCGGCGGCTGGCAGACCCCGGATGCTGGGTGGCAACAGGCAGACCCAGCAATGCAGCAGTCATGAAGTGAGGCACTGTGTGCAGGGCTGACCGGGTGGTCCCACATTTGTGTGCAGATAAACCAGGCAAAATTGGGAAGTGAGACAGACCACGCAACCCAGCATCCCATCACCGGGGAAATAGAGTCTCAGGGCACTGATTGAAAACACCTGTGGGGGTTGAGGTGCCGGGAGATTCCCAGCCTCACAGGAGAGTTCATTGGAGAGATCCATGGGGTCCTAGAATGTGCACAAGACCACCCACATGGGAATTAGCACCAGAAAGGCCCAATTTACTTGGAGGAAGTGGCAGAAGGGACTGAAATCCAACAGAGAGCAGCTCAAGTGGCATTGTTCCCTCTGGGATGGTGCCCCCACATACAGCCTCACAACCCAGCTACTGGGTTGCCCTGCCCTAGTGAACACCTAAGGCTCCACCCCTCATACATAACATGCGCAACCAGACCAAAAAAAAAAATGGCCCAAATGGAAGAACAAATCAAAGTTCCACAGCAAATACAACTAAGTGACCAAGAGATAGCCAACCTATCAGATGCACAGTTCAGAGCACTGGTGATCAGGATGCTCACAGAATTGGTTGAATTTGGTCGCAAATTAGATGAAAAAATGAAGGCTATGCTAAGTGAAATGAAGGAAACTGCACAGGGAACCAATAGTGATGGGAAGAAAACTGGGACTCAAATCAATGGAGTGGACCAGAAGGAAGAAAGAAACAACCAAACAGAAAAGAATGAAGAAATAAGAGTTCAAAAAAATTAGGAGAGGTTTAGGAACCCCCAGGACATCTTTAAATGTTCCAACACCCGAATTATAGGGGTACCAGAAGGGGAGGAGCAACAAGTGGAAAAGTTATTTGAACTAATAATAAAGGAGAACTTCCCCAATCTGGCAAAGGAAATAGACTTCCAGGAAGTCCAGGAAGCTCAGAGAGTCCCAAAGAAGTTGGACCCAAGAAGGAACACACCAAGGCACATCATAATTACATTACACAAGATTAAAATGAAGGAGAGAGTCCTAGAAGCAGCAAGAGGAAAAGAGAGTTACCTACAAAGAAGTTCCCATCAGACTGTCACCTGATTTCTCAAAAGAGACCTTACAGGCAAGAAGGGGCTGGAAAGAAGTATTCCAAGTCATGAAAGACAAGGATCTCCATCCAAGATTGCTCTATCCAGCAAAGCTTTCATTGGAAGGGCAGATCAAGTGCTTCTCAGATAAGGTCAAGTTAAAGGAGTTCATCATTACCAAGCCCTTA
The DNA here is from genome assembly GCA_028533065.1 of Trachops cirrhosus. NCBI lineage: Eukaryota > Metazoa > Chordata > Mammalia > Chiroptera > Phyllostomidae > Trachops > Trachops cirrhosus. The sequence continues at coordinate 46,639,365 of CM052539.1, forward strand.
TTGTATGAAATGTTAAAGGGACTTAT
>CM052539.1:46639890-46671486 GCA_028533065.1 Trachops cirrhosus
AGCTAAAGAACTTATGACACATGGACATGAACTAAAGGGAGGGAATGTGGGTGGGAGAGAGTGTGCAGGGTGGAGGGGAGTGAAGGGGGAAAATGGGACAACTGTAATAGCATAATCAATAAAATATATTTAAAAAAGAAAAAAAAAGAAGTCCCAAATATTGCCCTGACTGATGTAGCTCAATGGACTGAGTGCTGGCCTGTGAACCAAAGGGTCACTGGTTCAAATCCCAGTCAGGGCACGTGTCTGGGTTGTGGGCCAGGTCCCCAGTAGGGGGTGCACAATAGGCAACCACACATTGATGTTTCTCTCCCTCTCTTTGTCCCTTCCTTCCCCTCTCTGAAAATAAACAAAGTCTAAAAAAAAGGAGTCCAAAATATTTATTTAATTTTTCTACTGATTTCTTCAGATCCGTGCCACAGCTTTCCTGTCTTAGTCCAGGTAGCTGAGAGTTAACTATAGCCATCTAGGTGAGAGCTGAACTTTTAAGGTCCCTTCTAACCTTAAGATTCTCTGATTGCATTTTAAATCAGGCCTGGAGGCCTCTGCTGCTCAAGTGAAGCAATTAAGTCCCCTGTGTGGGGTCCCAGACAGCTTGGGTTTTGTCTTGGAAAAACCTTAGGCTGTTGGATTCTCAGAGAGATGTAACTCCCAGTGAGGGAAGCAGAGACCTTATGTTGTGGGTTTCTCTCATCCTTTCCATTTCCTCTTATCCCCATGACTGACCTTTGAGTCCAGAATAGCACCAGCCATCTGATTGGGTGTTCAGCTTTCAGACGCTTCTTCACTTTTCCTGTTTAAATAAAAACTTAAAACTAAGTTATTAATTCATTTAACAAACATTTTGAAGAGCTTATTATGAATAACACATTGGACTAGTTGCTATGGAATACAAAAAATGAATGAGAAATAATCATTGTCTTCAAGAATAGCCTAGTAGAGCAATAAGTTGTGACCTGGAGTTTGTACAATAAGAGAGGTACACCTAAAGTCCTGGGGGGTCCAAAGGGGAGAGAGCAAATAAATGTGTATGAAAGGAATTTTTAAACTGCAAATACCCAATGCCTATATCCTTTTAACTTCATAAAGTAAGGGAAAGAGAACAAGATTGGGAATCAGGAGACCTGACCCTAGAGGTTTGCAAACTATGACCCAAGGCCTATTTTATACAACCCTCAAGCTAAGAATATGTTTTCTATTTTACATTTTTAAAGGATCATATTTTTTTTAAAAAAGAAGAATGTGCAATAGAGGCCACATGTAGCTTGCAATTTGGTCCTTTACAGAAAAGTTTGCTGACCTCCCGATTGAAATCAAATCTTGCCATAACTGTTTGACTATGGGCAAACCTGCTAAAGAGTTGGTGCTTATCCTGTAAGCAATGGGAGCTATTTGATAAGTGAATAAGATGGCTAGATTTGGTGTTAGTAGGAGGATGAATTGGATTGGGGGTAGTAGGTAGAGATGTCTAGGAGGCAATTTGAAATTCATATCTATCATCTAGAAAACCATTGGGATATGTAGATTTGGAGGTTATCAGCACACATTCAGGGACTGAAAATAGAACGCATGAAATTACCTAAGGAGAAGGCCAAGGGTGGAAACTTGGGAATACCTATTTAAATGGGAAGAGTTTAGGAGAGTGAAGAAGATGGAAAAAGTGATCCAAGCAGTGTGGTGATTGTGGGGGGAAGGAGATTGTAAGGGGGATAAATGGTAATGGAAAAATACAATAAAAAATAACTAAATAAAATTTAAAAAAGAGAGAAAAAAGAAAAAGTGACTCAAGAGATAGGAGGAGAAGAGCTGAATCGTATCACAGAGTAGGTTGTCAACAATGTCAAATGCCAAAGAGAGGTAAAGTGATGTGAAGAATGAAAAGAAGCCATCAGATATGTCATTGGTGACTTTGTGAGAACAGTTTCAGAGCGGTGGATTTGGGAGTGAGAGGCATTGTGGTGCCTTTCAGGATGTTGGTGGTAGAGGGAAGGATGGAGACCAGTAGTAGGCTGACGGGGACTGGATAACATATATTTTGTCTACCATGCAGGAGTCTCTGAGGATCAAATTAAATAATGTAAGTGCAAGTGTTTGAAAAGTTTAAAGTACTATACAAATAAAAGGTACTGTATTATAAATTAAGTACCTTCCAGTTCTAAATTCTATGAAACTGTTTTTATTCTTTCCTTGAAGTTCAGAGCTTAGAACCAGACACTTTCTATTCCCTATTCTCAAGTCTCAACTTTCCATTCTTCAAGACTTTCTGGAAGCTGATTATGACCATCCTCTTCCTAGTTTTTGACTTCCCAGTATACAGCTATCTGCACCAATTAGGCAAACCTATTTCTCATCCTCCCTGGAAGTCCTGTTTTCCTTCACTTGGAAGCCTTACCCATTTGCCATGATTTAAGGTTTCAGAGATGCCAATTAAATTTGAACTTCAGATAAACACCAAATAATTTTTAGTGCATGTCTCATACAATATTTGGGCATGGGCATCCTGTATTTTATTTGGCAACCCCACTTCCCCTGCTCTTTTAGTTTGTATGTATGTGTCTCTTCCTTTAAAGCTCAACTCAAAGCTATTTTTGCTCCTTGGCACGATCATTTAATAAAAAGAATATATCTCTTTGTAGACAAACAGAACTGATTCAAACCCTGGCCCTCTAACACGTTGTGGGACCTTGATTAAATCTCTTCATTTCTCTGAATCTGTAAATTAACTTTCAAGGCCCTTGTAAGGATTACAGTAAATAATGTTTGGTTTGTTTGCTTAGGAGCTAGATATTTATATAAACCTCCTCTATTGCACAGATAATTTCTTTGCATACCTTCTCTGTTTAGGTACTCAATGTGTACTTTTTTTAATATTTATTTTATTCTTAGAGAGAGGGGAAGGGAGAAAGAGGGGGAGAGAAATATCAATGTGTGGTTGCCTCTCACGTGCTCCATACTAGGGACCTGGCCTGCAACCCAGGCATGTGCCCTGACTGGGAATCCAACTGGCAACACTTTGGTTCTCAGGCTGGCACTCAATCCACTGAGCCACATCAGCCAGGGCTTGTACTTTATTTTTAAAAAATATATATTTTATTGATTATGCTATTACATTTGTCCCGATTTTTCCCCCTTTGCCACCCTCCACCTGGCACCCTCCTTCCCTCTGGCAAACTCCCGTCTTAGTTCACGTCCATGGATCGTGCATGTAAGTTCCTTTGCTTCTCCATTTCCTGTACTGTTCTTAAAATCCCCCTGTCTATTTTTGACCTACCAGTTATTCTTCTTAATCCCTGCACCTTTTCCCCCATTCTCCCCCTTCCCCCTTCCAGCTGATAACCCTCCAAATGATCTCCATATCTATGATTCTGTTCCTGTTGTTGTTTGCTTAGTTTTTTTTTTTTAAATTCAGTTGTTGATAATTGTGAATGTGTTGCCATTTTACTGTTCATAGTTTTGATCTTCTTTTTCTTAAACAAGTCCCTTTAACATTTCATGTAATAATGGCTTGGTGATGATGAGCTCCTTTAGCTTTACTTTGTCTGGGAAGCACTGTATCTGCCTTTCTATTCTAAATGATAGCTTTGCTGGATAGAGTAATCTAGGTTGTAGGTCCTTGCTTTTCATCACTTTGAATACTTTAGCCAGTCCCTTCTTGCCTGCAAAGTTTCTTTTGAGAAATCAGCTAACAGTCTGGGCACTCCTTTGTAGGTAACTCTCTGTTATTCTCTTGTTGCTTTTAAGATTCTCTCTTTATCTTTAACCTTTGGCATTTTAATTATGATGTGTCTTGGTGTGGTCCTCTTTGGGTCCAACTTGTTTGGGACTCTCTGTGCTTCCTGGATTTGCATGTCTATTTCCTTCATCTATTTAGGGAAGTTTTCTTTCATAATTTTTTCAAATAAGTTTTCGATTTCTTGCTCTTCCTCTTCTCCTTCTGGCATCCCTATGATTTGGGTTTTGGCACATTTGGAGATGTTCAGAGGCTTCTTATATTATCCTCATTTAAAAAAATTTTGGTTTCTTCATTTTGTTCTGGTTGAATGCTTATTTCTTCTTTATGTTCCAAATTATGTTGATTTGATTCCCAGCTTCCTCACTTTAACTGTTGGTTCCCTGTAGATTTTTCTTCTTTTCACTTAGTGTAACCTTCATTTCTTCCTTTATGTTGTTGCTGTACTCAATGAGTTCTTTAAACATCCTGATCACCAGTATTTTGAACTCTGCATCTGATAGGTTGATTTTCTCCATTTTATTTAGTTCTTCTGGTTTTTTCTGTTCTTTCATTTTGGCCATATTTCTTTGTCTCCTCAACTTGGCAGACTCCCTGTGTTTGTTTATGTGTATTAGGTAGAGCTGTTTTGACTCCCTATCTCAGTAGCATGGCCTATTGTAGAAAAGACACCTATAAATTGTGTGGGGCAGAGCCTTAGGTAATTGCCAGAGCAGGGTAACCTGCTTCACTGCTTTGTGGCTCTGTGTGGGGGGAGGGCTCAGAGAGGGGACAGTGCCACTGCCTGGCTTCTGAAGGTTTGACCAGCACTCGCTCCATTTCCAGTCACTTCACCCACTCCCCATATGCAACTGACACCCTTCCAGCTATTGCTCTGGTGCTGAATCCCATAGGGGGTGGGTCTGTGTAAGTTCTAAGACTGTGCAAGCCCTTTAAGTGGAGTCTCCTGAAAATCTGGCAGTTTATTCCACCGCCCCAACACCCACTGGTTTTTAAAGCCAGAAGCTATGGGGATTTATCTTCCCAGCACTGGAACCCTGGGCTGTATGGTCTGGCCTGGGGATGGGATTGCTTGCTCCCAAGGTATCCCTCTTGGTTTTTATCCACCATATGTGAATGTGGGACAGCCCGATCTGCCGCTGCCTCTCCATGCCACACCGTGTCTCCTCACCTCTCCACCCATCTCTGTGTCTCTGCCCCTCCTACCTGTCTAGATGAATGTGGCTTCTTTAAATCCCTGGTTGTTGGACTCCATACAGTTCGATTTTATGACAGTTCAGGGTATTATTTGTTTTGATGTTTAGTTGTAATTCTTTCTGTGGTTGTGCAAGGAGGCAAAGTGTGTCTACCTATGCCTCCATTTTGACCGGAAGTCTTGACTTTCTTGTATATATTTTTATTATTTTTTATGCTGTTATCCCAATTTTTCCCCTTTGCCCCTCTCTACCTCCACTTCCATAGTCAATCCCTACACCATTGTCCATATCCATGGGTCCTTCATATACACTTATATGTTCTTTGACTAATCCCTTCACTATATTTCAAACAGTCACTTTTTTCATTTGTATTGCTGCTTAAGTTTTCAGTCTGAGTCAGAGTAGTGAGGAAGGGGTCTTATTTTTTCTGTCAACCAGGGGGTGATCTATCTGGATCATTCCTGTAGCACCTAAAGTGGGGATCAACCCACGGGGGGCTTCAGGATAGAAAAAGATTGATGGGCTCCCATGAGTTTCTTTTCCTTTGGATCACTTGGAAAGAGCTCAAGGTCAAGTCCTTAGGGAGTGAGTCCTTCTAATACATGTTCTCTTGCCACTGCTATGGTTTTCTGAGTAGGTTGGTGGTGAAGAAGTGCTTGGTAAGCCCTTTGGTGTAAGAGGTGGGCAATGGAAGAAAGCCAGAATAATCATTATTATTAATGTTCTTCTCTATGACTCAAATTATTTATAAATGCTGAGTTTCATAAGAAAGAGTTGTAGTGATGAAATATAGGTAGAAAGGCAAAGGTCTTCAGTGGATTTTCTTTTTAACCCCCAACTCCCAGCCAGACAATATGACTTCCTTTGCCCAGCTGGGCTTCTGTGTCAGTCCCCAATACCCATAAGAAGCAGGTGGGAGGTAGAATCTGATGTTTCTGCTTCCTCTTGCCTGAAGCATTCTTGCAACCATCCCTGTTGTAATACCTACCCACTTCCTCTCACCCTAGCTGCTGGGGATGTGGGTAAGCAGCCAGGTTATCTAGATTTCCCAGCTCTGATTTTTATCTCAAGCCCTGGCAGGGAAAATCCTATATCTGACCAAACTCAGTAATAGAAGGTGGTTTTTCACACCACCCCCTTCTCTGGTCCCCTGGAGCTTATTTCACTGGAAGGGAACGCAGGTTGATGTATTTTTAAATGGCTTTGATTTTATCACCTTGCTTAATGATTTGGCACATTATTTATTAGATGGGGAGCTTCCCAGAGGGGCCTGGCCCATTAACGTATAAATAATGTGGCAAATAGTTCAATAGAGCCATAAAAAAAGTGATTTAGAAATAAATTGACCTCTGTTTGTTACATGTAAATGAAGGCCCAGGGTCATAATGTATTTCTTGCCCTTAAGCTGGGATGGTGGGATTGGGGTAGAAAGGGTTGATAGGGGGATCATGCAGACACCAGATTTTTCTGTCACAGTTCTTTTTTTCTCTGCCATGGTTGAGGGTGTGGCAGACATGATGTGGCCTGTGTCAGGTGTGTGTAACCTGTGATCTGGGGCAGCCATATGACTGGTAAGCATATGGGGGTGGTTTGAAGTGGAGCTGTCTTTCTGGACACAAATCTCTATTTATGATTTTGTCCTTATTGAGAAGTTAACATTTAACTCAGGTATGTAGAAAGAAAGTTGATGGTTTGGGGAGCAGGAGATTATCTGTCTTGGTGCATTCAGGTCACTGTAGTGAGTACCTTAGGTGGGGACACTGGTGCATCTCTTCCTAGTATAGTGCATAGCACATAGCAGGCAGTCAGTAAATGTTTATTAAACACATATCTACCATGATTAATGGAGGGAAAGAACAGTACCAATAATTTCTGAACTAGCGGTGGATAAATAATGGATATAATAACTAACATTCATTGAGAGCTAAGTACCCACTAGGTATTTATTAATCACTTTACTTATGTAAACTAATTAAATCTTTTTAATGTTTAAATTGTAAAATATGACACATTCATGAGAGTGCATAAAGAATATATGTGCATTTTAATGAATAATGTGGCACATACACACTTGTGTAACTACCACTCACAAAAAAACATACTTTGCTAGCACCCCAGAAGCTCTGTCTGTATGCTCCTTCCTGATCACAATCACTTCTCTTTCCCAAAGGCAACTACCCTGTATTTTGTAATGACAATTTTCTGACTTTTCATCATGGTTTTAGTACCAATATACATCCTTAAATAATATAGTTTTGCCTTTAAAAATTTTTATGTAAATACACTCAAACTGTATTCTTTTGTGTCTTGCATTTTTACTAGCATTTTATTTGTGAGATGTATCCATGTTGTTGCTTATAGCTGTAATTTGTTCACTTTCATTGCTGTACATATTTCACTGTATGACTATAGCACAACTCACTCATCCATTCTGCTGTCGATGAGCCTCTGCATCCTTTCCAGTTTTTATCAGTTGAAAATGGTGCTGCTCTGAACAGACTTAAACATGTATTCCAGTGTGCACATTCTGTAGGGTCTATACCTAGTAGTGAAATTTCTGGAATGTAGGGTATGTGGAACATTCACATTTACTGGGTAATACCAAGTTGTTTTCCAAATAACTTGTACCAATTTTCACTCTAACCAGAGTATCTGAGAGTTTCTGTTGTTCTGCCATCCTTGCCAACTCTTGGTAGCCTCAGAGTTTTCCAATTTAATCTTTACAATATCATCTGAAGTTGGAATTATTATTATTCACTTTCTTCAAATGATTAAACTTCAGCTCAGGGTATTTAAACAACTTGCTCAAAGTTGTGTAATGGGTAAATGGCAGAGCCAGTGTTTGAACTTAAGTCTGACCCCATTCTTCAGGTTGTGATCTTGATATTTACACTTCATCTTGACAATGAACACTTGACAGATTTTGAATAATTATGTAGTAAAATTTTTCTGCACATGTAACATTGTTAAGTAATTTAAAAATTTTGTTATATATTAAATTAACTCTCCTTTATGTTTACTATCAATTTGTGTGGTGGGGAAGGTGGCTTGTTTCATACTTGGGAAGGGGGAACCATTGAAGTTTACATATTTAACCTTCAATATTAAATATCTGTCAGAGTATCTAACATGAAGTTGACTCTAGGATATCTAGAAGAAGCTTCCAGAGATGATCCAGACCATCCCTCTCTATAGAATGGCGAAAGATCTGTAACTAACTCTGGGGCCAGGGACTCCACCCAGGAGCCAGAAAGTCCTAAGTTTTTTTTCAAGCTACTTTAATTCCTGCTGTTGTTTTAACTCATTCCCTCTAGTTCATTCTCCTAAAGACAGCCCTTCATATATGATCAAAGGCCCCTTTTCTGGTTTCAGAGTATCTTGTAGGTTGGGCAGAGTTTCCAATAGAGTCAGGGCTTTAGGGTGTCTTTCATCCCAACAGCTCAAAGCCTCCCACGGACATTAACTCATTAATCACCAAGCTGCTCTATGAAGTTGAGAACTAGTCAGTGGGAGCCTCCCCCGCTTCCCAGGTAGAGAAACTGAGTCCATGACTTGTCCAGAACTGCCCAGGGAGTCAGAGTGGAGCCAGGAAAGGAACCTAAGTGTCCAGGGAGACCATCTCCTCTGCTGCTAGTGATTTAGGGCTCCAATTTCCTGCACATTCAGCAGAAAAAAGAACTCACTAGAAATGGTGAAAGTTGAGGCCTATGTTACAGGATACCAGAATCCTTTTTGGATTACGGAGAAAGATAGCTTTGCCCACAGAGATGCACATTCTTTAAGCTCAAGGGTAACTTTTGTATCTTCAGTTGTTCATGGTGGACTGTACTTGGTACATAGAAGACTCTTAACTGTTTGCTGAGTGAATGTGTGAACAAGCGAATGGCAGACCACCTGAGTTTGTCTTACTGATTGAGGTTTCCTCCCTGCTCCCAATTTTTCCTTCTTAAACAAACATCTTTGGAAAGGACATGGGTATGAAGAATTGAAGTTTGCATCAAACTTCTCTGGATAAGATGTGATTGTGGGTACAAGCCTGAGGAGAAGCACCTTAGATTGATATGCTGGGAATGAGAGAGGGGATGGGTGGGAGGTGTTCCTGAGACTCACTCTCACTTTGCCTAAGAAGATCTATAAAGGAAATTACATTTTAAGCTTATTTCAGGAATTCTGAGTTTCTACCCTTCACCTGTCTGAGTAGTCTTCTGGAACAGGCACCTTGACCTCATAGTTAGAGCCTTCACCTGTTCTGCAGCAGACAGACAAGCTCTGGGCCACGTGACCAGATATGAATGTGAATTTTATTTTCTCCAGGTACCCATCATTTTGGTGGCATTCTCAGTGGGTTCTTGTTTAGGGGAGGCAGTGAACACATCACTTTAGAATGTTCTCAATGTGCTCAGAGATCATAAAATCAAAGACTCTTTTAGGGCTAGAAGAAATCCCCAAGGTCATGACTTACATAGACCTTTGTTTCAATAGAAGATGTCTAAGTCAGTTATGGGGTGAATTGGAGGAGAATTATCTTGTTTAGAATGTGTGAGTATATGAGAGTGCTTATATATATCTCTACACATGCAAATTGCTTTAACTCTTGTGTATGAGTATTTCTATGAGTGAACGTGTTAAGAGCAGAGAGGCCCTCATTTGTGTGGGTTGCTTTGCTTCCTTTGCTAGCATGTTTTCCCTAAAGCCCAGCATAACTTTTCTCTATCTTCAGACCCTGTTTCTCCTCATCCCTCACTTGATGCTGGTTGGAAGCTGCTGAAGAATCTTGAGGTTGGGGTTGAAGATATTTACTCCCAGTTCTTCTACTGGCATGTCTTTATCAGCCACCCATCTGATCCTATCCTCATCCTTAAGCAAGCTCCCTGCTGCCTGCATTTATCTCCTGTTTTATGATGTCATTTAATTAGCTCACACATGGTGGTTTTATGGGACAAACATGGCCTTGTTTGCCTTATAACTGGATTTCATGACTCTGTGGGGACAGGTCAGGAAATCTCAGCCCTGCAGTGTTTGCAGTTCAGGAATGCTGGATCTTTAGGAACCCAGGAATTTGGGGAATGGTCCGACTTGGAGCGCTGTCTTCCATAAACTAGAAAAGAGTCAGTTCTTTATTCTCAAGTTTCCTATCTCATAACATATGAATAACTCCTTTTGGGGAGGTAGAAAAGCTGTGCCAGCCATTAGGGTGTATCCTGAATCTGTTCCTTGTTTGTCTGTCATACTACTTTTGGCCCATAGATAGAGTGGTTACTTATAGGATGGTTATAAGGCTCCTGAACATCAACTCTAGGGGAATAAAATACTGAGAGTAGGAGAGACACTAATGTGAAGATTGTGAACTTAAGGTTCACAAGTGGGGAAGATGAAGACAATCTTATTCCTTTGACAAGGGTCGTTGAACGAAACAGGGTTCCTCCAGATGCTAACTAGAAAACTAGGGTCCACTGTTTAAGCAAGTTTATATTAGGAATACAATGTACTTTTTTGGTTGTTCTTTGTTTCATTAGTTGCCTAATGAATGTTTGGAAAGATATCAGAATGAACTATTCAGAACCGTTCTAGAAAGATGAGTTCCATGTGATTTTCCTATACCTCTAATGAAGGAGATCCTGCTCTCTGCTGCCACATGTGACAAACTTTTGTCAAAACAGCTTTCCTTCTCTTGCCAAAAGTGTCACCAGTATACCTCCACATGCACACGTTAGAAATGTCCATAAGCAAGCTCTTGATAAACACACTGTTCTTTTCTCAGCTTCAGACAATACATTTTCTGGCTCGGTGTCAGCGAGTAGCCAAGTATGTGTATATGAAATCTGCCTGGAGGCAAGAGATAGGCTAGAGGAGCCACAAGAAATCTCTTTTTCTTTCTTTTCCCTTTTGTTCCCCTCGACCCCTCTGCCCTCAGGGATGAGACTCTCAACCTCAGGCCCTCACTGCTGCACTCCATCTGTTCTTCTCTCCCTCCTTACTTGGTTTCCATCTTTTCTGTCTTCCTCTTTGGACTGTTCCAAATACAACATCCTTTTGGGGTCTTCCTTCTGAAACCCATCAGTTTACTTTCTTCAACACACTAGCAGAAAGATGGTCATGAAAAGTAGCCTGGAAACAGGTCAGCAGTGCTTCTAGGTAAAGAGAAGCTGAGGCAAGTGTCAGCCTGGGCTTGGGAAAAGTGTTAGGAGGGAATAGCCATTGGGAGAGAAGCACCCTACACTGTAACTATGGCTAAGAAGAAATGATCTACTCCTAATCTCAGATACGGAGTCTTATTTGAATATATTAATATGTTATAAATTTAAAATTGGATATTCTAAACATCAATCCCCTCTGGAATAGTCTGGATTGCATTCTGTCTAGGGGCTACAGGTTAGACTAAATAATTCCCAAACTCTCAGAGGAAGGACTCAGTTTTCCTGGGGCCGCTGTTTCTAGAATCTACTTGTCAGGGTGTTTTCAGAAAATCTAGCCTAAATCACTCCTGCTGCTGCTTGCAACACCTTCTGAGACTGGTGATGCATACAATTCATCTTGAGTGTCCCCTCCTCCCTGGGAGCTTGTGACAGCACATCTCACCTGAAAAACCATTAGGCTCCCAAAGTGTTGGGACTGGCCCTGGCACGCCTTTGCCCTTCTGTGCTGTCCTATCTCCGGATGACTTCAGAGAAGGTGAGGGTGGTGTTCAATGGATGCTCCAGCCTTCCCTTCCTCTTCCCTCTGAATTGCCAATATATTTTCTCTGACAGTTTGCACAGATAGTTAAGATACCGTGTAATTACCACTGCATTTGAAAGCCAAACATGATTTATATCTGACAAGCTCAGTCATCTTTGAGATGAGTTGGTGTGTGTATGTGTCTTTATGTGTGTGTGTATGTATGTATGTTGGTTATGTCTTTTTGTGGGAGCAGAGGAGTTATTAGGCCCTATGTCCTCCTTCCATTCAGTTACCTTCCTTTACTGAGTCAAGAAACTGGAGTATAGAGAGACAGAGTCCCTCTTCTTAGGAGACTCTCAGTGTCGTGGGAACTGTGTGATACTCAGGATACTGACAAACACACAGACACAATGAGATAAGGACAGAGAGCTAGTTAGTGATGGAGGACAGAGAACCACTACTGCAAGCAATATAGGTTGCTTATTGACAGAAGGCTTCAGGAAGGGTTGTTGGGAGTGTTTGGGAGAGGTGACCAAAGAGAAAAGAAAGGAAAGTAGCTCCGATGAGAGAAAAGAATGACCTTTAAGGTTGAAGGAGAGAAATTTGTATCAAAAGAAGCAGTTTACCTAGCTGAAAGGAAGTGTCTGAATGAAGAGTCAAAAGGAAGTGGAGGGGGCAAGAGCGGTGTTCCAATGGGCAGAGCTGTCAAAGTGCTTGGTGGTGTTTCATCAAACTGCTGTTGGGATGCATTTAGGTAGTGCCTTTGAAACACTAGGTCCAAGGTGGAGGGGGCTGGTGTACCTGCAGTGAGGAATTGGGCTTGAAAAGAGCAAGGAGTCACAGCAATGAAGAGATGAGGGCAGTAATAGGAATAAGGGTGAAAGAGGCGAAAATACTACCAGAGCCTTTCTGAATATACTCCTGAGCTTGTGACAGGGGAAAGGGTGACAGGTTCTTTCCCATTGCCCTTCTAATTCCAGTAGGAAAGTTGAAGGTTAGACAAGAAAAAGGGTTATACAATTTCCCAAAGCAAAATGCACCATTGCATTGCCTCTGTGCCCTATAATGGGTTTGGGTTGTGAGGGAGACGCCTGTCTTTAAGGCAGAAAGAGGCACAGAGAGAGGGTTCATCGTCAACCCTTGGATATAATGGGAGTGGGGACAGTTGGTGTTCTTAAGTTTTGCTCTTGGCATTTCTGGCTCAGTCTTCTGTCAGTACAGACCTGCATCCCGGCCCCGCCCCAACTGTTGATTATACCCCTTGGGATGCATCATTGCTAGGGAAGCAGATGTGCCAGATGTGACATGTTTGAAAGAAAAAAATCCCTCACTGCTGAGCCTTGGGGAGAGCTGCTAATCACTGTCTTGGTGCTGCTAGTGGGGAGGGAAGGGCTGAGGTGCACTTTGTGCCAGCTCCTAGCCCCTCTGCAGGAGGACCTCCAAGAACCTAAGGAGGGAGATGTGGGAGAAGGAGAGTCAGAAGAGAAGGAAGAAGATGTGAAACCCACATCAGATGGAAAAGATTGTGATTGCACAGCAGTGGGTGGACTGCTAGCTAGTTCATCTTGCCTGGTTGAACAACTAATGTAAGGAGGTTCTAGGCCAGGGTGGGGGGGTGCGCCTGAGGATGGGTTTCTAAGAATTCAGCCCAATGGCATCACTTTCACCCTACTTCTTCTGAAGGACCCTCATGTCTTCCTGTGAAGACTCCTGCTCCTCATCCCCACCCTGCAATTTTTTTCTAGTTTTATTTTCTTCCTGTCCTCAGAAATTGAGCTCAGAACTTGCAATGTGTCTTGTCCTTTGCCTGAGGGGAGCCTCCTGAGTCTTGCTGACAGATGTCTCAGTCTGGGAAGCCCCAGCATGCTTTGCTTAGTGCCGCTCCGCCAAGACGGCGCCCAAGGTACCTAAATGTCAGGGCCCCAGCGCTTCAGATACTTTCCCAACCCCCACTGCTGATGGGGATAGAGGAATAATTCCTTTGATAAGACTAGGGGAGGATTTGGAGAAGGAAAATTAAGAAGGACTCTTGGCTGTACTAGAAAGTTCTAAGTCTGAGATCACGGTAGAGTCAAATAACACTGCACAATGCCTGGGGAGTGAATGTATGGTTCTATGCGTCTACAATCCTTAGGAATGTAGTTGATTCCAAAATGACCTGTGCTCAGATTCCTGAGAGGTGCTTCTTGATTACATCTTTGTTTAGCATTGACATTTTTCATTTTCTAAACCAGATTCTAACTCTTCTAATCTGACCCTGAGAAAGTGGACCTACCACCAAGTCAGCTAACCCTAAGCTAACCCAAGGACTTGAAAGCATGTATGTTAGTAGAGTTCTGATTTTTCTCCTAGATGAAAGTCCACAGACTAAACCAGATCCCAGAGTAGCTCTACCCCTGACGCTATCTTTAATCCTGATCCTGAAATTAACCCTAACTCAAATCCCAATTCTAACCCCTCTTCTCTCCCTACCCCCTTCACTGCATGGAATAATTTGAGGGGAGGAGGGGCTGAGGAGAAGAGAGCTGGATGAGGAATGCCTCTGGGGAAAAGGAGGAGGAGATCCAGCCAGAGCGACCTGGAGGAGCCAGTGTGGTATCTGGGAGCCTGGGGCATGCTCCAGGTACTTGCCAAGCCATGAGTCATGACATCATTCTTCATGGCATTTTGTTGGGGGTGTGTCTGGGCTGGCAAACAGGCTTGCTTAGAATGAGGTGCTCTCCCTCTACCCCTCTCCCTAATTTTGGAGAGAAGGGAGAAGTCTTCTGTCCTGAGGGTCCTTCTCTCCTCTTTTCTTTTAGATTTCACAACTCAAGCAAAGCAAGGGGAAAGGCTTGGCACTTTGATATTAATTTCGAGGAACTCATGGAGAGACTAAATCACTAAGAATGCACAGTCTTGAAGCTTCCAAACATGAAAGCTAACCTAGTCCAGTCCCCTGAGTGTCATTCCCCTCAGGGGTGCTGAGTTGCTCATTCTGCCCTGTGCCCTCTTATGACAGGGCCCACACTCCACTCCACCTCCCTCCCACTGCAGTCATTGCCAGAATCCAGATAGGCATCCTCTGTGGCTGGATAGAGATCTTTATGGGGATAAACCTGTGCCTGTGGATAAAATAACAGCTGGAAACACTTGGAACTTTTTCCTGAACCTGCTACCCGTCCCTGGCTAACTAGTCATGGTGCATCAGTTTTCTATCTACAAGATAAGACCAGCCCAGACCCACACTCTTGGGGAAGGCAGAGAAGGAGCAGAACACTAATGATTGTTTTCTGATGTTGAGGGATGATTAAGGCTATTATTGTGTGTTCCTTGGGGAAGCCAGGCAATCAGCCTGACTCCAAACACTTGTAGTCCAACACAATTACTGTCCTTGGAGATCATGGAAGCTCAACTCCTTCCATCTCTATCCTTAGCCCACATCCTATTATAACCACTGTAGATAGGACTTGGAGGGGGAGGGTGCCTGGCTCTGTGATGTGTTCCCTCTAGGCCTCATTTTCATGGCCTGGAGCAGAATTTACACTCCCCTCCATTGGAAGATTTAGCTCCTGTCCCAGCCTCCTCCACAGGGTTTAGAGCCTGAAAGTTCTCTAAAACCTGCTAGGAAGTGACAGTGGCAGGGATAACATTCAGTACATTATGAGAGACTCTACAGCTCTGTGTCTTGAATCACATGTAATTCTCCAGCTTCATCTACCAAATTCCCAGGTGCTACTACTTGGAAAAGACCAGTGTTCCAATTTGCCAAGGTTTTCTAAAAATGTGGTTTGATTTAGAAAAAAGTCAAAATGTGTAGGTTAAAAGAGACTTGGGATCAAAGTTCCTACCAACTGCTTCCTTTTTCTCTCATAATGCTGAAATCTTGCAGTAATAATAACTAATATTTAAGTGGTATTTTACAGTTCTTACAGTTCTAAGTTGTTTTTATTTATAAGCACAAAATACTCTTGTATGCTTGGAATTGTTGCCTTCATTTTATAGAAGAGGAAAGTGAGGCACAGAGCACTGTACTCAGGTAATTTTGTTAGGGTTATAGAACTAGTATGTTACAGAGCTGGCATTTGATTGAAGTCTCGTGACTATTGCAAAGGGGCTGAAGATCTGTTTGGTGTCCAGCCATGAAAGAAAGAGTTAGGGAACACTTTTTGAAGAATTTCCAGGGTAAGGAATACAAAGTCTCTAATGATGTCACCAACATGCTCCTAATTCATAGGATCAGAATAAGATGGTCTTGGCATGGGGCCCAAAAGAAGTGTATAGAGAACCAAATCTAAAAGTAAGGTCAAGAACATATGAAGGAAACTGGGAATGAAATGCCATTATCTGCAAGCTGATAGTATTTTATTGATGAAATTGTGGATGTTCCAAGTAGTCAGACTTAGAAGGAAGCTCCAGAGGCCACTCTGTCCAGGTTCCCACCTCTAGGCCATATAATCAATGTGTGGTTGGATGCCCAGTTATTAAAGACATCAGGAGGACAGGAACCCATTGTAGTATTTGATCCACCTTCCTGTTAATTTTATCTTAGGCCTAATCAATATCTGTTTTGCTACTGTCCTATGAGTTCTTTGCTAGTGGGAGGTGGGGGTTAGAGTATCTGTCTATATCTATATATCTATACCTATCTATAATCTATAAAGAGAGATTTTGAAAACTGTCTAGACACTCCCAGTGTAATATCTGCTTGTGAGTTTATAAACAGAATTTGCACTTTTCAGCCTTCTTCAGCCTAAATAACACCGACGCCCTTGGCCTTTTCTGCTCACATCCAGCTTTTAAATAATACCGGTTGTTCCAGGACTCTCTGGAAGACCAAGGCTCTAAGAATATAAAGAGATCTTATTTCCTTCCACTCTGATTCAGGCTGTCCTTGACTTTTTGCTTCATTTGTTGTAAAAACTTCTTAACAGGAGTCCTCTTCTTCAGTTCCCTTCCTTATAACCATCCTAAACTCTGTTGCAAGATTTATCTTCCTAAAACATGGCCCTATTCATGCCACTTTTCTGATGGTTTGCATAGCTACCTTGTTGAGTGTTTGCTATGTGTCAGGCATTATACTAAGTGCTCTATATGCATCATCTAAATTAATCACTACATCAACCTATCTAATAGGGACTTTTGTTCTCTCTGTTCAAGGATGAGGAAACAAAGGCACAGAGTAATTACAGAACTTGTTCAATGTCTTCTGACTGAAAAGAGGCAGATCAGAGATTTGAACCTAGGCATTTGCAACCCAGAGCTGATACACTCCCAATTCTCTCTGTATATTTTTAAATGTATGTATCATGTTTCTTGATGGTAGGACCTGTGATATCTGTCATATCAAGCACCAAGCACAGCACCCTATTTAGTAATGTTCAAGAAATGCTATTGATGATTACGATGATGGGGAAAAAAGCAGTTCCATGGTGAACATGATCGGGAGAAAGGGAAAATTTTAACTGTGATTATCCAATTTGCCTAGGAGAACATGGACTTCTGATTCATGTGGGCTTTGCTGACTCCATTTCAAGAGCCCCAACTGTGTGCAGAGCTCTCCATTCAGTGAAGGAATCCTCTAGAGACAAGGCTGGATTTTTGTTCTTGGGCAGCTCCCAGGTTAATGGAGATGGCTTCATTCAGATCTATGACAGGCATTTGTATTGACTGTGCATAAATGTTTCAGGTTTGGAGGCTCTGGTTTTCTCTGACAGTAAAAGGGGATGATGATGGCAAGACCATGGGAACTCTTTGGTGTCTCCAACTGTCCTTTAAGATGCACAGTCTAGTTGTGGCACAGGCAATGCAGCTGGGCTATATGGGTTGCCGTCACTGTATGGTCTTCAGTGAGCCACTCAGGAAGGTAAGGCAGTACCAGTGATGATTTACCTCAGAATAAGGTAAACAGGCTGAGGGGACAGAAAGAAGTGTTGCCTTCTCACAGCCACAGGGCAGCAGAACTGAAACTACAACTAGGGTCTCAAATGAACCCATCTGTATGTCTTGGCCTCACTGGGTGGGGGTGCTCACTGCGTGGGGGTGGAGAGGTGGCACCATTTCTACATCAGAATGACCGCAATCACTGAGCAGCACAAACCCCCACCCCACCACCTGAACTTTGCTTAAGTGCCCTGCCCTAAAGCAAGAGCTGAGATCTTAGTTTTGGGGGAAAGAGAGATGCAGCGTCGCCTGACAAGTGGGTGGGTCCCCACCCTCCCCCTCCCCCTACCCCACCCAGTTTATGAGCCCAGGGTGGCTCCCTCCTAACACCCTCTCTCTCTTTATGGCCCTGCCGCAATCTTTGATGTCTTCTTCTTGTGAAGGGATGGTGGGGAGAAAGAAGCCAACTCTAGCCAAAGAGGCCCTGCCCACAGTGGTTGTCAGGTGAAGAAAGGGGCTCCAGGGAGGAAGGCAGGGATTTAGCATAAGAAGCAGTTGGTTGGACAAACTGACACTGTGCATCATTTCAGATCCGTATCTCTTTGGGAAACATCTACATTATATTAGGCCTCTGCTGTAGTGTTAGAAAGAGCATGCATGGGCTTTGGAGTGAGCTAGACCTAGGTTCAAATCCTAGATCCTCAACTCTCAGGCTTTTTGACCTTGGACAAATTATTTAACTATTTGAGCTTCGGTTTCCAAATCCAAATCTAGTAATAAACTATTCATCTTACAGGACATCATGAGAACAGAGTAAAACACGCACATAAAGTACCCAGTAGGGTGTCCTAGATCCAAACTTGCTCCCCTAATTGAAAGATAAGTTCCTTAAGGGTGGGGATCTCATCCCCTTCACATCCCTCCACCTTCTCCAGCACCACAGGTCTCTTTGTCTCTTCTCTGCTTGGGTAGAAATGCATTCTTACTCAAGCATCCCCCCTTTTCATCACAAATGCACAAGTCCCAGGGTCCATGCTAATTATTTTTTTCTGTCATCTGTAGGTCCCTACCTCAAAAGCCACTTAGCCTAGAGGATCCTGTAAACAACCCCCTCTCCACTTGTCAGTTTTCCTCTTCTCTGCCATGTTCCCTCTCTCCTCCATTAAAATGATTTTATTTGCTTTGCTCCTATTCTTATCCATCTATAATTTTTATTTTATAGCTACTCCATAATGGTCTAGGGCCATCCCTACTGAATCACCAACTAGTCTTACTTTAGGATTTAATTTGGTTTTATTAAAATTACCAAAATTCTCTGGGCAGGTGTAGACCTGGTCAGGGCAAAGCTCTCTAGGCTGTTGACTGTGAGGCTCCTCCCCACTGGTAGATTTCCAGGCTTTTCAGTTTTTCAGTGTTTCATTCAGTCACAGTGGGGAATGTTCCTGATGCAGGCTGTGTGTGTGTGTGTGTGCGTGCGTGCTTTTGCCTTACTTTGCACTTGGGGGTGAAGACACAGTCTATGAGAGGTAATTTTGTGGTCTGAAATCAATGACAGTATTAGGTTTTAGCTGCTTTATACCCTTACTTTTTCTGTCAAGAGGAAATTGGATAGAAAAAGCTTGGGAAAAAATAGAATTTCCATTTAGATTTTTCAAAATATTACTTATTT
The DNA here is from genome assembly GCA_028533065.1 of Trachops cirrhosus. Classification (NCBI taxonomy): domain Eukaryota; kingdom Metazoa; phylum Chordata; class Mammalia; order Chiroptera; family Phyllostomidae; genus Trachops; species Trachops cirrhosus. Next base: position 46,659,008 of record CM052539.1, read on the forward strand.
CCTTGAATAAAGATATCTCAAATTAGATGCAGAAATTTTAGTCTTAGGGATGTCAAACCCAGAAGCAGTAAGAGAGGAAATAGGATTCAGAGAAAATGAAAATAACAAAATTAAAAAGAGACCTCCTGAGTTGGATGTCTCGTAATTACCCTCGTGGCTGATCTTTGACTGTCCCCCAAGGCCATCAATAGATATAGATCTCCTTGAGAGGGAGAACTCAGGCTTAAACCTCCACTCCCCCCAATTCCATGGACATCTTTGTTTGGTTCACCTGTCTGAAGAGAGACATTTTCAGTTAATCAGAGCATGAGCTTCCTTCTGCCTTCCCCCCACCCTACTCTGTAGTCCTCACATCCAGGAGAGTACTTTCCTCCCTCTGTCTGTGTATCCACATCCCAAATATTTCCTAAGAAACATGGGAAAAACATGCACTTCTTTACTAGAGAATACTATAAAGTTAGGTCAGAGAGCTGTTGTAAAAGTCTGGTTTGGTGCCTCAACTTCCACTTTCTCCCCACAGCTTTGCTTGACTAAAATCAATGAGCACTGAATCTGTCTGTTGCTTCTAAGAGACATGGGAATAGAGCAAGAGGTGACAAAAAACGTTAGCTTCCTACTGGGAATAAGGCAGGGACTCCATATCTTCCTTCGGGATCAAATTTTAAATCTAGAGGGTTGAATGAGAATAAGACCATTTGAGGTAGCCTAACACCGGGCATTTGAAAATTGGTATTTTTCTCATCATCTTTCCTTTCCTTTTAAAAAATAATGTAACTTGAAAGAATATGATTATCCTAAAACATTTTATTTTTTAATTAAAGAGGATTCATTATGCTACCCGTCTCATCTCGTCCCAGCAGAGGGAAACCCTGTGTTCAGCAAGTTTGCTAAGAAATAATTATAGGTTCAGATCTTCCCCAGGCCCTGAAATTCAATTAAAATTTTTTTGTTTTAAGTTACTCGCAGTCACACGGTATGCATGTGTGCATGTGCATGTCTGTGTTCATGCGTGTGTGTATGTGTGTGCATGTGTGCACCAATTTTTCCTTATAACTGCTCTGGGAATGGGCTCTCAGATGTGAGGCTTCTAAAAAACAACCATCTCCACTCTCCTAGCTCAGTTTCTTTGACTATGTCTATGTGAGCAGACATTAACATGATGAAAAATGTTCCTGTGGAAAAAAAAACAAACTTTTTTTTGTTTTTGTTTGTTACTTTGCTTTTAGCTAGAGATACCCTGGTTGTCTACCAGTTCCCAATTCCTGGGATTCTTCTCAGACTTTTACTGATCAGGTCAGTGTAAACAAGTGGCTCTTAACCTTCTGTGTGGATCAGAATCAGGAACTTTTAAACAGTAGAGATAGCTACTCTCAGATATGTAGATTCAGGCGATGTGGAATGGGGCCCCAGAATCAGTATTTTAAAATAATGTACAGGCAGGGATAAAAGCCACTGGAGAGATGGAAGCTGTGTTTCTGGCATAGATGATGTGGGGATTTTATGATTAGTAAAGATAGCAGGGTCAAAAGGCCCAAATTTGACTGCCTACATTGCTTAGTTCACTGTACAATTATATTAGTGTTAGCATAGGGGCAGAGTGGTTACCTATCACTTATTTCCAAACTCTGAGTTATATTTAAACCCAAATGATAACAAGAATCCATAGTTAAGCCCCCACTTTTCTTCTCCATCCCTAGAGAGGGGGCAGTTCTATTGTAGGACTGTACCTGTTTACTTAAAGAAGATTATTTATAGGGATGTTATAGATGACAGACCCTATGTAAGCACTCCAGGAGATGGGCAGTATGTATGGGTTCCTTTAGGCCACAACTGACCTTTTACCCAGTTTAAAGAAAGTAGCTAAAAGCCCCCAGGCTTTAGGGCACAAGCCCTCCTGTCAGCCAGGAATGTGGAAAGAAGGAGGGTAGGGCTATATGAGGCCAGATTCTTACCAGATAATAAACCAAAATAGACATGTCTAATAGAAATCTAATAAATGAATTAATAAAATAAATAACATAAATGAATCCCCAATATCTCAACATATAAACTACATATAACTTTATATAGATTAGTGGCTTACATAATATGTATGTGTGCATGTAGAGTTAAATAAAGTGGCATATAAACATATTTATATAACTACACTAGCCTTATGGGGCATGGAGGTAATTATGCAGTTATCTAAGGCATTTTTTGAAAATTGTAGCCATTTTCATATTTTGGCTGAAAATTTCTCCAATATCCTGATGTTTCCAAGTATTTATATTTATAAATTATGAATACATTTTCTACTTTGTATATAGATGTAGGTTGCTATCTTTGTAAGCTCTTTTTTCAGAGGGAGGGCACTGAATCTGTGTAGATACCAGGAGGGCAATTCAGACTCAGATAATCTACTTTGGAGCTCAGACAATCTGTACTGACCACAGTTATGTGAACCTGGTTCTAGAATTTTCTAGAATTTTCACTTATTTGGTGCCACATAGATATGGCCACTAAATTTTTTTTATTAATTTAGAAAGAAAATTTAGACTTTTAGAAAGAAAGAGAGAGGAAAGGAAGGGGGAGGGGGGAGAGAGAGAGAGAGAGAGAGAGAGAGAGAGAGAGAGAGAGATTGAAATTTGTTGTTCCACTTATTTATTCATTCATTGGTTAATTATTCTATGCCCTGACTGGGGATGGAGCCCACAACCTTGGTGTATTGAGCTACCAGGCCAGGGCAGGCCCCTAAAAATTTGAACCAGTTGAATGCATTTCTTTTTGTGTTTGAGGATACAGGTGTAGGTGAATAGCTAGTAGGATCTACTCCATCCACTTTCAGTTATCTGAGCTCTTGAAGGGAGAAAGAGTAAAAAACTATTCAAGGAATAGCTAAGAGAAAGAATTTCAGTTTGGCTTTGTGATGAAATCAGAATCAATCTCTTACTCTTTATCTTCCTCTCTCACTTCTAGGCACACATGCACACTCAAATGCAGGTACATGAATATATACATAAAAATACACATTCACTTAATTTTTAAAACTGACCCTATTTTTTTCTGGCTGGAACAGCAGTCTGATATTCCAGGAAGGGGAGGAAGCAAACCTAAGCAGTCTCCAGAGATAAGGACAGAGTAGCACTTTTTATCCACATAGTAGACACATGCTAACCCATGTAGGAGCTATGCTTTTGTCCCAGAAGGGTTTGATGAAGAAATTGTTTACAAAAAACTACAAAATCCTTATCTGATTTCTTTGACATTTCTACTTATCTCCCAGTTTGGTGCTGTATCTGAAAGTGGAACAGATATTGGAATTGAATCTCCCCAAACTGCTTCTCCCCAAACTGCCTCCAAAAGCTGGGGCTCAGAGTCACAGAATGGACAATGGGGAGTGGGAAGGAAGCTCTTCACTACTGTCTTCCTGTCCCCTGTGGATAGTTCAGGCTAAGCCAACTATAGGGGCTCCCAAGGCTCCACTTTATAGGTCCATTTATGATTATTTTTTTATGAAGAAGAATATAGATGAGTTTTATTAAGATTCCTCTCTCTCTGGGTTGGCTCAGCAACAACTTAGCTTTATATATGCATCTCATTCTCCTAATGGCTTCTTTAAACTTGTTGGCGAAGCCAAAATGAGACCCATCATGAGAAGAAAACAACTTGGAAGAAGACAACTCTGTCTGAACTCAAGATTGGCTACTTTTGGAGGAAATAAAATAAAATGGGGTTTTCTGAATTGTTCAGTTGTCTCAAACATTCCCTTTATAAAATACATCCAACATGAAACCAACTTTGGTTGTTTTACTTGAATCCAAATCCCCACTTTGGCATGTATACATAGGAAAAGGGAGTGGAGTTGTGTTAGTTTCGTGGGTGCTGTGCTAGTTCCTCCACACTACTGGCGAGGCCATTAATTATAGTTTGAACATATCAGCTTTTTGGTTTTCACTTGGGAGAGAGGTGGTCACATACTACCAAATTTTGAGCCAGAAGAATGAAGTGGGACAAGGAGGACTGGACCAGCTACTCATTTACTCATCCAACAAAGACTTACCGAGCCCCTACTATGTGTCGACCACTGTGAGAGGTAGCAGAGCACACGATCTTGTCCACAAGGTACTTACAGTATTAGTGGAAGAAACAGATATAGTAATAAATACGTACAACACAACGTGTAAAATGTAGTGAAAGACACAAGGCACGAGGTGTCACAAAAGCACAAGGAGCAGTATATAACCCACTCTTTGGGTGTGGGCAAGGTAGAGGGTGTAGATTGTCAAGGAGGAGTGGATGATGAGAGCCAGAACTTTACTTTATTCATCCGTATATCTCCTAGTCCTAACTATGATGCCATGCTGTTGAATAAATTGAGCAAGGATGTATTAAGTCTCTTGAAATGCAGTGGCAAATCACTATAATAAGAATCAGGAAGTCTGGGTTCTGGTCCAGGCTTCACAGTTATAGTTTGTGAGTTGGTCCCATCACTGCTTGTCAACATGAAATTAGGGAAAAACCCTGGGCCAATTCCAGACCTCCACTTCTCTGGTTAAATAAAATATACTGTCCCTCCTTCCAATATACATATAATAAATAAGAAAAACCAAAGTTTTCTTTCTATAATCCATTCATAAAATAGTATAACCCTGTCCTTTCTTAATTTTCTGAGAATCTCTTAAAAAGTATTTTAAGGTTATTTGGGAGAACATTTATAATGCCAGTTTTAAAAAATATTTTATTTATTTATTTTTAGAAAGAGGGGAAAGGAGGGAGAGAGGAAGAGAAACATCAATGTGTGGTTGCCTCTCATGCACCCCCTGCTGGGTACCTGGTCCGCAACCCAGGCATATGCCCTGACTGGGAATTGAACTGGTGACCCTTTGGTTTGCAGGCTGGCACTCAATCCACTGAGCCACACCAGCCAGGGCACCAGATTGTTTTTTAAGATTTGTTTGTTTTTTGCAAAATTTGGGGCAGGTTGACTAGTACTAAGGAGGCTAGAACCTGGAGAAAGTGACATAATATTAAAAATGCCATTTGGCTTAGTTCGGCCAGGGCTGAAAAGAGTTTAAAAACTACCCTATGCTTACAGCAGTGGGACAGCAGGCAAGGCCCAGGGACCCTGTCATGTTTTCCTTCATACACTGCTGTTTGCTTCTCTGCTTGAGTCCAGCAGAGAGTGAGACTGATAGCTGAAGTGTTCTGACATGGTTGGAAGGGGAGGACTCTCATCCCCGCTGATCACATTGCCTCTTCCTTTCCCTTATCTAAGGAGTGGGGGAGGAAGGAAAAACCTAAATGTTAGGTCTAATCAAGCAAACTAGTGTTAAAGCTGTAGGGCCTAACCCTTCTCAGAATTCTTGGCCCTTGGCCTCTAGATACTTAAACTCTGGCTAAACTCAGTTTTCTCTTCTGCAAAATGGATATAGTAATTCCTGCCCTACTTACTATTCAATGTGCTTTTATTTTATGGTACTTACCACAATTTGTAATTTATATTTGATTAATACTTGACAGTAATATTCATAAATACAAGAACTGTGTTTATTTTCCTTTTAATTCCCAGCATCTAGTACAGTGCTTCTATACACTAGTCATTCAATAAACACTTTTGAATAAATGAATGAATAAATAAATGGTATAATCAGGGTCAAGTATAATGAAATATTTGAAATACCTTAGAAAAATATACAGGTGAAATGTGTGTAAAACATTCTTCTAGTTAACTAAGTTGTAAATTCCTTGAGTTTAGAAACCAAGTCTTAAACTCTTTTTTGACATTTAACCTAACAGAGCACTTTTTACATAGTAGGTACTCTGTAAATAATTATGCTTATTACTATAGTACTTAAAAGAAAATTATAATACTTGTAATAAACCATCCAAAAATGAACTTAAGAGAAACACTTCCACTTACAGTAGCATCAAAAAATAATACAATACTTAGGAATAAATTTTAACCAAAGAAGTACAAAACATTGCTGAAACAAATTAAAGTACTAGACAAATGTCAAAAACCTCCCATGTTCACAGCAATTCTTCCCAAACTGATCTACAAATTCAGCACAGTACCTATCTGAATCCCATCTAGCTTCTTTGTAGAAATTGATAGCTGGTCCCAGGATTCATATAGAAACTCAAGGGACCCAAAATAGCCAAAACAATCTTGAAAGGGAAGAACAATGTTGGAAGACTCACATTTTCTAATTTTAAAACTTACAAAGCAAAAGGTAATCAAGAGAGTATGGTACTGGCATAAAGAAGGAGGTATAGATCAATGGGATAGAATGAGAGTCTAAGAATAAACCCTCACATTTCGAGTCGACTGATTTTTGACATGAATGCCACGACAATTCAATGAGAGAAAAATAGTCTTTTCAAGTGATGCTGGAACAACTGGATAGCCACATGCAAAAAAAGTTAAGTTGGACCCCTGCCTCACACTATGTACAAAAATTAACTCAAAATGGAGAAAGCCCAAATGTAAGAGCTAAATTATAAAACTCTTATAGGAGAACATAGGTGTAAATTGTCACACCCTTGGATTAGGTAATAGCTTTTCAGATAAGGGCACAATAAAAAGAATAAAGTGGACTTCATCATAAAACTTTTTGCTTCAAAGAATACCATCAAGAAAGTTAAAAGAAAACCTGTGGAGTAGGCAAAAATATGTGCAAATCATAGATATGATAAGAGACTTGTACATATAATTTATAAAGAATTCTTGTTAACTCAATAATAAAAAGACAGCCCAATTAAAAATGGGCAAGGGATCTGAAAAGACATTGCTCCAAAGAAGATATACAAATACAATAAACACATGAAAAATATGCTCAATGTCACTAACTATCAAGGAAATGCAAGTCAAAACCATTAAGATGGCTATAATAGTAATAATAATAAACAAGATAGTAAGTGTTGGTGAGAACTGGAAAAACTGTAATCCTCATACATTGCTGGTGGGAGTACAAAATGTTACATCTTCTTTGAAAAACAGCCTGGCAGTTTCTCAAAATGTTAAACCTAGAGTTACTGTATTATCCAGCAATTCTACTCTTAAATACATACCCCAAAGAAATGAAAATAAATGTTCACATAAAAACTTGTATATAAATGTTCATAGTAGTGTTATTCATAATAACTGGAAAGTAGAAACAGCCCAAATGCCCATCAGCTGTATAAATAAAATATAGAATAGTCATATGATGGAATATTATCTGGCTATAAAAAAGGGATGAGGTACTGATACATGCAACATGGGTAAATCTTGAAAAACATTAAGCTAACAAAAAGAATTCAGTCACAAAAAACAGATATCACATGATTCCATTTATACAAAGTGTTTAAACTAGGTAATTCTATAAAGTGAGAGGGTAGATTAATGATTCCCTAGAGCTGGGAGTGTTGGGGGTAGAGGAGAAAATGGAGAGCTAACAGATAAAGAATTTCTTTCTGTGGTGATGAAAATATTCTAAAATTTGTTGTGATGATAGTTGCACAACTCTCTGAATATATTAAAAACCATTGAATTGTACATTTTAAATGGGCAAATCATATAGTATGTGAATTACATCTCAATAAAGCTTTTATTTAAAAAAAAGAAATTATAATACAGTCCCTGGCCTTAGGAAACCTATAAACTAATTGAAAACAATTTTGTTTTTGGTTCTTCACCTTAAAAATTCTGGCTACTCAATTTTGAAAGTTTATTTATCATCTATTTTCTATCAGCTACTGCAGCTTAGTGTTTTGGAGTTTAGGGTGAAGTTTCAGGAAAGACACAGAGGAGGAAAACCAGGCCGAGAAGAGTGGCAAAAGGGAACCCAAGGAGCTACGCCTTTTGGGAAGAAGCCTAAGAAACCTAGCTAATCTAATTAGGTAAGAACTGTGTCCTCAAAGCTCTAAACATGAATATTTTTCTATTGAGATTTCTAATTTTGGTTACAGTATTTGGAACTGAGTTGGCCCAGCCACCTTCTTTGGGTCCAAAGACACTAAAAATATGAAACATTGACATCCTACCCTTCTCTAGTCTCCTACATCTGTCTGAAGATCTGGATAATTGGTGGGTGTGGAAAGCAAGCCATGGGGAACTTGCATGTATCTGGAGAGTGGAAGGGTGAGAAGGAGCTGTGAAATGACTCAAGAAGATTGGAGTCTAAGAACAAAATGCTCTGGAAACCTCCCTAAGCATATAATGAGAAGGAACTTGGATGTCTTGATGACTGAATTGACTCCTACTGTGTTGTAGTTTTGACTGTAGTCTTGATTACCTTTCTTTTTCCAGAATCCAAATTTCAGTGACTTGAGTACCTGTCACACCCATTTTTTCTGAACAGCCCCTTTGAACAGAGCCTGTCTGGACAGAGAGGAATATAGTTAGGTGTGGGAGGCAAAGACTTACAAAAAAAAAAAAAAAAGAAGAAGAAGAAGAAGAAGAAGAAGAAGAAGAAGAAGAAGAAGAAGAAGAAGAAGAAGAAGAAGAAGAAGAAGAAGAAGAAGAAGAAAGAAAAAAGAAAAAGCTCTGGTCTTCAGAAAAACTCTCGGTCTGTTGGAAAAAACAATACTCAGCTCTTGAATTTAAGAAATAAATAATCAACAAATAAGAAGACTTTCCTGTTTAAAAAAAATTTCTGTGGATGTAAAAACACTGAGCTAGATTCTAAAGGAAGTTAAGTATGGATTGAGGAAGCATTCCCTTCCCTAACAATGGGTCCAACCACCAGAATAGCTGTACCCAGAGCTGGTTAACTGGGGACCTTTACCTGTACATCCTGAGTGGCGTGATGTGACTAGCTGAAGTTTGATTAAGGACTAACTGAGGTGGCAAGGTAGGGGATGCTGATGAAGGAGTGTTTTGGTTTAGGTCTTGACTGGAGAATTCAGTGTATTTGTAGTTCCCTTTAAGAGAAATGGAATAAAAGGGTTAGGAGCCCTTGCTGTCATGTGGGTTACCTACACCAAAACAGACTTGTGTTCTGCTCTCTGGCCAGCCCTATTCTCCACTCTTCTTATCCCAACTTGCCTAATTGATACCTTGGTTGATGGTGTCATTAACAATGTTTGAATAATAGCCTGACCGGTTGATTTCAAAATGAGAGAGGTGATTAATATGTTGGAAATCCAGCTGGGGGTATAAGGAAGGGGATGTTCTAAGAAATAAAAATGGGCAGGGGTCCATCTGTGCCCCCCATGGCCCATCCACTATCTTCAACAGAAGGGAAGAATTTGGGGATAGGAGTTTGACTTCCATTTCCTTCTTGGTTTGCTGAGCCCTCTCCATTTTCCCTCCCCACTACCCCCAACAGCACACGTTCTGACACCTACAAGCTCGTTACATGATGATGACCTATATTTTTATCTTTTTTATGAGCATCAAACACATCGTCTTGCAAGCACATGTGTTTTTTTCCCTATTGACGTGTGAGTGCCTTTGATGGTAATTTATTGTAGGGCTGAGCAGCCAGGTCTTAATTGTACCCTAAAATTGCTTACCATTTTGATGCCTCCAAACCATCCCAAAATGAACCTTTTTCCTACAGAAGGGTGTGGGGCAACCCCCTTTTTACTGCTTTCTGCAGTAGAATGTGGAGCTTAGAGAGAACATGAGGGAGAGATTCACCAGCTGGGTTTCAAGGATGCCTTGGTTCCCAGTTTCTAATTGCGGTTGTGCTATATGAAAGTTTTGCTCTGCTCAGTGAAACTGAACTCCGTTTTTCCTTCATGGTTTAGGGTAAACATGGCTTTACTAGCTGCTCAGGATGGTCAATGATCAGTTCCTACTCTGGCATTTAGACTTTTCAGGAAATTTCTATAATGGCCACTTGCATCTGTGAATTTGGATAGGATTAGAAATAACATTGCTGTGCTTTAGCCTGGGGAGTCTGGCCTATGAGAGGCAGCTAAGCCAAAGCATAGGAGCCCTTCTGAAGTCATTCTGTAATAGCTTCTGCTTCCACATCTGATCACTCCCTTATCTGGCTTAGGTACAGTAGAATTCAGCATCCTGTATTGGACATCTAGGGGGAACAGAGGAAGAGAAGGATGAGAAATACTAAGAATATAAGTTTAGACCAAGCAGAACTTAGTTCTTAAGTGTAATTTGAATTTGAGCCCAATAAGTCTTCTCTGACTTAGCCTCACTTTAACTCTCAGTATAATACAGAGCACCATGGGACACTCAGATTCATTACAGGAGGATGAGTCAAAGTCCAGAACAACTAGGAATGTAACCCATGTCTCATTAACATACAAGAGGAAAATGGACATGAAGTTCCTACCTCTCTGGAGAGGCCAGGAGTAGCATCCAATGTTGACCTAGGCTGTTGTGCCGGAAACTGGTCTACTATGGTCTGAGTCCTTGTTAGCTCTTGTTACAGACTGTCCATTCCAGCTGAGTTCATTTGTTCTCTGTCTCCCACACATGACACTAACCACATGTGCTTGCTGGTACTTGCCTTCAAACATTTATTCAGGCCAGTTCCCTCCTCCCCCAACCTTAGGTACTGTTTTTCTGTCCTACCTGCTCAACCCTGTTCCTTTCTTCTTTGTATACCTGGTCCTAAAATCTCTTCCACCAGAAAACTGCCTTACCCAGTGCCTAGGACTCCATTATTCTATACTTCCTCAGAATTACATTATTTACACATATCTCTCTGTCGTATTGTCTGCCTAGGTCCATCAAGGGAATTCTTATAGCTATCTGAATGACCCTCCTGACTGAATGCAAAACTATTACCATCACCTTCTTAGGTGAATGAAAATCTCTTTTCTGTTAAAACCTTTCAAAAAAGAGACTTTACACTCTTCCTTGGGCTCCCATTTTTATGTCCAGTGGATTTGTATAGATGTGAATGAACTTGATAAAGACAATAGCTTCTATGGTGGAAACCATGTGAAATGTCATTTTCCATGAGATAACTTAAAAATTGCTTACTCTCAAACTTCAGAAATTGAGTCAGTTACCAAATAATTTCAGGTTCAAAGAAATATGGGGCATCTATCATAATTATCTGATTCTCCTTTATGTTTCAAATAAAATCCAAACTCTGTTGCTTAGTTGTCAGAGCCCTCCATCATGACAATTCCTATATTTATATTTACATCCCTTCTTGTCACCTAGACTACAACTTCATGGGTCTACTTGGGGTTCTTGAACTTCTTCTTTCCTCTTTTACCTCAAGATCTTTGCCCACATTGTTCTTTATTTCTGGAATGCCATTCCTTTTCTCATCTCCCTATTAAGGTCTTATCCTTCATTTAAAGTCCAGCTTAATATTTTCTCCTCCAAGAGTGCTTCCTACATCTCCCTAGAGACAATTATTTGTCTCTTCCCCAATTACAGCGTCATTACTTGAGCCTCTATAATAGCACTGTTTTGTACTGGATTAATTTATATATGTAGCTGTTTCTTTTACTAGATTGTAAGCCTTGGGTAGGTGAAAGTTGTATATATTTTTAACTTTATACTCCTTTCTGTGCTTAGCAAAATGTTTTACACAGTAGGTGCTAAAGAATATCAATTAATTAGATAACAGGGTCATGTTTCTATGTTTATTTTGCTGTCACAGTTTTTCTTTTTAACTATGTTGCCATTTTATCACTGTCCAAATCAGTCTTTGGGTATCCTCCACTTGTATCTATGGTAAGAGCAGAGCATCTAAAATAATGTAAGTTAGACTGCACATGGAATTGACAGGTTTGGGAAGACCCTGAAAATAGATTCATCTTTGGAATTTGAATAGTTTGATGGGCTGTCTGTGCAGAGTCCCTCAGGGATCAAGGAAGAGACAGCTGAAGAATAGAGGAAACTGATTTCTGGGAACGAAATCAGTTTAAGAATTTTGTGTGTCGGCAAAAAGGGCAGTGTATTTGCTTAGAGGTATTCATTTCACTCTTGGCATCGAGCTTGTTTCCTTATGCTACAATCATGTCACTGACAGCTCTTTCCTGTCTGGTGCCTGAGAAGGGCTGACAGCTCTGCTCCCATGTGCTTGTTGGTAGGAGGTGAAGAATGGGCTGTTTTTCGACTGCTTATGTTCCATATACTTAAGGAAAGACAAATCTAAACCTCCCCAATCTCTCACCAACTCTTATCAACTACTTACACCCCACCATCTCAGTTCTCCTCACTTCCAACAGGGCATTTTCATTCTAAGATACACTGTTAAATTATGTTACCTTCTCTCATTTTCCAGTTACCTCTCTCACTTCTGATGGCCCACATGTGTAATTTCTTCAGTCCTACTCCTCTGTGCTTAATCCTGTAGCTTCCTTCTTGCCAAACTCTGGTTTATAATCTTCTTTTCCTCCTCCAGAGTCTTCTCTGACTACCTTCTGGAAATGCCCTAAGCCTTTTTTTAAAATATATATTTTATTGATTATGCTATTACAGTCATCCTATTATCCCCCCTTCATTCCCCTCCACCCTGAACACCCTCCCCCACCCACATTTCCCCCCTTTAGTTCATGTCCATGTGTCATAAGTTCTTTAGCTT
>CM052539.1:46671986-46683339 GCA_028533065.1 Trachops cirrhosus
AAATGCACAGGGAACCAATAGTGATGGAATGAAAGATGGGTCTCACATCATTGGAGTGGACCAGAAGGAAGAAAAAAATATACAACCAGAAAAGAATGAAGAAATAAGAATTTTAAAAAATGAGGAGAGGCTTAGGAAGCTCTGGGACATCTTTAAATGTTCCAACATCCAAAATATAGGGGTACTAGAAGGAGAAGAGGAAAAAGAACAAGTGGAAAAGATATTTGCCCTAAGCCTTTTCTCATCCTCCCAGCATAGACAGCCAGACCTTGGCCCAGATCTTTTAGTGATGTTCCTGTTTCTCTGTTTATATGCATCTTCTTTTCCACCACACAAGGAACTTAACCATAATGATATTCTTCCTATTATTAACTTTGTACCCACCCCCTGGCCTCCAGTTTCTCCAGTCAGAGAAGTCATTGAGTGGCTTTCTCTTGCTTAGAAAGTGAACAACATTAACAGGCAACAATAAAGAGAGATTTAGAACCTGTTGACTTTCTTGATCCCTTTCTAACTCTGTCCACCTTTCCTTTTTTTCTTCAAATGCTGTCTGATCATCTGCTATGTACAAGGCACTGCTTATATTACCATGTTTCTCCCCTGTGAGCTTATAATCAATGCTCTTTGTAAATGGGAGTTGAGATATCGGTTTGATATGAGAAATTACTTATTCAATACTCCTGAACAATGTTGAAAGTGTGCAAGTCTATGATGGAGCACCGAGTTAAGATTTCTTTGTTAGCTATTCTCCCCATTCTTGTTATTGCTGTTCATTATTGATCCATCTCTCAGAAGTTGATACAGAAAAGTTGTCTGTGTCTCATTCTATGATATGCAGTTAGTCCATCTGAGACATAATTTTAGCATGTACTGAAGAACTCTAAGGATTGGGGCAGGGAGTCTAGATGTGAAATAAAAACACTGTCTTGGCCCCCCCAAAATTTAAAATGTAACAAATGAGACAGAAAACCTAAGTTCTCCCAATGTCCTGTCAAACACACATATGTGCTGGTTTATGCAATTAAATATTGTTGAAACTAAATGGTTAGGCGAAACTAGAGCAAGGAACTCATCTTGATTAATTGGAGTTAATAAAGAAAGACTCTTTGGAGGAAAGGGTTGTGAACTGAGTTTTGAGTAGAGACCATGAAGACAACATTTGAATAGGTAAGAGATGATATTCAAACACACGCTTAGATGTGGGAATGAGTGGGGATGTGGGGGTTGGTAGATGGGCTGTCTTGGCTGAAGCACAGGTCTAAGTAGGAAAAAAATTGATAGAAATTAGTTCATTGAAAGATTAGGGTAAAATTGGTGGAGGACCTAGGTGACCAACATAGGATAATGTGTATTCCTAGCTGGAAGCAGGGGAATAAATAAAATAACTTTAGGAGCTAAAAAACTTGTTCTTTCCCTAAGCTTTTGAGAAAAATGGGTTAAGGTTTTTGGAACTTTGACTACTATCTGACAAAGGTGTTCTGCTAATAAGAGGTAAAAAACAAAGACCAATAATAATAAAAACCTAAGGTCTAGTTTTTAAAAAATGTTGCTAAAATTTTAGCAGTAATTATTTATTCAAATGGACTCTGCACTTAATTTTTCTTGGTTCTATTTTAGAATCATAAAGTGACCCTACAGAAGTAACTTATCCAGTCACATGCTCTTGTATCCTTTAGTCTACTCATTTTCCCTGTATGCCAAGATTTTGTGGTGAAGCAAAGAAACGTTTACACCTGGTTTACACCTCATGTCTATTCATTGACTTTCATGTTTCTGGATTGACCATGCTTGAGAAGAGGAAATATATACCAAGAAACTGCCTCTAGATTTTCCCAGTCTGTTAGAAGGAGATCTTCCAAATCTTGGTTATATCAACTAACCACAGAAGAGCAGAGTCCCAGACTGTTATGATATTTCCATCTTAGATCTCTGCTGGGATTTCCTCTGATACAGAAGGAAGGGATGGCCACTTTCCATATAATGCTTAAACACTTGTGAATGAGGAAGGAAAGATATTGTAACGTGTCTTCATTTCCCCTTTGGTATATTTAGGTTAAAAAAATACCAAGTAGAAAAAGAAAGACTAGAATTATCAAAGAAAGAAGAACTTCACAACAGAGTGATTATTGAGATACTTGAAAAAAATTGTGTAGCCCCTTTATCTCAGGAGCTAGAAGAATTGGGTCAGTTATCAACTATGTGCATGATTTTGGAGGCAATAGAATGATTGAGAAGACCTCCAAAGTTCTGTCTTCAGGCAAAAGAATCAGTGATTTCAGAATAGGACACAGAGAAGAATAAACTAGAGTGACTTGAACCCATCTTTTCAGGCCTTTCCTGAACCCATCTTTCCCTGTGGCTGCATGTCATTCTGGTTCCTCAAAAAATATCTTTTGCCTTTCTACTTCAGAGTTGGAAGACTTTGAGGAAGTGAGGATAAAGTTTATTCAATTGAGATGTGCAAATGGGATTTTGTGACCAATTCTTTAAAAAGCATTGATTGGTTGCCTCCTGCACATGCCTCAACTAGGGATCTAATCTGCAACCTAGGCATGTGCCCTGACCAGGGATTGAACCCACAACCTTTTGGTATATGGGATGAAGTTCCAACTAACTGAGCCACCCTGCCTTAAGGTGACCAATTTTGATATGATTTTCATATCTAGATAAATCACCCAGGTCAATTTCATACTGACATTGGCTCAACTCTTTATTTCTGATTTTTAGATTATCCACTTTCTGGATTTTTCAGACTCCATACTTCCACTGCCTTGGGTTTGGCAGAAACACTGTGTCAGAAAAACATCAGAAATAGACACAGATGGCATGTTTGCATGTGTGTGTGTACGAGTGGCTTTGTGTAGGCAAAGTAACATAAATTTATTTCACTTTTTTGTAACACTAATTAACTTCCAGGTTATATACTGATTTGTGAATCTTTTTAATGGTGGCCTCTACCACTGGACAGTAAGCTGCATGCAAGGCTTACTGGTATGTCTATTTTGTGCACCATTGTATACTTACCACTTAGCATGGGACTTGACACATGGTAGGCACTCGGCAAATGAAAAATTATGTGTGCCTCTGCTGTCAACCACTGACTCAGATAATGAGAAGTTCCTACTTCTCAGGAGCTGGAAGGAGTCCATACTAGGCCACAGAGACTGTGATCAGATATCCCCAGGTGAGGCTGCCAGCTCTAGGGTAGATCTTGTTGACTGTCCTGTACCCATCACTGGCTTCATCTCATCATAATACCCCTGGCACAGGCCAGGGAGTGATCCAGGGCTGGGTATAGGAGGAGGTAAGTCCCAGCTATCAGAACAGACATCTAATTCTAGCTGCAGTTGTTCCAGATGTGGCAGGGTTCCCAGCCCACTGACCTGCAGGGCACAGTGGGGGGTTGGTGGCATGAGTCAGAGAGGAATGTGGGGCTGGTTGTTTGGGAGTTTCACTCTGTGAGGAGAAGCCGGTTCCCCATGACTCTCAGTTCTCTAATGGCATTTCCAAGGGCAGAGCCCAGAAACAATTAGTTGAAGAAGACAGACTGAGCACCCACACGTTTTTTAATCCCCCCCTCAAGATGTTGGTAGGAGAAGAATTTAAATGGATTTCCATGGGCAGAGGACAATTCACAGACCAGCAAAGTATTATAGTGTTTCAATTGAGAGAGCATCTTATTCATACTTCTGCTTTCATTTTAGATAAATAAAGATCTCTCCCTTTGGAGATTTTTCTGGCCTATAACTTGAAGGCCATACCAGGACAGTGGAAGCTCTGTTTAAATTCTCCAAGCTCCCACCTCCTCATTCTCCCGGATAGAAGTGAATGGACACATCAGAGTGACCCTCACCTCTACATCATTCAGTGCTCTGCTTCTTCATACAGTGCACAGTGATAGGACGTGGCTGCAGGTGTGGAGAGGCCCTCATTCTTGAGTCTTACTGGAGAGGGGACCTATGAATCTTGTAAATGTGATGACATCGGCAATGACAGACTCTTCAGCCGCCTGGTAGTCTGTAACTGAAGCCAGGAATTCAGCACACATTCTGACACACCCAGCCTTCACTGTGGGTTCCCAGAAGTGGGTTCTTGTGTAGCCACTCGGCTGGGACGACCCTCACTTTACTTACCCTCCCTGACAAGCTCCAAGGCCTCCAAGCTGAATCCTAAATGCCCAAACCAAAGAATAATTTTATCCCTCTATCTGTTTCCATTCCCAGTTGTGCTTAAACTGTTCTTGTTAGGTATTCCCAGTTGCAAACTCCCTAGTAAGTGAGATCCAAGCGCCATGGAAGTATTATGGGATGTTCTTTCATTCTGGTTTAATCGAAATCTTTTTTTGTCATAATAAGAGCCTGACATTGATCAAACCAGAAAGTTTCTATACTGCTTTGAAGCCTCAGGCAAATAGGTTGGGGATTTGTCCTGCTGTTCTCCACCTCTCTCCATAATGAGATGCTTTGTTTCCATGAACAGGCCCTGATCCAGACTGCTAGACTCTGTGACAGGACACCTCATCCCTCCCTCTGCCTCCAGGCAGGATGGAATTTAACTCATCCCAGACTGAAAGGATGTCTCCTCTAGACTTTGTTTCAAGATTTCCTCAATCTTCAGCATCATTTGGTTAAACGTGCACAGCTTTTTGCCCTTGTTGTCTAATCTTAATTTCTATTGGCAATTCTAGCCCATCACTTCTCATTTGGAGAGAAGAGTTCATGTCCCTCTTATATCTTTCCAGCTAAATGTGTCTATTCTTTTTATAATGCTCCTCAAATGCTAGTTTGGCCTCATATCTTTCTTATGTCAAAAGAGGAAAGTTAGTATTATGTTAAATTTGCCTCATTATATGAGCATTGTTGCCCTCAGCTAGTATTCCATGTTTTGGTCACTATTGTTATTGTGCCCCACCCCCAACACATCTCATCCTTTCTTTAGACTGAGACTTCAAATATCAATTTTCTCCAGCAGGGATGCCTTTCCCTCTCATTAGTCCTGACCTTCCATTACTTCCAAACTCTGTCCCATTCTTGCTCTGTAAGAGTATATGCTGCCTAGCTGGTGTAGCTCAGTGGATTGAGCACGGGCCTATAAACCAAAGAGCTGCTGGTTCAATTCCCAGTCAGGGCACATGCCTGGGTTGCAGGCCAGGTCTCTGGTAGGGGGTATGCAAGAGGCAACCACACATTGATGTTTCTCTTTCTCCCTTCCCTCTCTCTAAAAATAAATAAATAAAATCTTTAAGAAAAGAGTATATGCTGCTCTCTCTGCATTGTCTCTATATTCCCAATCATCCCAGTTTCCCAGCAGCAATGCAAAGAACTTTATTCAGCTGGCCTCAAGACCTGCTCTTGCCTCACTGTCTCCAAATATGAAGTCTTGTTTAAGAAAAGGCTTGAGGAGCATACAGGGAACCAGCAGCACAGTGTAGAGAGATGTGTAATAGCATGGAAGTCAAGAACCCTAGGGTTCTAGAGTGGGTCTGTAACTTGTGGCAATTTATAACCTCTCTGGCTTTTCAGCTTAATTATTTGGACAAGAAAAAATTATAAGATTGATCTATAAGTGGAACCTAATCAACAAAACAAACAAGCAAGTGAAATATAGCCAGAGACATTGAAATTAAGAACAAACTGACAGTAACCAGAGGGGAGGTGGGAGAGGATAATGGGGGGAAAAGGGAGAAGGGTCATCAAGGAACATGTATAAAAACCAAAGGGGGTTAGGAGGATCAAGGGTGGGAAGTGGGGATGGCTGCGGTTGGGGGGAGTGATGGGGGGAAAATGGAGACAACTGTACTTGAACAGCAATAAAAAGTTTTAAAAAATTAAAAGAAAAAAGAAAAAATTAAACCAGGGCATCTCTAAGAATTCTTTGAACTTGAAAAATGTTATGAATTTGTGTTTTCCTCTCTTTCTCAGTCTTTTCCAGTATCATGGACAGAACTCTATAAGCAGGGAAATCACAGAATAGAAAAGGAATGAATTAAAAGACATAATTGGAACTCACAGAGGAAGGACCATGTGAAGACACAGGGAGAAGATGGCCATCTACAAGCCAAGGACAGGAGCCTGAGAAGAAACCAAGCATGGTAACACCTTGATCTTGGACTTCTAGTTTCCAGAACTGTAAGCAATAAATTAGAGAGAGAGAGAGAGAGAGAGAGAGAGAGAGAGAGAGAGAGAGAGAGAGAGAATTGATAGGAAAAAAAGCTATTCTAATGTGTAGGTGGTACTGGTGGTAATGACTGGTGTCATTCAATTTGTAGTGAATAGGAAGGAGAGTAGGAGAGGATGGGGAAAGAGTCCTGCACCTCTTACCCTCTTACAATCTTACAAAAATTGCTGTGATGTATTTTAGAGGGTAGGAAAGTGGCTATGGCGTATGCTTTACATCCTCTGTGCAGTGACCTGATATCCTAGACATGTGCTTATTCTACTGTGAAAAGTCTGGTCCACCCTCGTTAAAGTCACTGAAGAAAGAAGCTACATTAAGTTCTGACTCATTTCTTTCTTCGAAATTCTCAAATCCTATGTGAGTAAAAAAGAAGACTTTCTATCTGGAACCAAAAAAATCTTTATTTTTTTAAATGAAACTCAAGTTTCTTCTATGATATATTGGTTGTTATGCTTCATAACAATCATTGTAAAATAAAAGGCCATAAAACCCAGTAATTTATAAGGTTATGTGGCTCTGTGTGTGTGTGAGAGAGAGCGATTTATGTGATTATTACTGTGGATTAGAAGAGCTTTAAAGAAATGTCATGCTGACCATGCCACTTACCCTAAGCAGGAACAGACTCATATTAGTTTAAACGACTGGATTACTTAGATTTTTTAAAAAGAGGAGTTCCTGAAGAGCTAGAGGCTAATATTTGTTAAATACTTAACCTATGCTAGGTATTGTGAAATACTCTTTATATATCATATTTTCCAAAATATAAGGTGAATTTTATCTTCCCCAAATAATTCCTCAGTAAGAGAAAATTGCTTTATGTTTGAATCCTTACAAAGTCTCATATTATAGAGTATATTCTCAATTACTTGATTTTTAAAAATTAGGTTCTTTTTGGGGAAGACATATTAGCCAGCAAAAACAGCAAAGCAACTAACAAACAACCCCCATTCCCAAACAAAAAAAACCCCAAAACAATGCTGATTTGGATTGCTTACAGAGACTATTTGATATAATTTTTTTATTTTAACTAAAAACTAAAACCATTTCAATTTCTGGGAACATGATAGTCTAGGTTATTTGAATCAGCTTTCCTGTTGTATAAATATACAACTAAAATGCTGTATAAGATATTTAAAATATCTTAAAAGCACCAAAGATCTGGCAAGATAGTAAGGGAACACTGGGTCAAATCTAATGAAAGTGAAAGCTCAAAGTAGTAAGTGGAACAGAGAGGCACCTTAGACCAGAAGGTATTTGCTGATCAATGTAAGCTTGAACTCTGGTTTTGATGGATGGTCTCAGAAGTTAGAACTCAGGACCCTCTGTATGTCCTCTTTGGAGAAGTGTCTGTTCAAGTCCTTTGCCCATTTTTTAATTGGGTTGCTTGTCTTTTAGAGTGGAGTCATGTGAGTTCTTTATATACTTTGGAGATTAAACCCTTGTTTGAGGTATTATTGGCAAATATGCTTTCCCATATGGTTGGAAAGACAAATACCATATGATCTCACCTTTAACAGGAACCTAATCAACAAAACAAATAAACAAGCAAAATATAACCAAAGACACTGAAATTGAGAACAGGCTGACAGTGACCAGAGCGGAGAGGGGGAGGAATTTCAAGAGAAAAAGGTGAAGTGTTTGCAGGAACAAGTATAAAGGACACACCATGGACAATAACAAGGGGGGTGGAAATGGGAGGGAGGGGGGAGGGCTGGGGGGTAGGCTGGGATGGGGTAAAAGTCAGAAAACTGTACTTGAACAACAATTAAAATAAAAATAAAAAAATAAAAAGTAGTTCTGAAAAAAAAGAAAATGGAACTCAGGGCTGGCCCAAAGTGGGGGGTCTAATAAAAGACCCTCCTTATATTAAACTGAAAACTCAAAAGGTTACACCCTCGGGATACAGGTGAAACAGAGGTACACCTAACATTTCTACCACCTCCTCAAGAACTACAAGAGATTTCTTTGGTGCTGAGCAGAGCAGGAGGAAAAATTATAAGCCAGATTGATTTGCAGCCCAAATTTATATTACCTGAGTAATCAGGGAAAACCTCAAATCTTGAATTTAGTTTAAAATTATTCCAGACAAGTATGTTTTAAAATTTTTTAAGTATATTTTATTGATTATGCTATTACAGTTGTCCCAATTTTTTTCTCCCCTTTATTCCCTTTTGCCCTGAAGCTGCCTCCCACCTTAGTTCATGTCCATGGATCGTACATATAAGTTCTTTGGCTTTTCAATTTCCTATACTATTTTTAACCTCCTCCTGTCTCTTTTGAACCTACTAGTTATGCTGTTCTCCTCCCCACTGATAAATGGAGATCACCCTCCATGTGATCTCCATTTCTGTGATTTTGTTCCTGTTCTAGTTGTTTGCTTAGTTTTTTTATTTTGTTTTATTTTTGCTTTAGGTTCAGTTGTTGATAGTTGTGAGTTTGTTGTCATTTTACTGTTCATAGTTTTGATCATCTTCTTTTTCTTAGGTAAGTCCCTTTAACGTTTCATACAATAAGGGCTTGGTGATGATGAACTCCTTTAACTTAACCTTATCTGGGAAGCATCTTATCTGCCCTTCCATTCTAAATGATAGCTTTGC
Organism: Trachops cirrhosus; assembly: GCA_028533065.1. Classification (NCBI taxonomy): domain Eukaryota; kingdom Metazoa; phylum Chordata; class Mammalia; order Chiroptera; family Phyllostomidae; genus Trachops; species Trachops cirrhosus. Next base: position 46,680,761 of record CM052539.1, read on the forward strand.
TGGATAGAGTAATCTTGGATGTAGGTCCTTGCTTTTCATGACTTCAAATACTTCTTTCCAGCCCCTTCTTGCCTGCAAGGTCTCTTTTGAGAAATCAGCTGATAGCTGTATGGGAATTCCTTTGTAAGTAACTGTCTCCTTTTCTCTTGCTGCTTTTAAGATTCTCTCCTAATCTTTAATCTTGGCTAATGTAATTATGATGTACCTCGGTGTGTGCTTCCTTGGGTCCAACTTCCTTGGGACTCTCTGAGCTTCCTGGACTTCCTGGAAGTCCATTTCCTTTGCCAGGTTGGGTAGGTTCTCATTCATTATTTTTCAAGTAAGTTTTCCATTTTTTGTTCTTCCTCTTCTTCTGGCATTCCTATGATTAGGATGTTGGAACATTTAAAGTTGTTCTGGAGGTTCCTAAGTCTCTCCTCATTTTTTTCTTCATTCTTGTTTCTTTCTAAAATTCTTGTTTCTTCATTCTGTTTTGGTTGAATGTTTATTTCTTCCTTCTGCTCCAAATCATTGATCTGAGTCCTGGTTTCCTTCCTTTCACTGTTGGTTCCCTGTACATTTTCCTTTATTTCCCTTTGCATAGATTTCACTTCTTCCTCTACTTTGCCACCTTACTCAACCATTTCTGTGAGCATCCTGATTACCAGTGTTTTGAACTCTGCATCTGATAGGGTGGGTATTACTTTATTGTTTAGTTCTATTTTTGGAGCTTTGATCTGTTCTTTCATTTGGGCCATATTTCTTTGTCTCAGCCACCTGTTAGGCTGTAAGGGGCGGAACCACCCATGTGGCTATGTTGTGGCACTGTATGTGGGGGAGGGGTCCGAGAGGGAATGATGCTGCTTGCTGGGCTCTCACTGTCTTTCAGTCACTTCCCCCACTACCCACAAGCAAATTCAACCTTTCTGGTGCGGATTCCTGGGTGGTGGGTTTGTGTTCATTCTAGGACCCTGTGGGTCTCTCCAATGAGCCCTCCCATGAGGCTGGGAGTTTTTCACACCCCTGCTACCCCCACAGGTTTTTACAGCCAGAGATTTTGACTTTCTTTGCCTGCATTGGAACCCTGGGTTGTGTGGTCTGTCTTGCTTTCCAGTTGTTCCTCCTGGATTATCTGCGTGCAAATGTGGGACTGTCCGGTCCTCCAGCTGCCACCTTGCCACATGTCCTCTCTGCCTGGGCTGCCCATCTCTGCCCTTCCTTCCAGTCTGAATGAATATTTCTTCTTTAATGCCTTGGTTATTTGACTTCCATACAGCTTGATTTCTCTGGCAGTTCTGGTTATATTTTATTTTTCAATTTGTTGTTGTCTTTCTTTTGGTTGTGCGAGGAAGCAAAATATATCTACCTACACCTCCATCTTGGCTAGAAGTCCAGACAAGTATTTCTTCTAGGTATCTGGCAAAAGCAAATGCAAATTCTCCCTCATTGAAGGCACTTTCATCCTAAGCTTTAAAAATCTGACCCTGGCTGGTGTAGCTTAGTGGATTAAGCGCGGGCCTGTGAACCAAGAGATCCTGGTTCGATTCCCAGTCAGGGCACATGCCTGGGTTGCAGGCCAGTTCCCAGCAGGGAATGGACAGGAAGCAACCATACATTGATATTTCTCTCCCTCTCTCCTTCCCTTCCCCTCTGAAGATAAATAAATAAAATCTTTAAAAAAATCTGCACAAGTAATTTCTTTTTATTCTTACCCAAGGACATGTTTACTGATTTTAGAGAGGGGAAAGGGAGTGAGAGAGAGAAGGAGAGAAACATCAATTGGTTTCCTCCCAACTGGTGATCAAACTTGCAACCTGGGAATATGCCCTGACCAGGAATAGAACTCATGAACTTTTGGTTTATGGTATTATGCTCCCACCAAGCCCTGGCCAGGGTCACAAGTAATTCTTTCTTTATTTTTATTTTATTTTCAGAGAGGGAAAGGGAGAAAAAGAGGGAGAGAAGCATCGATATGTGAGAGTTACATTGACCTGTCATCCCCAACTGGGGACCTGGCCTGCAACCCAGGTATGTGCCCTGACCAGGAATTGAACTAGTGGCCCTTTGGTCTACAGATTGATACTCAATGCACTGAGCCACACCAGCGAGGGCCACAACTAATTCTTTAAATGCAATGAATAAGCAAGCACACACAGAGGGAAGGTAACATAAATGAGAATCAGCAAAAACAATAAACAGCAGAAATAGACTCACAGTGACTTTGGACATCAAAATTATCAGGCATATATTATAAAACAAGCTTGCAAATAGTTGTAGGGGAAAAGAAAATATGAAAAAATTACCTAGTAGATTTGAAACAGGATAAAATAGAATGAAACTAAGAACAGATTGGATCCAGTTGAAGAGAAAATTAATAAACTAGAAGGCAAGTCAGAAGAATTAAGAAATGAAGCAGAGAGACAAAAATATGAAAATATGCATGAGGCTTAGGAGATTTGGAAGACATATCAAGAAGATCTACTACACATTAAGGTTCCAAAACAAAAGGAGAGAAAGGATGGGCAGAGACCGTATTTAAAGAGTAATGACCCCAATGTTCATAGCAGCACAATTTACAATAGCTAAGTGCTGGAAACAAC
>CM052539.1:46683439-46704240 GCA_028533065.1 Trachops cirrhosus
AGTGACCAGAGGGGAGAGGGGAGGGAATTTCAGGGGAGAAGGGAAGGGTTTACAGGAACAAATATAGAGGACACATGGACAAAACTAGGGGTGTTGGAAAGGGGAGGGAGGAGGGGAGGAATGGGTGGGTGGGCTGGAATGGGAATAAAGGATAGAAACTGTACTGAATAAACTAAAATAAAAAATTTAAAAAAAAAGAGTAATAACACAATTTTCTAAAACTGATTAAAGTCACTGGGAAGCCTGGTGACTCCTAAGCAAGATAAATAAAAATAAACTCACATCTAACATGTGTTAATGAGATGGCAGAACATGAAAAATGAAGAGAAAAAGAAAATAAGGAGCCAGGTAAGAGATCTGCTTCAGACCATAAAGAAGTAATGATATGGAACTTGTCCTCCTACTACAAACAACCAGGAAATACATATATGAAAACCTGTTTTGAGACATTGGGATAAGAAACAATGCAGACCATGATCTCTGAGAGAGAGGAAACAAACAAGGTGAACCCTCTGATCACCCTGGCTTCCAACCTGGAGGCAATTTTCAAACAGCAGCAGCAGAGAGAGAGCATCAAGCAGAGTACAGTAGTCATTCTATGTTAAGGAGATAGAAATTGGAGTTCAGGGAAGCTGAGGCAGCTAGATGGGTGGGTTAGAATACTTGAGAGGAGGGAGCTATACAGAAAAGGAGCTCTAGAAATCTATGTACAGTCTCCTGAAATCTTAGGCTGAATACTAATCTGTGCATGGGTAAGGTGAAATTCCATGTTGTTGAACAAAGAACAACAGGTAAGTATAAGTTGAACAATTCCTAGAATTTACGCAGGGCTGGGAAACACTCAAATTCCATCCACGCAAAGTAGAGCTACCACTGAACAACATCTAGGTAATCAGTCAAGACTTCAGAAGGGTGATGCCTTTGTATGAAGGTTAAGTGAGCCCAGACTCATCCCTAAAAGACTTTTAAAAACAAGCCTCAGAAAGATAAAGCTTGTCTTCGAGTAACTTAATGTTTGTTGAAACAAACTTCAACATTTTTAAAAAAGAGTAAACAAAATCCAAATAACAGCATAACATTCAAAATATCAGGATTCAATAAAAACTTACTAGACACACACAAAAAGCAGCAAATTTTGGTCCATAAACAAAAAGAAAATCAGTGAATAGAGCAGACCTAAAGAAAGACAAAGATCATGTAATTAGTAGACAAAGACCTTAAAACAGTGATTAGACTATGGACAAAGATTTAAAGAAAGACATGAAATTGAAGAAGACAGAAGTAGAGATATTTTTAAAAATGGAATTTCTTTAACTGAAAATAGAATATCATTAAATCTAGTTTCATAAATTTATAAATTTTACTGGATGGACTTCAAAGCATACTAGACACTACAGAAGAAGAGATCAGTGAGCTTAGAAACATGGAAACCGTAAAAACCAAGGCACACAGGGAAAAAATTCTGAAAAACAAAAGAAAGACCCTCAGTAACCAAAGGACAATATCAAGTACTTTAACATCCATGTAATGACACTGAAAAAAATTTTGAAGATATAATGGCCAGTTTCCCCCTACTTTGATAAAAACTATAAACCTACAGATTCAAGAAGCTCAGTAAACCTCAAGCTGGCTAAACATAAAGACAATTATATCAAGGCCCATCCGAATCAAATTGATAAAAATTTAAAAGCAGTCAGAGACGCAGATTAAAATAAGGAAAAGACATTCAAAATAAGGAAACAAAAAAGATAAAAATTATTAAAGATGTTTTGCCAGAAACAATGTAAGCCAGGAGACATTAGAAGAACATTTTAAAAATGTTAAAGTATGTGGCAATATAGAATTCTATATCCAGTGAAAATGTTTTTCAAAAGGAAGATGTAATAAAGACTTTTTTTTTTCTCCAGACAAACAAAAGTTGAGTGAATTCTGAGTGTTAAAGGAAACTTGTCAGGCCAAAGAAAAATGATAGTGGATAGAAACTTAGATTTAAAAGAGCTCCAGAAATGATAAATATGTGGGTAAATATTAAAAGAATTTTTCTTGCCTTAAAAATTTCTTTAAAAGATACCTGGCTGTTTAAACCCACATAATAACAATGTATTGTTGGGCTTAAACACACATAGAAGTAAAATGTATGACAACAATAGCACTAAGTTAATGGAAGTAAACTCTTGGAAAATTCTTACATTATTATGAAATGGTGTAATATTCTTTGAATATAAACTTTGATATATTAAGCCAGTAGGGAAGATAAAAATGGAATCCTAGAACTTAATTAATTTAAAAGAGGAAGCAAATAATAGATGGAAAGAATAGACTTAATTTCAACTATATTCATAATTACATCAACTATAAATGGCTAAAATATTCTAAGTAAATGTAGGAATTGTCAGAATTTAAAAAATCATGACCAAACAATATGTCATCTACATTTTAAATATAGAGATACAGATTGAAAGTAAAAAAACCCTGGCTGCTGTGGCTCAGCGGATTGAGTGCTGGTCTGTAAATCTAAGGCTCACCGGTTCAATTCCCAGTTAGGGCACATGCCTGGGTTGCGGCCTGAGTCCCCAGTTGGGTGCGTGCAAGAGGCAACCAATTGATGTCTTTCTCACACATTGATGATTCTCTCCCTCTCTCCCCCTCTCTCTAAAAATAAATGAATAAAATCTTTTAAAAAAAAAGAAAAGAAAACAGTGAGCAAAGATGTGGCATACCAACACGAATCACAAGAAGACTGGAGATACTTTATTAATCTCAAAGTAGACTTCAGTATATGGAATAGTACCAGAGATGAAGAGGGATATTTCATAATAATAAAAGGTTCAGATAATCAAAAGATAGTAATAATAAATAAATAAGTATTTAGTAGTTGAGAAATTACAGAGCATCAAAATATATGACACACCCTGGCTGGTGTAGCTCAGTGGATTGAGTGCAGGCCTGTGAATTGAAGGGTTGCCAGTTTGATCCCCAGTCAGGGCACATCCTTGGTGTGTGGAGGGGCCCCCAGTTTGGGGTGTGAAAGAGGCAACTGATCGACCCCTTGCACATTGATGTTTCTCTCCCTCTCTTTCTCCCTTCCTTCCCCTCTCTCTAAAAAGTAAATAAGGAAATAAGTAAATGTGAAACAAAACTACCATAACTGTAAAAAGAAATAGACAAATCTGCAATTATAATTGAAGATTTTAACTATGTCTCTCAAGAACTAATAGAACAAATGGTCAGAATATTAGTAAGGATATAGAAGGCTTGAATAACAATACTAACCAATTTGACCTAGTTTTCCTTCATAGAATATTACTCCCAGTGACTGCAGAATGTATATTATTTCATGTACACATGGATTTTCACCAAGATAGACCATTTTACTGGGCTGTAAAACAAGTCTTACTTAATTTAAAAGGATTGAAATCATACAGAGTATACTCTCTGACCACTACAGCCATTACCAAAGAATTAGATTAGAAACCAAACAGAAAGTACATCTAGAAAATTCCCATTATTTCAAGATTTGGTAAATATTATATTCACCCACAATTATACTCTTGACTTAAATGATTTTTATCATATCGTAACCTCTAGATTTTATCTTTATAAATAATGATCACTATTCTCATAAATTAACCCCTCATCTCTTCCTTAAGCCACCCTTAATTATGTCTTAGGGAGAAAAATCTAGAAGTGGGTTCTTATCCTATGTGTGACCACATCATTGTTTTGTACAAAGTCACATCTGAAGGAAGGGACTTGATGGAAAAAAAAGGTGAACATGTAAGCCAAAAACACATATGCATGACCCATAGACACAGACAACAGTGTGGTGACGGCCTGAGGGAAGGGGGTGGCGGCAAGCACCAGGTAGAGGTGGGCAAAGGATGGGGGAAATGGGAACATCTATAATGGAGTAAACAATAAAAATAAAGTTTAAAAAAAGAAAGCAAGGAAAATGAAGAAAGATAAAATATCAGGTAAAGAAACTACTGACATTTAGGAAGAATATCACCTCTGAACATTGCTCCATAATCATTCTAGTATTCTTGTGTTCCCAGTGCCAAAGTGCAGACCCCTGCCCTTTAATAACAGAGATGGATATAGAAGAAATATCAGTCCCTGTCTTTGGGATCTCTCAGCCTAGGGTCTAGTTTGAGAAAGCTCACTCTGTCTCTCTGTCTTTCTCTCCCCCCACCACACACAAACAGCAACAACGAAAGACTCGAGAACATTAGCATTCTAAATAAAAATCATGTTTCAAAAGCAACAAAGCAGCATAATGAAACTATATTTGTAACTGCTGGGCAGTCACAGAGCACTAGATTTGTCACTATTGGGTTGAGTTAACAAGGAAAGTCTTCCTGCAAACATGGAGTTTTACATGGAGTTTAGATGAACCAAAGTTTAAAGCACTGCTGTGCAATTTATTAGCTAGATAGTAGTGGGCAAAATGCCTAGTATTTCTAAATACCAGTTAACTCCTTTATAAAATGCAGATAAAATAGTACCTGCCATAAGATTTTTAAAATGTTAACAGGTGATATGTGCAAAAACTTTAGCACAATGCCTGACATAATAAATATTCAAGAAATTTTAACTATTATTATTTTTATAAGGAGAGAAGTTTGAGTTACTGGAGAGGAGAAAGGCATTTTTGAAACAGGCCTGAGGCTTTGCATGAGTATGTCATGTATGAAAGAGAGGAAGCAGAGAACTTGAACCAGAGAAGAGATTCCATTTAGAAAGCCATTAGATGGAGAGGGGAGAGGTTGAGTGAGAGGGAGAGGGATGCAGCACAAGAGGTGAGTTAAGGCCAAACTGAGGATCTTTGATTTGATATGATGAATAACAGTAGCTATTGCATAACACAAGGACCCCGTGCAAACAGCTGTTATGGATTGTTGGTTTCTTATCAGTGTCTACTTATTTTAAAGAAGAGAAAGACTAGAGACAGGAAAGCTGGTTAGGGGTCTGTTGAAATGTTCCAGACATAACCAATTTGGCTCTAGATCATATTTAGGACTATACCAATGGTAAGAAGATATGCCAGATTCAGTTGCTGGGCCACATCTGGACAGATCCACGTCTTGCCCTGCCTTCTGACTGAAGTCCCTGTTGCTGGGAGGTCCAGGGGATTGATTACAGCTGAACAAGGTCCCTCATGTAGCCTGTGGGCACACCTAGAGTGGCCTCATCTCACACCTGTGTTATCCATTTTTTGTCCTGCAGCTTGGGACTTACCTGTTGTCACTGATGCTTAAGAAGGGTCTGCACAGCAGTATGCCCAGAAGACCCAGAAGTGCAGGATAATTAACACCTCAAAGGACAAAACTTGAATAATGGGAGATAGCAGTGAAATCATTCCCCATTCTTCCCCTGGACAGATAGTTGGGGATGCAGTTGTTTCATGTGGTCCCTCTGAAAATATCCTTTCCTGTGAAGCAACCACCTTTTCCAGAAGCAATGACCAGCTATGTAATGCATTCTGCTTTCTTTTTTCCTGCATTGTTCTTCCTTATCCTTCATTCTTGCTTCCTAGGGATTGCACTCTTCAATAAAGTGTTAGCATATAAAACATCTGCTTCATGCTCTGATTTCTAGAGTCAAGAAATCAGAATTGACAGAGAGAAAGAAGGAGCTCCTACCCTTTGCGACAGCATGGATGGTACTGGAAAGCATTATGCTATGTGAAATAAGCCAGGCAGTGAGGGACAAATACCATATGATCTCATCAAATACCATATGATCTGATACCATTATGTTCTCTTCTCTGGAACATAATCAACAACAAAAAAAATGCAAACAAAATATAACCAGAGACTTTGAAATTAAGAACAATCTAACAATAGCCAGAGGGGAGTGGGGAGGGGACAGTAGGGAGAAGGGTTTTCAGGAACTACTATAAAGGACACACGGACAAAACCAAGGGGGAGGGTGGAAGCAAGGGAGGGAGGTGGGTTTGACTGGGGTGGGGAGGAGTGGTGGGGAGAAAATGCAGACAACTGTAACTGAACAACAATAAAGTAATTTTTACAAAAAAACCAACAACAACAAAAAGAAATCAGAATTGAGAAGATGAGAACCTGAGAGATAATATGGTAGAAGAATGAGAAGGTCTTTGGTAATGGCTTGACTGTACTTGTATGTGCCAAAAATTAGGGGAAATTTAAAAGTTAGCTGCAAGTTTGGGGACCTGGGGACCTGGGGAGGGAAGTGAGTAAAGGTTCCCTTCCTGCAGTGAGGAAATGGGGGAATGAGAGTCCATGCTAGTGCTCCTTAAGGTGTTAAGGTGTGGGGGCTTACGGCGTCTGTATCATAAATGAACGACTTGAAAGTCTCGGGTCTCCTGGGTCATAGTCCTCATCCCACATGCTCTAATCACTATTTTGATATGTATACATTTTCAGTGGGGTTGGGTAAAGCTGAGTTTGGCTTTTAATCCATTTTAGGACATAAAGTTTAATAAAAAGAAATGCAGTCATGGTGTCAGACTTATGAAGTCATCTTCCCCATCTCCAGTGTAATATATAGTTTAACAACTTAAAAACCTAATGAATACACTCGTTTCTGCCCCACACAGGGTTGCACCACATTCAACACAGGTTTTTCCTTAAAACTATCATTGAAAGACTCACTTTCTGCAACACACCAGTACCATTTTTATTTTTTTAATTTTTATTTATTTATTTTTAGGCAGAGGGGAAGGGAAGGAAAAAGAGAGGGAGAGAAACATTAATGTGCCTCTCGTGTGCCCCCTGCTGGGTACCTGGCCTGAAACCCAGGCACATGCCCTGACTGGGAATCAAACCGGGCACCCTTTGGTTTCCAGGCCGGTGCTCAATCCATTGAGCCACACCAGCCAGGGCATCAGTTCTGTTTTTAAAAAGAAAAGAAGAGAGCTCACTGAAGCACCAAAGCTGTTTGTCAAAACCAGGCTACACTGGGAAGGAGGAAGAGAACTATACTCAAAAGACCATCCTCAATAGGCTAGGCTTTTTATGTATTTTATTTTATTAAAACTTTAAAACAATCGAAATGATAGATAGTATTTATCTTCATTTTGCAAATATGGAAATCAAGGTTCAAAGATATTAATAGTGGTGTTGAGATTTGAACTCAGGTCTGACTGACTCCTAGCTCATGATCTTTCATCTTACATGCTAAGTCGAAGCAGCCATCAGGGTAATTTGCATTTGGGGGATAGGGTGTATTTATTTATTTATTTTTCACCAGTGCAGGAGTATTTTTTTTGCATCAGTGGTAGAGGTGATGGATATAGCCTGTGTTCATGAAAAAAAGATGGCTGACCTGGAATAAAAGGGGTCTGCATATACTGGCAGCTTGTAAAACACCTTCATAGAGATTCTAACTCTGTGTGTGGTGGTTTACAATTTCTAAATATTTTCCATCCACTGAGCCCCTTTGATCTTCATACCAGGCTCTCTGAAGGCAGCAGTCAACACCCATTTCACATTATAAGAAAACTGAGGGGGAGCCAAAAAAGGATCAACATTTACTAAGGAAATGATTTCTCTCTCTCACAAACACATACACACACTCTGTCTACTAGGGGCCCCTCATAGGGCTGTGCATTTTCTCATCATCTTTGTGAAACATTATAATTTTACCCATTTTACAGATAAAGAAATGTTTGAACAAAAAGATAAGATATTGCATTTAGCACTGTTTTCTAACAAGTTCAATTAATTTGCATCTCAGTTGTCTTGATGGATGGGCATGGAAAAGACTGCCCTAAAGGCTACCAGAGAGGGGGGTTGTTTCGCTTAGGAAATGTTTCCTCTGCCCAATTCAATCCCTGCTTCTGTAGCTTCATTCTATTTCCTTGTGGTTTTTATTTATTTTGAAAGAATGAAGAATAGCTGCTGGTGGTCCTCCAAATAATAAGTCTTCAGAGATTTGAAGCTCATTACGTGTTGAGGATGGTGATGTCCCAGTCCCTATCATTTCGTGTTAGAGTGGACTTAACTCTTAAGTGTCCCTCAGCAGAGGCTCAGAACCATGATGTAAGTGAGTCCACTCTTTTTCATTCTCTGAACCCTGAAGACATATTTCAACTGGGTTAAATAGGTTTGCAAAAAGCTACTGTCCTGCCCATCCATGGTGAGTGTGGATTTGAATAGACAGTCAGGGAGGACAGAAGGCTTGTGACCTAGTTTTCACCATCTTTTACATCACTCTTTCCTGCCTTTCATCTCCTAGGCTTCTTACTCAGACTTTGGACTCTTTTCTGGATTCTCTCCACAGATCTCAGGCCACTCCTATTTCACCACCCTTTCCTGCCATTTCTTGCAAAAAACACACACAGGAATCTTGGGCATTTTAATCCTTTACTCCCTGACTTGATTTCTCTCTATTTAGTTTCTTCACATCTTTTTAGCACTTTCCCCTGAAGTTCAGTAAAGTGCCTCCTGTTTTGTCCTTGTATCTCTGTACCTTGGTCCCTGTGTCTTGAGTGCCATCCCATCTTTCCCATAGGACTGATCTTTCCCTGTGGGAGGGGACTTTATCTGCTGCCTCTGGATTTTCCCTCTACTCCCTGAATGTAAGGTAGTCAACTCAGAAGTGATTGACCTATACATCACCTGATGATTCTCCAAGTCAGTGAATTATTTCTTAAATTCCTATTTAAAGTCTTGCTCTAATTTTGGATATACATCCAGCATCTGTTAAGGACAAATTTTTTGCCCTGGCCAGTGTGGCTCAGTAGGTTGGGCATTGTCCCGCAAAATAAAAGAATGCCAGTCTGATTCCTGGTCAGGACACATGCCTGGGTTATGGGCCTGGTCCACAGTTAGGGTATGTGTGAGAGGCAACCGACTGATGATTCTGTCTCAATTTGGTGTTTCTCTCTCTCTTTCTTTCTCCCTCTCTCCTCCTCTCTGCAAAAATAAATAAATAAAATCTTTTTAAAAAATAACAAATTTTTCTGGCTTATGTCATTAGCTCAGGGCGACAGGGGAAGTGTGAGAGAGGAAAAAAATGATTCTGGGGATGAAAACAATTTCTTAAGCCAATTAACTAAGATGGTTCACATGTTTATTATGTGTCAACTACTGAGTGATTAATTTAGGGAGTTTTATAGACAGTCTAATACTCTATCAGATGAAGGAATAAGCCAGTTTATATAAAAGAAGAAAGAACCCTGAGACATATCTACATCTGATATTGAATATAACAAATGAAAAATTAAACTTAGGGATGGGTGAGTGGGCTGGAATGGGAATAAAGTATAGAAACTGTACTGAATAAACTAAAATAAAAATAAAAATTAAAAAAAAGAAAAATATCCATAAGTTCTATAGTTCAGGATGTAGATACAAATAGTCAGCTCTCATGTATTGGTGTGCAAACTGTCTTTAGAAAATTTAAAATCATAACTTGACTGTTCCTTGCCTGTCAGCATGCATCTTGGCTGCCCTACCTCAGTCATCCCAAAATTGGCATTGCACGCCCTTTCCAATGAATGCTTATGTAAATCATAATTGCAAAGGTATAACTCCTCAGATGAAACCAAATTTAAAAATTAGTCTGATAATCTCTAATATTTTATGGTCGACTTCATTTTATTAGCACCACTGATCAAGAGTTGCCTGAGATAAAACCAAGACTATTGGGTGCCTGGAATAGGTATGGCAGGAATGGCAAGGTGAGGTCAGTTCAAAGTCACAAAAGAACAAAATCATGTTACTTAAGTGGATGTGGCCCGATAGACCAGCCCCAAATCTTCTCTGGCTACTGCCTGAAATGCCCGTTCTGACTCGCACCAATTTCTCTGACCTGTAGCTGGTTTAATTTTGCTCATTTCACCTTGCCTCTTTTCTGTACTCCAGACCTCAGCCTTTTCAGGATGGCTATCTATACATACCCAGAAAAAGCTCTCCCCGCTTATTTGTTCCTCTCTTTTGGCCGCTAAATGCATATGTATAATGCTAAAAGTGCCTTTGTGTTGACAACTCTGTCATACGATTGGTGATTTTAGTGGGAGGGAAGTGCTTTTCTGAAGCCACTTGATTTCAAGTTGCCCAGAAGATACACCATCAGTTTGCTCTCTGCATTTGCTTTTGTCCCTATTAGTTTGTCTCTCTGTAATCTCTTATTTATTCAAGAAATACCTATTAGGTGCTTACTGTGTGCCAAGAATTATACTATATCGTGGTTCAATAGTGATACAATATTTCAATTTCTCTCTAATTGCCAGATATTTTAAAAGCCTAATGAAGAAAGTAATATTAAGAAACAGCCATAAGAGGAAATTGATTTCCACCCCCCTTATTCCTGGAGGTTTTATCTGCGGGGAAAGTGGTGGTGAGAAAGCCAATATTGCTAGTCAGAGATTTCTTCCTCACCTTAGCTCCTGCCCTGGATAGCAGGGGCTGGTCCCCCCATACCTGCTCATCTTTATTTTCTTTCCCCAGGCACCCCCCCAAGAAGTAGCCTGTCACTGTAATTAAGCAGTCTGTAATCAACGAAGTCCTATTAAGAAATAATGAGTCCAGTAATGCAGTGGGTGCTATTGATGGGGGATTAGTGAAACTCATGTGGTTTCCTACAACTCCCCCACTTTCTGAGGAAGTGGGAGGTGGAGAAACTGTTGACTCAACAGTCTTAGCATTAATCCCTGCACTCCCCCACCCCACTCCCGAACAAAACTCCTTACTGGAGTTGGACACGGCTCCCACTGTGTATGTGAGCACTGTGCTGGCAGGGTCATATCACAACCATCTCTGTATTCCCAGTCGTGCACCTTATAAGTCCCCAGTAAATATTCCATGAATTCTGGGACAGAATGAGCTGGAAGCACAAATGGAGCATAGCACCCAAGTGCCCTGCCTTCTTGCTTCAGACTATCTCAAACAGATTTTAGTTCCATTAGCATCTGGGTAAATATCACTGACTGAAGAAGCTCTTGGTACTAAGGACTCCAAGCTCTTCCTATGTTGCTCCCATGTTTAATCCTGCTTTTATTATAATTACCTATATATAAGGGCATAAGTTCTTGGAGGACAGTGACCATTTCACATACTTTTATGTTCCACAGAGTGTATATAAAGCACTCACACTTTTCTTGCAGCAGTGTATGGAAAAAATGCCATTCCAGCAAGTCAGTGAAGATCCCAAAAATAATCCTTTCTGTTAATTTTACTGAACCCACTGAAACAATGAAAGGACTAAACAATTGAAGAGTAAACAATCTAGAGGTTCATGAAATGCTTCATGTGATCTTTTATGCCAAGGGAGCTTGCTCTGTCTTAAGATGTAGCTCATCCACTTGCCTGAAGTGAACTGCACAGAGTCTAAAGAGGAATGTGGAGTCAGGAGAAAGACTTCTCAAAGCACCTTTCAGCCCAAGGCTCCCAGAAGCTTGTGCAACTTTAGTATCACTTGAACTTGTAGTTTTTTGTTTTTGTTTTTAAGAGCTGGGAGGACCAATCAGGCAACTGAAAGATAGAAGTTTATATAATTCTTTTCTCTACTTTCACAACACCGCCTCCAAGTTGTACATCCTCTTCTTAAACAAAGAAAGACTTTATAACTTCTTTCAAGGTAGAAAGTTCTTCTGAAGAAGGAGTCAATATAGGGTGGTGGCTAAAGGCACAAGTTTCAAGTCACATAGGTCTGGGTTTTATTCCAGAAGAGTTTCAATTCATTCTCCTGCTTACTAGGGTAAGTTACTTAATCTTATCTCTGAACCTGTGGTAAGAATACCTACCAAAAAGGTTTGTGAGGATTAAAAGAGAAGAATGTTAAACACCTCCTAGCACTGAGCCTGTCTGATAGTGAATGCTGAAAAATTATAGTTAAATAGAACAGTGTGCTAAATCTAGCTTCAGTCTCTCCTCTTCCAGCATGTGCTATGTGATTTTGCCTGGATTTATGTGAGTTTTGTGATTGTTTTCATGTGCCTTTGTTTGTGTTTTGTTTTTCCATTTTGACTCTAAGTGCCTCTGGGAACTGGTATTCTTTGATATTATTCTTTGATGTCATTGAATTCCATAGAAGGTTTAAGGGCAAGCTCCCTGCCCACGTACCAAGTAATTATTATTGGCCCATTTGGCATTTCAAATTTATGAACTGTATTATTTGATCTTCTTTATCAGAGGAGCTTGCTCTGTGTTAAGATATAGTTCATCTACTTTCTTTAACTGCATCTAGTGGAGACCCAAAAGCCTTATATGTTTTTAAGAAAAAAGATCAAGAACATAGGTGCACACTGCAGGCTGTAGGGAAGAAAAGGAAGCCTGTGAAGTAGAATAGGGCTGGATGAGAAAACTGGGCTTGTTAGACTTGGCTGAACCAAACATTGAATAGAACCATCTCTTCCAGGGCTGCAGGCATGAGCTTTGCAAGTTTGAAAACACAACCCTTGGCCTGACACCACAGCTGCAGGGTCATCCTGGTACTGAGGATCATGTCCATAATCACCTTCCTTTCCCCAAACTTGAGAGTTCCCTTTTCCTTTCTTCTTCTGATGAAGATATAATTCTGGCTAGAGTTGATTATGTTGCACTTATTGCCTTTTTTTGCCATTATCTGTGTGTGATACCTATTTCTGTAATCATTTGCCACAAATGTTTTGTCTTGGTCCAGCTTGTTTCTGTTACTCTGAATCTTTGGGCTTGGTCATCTCCTCACTCTATCATTTGGTGAGGGGTAGAATGAAACAAACCCCTCCTGGTAATCCAGCCCTCCTAGAGAAACCCTTCATTCTAGATCAGACCCTTCGGAGAACACTTTCCCACATTGCAGCAGAATTCTCCTATTCTGTTTATCATAGCTTGCTACCAGAAGTGTAGACAATTGAGACAATGAAGAACCTTCTCTAAAATGGTAAAAGGCTTTGAGAGTCTTTGGTTTAAAGGATGTGGAACTTAATCCCTGAGAATTTGAGGTGAAAATACCTCTCCCAACCCTAGTCCTCCTTGTCCCATGATGTTAACATTTTATACACTAAAGAATATTTAACAATACTTCTCACCTTCAACTACCAGCATATCAGCTAGTTCTATGACATGTCTCCCAAGGGGATAGGTGGATGGGGACAGCAGAAAGCTTTTCCTATTCAGGATGTGGGAACGAGGGAAATGGAGCCAGAAAATGTTATATAGGACAATGAGAGAAGAAAGGGAGAAAAACCCATTGTACTACTGACCTGCTATAAACAGGATATAAGACCCCTAAATAAAGGTTTTTGTAATACAAGTCATGAGTATTAAAGCATAAAGTCACTTGTTTTCCAATAGGGATACTCTTAAACCTACCAAACAAAGGAGAAACCATAATATATGTTGTAGTGGAAAGTTTTTCAGAAATTTAACTTAATCTCTCCAGTATTATTTTATTTGCCTAATTAATGTGTTGCTTTGTAAATTGTTCTTAGGTTGTTTTTTGTGTGTGTGTCTTTTGCCTTCACAGATTAACTTCTCCTGGGCAAGACCTGACTCTTTAAAGCAATTTTTAATCCCCTCAGAGGTGCCCACGTCAAGACCCTGATAGAGCAGAAGCCAAGAGCAATGATTAACTAACTACAGTTGAAGCTCAGAAAACATAACAATCAACACCCTGCATCTGAGGACTTTTCTTTGGATTAAGATATAATCCAACCAACAACTCTTGCCTTCTTTTCATAAGGCAAGTGTTATCTGAAGGCGTCTGTGTGAAATTTTAAGGAGAAAGGACAGATGAAGCTGTAGAACTCAGATACCACTTTGCTTTATATCTGAGCCTATAAGAGGGGAAAAGAAAGGAACCCCTCTGAGATGGCTGAACAAGCAGTAGAGAAAGAGCTTTAAGATTTGTAGTGGAAGGGCAGATAAGGTGCTTCCCAGACAAGGTAAAGTTAAAGGAGCCATTATTACAGGAAATGTTTAAGGGACTTATTTAAGAAAAAGAAGATGAAAACAATGAACATTAAAATGGCAACAAATTCACAACTATCAACAGCTGAATCTAAAAAAACAATTAATCAAAATCAGAACAGGAACAGATTCATAGATATGGAGATCATTTGGAGGGTTATCTGCTGGGAGGGGGAAGGGGAGAGTGGGGAAAAGGTGCAAGGATTAAGAAGCATAATTGGTAAGAACAAAATAGATAGGGGGAGGTTAAGAATAGTATAGGAAATGGAGGAGCCAAAGAACTTCCATGCATGACCTGTGAATATGAACTAAGGGGGAGATGCTAGAGGGAAGGTGGGTACTGGATGGAAGGGGGCAAAGGAAGAAAAGTGGGATGACTGTAATAGCATAATCAATAAAATATCATTTTAAAAAGTTTTTACATGTTAAGAAAAAAGATTCATCGTGGAAAGAAACTTATCGGAACCTTCCTTAGAGCAATGCAACTACCCTCCTCTTAGCCTTTTCCCATTCCTTGCCATTCCCACCTGTAATTCTGATTTGGCAGGAACCTCACACTGAATGTTCTCAAAGTACTTTGTAGAATTTAATTAGTCTGTGGGAAATAAAGCAAAACTCAATCTTCATTCCTTCCAAAAAGATGATGGCAGTGGGTGTGGAGGAGAGGGAAGGAGAAGATGGGCAACCAGAGTAGTTGTGCAGCTCACGAGGGCCATGCAGTACAGGAGGAGCCCCTGAGTCCCAAGTCTTGGTGAAAATTCCTTAGTCCACCAGATTCCTAAACAGGTAGTGGGATCATCCTACTAACCTACTTTGCTAGGGTGTTGTTGATGAATGCTTATAAATCCTAGATGATAGGTTTGGAAGATTGTTAAGGAAAACATGTCATTAAGTCCCTACTCACCCCTTCCTCGACAAATAGCCCTGGAGGGAAGCGGGTGTTAGTCAGAACTGGAGGGCCACCACTTCAGTGGTGTAAACTGAGATTCAACAAGTGGAGGAATTTTGCAACAGTGAGGGAAATCAAAGGCATGTGTTGAGGATGATGGGTGGTTGTGGATGGGAAGGCCTAAAATAGGTAACATATGGTCAGATAGTCCAGAAAAGATCATCAAGAAATCATTGTGGATGGTTGTTTTCCTACAGTTCAGGACACAATTTTGGTAATAGTTTCTTTTCCTGCCTTTCTAAGATCAGAAAACCTCTTCAAGGCCTATCACAAGAGAATAGGGTATTCAAAAATTAGGGACATGGTTTGAATCTGGGATTGATCTAGAAGAACTAGCTAAGAGTTTGAGCTCTGAAGTCAGAGACGTAGGTGTGAATTCTTCTTTGCCACTTCCATCTATTTGAACTTGATTAAGTTACTTAACTTCTCTAAGCCTTGATTTCCTCATCTATAAAATGGGCCCCAAAATAGATTTAATTCAAAGATGTGTTGTGAAGGTTAAATACAACAATTCAGGTGAAGCCTTAGCACAGAGACTGGCAGGTAGTAACCACCTGATTCAGTTTGGCCGCCATCACTACCTCACTCTTCTCTGTAGAGGTTATATCCACTTTGGAGTTTACACATGGTCATTTCTTCGGTTATTTCCTGATCTTCTCCCAGGTCTTTTGGCTGCCTTCTCCTACCCTTAATGAGAAGTCAGGGAACACTAATACCAAATTCTTTTTCATGTCATTTAGGACAAATCAGAATTAGGAAGGTCAGCCCACAGTTGTAAAAAAGATTACATAGATTAACACAGCTCTACGCACTAGATATGTTCTCATAAAGGTTGTTAAGTGGCCACTTTTATGCTGGATAATTCTTAGATGACATTCTTTATGATTCTAAAGTAATATTCTCAAAGAAACAAGAATTATAGTTAAGGGACAAGGAACTAATATTTGAATATGAGACACTTTCTATATCCAAGTCTAATTGAATCCTCCCAGTCACCCAATAAATAGGTCCTTGTTATTCCCATTTTATGGACTAAATAACTGAAACTCACAGAGGTTCATGATTCATTCAACGTAACTCTTCTAGGAATGGTGAAGCCTAAATGTGAATGTAGTTCTGGCTCTCAAACCTGTCCATTTTCTACTACATCCCACTCAAAGATGTATTCTGCTTTTTATCAATGGTCAGTTTGTATGCAGTTAAATTTTGTACTGTAATTCCAGAAGAATTTGACCAATCAATTCATAATGTCTTTAGCATTAATTTATTTTCAAATATTCAGTGGATTGAGTGCCGGCCTGTGAACCAAAGGGTTGCTGGTTCAATTCCCAGTCAGGGCACATGCCTGGGTTGTTGTGGGCCAGGTCCCAAGTGGGGAGTGTGCAGGTGGCGGCCACACATTGATGCTTCTCTTCCTCTCTTTCTCCCTCCCTTCCCCTCTGTCTAAAAATAAGTAAATAAAATATTATATATATATGTACATATGTGTGTGTGTGTATACACACACACATAAATAAAAACAAAATCTTTTAAAAAAATTTCCCCCTGCTCTGCCCAGCCTGGCTTAGTTGGTTGGGCATCGTCCCACAAACCAAAACATCGCTGGTTTGATTCCTGATCAGGGCACATGCCTGGGTGTGGGTTCGGTCCCCAGTCAGAGTGTGTATGAGAGGCAACAGGTTGATGTTTCTCTCTCATATCCATGTTTCTCTCCCTCTCTCACTCCCTCCCTTTCCCTCCTTAAAATAAAAATTAAAAAATATTTTCCCTTATGACTTAAAAATATATGCATACACTTTAAAAATTATCCACATTTTCTGCTCTGACTCGTGTAGGTCAGTAGATTGAGCACTGACCTGTGAACCAAAGGGTTGCCAGTTCGATTCCCAGTCAGGGCACATGCCTGGGCTGCAGGTCAGGCCTCTGATGGCGGGTCCGAAAGAAGCAACCACACATTGATGTTTTTCTCCCTCTCTTTCTCTCTCCCTGTCTAAAAATAAATAAAATCTTTAAAAATAAATAAATAAAATAGAAATTATCCACATTTTCTTACATTAATATGGTGTGTCAAAAGCAGAATGTTGCCACATAATAAAAATAACATACTATATGACATCATTTACATAAAACTCTAGAAAATGCAAGCTATTCCATAGTGACAAAGTCAGATCAATGGTTGCCTTGGGCATGGCTGAGGGTGGGAGGGGGAGATGGCAAAGAGGCAGGAAAGAACTGGGGGTGATGGATATGTTTATTATCTTGAGTATAATGCTGTTTTTTACAAATATATATTTATGTCAAAATGTATGAATTTAAAAAAGCCTGACTATATTAATAATCTACACAAAACATTACTTCTACTACAGAAGAAGTAATGCTGCATTAAAAGTAAAAACAGAGTACCAAGTTCCCTAAATCTCACTGTATGTAAAAACGTACTGCCATCTACACACTGCAGTGAGGCTGCTCCGTGAGGCTGTGAGCTGCCCAGGGAAAAGGCTGTGTCTTTCAGGTCCTTAATCCCTAGCCTCCAGTGCAGTACTTGGGAACATAAATTCTCAAAAAATGGTCAGTGGAAGTAGGTGTTTCTTTGGAAATTTACACTAATTCCATAAAATTAAAATGTTGATGCAGCTTGCTAAATACTCATCAGATTGCCTGAACTGGAAGAGTCAGGTCAAGAAGGCTTTGCAGATGTCCGAGTTCTCAGTTGTCCCAGTTTTGCACTTAACCATAAACATCGGGGGGGTGAGGGGTGGGGCGGGATTCACACGGATCCGCTAACTGAAGTTGTTCTGGTATCAACCAGCTTTGTGAATGTCCGTGTCTACTTGGAAGAAAGAGATTCCGAGATAGCTGAGGCTGGTGAGAACACCAGCAAATATTTAAGCTGCAGATTGAAACTGTGGGCTTACAATCGCAACCTCGTTAATATTATACAGATGGGAAAGTACATGTAATAGCATTTTGCCACATCTCCACATCTCCTTTACACCCTCAGCAGATAAGCTTCCCTTCTACTCCTTCCTCCCAACTAAAACCATCTAATGCTAACTTCCACAACTTTCCCCCACACTCCCTGGCCCCTAAACTTTAGCATAGCCACATAGCCTTTCCTCCAAGTGTCCTATATTAATTAGAGGAATATATGACCTACTACTTTCAGATCAACCTCTCCACTTCTGTTCTCACTCCTCCTTCCTCTTTCACCTGTCCTTGACCCATGTTCTAATTTTTCGCACCCAAAATAACCCTTTCCTTGAATCTCTTTACCATAAAACTTTCCAATTACCTTTCATTCTTCAACCCATCATCTTTCCAAAGCCTCTTTCTTCTGCATTCCCTATCTCAGTTTATGGAGTCACTATCCACACAGTCTCTCAAGCTAAAAACTTTGTAATTATCCTCATTTTCTCTACCAGGTGACTTTCATTTTTTAGGCAACTTCCACATCGCCACTACCACCACCACAAGAATTATCTTTATAAAATATGAATATGATTGGGTCACTCATCTGCTTAAACTTTGGCTCTGCACTGCTGATGGAATAAAGGCCAAGCACTTGGATGTGGCATTAATTTCCCTTCAATCCAA
Source organism: Trachops cirrhosus (assembly GCA_028533065.1). Classification (NCBI taxonomy): domain Eukaryota; kingdom Metazoa; phylum Chordata; class Mammalia; order Chiroptera; family Phyllostomidae; genus Trachops; species Trachops cirrhosus. The sequence continues at coordinate 46,701,857 of CM052539.1, forward strand.
CCCCCATTCTCACCCTAGGCTGTTGCCACATTGAGTCTTTATTATTCTATGCTCTTGGTGAGGCCACAAGCTTCTTTCTAACGGAAAATTCTTTTTTTTTTTATTTTAATCATTATTCAAGTACAGTTTCTATCCTTTACTCCCATTCCAGCCAACCCACCCATCCCTCCCTTCCTCCCTCCCATTTCCAACCCCCCTAGTTTTTGTCCATATGTCCTTTATATTTGTTCCTGTAAACCTTTCCCATTCTTCCCTGAAATTCCCTTCCCTCTCCCCTCTTTTCTTATGGAAAATTCTTACTTGTCTTTCAATACTGCCTAAACAATCACCACTCTGAGAATACCACATTGATGCATTCCCCTCCACAGAGTTAGATGCTCCCTCCTCTCGGTGCCCAGAACATTTTATTTATATTTCTATTTTAACATTTATAATGCTGTTTTAAAGCAATAATTGGCATCTAGTTAGTAGAGGCCAATAAACACTTGTCGAGTGACTGTCCCAGCAGCAGTTCTCTACTGGGCAATCCTAGGCAATGGATGTCAAGTTAACAACACTACTTTTTCAAATGTGCAAGAAAAACTGCGTAAAATAAATATGCTACAGTTACAGGGTAACATACCCCAAAGAGAAATGCAAATGATATTTGCTCTTTTTCTATTATTTGGATTAACTAATGTTTTAAATTAAATGATATTTTGAATGAACTCTGCCTAAACCTCCTTCCTGTAATATTGATCAAGGTGAGTATATAAATGCTTGTCTCAGAATATGCACACCGTTGTATCTCTGGTCCAGGATAAATAATCAAGAGTTAGTTATAAATATTGCCTCATTCTGACATAGCAGAATTTCTAAAAGACTTTATTTACTAGTTTTAGAGGGAAGGAGAAAGTAAAGGAGAGAAATGCTGATGTGCAAGAGAAACATCCATTGGTTGCTTCTCACACAGCCCCAACGAGGACCAGGCCCACAACCCAGATATGTGCCCTGACCAGGAATCAAACCCACAACCTTTTTCTATGCTAGATGATGCTCAACCGAGTTGAGCTACGCTGATTAGGGCTGGAATAGCAGATTTGGGTGTTCTCTCTTGGCCTATTGTCAGTCATACTTAACAGAATTTGTTTGGTAAGGATTTATAATAGTTTTACCTGGCTGAAAGATTTATTTTAAATGAGTGCGTTTTCACCAAAAGCATAGCAAAAAGACAAAATAGACAAATGGGGCCATGTCAAACTTAAATATTCTGTGCAGCAAAAGAAACAATAAACAAATTGAAAAGATCTGTTGGAAGAAAATATTTGCAAACCAAATATCTAATAATGGGTTAATATCTAGGACATATATAAAGAACTCCACAACTCAATGACAACAACAACAACAAAACTCCCAAACAATACAATTTAAAAATGAGCAAAGGATTTTAATAGACATTTCTTCAAAGAAGATATACATATGGCAAACAAGCATATGGAAAAATCTAAACATCATAACCATTAGGAAAATGCAAATCAAAACCACAATGAGGTATTACCTCCTACCTTGAAGAATGGCCATTATTAAAAAAACAAACAATCAAACAAACAGATAACAGTATTAGTGAGGATATAAAGAAATTGGAAACTTTGTGCCCTGTTGATGGAAATGTAAAATGGTACTACCACTTTGTATAGTATATCTCCAAAGAGTATGAAGATTCCTCAAAAAATTAAAAATGGGTACAGACTTCTGGCCAAGATGGAGGCATAGGTAGATGCACTGTGCTTCCTTGCACAACCAAGATAGGGACAACAACAATATAGAAACAAAATAACAACCAGAACTGACAGAGAATTGAAGTGTATGGAAGTCGGACACCCAAAGATTTAAAAATAGACACTTTCATCCAGACAGGTAGGAGGGGCGGAGTCGGGCAGCCAGGCGAGGGATGCAGGGCAGAGAGCTGAGCACCCCAAGTCCGCAGCAGGCAGACCCTGGGCACACAAGCGGCGGTGGCTGGTGGGCCCCAGCCAGGGTGTGGCGACCGGCAGATCCAGCGGGTGGGGACCGGCAGACCCAGTGAGGAGGCCATTGTGAAGCAAGGCACTGTGCACAACTCAGGGTCCCAGCACCGGGAAATAGAGCTTTGGGTCACTGACTGCAAAGGAAGGTCCCGTGGGGTGCACAGGCCCACCCACACTAGAATTGGTGCCAGAGGGGCCCAGTTGGCTTTCAGAAAGCAGCGGAAGGGTCTGAGGTCCTACAAAGAGCAGAGCAAGCACCAATGCTCCTCCTCGGACCCCGCACGCATATACAGCGCCACAACCCAGCAACTGGGGTGCCCCGCCCTGGTGAACTCCTCGCACCTCATTACAGGAGCTCCACAAGACCAAAAAAAAAAA
>CM052539.1:46704740-46811797 GCA_028533065.1 Trachops cirrhosus
TAGAGCTGAAGCTGCTGCAGAGACAGTTTGTCAAACCTCAGGAGGTGTTTTCAATCCATGAGGGTTTGCAAAGTTTAACTGGCTTATTGAAGCAATGGAGTCTATTTTATTTTGTTTAGTAGCAGGGGATGGTTGCTTGGGGGTTGTTGAACACTAGAGAGATTGTGGTTTAACTGGGAGGGAAGAAGTGAAGAGTCAAGAGACAGACCAAATGATTCTTGAGTTCTTTGTGAACCTAAAAATATCACTAACAGGATGCAAGGCACAAACTAAAAATGAATGTGTACAGCTCCCTCTGTCTCTGCTTCCATATTTACCCCTTATCCAGAACTTTGTGTCTAGCAGAAATAAAACAGTCTCAAGAGAATATGACAAAAACCATAGTGAAAAGGATAAAAGTTAAAACATTGAGCCCTGTCTGGTGTAGCTAGTGGATTGAGCTCAGGCTGTGAACCAAAGGGTCGCCAGTTTGATTCCCAGTCAGGGCACATGCTTGTGTTGCAGGCCAGGTCCCCAGTGGTGGGCCATGTGAGAGGCAACCACACATTGATGTTTCTCTCCCTCTCTTTCTCCCTCCCTACCCCTCTAAATAAATAAATAAATAAATAAATAAATAAATAAATAAAATCTTTTAAAAAACCACTGGAAGTTAGAAATTATTTAAAGACCAACAGATAGATATAAGGACTCACCTTCTCTGGAACCTTAAAATTTTGGTCTAAAATGGCTTTGAGTGGAGAAAGGAGGAAACTTCTAGAGATGTTTGGATCTCTGTGGAGGACTTTTCTCTTGAGTCTTTAGTTAGGTCAGGTGAAGAGTCCTTCTGGCTCTACTTCACCCAGGGTGGCCGCCCCAAAAAGGACATTTCAAGAGTCAGTGGAGCAGGTTTGGGGAAGAAGGGGAGAGAGAAAACTTGTCCCTTAGAGCAGAGCAAAAGGAGTGGAGTGAGAGGAAAAGCTCTGGAGAGACAGACTGACAGAGTGGGGATGAATGACACTCCTGGCTCCTCCAGAGGGGCATCACTATCAATCTTTAGTTTTCATCCCAGGCAAGTGAAGGGGAGCAAGAGAGTAAGGACAATGTAGTGTAAATTATTACACAGCCCTTGGCTTTCAGAGTACTGACAGTAAAAGAGATTTATGGAGTGAAACTTCAAGCATAGATTTCTAGAAAATGTTCACACCACCTTCAGGCACACCTATCAACTACATTTGGGTACTTGTACATGCACATCCCCCCTTCTCCAGCCATATGAATGCACATGCACTCATGCCCATAAAAACAGCATGTATGCAACAGTGTTCAACATAATTCACTACACTTTTAAGAAATAACCCTGCCCATTCTTCTTTTTTTTCTGTTTCCACAGACTGTAGGCTAGATCCAATCAGTGGCATGGGTTTTGCTCAGGCTGACATGGTATGAGAGGGGCACCTGTAAAAGTAATGAGGAGTTGCAGAAATCTGCACTGAGGATTTTGACTGTAAATGATTGTCCCAAGGAAAGGCATGAGGAAAACAGTGTTTCTTGCAGGTGTTCTCTCAACTACTCTATGTAAGAGGGAGTTTAGTTTGATCACTACAGACAGTGAGACTGAGAAGGAGACTACGCCATTGGACAGATGCTGAAGGCAACTCTTGGAAAATTCAGCTAAAAAATTAGGACTGTAACTATAAATAACAGATAGATTGAACTTGGGGTAATGTGCATCTGCCTCCCATCTCCTTCTATCTATTTACAATTTGTTGGGGTACAGCAAGGAGTGGGAGTGAGGGACATTTGATCTTATGTCCATGGGTGCTCTAATGAGGAAGTCTGCCATCCTGTCTGGGTTTCTAAGGAGTTCGCTCAGGGGGCTTGTAAACAAAGACTTCTAAGCCAAACCCATGGCTAAGTCCCGGCTGATTTGAAGCTGCCTCTTAGACAAACTGAGAAAGTGAGAGGGGAAAGTAGACTTGGTTGTTGAGAGGGCAACTCAACCATCTTCCCTCCCATGGTTGGTTCTTAACACCACCCTGCCCTGGTCGTAACCACTCTTTCCTAAAAAACTTGCTTTCTTCATTTGATCTCAATGTTAGTGGTTGGGAAGTAACTTCTGGCATTTAACTTTCCTCCCTTATGCTTCAGGGCTAACAACATGTAGGACATGCAAGCAGAAGAATGTAAAATGTTTGAAAAGAATTGTAGAGTCATCATAGAGCCTTGTGATATCATAAGATCAGTTATATCCATTTTTATTTGACATTTATTAGGTTGAACCATATGCAACTGCTACATATTTGAGCATTTTGGCTTATAAACATGATTCTGTCATAAGTTTCAGCTGAATATTAAGAACCTACAGTGTGCTTAGGAAGACTATGAAGCAATTTGGTGTAAAGGTTAAAAACCAGGGCCAAACTGACTTTTTAAAAATCCACATCAGCTCTATCAGCTAGTCTTGAGTAGGTTCTGTAACTTCTGTGTTTCTGTCTCCTCATCCTCAGAATGAAGATAATAATAGTGTTGATACTTACCTCACAGGGTTGTTGTGAGAATTTAAATGAGTTGTCCTATATAACACACTTAGAACAGTACCTAACTTGGAGCAAGCTCTATATAAATATTGACTATTAGTACATTCTAGTCCCTGTTATCTCATGTAATTTTATTGTTAAGCACTTCAGGCATACAAAAATGTATAAATAATAAGGAAATTAACATTTATGTGCATACCTTCTATCTTAGAAATAAAACATTAGAGATACAGTGAAAACCATGGATACCCTGCCCCTATCACATTAATGTCCCTCTGTTCTCAGAGTTAGCCTCTGTTCTGAATTTGATTCTTACCATAGAAATTTTAAATACTTTTACTACAGATGTATATAATATAAGCCATATATAGTATTTTTATATGTTTCTTACTTTTTGTAAGTGGTGTCATACCATACTTAACCTTCAACTTGCTTTTGTTGTTCAGTATTCTGTTTTTTGATATTCATCTATGTGGATACATGAAGTTTTAATTGATTCTTTTTAACTGATCTGTAGTATGCCATTGTAAAGAATGTGCCATAGTTTATTTAGCCATTGTCCTTTGGAAGAACATTGAGGTTGCTTCTAAATTTTTGCTATTAAAAACTCATTTGATTTGGTCAACCAGTTTCCATTGATTAACTAATACTTTCCAGTACTCTCTTAAGTGTTGAAAATTCAGCAATGAACAAAAAACAAAACAAAACTGTATCCTGCTCTACCCAGGCTGCTCAGTTGGTTAGAGCATTGTCCCAATATGCCAGGGTTGTGGGTTCCATTCTGGGTTGGCACATACAAGGGTCAATCAATGAATGCATAAGTAAGTGGAACAAAAAATTGATGTTTCTCTCTCTCTCAAATATATTTTTGTAAAAAAAAATGTATCCTCAGGGAACTGACAAAGTAGTGGAAGAAAAATGGCTAACAAATATAATATATTAAAGACTATATAGCCCTAGTTGGTGTGGCTCAGTGGATTGAGCTCAGGCTGCAAACTGAAGGGTCACTGGTTGGATTCCCAGTCAGGGAAGATGCCTGGGTTGTGGGCCAGGTCCCACATAGGGGTCGCATGCGAGGCAACCACACATTGATGCTTCTCTCCTTCTCTTTCTCCCTCCCTTCTCTTCTCTCTAAAAATAAATAAATAAAATCTTTTTTAAAAAGACTATATAATACGTTAGAAAAGTTATGAAAGAACAAAAGCCAGATAAATGGGCTGGGGAGTGCTAAGGTGATCTGTGATTTAAACAAGGAGTCAAGGAGGGCCTTACTGAGAAAGTGACATTTGAAAAAAGACCTGAAGGAAATCAGGAAGTGAGCTATGCAGGTATCTAGGGGATGTATCAGGCAGAAGGCATGGTTAGTGAAGAAAGGTCCAAGATTGGAGAAATGCTACAATGTATATTCTAGTACATTGATCCCTTCTCCCATTTGGGAGTAGAATTGCTGGGTTGTAGAGTATGTATGTCTATAACAATACTTGATGTTGCCAAATTGCTCTCCAAAGACATTATACCAACTTGTGCTACCACCAAAAGTATGAAAGTTCAGATTGTTCCATATCTCTGTCAGCACTTGGTATTACCAAACTTTTAAATTTTGCTAATGTGATGTTGTGAAATGATTTCTCATTGTTTTAATACGTATTTTATGACTACTAGAGAGTTAAACATCTTTTATATTTTTATTGACCATTCAGGTTTCTTCTTCTGTGGCTTTTTTGTTCATATTGTTTGCTCCTTTTTTAAAAATATGTTTTATTGACTATGCTATTACAGTCATCCCAATTTTTTCCCTTTGCTGCCCTCCACCTGGTACCCCCATTCCATCCAGCAATCCTCCCCTGTTAGTTCATATCCATGGGTTAAGATTTTATTTATTTATTTTTAGAGAGAGGGGAAGGGAGGAAGAGAAGGAGAGAAACATCAACGTGTGGTTGCCTCTCATGCACCCCCTACCAGGGACCTGCCCTGCAACTCAAGCATGTAACCGGGAATCAAACTGGTGACCCTTTGGTATGCAGGCTGGCACTCAATCCACTGAGCCACATCAGCCAGGGCTTTTTTTTTTTTTTTTTAGATTCAGTTGTTGATAGTTGTGAGTTTGTTGTGTTCCTACTTTTGATCTTTTTCATTTTCTTAAATAAGTCCCTTTAACATTTCATGTAATAATGGCTTGGTGGTGTCGAACTCCTTTAGGTTTACCTTGTCTGGGAAGCACTTTATCTGCCTTTCCATTCTAAATGATAGCTTTGATGGATAGAGTAATCTAGGTTGTAGGTCCTTGTTTTTAATTTGAATACTTTTTGCCAGTCTCTTTTTGCCTGCAAAGTTTCTCTTGAGAAATCAGCTAAGAGTCTACGGGAACTCCTTTGTAGGTAACTGTCTGCTTTACTTTTGCTGCTTTTAAGATTCTCTCTTTATCTTTAATCTTTGGTATTTTAATTATGATATGTCTTGGTGTGGCCTTCTTTGGGTCCAAATTGTTTGGGACTCTCTGTGCTTCCTGGACTCCCTGGAAGTCTATTTACTTTGCCGTATTGGGGACATTTTCCTTCATCATTTGATCAAATAAGTTTTTAATATCTTGCTCTTCATCTTCTCCTTCCAGCACCCCTATGATTTGGATATTGTAACACTTAAAGTTGCCCTGGATGTTCCTAAACCTCTCCTCATTTTTTTCCTCATTTTGTGTCTTCATTCCATTCCATTTGGATTCTTCTTTCTTTCTTTGTTCCAAGTCATCAATTTGAGTCCTGGTTTCCTCCCCTTCACTGTTGGTTTCCTGTATATTTTATTTTATTTCACTTTGTGTAGCCTTCATTTCATCCTTCATTTGTTGACAGAGCTCAATCAATTCTATGAGCATCCTGATTACCAGTGTTTTGAATTCTACATCAAAAAGGTTGTCTATCTCCTCCTTGTTTAGTTCTTTTTCAGGAGTTTTGATCTGTCCTTTCATTTGGGTCGTATTTCTTTGTCTCGGTGCACCAGCCTAGGTAAATGTTTTTTTGACTCCTTGGTCATTGGACTTCCATGCCCATGATTTTCTGGTAGTTCTGGTTGTTCTTTGTTTTTCAACTGGTTGTTATCTGTCTTTTGGTTATACAAGGAGGTGGTGCATTTCTGCCTATGCATCCATCTTGGTTGGAACTCTCATTAATATTGTTTTAAAATTTATTTTTATTTCTTGCTCTTCCACTTTTCCCTCTGGCACCCCTATGATTCAGATGTTGATATGTTTGGAGATGTCCCAGAGGCTTCTTATACTATCCTAATTTTTTTTGAATTCTTGTTTCTTCTTAGTATTCTGGTTGAATGCTTATTTCTTCCTTAGGTTCCAAATCGTTGATATGAATCCTGGCTTCCTGGTTTATGGCCATACCACCCTGAATGCACCTGATCTCTTCTGAATCTTGGCTTCCCCCTCTTCACTGTTGGTTCCTTGTAGATTTTTCCTTTTTTTTCCAGTTAGTGCAGCCTTCATTTATTCCTTTATGTTGTTGCTGTACTCAGTGAGTTCTTTGAGCATCCCGATAACCAGTGTTTTGAACTCTGCATCTGATAGGTTTGTTATCTCTGTTTTGTTTAGTTCTTTTTCTAGAGGTTTGTTCTGATCTTTCATTTGAGCCATATTTCTTTGTCTCCTCAATTTGGCAGACTCCATGTGTTTGTTTCTGGGTATTAGGTAGAGCTGCTTTGAGTCCCTATCTCAGTAGCATAGCCTATTGTAGAAAAGGCACCTGTAAATTGTGTGGGGTGGAACCTTAGGTTATCGCTAGGGTGGGGCAACCCACTTCACCACTTTATGACTCCATGTGCAGGGAGGGCTCAGAGAGGGGACAGCGCTACTACCTGGCTTCTGAAGGTTTGATCAGCACTTGCCCCATTTCCAGTCACTTCACCCACTCCCCATATGCAACTGACACCCTTCCAGCTATTGCCCTGGTGTTGAATCCCTTAGGGGGTGAGTCTGTGTAAGTTCTAAGACTGTACAGGCCCTTTAAGTGGAGTCTCCTGAAAATCTGGCAGTTTCTTCCACCACCCCAAACCCCACTTGTTTTTACAGTCAGGGCTATGGGGATTAATCTTCTCAGCACTAAAACCCTGGGCTCTGCAGTCTGGGCTGCTGCTAGGATCACTTGCTCCCAATGTATCCCTCTTGACTTCTATCCACCACATGTGAATGTGGGACCACCTGTTCCACCACCACTGCCTCTCCACACCACACTGCGTCTCCTCACCCCTCAATCTGTCTCAGCATCTCCACCCTTCCTACCTATCTGAATGAATGCAGCTTCTTTAAATCCTTGGGTATTGGACTTCCATTCAGTTCTATTTTCTGACCGTTCTGGGTGTTATTTGTTTTGAGATTTAGTTGTAATTCTTGCTGCAGTTGTGTGAGGAGGTGCATGTCTACCTATACCTTTATCTTGACTGGTAGTCCTTTATTCTTTTTTCTATTGAGTTTTTGTCTCTTATTGATTTTTAGGAGTAACCTGAATATTAATACCTTGCCCAATATCTGCATTGCAAATATCTTCTCCTAGTGTGAAACTTATATATTGATGTTTTAAATGTAATAAATATCATAATATTCTAAAGATGTTTTAAAGTGAATCAACACAGTGTTTAACTTCAATTTCATCACATTTCTCAAACTTTTCATTATGATTTATGAGTTTTTGTGTGTTGTTTAGGAAATTCTTTCCTATCTTAAGATCATAAAAATTCTCATTCATTCACTCACTTATTCATTTGATAATACATTGAATGTCTACTATGTGTCAGGAACTGTTTTAGACTCAGGGGATACAACTGAGAATAAGACAAGCAACATTATGGGCTGAGATTCTAGTGTGGGAGAGAGGCAATAAACAATATATAAATACAAAATAAGCCATGACGAAAAATAAAGCAGGATGAGGAGATAAATAAAAACCAATAAGCTGTTTGCTATTTTAGATTGAGTGGACAGGAAAGCCCTAACAGGGTCACATTCATCAGAGAACTGAAGATGGTGAGGAAGCAAGAAGTGATGGTCTCCAAGGAAAGTCACAATCCAGACAGAGGAAACAGCAAGTGCAAAGGCCTCAACATATCAGCCTGCGTTGCGGGTTACAGAACGGTTGCGAGACTGGCCAGTGTGACCAAGTGGCATGAGCACGAGGAAGAGTGTTAAGTGGTTACTTCAGAGAAATAGCCAAGGATTTTATTCTGTGAGAGGAAATCACTGGAGTATGTTGAGCATGGGAGAGCTTTGTTTTTTAAAAGATCATTATGACTACTATCATAATATCCAGGAAGTAAAAAGCAAGAAGATTGGTTAGAAGTTTATTACTAGAGTCTCAGTGAGAGGTAATATTAACTTAGACCAGGAAAATAGCAGAGAAAATCATGAGAAGTAGTCAGATTCAGAACATATATAAGTTAGACCTAATAAGATATTCCAGTGAATTTGGCAAGGATTATATGAAAGAGAAGTCAAGGGTAATTCCAGGTTTTTTTCCTGAGCAAATGGATGGATGATGGTGTTGTTTTCTTAAATGGGGAACATTGCAGTAGGAGAAAGACTTGGGAAAAAATGAATATTTTGTTTTTGAAGTGTCTATTAGACATCCAAGTGGAAATTGTGAATTGGAAGAAGAATATATTAGTGTGGCATTTAGGGGATAAATATAAGCTAGAGATGTCAATTTAAAGGTCATTAGCATAATAATGTTTCTTACTTTAAATTCTTTTTTAAAAGGTTTTTTTAATTTATTTTCAGAGAGAGAGGAAGGGAAAGAGAAAGAGAGGGAGAAAAACATCAATGTGTATCAGTTGCCTTTCACATGCTCCTTCCCAAAGACCTAGCCTGCAACCCAAGCATGTGCCCCAACGGGGAATTGAACCAGCAATCTTTCAGTTTGCAAATTGAGTGGTGCTCAATCTACTGAGCCACACCAGCCAGGGCTAAATTTTTACATATTTCCTCTAAAAGTGTTTACTTTTGTGTTTCACATTTAGATCTTTAATCCACTAGTAATGAATTATTTTCATATAGTGAGAGAAAAGGGTTTAATCCTCCCCCAAGGATGGCCCATGGTCATCAGCAGCATTCATTATATAGTCCACTCTTGTTAGGCATCAGATTTAAGTAGCATGGGTCCATTTCTGGGTTCTCTATTCTTTTAAGTTGGTCAATTTGACTATCCGTATGCAAATTCCATACTACCTTAATCATTATATGATTTAGTCAGGCCTCAGTGCAAGCATAGAAATAACTCTAGATATTCCAAGCAGAAAGGAATTTACTACAGGAAATTCAATGCTTGCAAATTGTTGGAAAGGTTGAAAGAACAGGAGTCAGAAGGTGCCATTAAATTCATGCGTTAGTTGAAGAACATACCATCGTGGTTGACCCAGGAAGCTGCTGCTCTCACCGTCATAGCTGCCAGCACCGCCTATATATTCCACAAAGCTTCTGAGAACAAGGCTGTAGTTGCTATTTATGTTTTCTTAGTTCACTACCCATTCCATGTTCTTTTTATCCTTAGTAAGCACCAATCTGATTTAGGTTCGTAGTGGAGAAACTCAAACCTTTTTTCCTGAAGGAGCTGGCTGTTAGTGGTCCTGCCTGCACTGGGATGTTTTAATCTTCCATTAGCTTTACCCTGGTCACGGAGGTACTGTGAGGCACCCCAGAGGTTCCCCTGGGTTTTAATCACACTGCTCCCTGTTCTCATTGCAAGGTAACCACTCTTACACCCCAGCTGGTACAAGAACTGCTTTGCTTATTGGTACAGTGACACAAAGTGTATGAAATGGCCAGGAGTCTGTTAATTCTGAGGAATTAAAGCTTCTAAAGCAGTAAGAGGCAAGGGAAATGTTCAAGTAGTCATTATGTGTAACAGTGGGAGAAGTCAGCCCATGTATACTTCTTAATGCCTAGGTCCATAGATTCTGGCTATGGGAGAAATATCTCCAAATGTGGCTCATGCAATCCGTCTTGTAAGACAGCACCCCAGCCTCACAAGGTGGTGTCTCCTGTCTGGCTCTGTAATAGAGTCTCCATTAGGCAATTCTATCATTCCAGAAAGTTAGCCAGCCGCCTGTGATCGATGGAGTGCATAGTAAGACTATTGAATACTGTGAGCATGAGCCCACTGCCTCACTTCTTTTGCTATAAACTTTGAGTAGAAAAGATGTAATGTGGGATATCATGATGGTGAATAAGACATTTAGTAAGATCATGAATAATAGTGCTGACATACACATGGTGGGCAGAAAAGGAAAATCACTATCCAGAAAATGTATTCTGGTGAAGACAAAATTTTGCCTCTTCCATGATGGAAAGGGCCCACTATAATTAACCTGCCTTACTTGGTCCCATCAGGTACAGTACCATATGGCTCATTATTGGTCTGTGCAGTTGGCAGGCCATCCTTAGGAGTTATATAGTAGTGAGATCTGCCTTAGTGAGAGAAAATCTGTTTTGTTTTGTTGCATAATTTCCAATCTTGCCCTCATAGCTGCTGTATTCATGAGCCCTTTTAGCAAACCCTGTGTGGCTCAGTAAAGAAGCTGGTTGACATTTACAGATTCAGGTAATCTTGTCCACCTGCTTATTGAGACCTGTCAGTGCCCTTTGCTGAGCAAGCATTTACCAATTTGTAGTTTTGCTGATAAACCCTATTGTATCTCTGTTTTCTAATTTTTACAGTACTTCTTCTATCTGCTTTTTGTGGGGGAGGTGTTGCAGTGACATTCTTTTTGTAACTTCTTGAGCTGGGAACTTAGCTCTTTGTCTTTCTTCTTTTCTAAAGTACTAAGGCTATAAATCTCTCTCTAGTGCTACTTCAGCTGTATCTCATGGTTTTTTCAATTGATTAATTTATTTTTTGAGAGGGGGAGGGAAGGGAGAAAGAGAGGGAGAGAAACATCAATGTGTGAGAGATGATACATCCATTGGTTGCCTCTCACGTGTGCCCCTAACTGGGGACCAGGCCTGCAACCCAGCCATGTGCCTTGAGTGCGAATCAAACCAGTGACCTTTCACTTTGTGGGACAATGCCTAACCAACTGGGCCTCACGGCTCAGAGCTGTATCCCATATATTTTGATTGTGCATTTTCTTATTGCTCAGTCTAGCTGTGATCTAATTTCCATTATTAGGTGTGTTTTAAAATGTGTTCTTACATTTCTGACTATATAAGAATTTTATCTTTTTGTTATTGATATCTAAGTTGATTGTTGTGTTCAGAGAAATGTGGTCTGCTTAAGACTGATTCTTTTTATTTGTTGATATTCATTTTGTGGCTCAGTGTATGATCAGTTTTTAAAGTGTTTTGTATGTTCTTAAAACAAATGTGTATTCTCTAGTGTTTGTATAAAAGTTTCTATGTTTATCCACTACAGCATGCTTGTTGATTGTGTTTTTAAAATCTAATTTTTGCCAATTCTTCAATTACTAGAGAGCTATGATTTTTAAAAATCTCCAACTATCATAGTGAATTTATCTATTTCTTATAGTTTTGTTTTATGTACTTGAAGTGATTAAATAAAAGTAAAGAATTGCTCCATCTTTCTGGTTACTTTTATGGTTACATAGTGACTACAATTTTTGTCTTAAAATCTATTTTTTTATTGTGGTACAGTGTATATAACACAAAAAAGAGGGCTGCATATTGTCTTCAAGATTTGTCAAGGCCACTGTTGCCTATTCTGTAAGTTTTGATGTGTACGAGCAGGTAATGACAGCTATGTCACAAGGGCTGCTTAACCACCAGCAACTGTAGGAAATACCCTCATTTCAGAGATGCTAAAATGTGAAGAAAATACATCTTAGAATTGATGAAACATGGTATTTTTTATATTTAAAAATTCTACTAGGTTTCTTTTTAAATTTGGTCTTTTTCTTATGGTATTTTATTTTTTATTATTTATCTTATTTTTCTTGGGAATCCAAATCTGCTATTTAGTGTGTTGGCTGACATTTGTTCTTTTGGATGGTTTCTTTGTGCCTTTGTAATTTTGATTTATGAGTTTATCTTAAGAAAGAGTTTATCTGTGGGAATACTGTCTAGTCTATTTGAGGATGTCTCTTTTCGGAGAGGTTGTATATGTTTGCTTCTGCAAGGCAATCAAGCCAATGGTCACTTTTAATATTAATTTCTCAGCTAATGAAGTCTAACTGTATACATACAATATAAATTTGAACTCCAAACTGGCATGAAGGGAGGAAAAAAAATCTCATAGGAGATCATGATATGCTGGATGTCTTTTCCAGTCCAGAACCTAGACCAAGATAGATAAACTTCTTTGTTCTCTCTCTCTCTCTCTATATATATATATATTTGTATATATGATATATAAATATATTTGTATATTTATATAAATATGCATTTATATATTAAAATTTTTCAATAACAGTTGATATACAATATTATATTAGTTTCAGGTATACAACCTAGTGACTTGACATTTCTATAACTTATGAAGTGATCACCCAATATTATTGACTATATTCCCTATTACATCCTTGTGACTATTTTTCTAACTTTCAGTTTGTACTTCTATTTTTTAAATGATAAAGCTAAGAAGTACTTCTCATGTATTTTATTTTATCTTTGTTTTAAAGATTTTATTTATTTATTTTTAGAGAGAAGGGAAGGGAGGGAGAAAGAGGGAGAGAAACATTGGCCTGCAACCCAGGCATGTGCCCTGACTGGGAATTGAACCTGCGACCTCTTGGTTTGCAGGCTGGGGCTCAATCCACTGAGCCACACCAGCCAGGGCTCTACTTCTATTTTTTTTAAAGATTTTATTTATTTATTTTTAGAGAGAGGGGAAAGGAGAGAAAAAGAGAGGGAGAGAAACATCAATGTGTGGTTGTCTCTCACGCACCCCCTACTTGGGACCTGGCCCTGCAACCCAGGCATGGGCTCTGACTGTTAATACAAACTGGCAACCCCTTGGTTCTCAGGCCAGCACTCAATCCACTGAGCCACACCAGCCAGGGGGCAACTTGTACTTCTTAATCCATTCACCCTTTTCGCCCATTCTCCCAAACCCCCTCCTATCTAGCAAGCATCAATTTGTTTGCTGTTATCTATGAATGTGCTCCTGTTTGTTTGTTTATTTTGTTTTTTAGATTCCAAATGTAAGTGAAATCATATGTCTTTCTCTGATTTGTCTTTTTTTCTCTTTTTTTCCTTTTTTTGTTGTTACTGGTAAACAGATGTTTTTCCTTTTATTTGGGCCAAATTTTGATTCCTATACTATATGACTATTAAAACCTAAAAAAACCCAAAAAACAAAAAACAAGTGGGAGTTGACTGAAGGCAGGTGTTGCTTGAAGAAATGGAACAGACTACAAATTATCTACTCTAGTTAAATATATCAAATTCAAAAAATAAATAATCTAAAGTTTGTACTCCTTTTTTAACAATATTTTATTTATTTATTATTTTTAGAGAGAGGGGAAGGGAGGGAGAGAGAGGGGGAGAGAAACATCCATTGTTGCCTCTTGTATACATCTTGACCAAAAACAAACCCAGACATGTGCCCTGACTGGGAATTGAACCGGTGACCTTTCACTTTGCTGGATGGTGCCCAACTAACTGGGCTGCATTGGTCAGAGTGAAACCCATGTCTTTAAAATAGAACCACAACTGGGCAGCCTTGCTGTTTTTCAGTCTCCTTAGTCTTCATTGATTATTTGCATATTTCCAGCTAACTGATGATTACATTCTTATTTAGTATAACTGAGGATTTGAATTAATTTGTACTTTGTAAAAATACCACAATGAAGCTTTGATGAATTTTTGAAAGTTTTATTTTTTAAAAGTAGACTTCTGAGCTTGGAATCCTTTAACAGGGACCTGTTCCATTTCCTTGCTTCCAGACAGAATCACCCTCCAACCCTTACTCACAATCTTTGCTACATAATAATTTCCCTGGGATCTAAAGTGCTATAGAAAACAAATTATAAATTCTTTTAGTCAAACTCTTAGGCTTAGCCAGTCTTACTAATGGGGTTTTTCTTCTTTTTCTGAGCTAATTCTCTCCTCTGTACCTTCAGTCTCTCCTGTTCACAGGGGAGAAACAAAAAAGCTTTCCTTTTCCCCTTTAAATAGCATTTTTGCTCTCTCTGCATTATTACTGAATAACCACAAGCCCCTGTGAAATCACTCAGATCCTGTAAGCTTTCCCTTCTTTATTTTTGGTCATGAATTTTTTTTCTCAGCTGTAACTACTGGTGAGTTATCTCCCATTAAGGATGCTGACAAACAGGACCCAGATAACGTGCTATATAAATGCTAAGTAATCACAGCCAGCCTTGGCTTTGAGATACAGGTTATCTCAGGCTATTGTGGTATGAGATCAACCTCCTGTTGACGTTCAGGATGAAGTTTGTCAGCTGCAGACTTTTTGTCTTTTTGCAATATAATATTAAAGCAAGTGCCAGTGCTATACTAAGGAGCCTTCGAAAGAAAGTGCACTATTACCTAACAGTTTGTCTCTTCTTCAAGATGCACATACATATGGAGCATTAAGGTATTCTGAATTCATTTCAGAAAGTGGCTACTCTGGGAGCCCTGGGAAAATCCTCTGTGCCGGGCATTGGGGGCGAGTGCAGAGAGAGCTCCAGAGAGAAGAAGACCCGAGCACTAATCCTGGTGGAGACGGGTATTACTCATAACTTGAAGACTGGATCTGCTTTAAATGTTTTTAAAAAGTTGTTTTTGACTACTCATTGCCAAATGACCAATGTAACTGATTTTTTTTCACTGACTTGACTAAATCATCCCATTGTTTGTGGAACATTGTAGTATGGAACTACAGTCATAATCAAATGACCCAGGTCCAAGATTTGTGTAGAACAGGTCTACTCATGGTCAGGTTCATTGTCTATATGACACCAGCTCAGTCCTAGAAAGATGAAAATTTCAGTTCTTAGCCCCTTAGGCCTCACAGTATCAAAAACATACTTGGGCCCTGGCTGGTGTAGCTTAGTGGATTAAGCGCGGGCCTGTGAACCAAGCGATCACGGTTTGATTCCCAGTCAGGGCACATGCCTGGGTTGCAGGCCAGTTCCCAGCAGGGAATGCACAGGAAGCAACCATACATTGATATTTCTCTCCCTCTCTCCTTCCCGTCCCCTCTGAAGATAAATAAATAAAATCTTTAAAAAAACATACTTGGAATTTTTCCATTAGAAAAGAGAACTAAAAAGTTGTTTGGCCAATTTGTTGATACCTATGGTCATCTAATTTTCTTTCCGACCAAAAACTTCTGGGCACTTGGAAAACATTATGTGTGTGTATGTGTAATAATATATATATATATATATATATATATATATATATATCCTCAGACTGTAGCTAAAAGCAACCATAAATTTTATAAGCAACTTTCACATTTAATGTACAAAGAAACAGAGTCAGAAAGAAAATGACTTACCAAAGGGTGCTCTGCTGTTAGGTGATAGATGTAGATTAATAATTTATATGTTTGACTCCTGCAGGATTTCGTGTACTTTCTCTGCAGTACACATGTCAGTGGGGGTTAGAGATTGATGAATTTCTTAGAGTTCTTTCAGAGAAAAAGGCCTTATGTTACTTGAAATAGTTGGTTAGCTGGTGTTCTTTCTTATAGACAAAAGAGTAGATAACATGATTTAAACACCATTTTAAGTCTCTATTCTGTTAGTCTTTTCTATAAGATACCTGTGAAATGGATTGCAGTTACTCTATAGCACTTGTGTTTTATTCGTATTTTAAATGATGTATCTTTGTATATGTGCATTTCTAATATATACAGAAATGTTATTCAATGTCTGTGTGTGTGTGTATGTTTGGATGGTGTAGAAGGATTATTATTATGATGCTTTCCTCCATGGGATGTATATTACTCAAACCCTATCATCAGTCTACCTTCTAATTTAATGTCTAGTGTCTATTGTTGGTGCATCTTTCTCATACTTTTCTAAGGTGTTCAACAAGAAACACCACCAGAACATATAAAGTCATGCACATAGTCTTAAATGCATTTGTGTGCACACACACACTTGTAGACATGAAGCCAGCACATGCTCCCACACAGTCCCTGGCTCTTCCCTGTTACTCCTGCTACCACTGGCAGATATTAAAGCTGCTTCTGACTGAAACCAGTGAAGCAGCCTGCTTTTCCTGTGTTTGCCCCAGTTAGTTGACCAGAGATGACTGAATCGGCCTCATTTGCTTAAATTTTACTTTTACAAAAGTTAGCCTAAGCAAAAACGTCTTCCCTGATCATCATCTTTGTCACAAACACCTTTACCCAGACCTTCATGCTTGGTTCATCTCATTCTGCCAGCTTTATGATCCATCAGCTTCTGAGCCTCTTCTCCCATGATTCCCTGATGCAGAATTTCTGCTTGGACAGACTCCTACAGCTCTCTCCAACACTCCTGTCCTCTTCAGTCTCTAAAATGCACAAGACATTGTCTGACCTGGGACACAAGTGTTTTCCCACTTTTGCCCTTAACCCCATCTCAGCTCTCCTTTCCAATTCTAAAATATCTCCCCTCCTTGGGGATCACTACCTTGTCTGATTCTTCCAACCTCTCTGCAGCTTCTGTCCCAGCACTGATGTCTTCATTGCTCTAGTCTCTGTCTTCTCATCTATCTTTCTGGGTCTTGAGTCTATGCTCTATTTCCCTGCACAGATAGGGTATGGCTCCTCTCATGAAGGGACTGGCATTTATCTCTTGTTTTGTGGTATCCCCTCCCCCACTCCAGGCTGTGCCTTGTTCCTGATAGAGCCTTGATTGACAGACTGGCTGGAATAGAAGCTCAGCCTAATAATACCTCTCCTATCTCTTTTCTTAATTAATTTGATGTGTTTGCCACTAGCTCTACTACTGGAGGGGTATTTTCCAGGAGTCAGAGAAGTGTCAGAGGCCTTGCTCCTGTTCTTTCCCTTCCCAGACTAGTATTTCAAACTGACAGCTCCCAGCCAGTCCTCTGGCTATGGAGCACTAAGTGTTTATTTTCCTGATGTTTTTATTCCAAAGTCTTTGCCAGGGTCATGTTGTTGAAGTCTGACAAGTGACAGCAGCCCCTGACCCTGCTACTGAATCTGACACATTTTACAGGTACAGATGTTGTCAGAAAATTATAGAGGCCAAAAACAAAAATAAAAGAGGCCTTGAGAGGTCATCTTGGACATGCTCCTGTCTCCAGTCTAGTATGCAACCATTACTGCTCAGGTAAATTAGAAGAGAATTTGTATTCAAAGTGCTGCACAACAGGAATGGATGTCACACTCTTCAACTCCCATTCCATTATCTAACAGCCCTCACTGCCAGAATAATATACTTATTAGATGGACCCACAACCTTTCCTTTTGAATACCAGGTCCTTTCACTTCAACTGTTCCCACAAAGTGGGTGATGGTGAATATAACATAGTGTTGACTTGAAAATGTAATCGGACATAATCCAAAGAAAGTGAGCCAAGTAGTCCCCCATGACAGATCATTCAAGCTTTAATCCAATCCACGTTCTTTCCAAAGATCAGAGTAATTTCCAAACCAATTTAGCTGGTAACCATCGACATCCAAAATCTGACTAACAATGATAAGCAGGTTTCCAAGTTTGGATTAATCTCATGCACAGATTTAAATGCTTTTTGTCTACCCACATACCACTCTGTAGCTCTTCCCCCAGATCAGGCTCAGAAAATGCTGGTGCCATTCAACAACGTGCACACTGAGTAAGGGTCTATATAATGTCAAGCAAGTGGTCATAGCAGGAGGAAAATGTCATCTGGTTAATACATCCACTTGCTGCAATATATCTACATATTTGAAAATAACCCAATGACGGTTTGAAGTTTTCTTTGTCAGCACGCAGTCGAGCAGTGCCCATGGACAAAGTTAACTGCATCATTAACACTTTGTATCTCCACTTGGCATGCTATGGCTGGACAGGTTTTTTCCCCACCTAGTCACCTTACAGCTGGCCTAGTGGCTTGGTACAGATTATAAAGAGAGATGCCAGTGTCTCAAAAGTGCTAGAGAGTCTGGCAAGGCATCCTGACTATTAGACAGCTGCTGTAATATCCATAACAGAAGAAGCAGAATGGGAACTGCTGGAATGAAATGACCCAGTTCCTACTGTCAGAAGGGGCCCAAAAAATAGGAACTCATTTCCTGAGAGTGACTGTAGTCTGTACATCCAGGGAAGAGGATGTGTGTGTACTGGGTGGAAGGGGATGGGGATGAAACAATTCAAAGCAAGTATCCTCGTCACCTTTGGAGAAAATGCTTTCATACCAGCCACTTTTTCAAGGGACCAATTAAACCTGTTTCTACACAATCTAGGGACATATACAGACACAATAGATTTTGTGCTTAGATCTTGTCTACATGTCAAATTAGGAACTAATTGCCAAAGTTCCACTTCATTTGGTGATATGTAGTCTCCACTATAGTATCCCTGATCTAGTTGGTATATCTCCACAACTCAAAATTACTAAAGCCTTGTTCAAGCCAATCCCCCACTCTCTCCATTTCTTGAACCACTAGTGGGTGTGAAACTGTCTGAGGATAGGGGGAGAAAGAGAAACACAAAGTTAAAAAATAGAGAACCCAAAATTACTCCCCTCTTTCCCTCTCTAGGCATCTAAGATGAAGCAATCCAGAGTTAGGGAAGGGAGAAGATTTCACATTAAATCAAACTCAGAGTCTTGAAGATACATTAGACTGGACATGCTAACTCTAGATTTGAAACTGTGTATATGACTTGAAGCTATAATAGGACTGTCTGTTACTAAGAGTGAGAAGAGTCTTGGAGCCTCCTACAGTTTTAATCCAAGGGCCAAGAAGGATTACCTAACATCCACTGACGTTTATAAAGGGTGATGGAAAACAAAAATTAAGTTACATTTTGTCCTTTTTTGGTTTGAGATTTTATTTATTTATTTATTTATTTATTTATTTATTTATTTATTTATTTATTTTTAGAGGGGGAAGGGAGGGAGAGAGGGAGAGAAACATCGATGTGTGGTTGCCTCTCGAGCGCCCCCTATGGGTGGGGGGGACCTGGCCCACAACCCAGGCATGTGCCCTGACTGGGAATTGAATCCAGTGACCCTTTGGTTCGCTGGCAGGCACTCAATCCACGGAGCCTCACCAATCAGTTGTCTTTTAAAGAGAGAGTGTCAGTAAGGATGAGTTGGATAGCAATAATAAACTCCAAAATATTCAGTGGCTCTGACAAAACAGAATTTTACTTCCCCCTCAGGTAAAGTCTTAGGCAAGATTGTTGTCAGTGAACGGTTCCCCTCTACATGTAATTCTGGGGTCCAGGCTCTTTCCATATGTTTCTCCACTGTTCCCTAGAGCCTCAAGGTTGGCATTCAAACACAAGGAGGGGTAGAGAAAGCATGGAAGAGAGCGGGTGGGGACACATCACTTGTTAAACTCTTTGGCCCGGAAATGGCCTGTACATTCCATTGGCTAGAAAGCAGTCACATGGCCACACCAAACTGCAAAGGAAGCTGGGGAATGTAGTCCACCTGTGAGCCCAAGAAAAGAGCTACCCGATTAAGGGGGAGGAGTTGCTACACAGACGAAACTGGAAGATCCTCATGCAGTTCCAATGGTTCAACCACTATAGAGTGTATACTTGTGAAAGTACTTTTATCTTTAAAAAAAAGTCATTCTCCAAAGGAACTTCTTCAGATGGTGTGTGTTGATGAATGGGAGGTGGAGGGGGAGGGGTGTGAGGGGAAGGAGAGGACTCCAAGAGGAACAGAGGTGACAAGAATCAGGTGGCCATGAAGATGAACAAGTCTCCTGTGCTTGGCCTCTGAGACCTTCCACAGGTAAGACTCTGGTTCCTCCCTTGCCGCCCTGCTTTCCTCCAGCTTCTGGGCTTTTGTGTAGTGAAGATGTGTCTGAAAACCCTATGTCTTGGGAAGCCTGGAAGTGGACATAACCCTAAAAAACAAACAAACAACCTTTTTGTTACAGAAAGAATCCAGCAAAATTTGCCACTGGACACAGAAGCCAGTAAAATCCAGTTAAGGCAGGGAAATTGCCTGGCCCTCCAACCCAAAACAAAATCATGTTTTAGATTAGATGAATTCCCAAATTGAACTTAATTTCTTAAAAGTGCCTCATTTTGGTAGGAGCAGAAGACACATCTGGCAGGGATGAGGTCATCACAAGAGGAATTTGAATATTTACAAAATCAAAACAAAACAAAACCCTCTTTCTTAGGGTGTTTCACTTGTAATGGGGCAAAGAGCTTCGAAAGACCTGTCACCAAAAGCAGTTTCAGGCAACTGGACCCCTTCTGTTACCTATCTTTTGGGCCTTAATCTCGTGGATAGAAGGAAGTCTCCATTCTCCCCCAGAGGTGCCGTTGTGCAGCTGCACTCACTACCTTGTTCACGCGTGTGCAATGAGCATTTTCCTGTACTTTTACAGTCACTGGCGTTTTATATGTTAAGTGCCCTCCCCTGCCGATTTTCTTGAGATGAGCTGGAACACACGCTGGAAAAACCACACGCTGGAAAAACCAAACGCTGAAGAGTGGGGGGAGGGGGGGAGGTCCGTTAACCCTCAAAGCTAGGAACAGCCAAGCCTTTCTAGGTAAATAAATGAAAAGACTTTGGAAAGAAATTATTTGGAAGAAAAAATGTTAGTGTAGACATTTAAGGATTGAGTTTACTGCCCTGTCCCTCGAATGTCACAATTAAGAAGGACCCGGTCTCAGCTCTTTCGGCGCGTGCAACTCTGAGAGCTGCAAAGCTGCAAAGTGCGGTTTTGGAGACTTCGAAAGTCAGAAACCCTTCACTTCACTCCCACTGCTCCTTCTCGCTGTCCACGCTAAAGCTGGGCACGAGGGCTTCGAAAATCCGGGGACCCGTGTTCGGCCGGGTGGCGGGAGACGAGTGGCCTCAGCTGCAGGGCTGCGTCGCATCCCCTCACCAGCTCCTGCCACTCCGGTGCTGCCTGGAAAGGTGGCCGCCCCTCTAGTTAAACAGCTTTTGGGGATGACGGGTCACGGGAGGGTGAGTGCGGGGAAGTGGCGTGGTTCCAAAGTAGAGCCGTTGTAGCGGGACCCAGCTCCTAGTTAGGGTGGAGAGGCCCTGGGAGTATGCCTGGCCCTAGTGCGGCGCCAACACACACAAGTTACAGTAGGAATGTTTGAAAATACAAATTTCTCTCCTTTCGGCTCCCCCCGCCCCCATTTAAATCTATTCCCTTCAAAGAAAATAAAGACGCGGACCGGCAGGCGCCACAGGGTCTGGGTACTAAGGTACTGGCGGGTGCAGATCTCGTTTGACTCGGATTGAAAAACAAGGGTGGCCGCGTCCCGGGTAGGAGCATGGGGACCTCGGTGTCCGAACTGCGTAAACGGCCCTTGGGGCCCTCGGAGAGGAGCGCGCTCCCCAGCTGCCCGGAGCCTGTAGAGGTTCCGCGGAGCCGTACACACGCACCGCCAGACTCCGGGTCACTGTGGGGGTGAACAGAGACAATGCTCTGAGCCCAAGGCTCCGCACCCCTCAAAGTCGCAGGCCCGAAAGCTTGCTGGGCATGTGCACGCGGCTGAGGCGCGGGAAGGAAAAGGCCAGTCCGCAGCCGAGAGCTTGGCCATTCCCTCCACCCGATCGGCGGCAGAAGGCCATCCGTTTTCCAGGGCAGAATGCGAGGCTGCCGGGTATTAGAGAGAAAGGCAATAATCCTGGTCTCTTTGAACATCACTGGGGAAAAAATTAAATAATGCGACTGATGATCTCTAAAGTAAAGACCTGTAGCGAGGTTATGGCCCCACGGCCTTTTCCGATGAAGCCTCCTTCACACCCCACGCCCCACCCTCCCTGAGCCTGTACTTTCCGCTGGCTCTGTCCCCGAAGGCACAAAAAGATGTTTTTGCGTCCTTGTGAAGAGGGACCTTCCCCAGCAGCTCTGAGTATTTGAAACTGAAGCTCTCAAGTAAACGTTGAAGAAATGGTGGACAGGGAGGTGATTAAGGGGTTTTCTTCACTGTCTTAGAGGTTTGTGACCGAGGCAGGTTTTGAAGTTGTTACTACAGCTGTGCTCCCTGTTCAAACAGCGTGGCCCTCCTCTCCGGGTCCGCTGCGTGGGGTGGGTCACAGCTGCAAGGTTCTCCATGGAAGTGAGGGGGGGCAATATTACAGGCGTTCTAAAAAACACCATCAAAGCGACATCGTCTAAAAATTCAGACAACTCGTCCTCTCACTTGCCTTTTAATTATTTGAATAATTTAAGAAAAAGTGGACTCTGATTGCTCGTGGAGACTCATGGCTGGAGAGGAAAAAGAAAAAAATCTAATAGACCCAGGGAACTGGGTTCCCGGTGCATTTTTTTCCTGGTGGTACGAGGACAGTCTGTCTTTCTGGCGCATCAGTTCCTGGAAGGATATTGTTTCTGTCATGGTGAAAGGCATAAAGCTAATGTTATCAAAATGGAGAGATAGAGAATACAAGTTTTTTTACTTATTTTGATGGAAAATATATTTATTTCATGGTGGGGATATTATTTGGGCTCTAGTTGTTTTTTTTTTTTTTTTTTCAGGATGATTGAAGCTGAGTAGGACCAGCCCCCTCCACATAATCCTTGGGCTGAATATGCACTTGCAGAATGAATATGGGCATCACCCCACTCGACTTGAATTGGCAGATTCAGATCAGTATTCCAAGCTGGGCAGAGCACCTGAGAAATCCCTTTGGGGTTCAGACCTAATGTGTGAGCCCCGGGAGGTCAGTGTAGAGATGGAAGGGGTGTCTCTGGACCTAGTGAGGAGCTCTCCTCTGAAGGCTGTGCCTGGAGGGCTGGCCCCCGGGGAGAGGGTTGGGGACTGGGCTTTCTCCTCTCCAAGAGAGATCACATTTGGGAAACTTTTTCCATGTTAGGGTTAAGCTTGGAAAGATAATGAGTGGGAATTTCTTACTGTCAATGTTTGAAAAGAGTAATTCACTATGGTTTATAATCTTGTCTCTATTATTTAAAGTATAAAGTATTCTAAAGAAAAGATTTAATACAAGCATGGGACAAAAGCAAGTTTACATTTGCAAGTACATAAAACACAGAGTTTTTTCTTATATTATTATTTTTTAATTATTGTACTATTTTCCATACAAACAACTGTAAACCTACTTTTGCTGTATCCTGTATAGGAAATCCGTAGACCCACAGAGCACCAAGTTTAGACACTTAAACGTGTCTAACTGTATGGTGATATTGTTATCTAAGGTGACATAACATATGACCATGCCCCTTCATATGCATTATGTGCAGCAAATGGCAACAAATAAGTAGCCACACAGAAATTGACACTGAGGTTCTTCTCATCTGAATAATTTGCTTTCCTCTTTTACTATGCCAACCAAGATTTACCCAGCTTTGCAGAAATCTGTTCTCATGGCTTCTCTGCCTCTGGGTTCCAGCCCTTCCCATCCACCCTTCACTTACTCCCCCTATTTTTTTTTTTTAGCAGATATTCTCTCAACCTTTTTTAAAAAAACCTTGGTAGGGGTATTATTTTTCTTTTACCATTTCCATATCTTGAGACCGGGCATTAAAAAAAGAAAAGAAAATACAGTGGGTCCCCCCCCCCTTTTTTGGGAGACGTCCTTTCCACAGGAACAGGCAGACAAGCAGAGGGTAGGAAGGGAAAGTTGGCAGATTCTTGGTCGTGGCAGTGGCGATTGTCAACAGAAATTCGCAGTCAGAAAGTGTCCTTGTAAATAAGCAAGGGGAGCTCCTGGGGGCAGAGAGACCTAACTCCCCAAACCTACAAATCGGTTCTTACAACCACGTCCATGAATGCCCAGCCCGGGTAAACCTGCGCCTCGCCCACATACCCCAGCTTTCAGGGATCTCATTAGATTCTGCTCACCCCACAAATAAAGATACCCACCTGCGTGCTCAGCTATAGGTGCCCACAGAGCTCACACAAGTGCATCCATCTGGATTACGGGTGCGCGGGCGCCTGGCGCGCTGGATCTGCTCTGGTGCGAGGGAAGTGGAGCAGCGGATGCTTCCCAGTGCGGACACTCAGCGCGCTGTCCTCTGTGTCGGCCTTTTCTTGTCCCGTGTGAAGGCAGTTTTTGCTAAGCTTCAGCTTGGTCAGAGTAATTGAAATCAAATACTAAATAATTACTACACATTGAAAAAAATTTTTAAAAAACCAGCCTATTAAAATAAATAAGGAACTCTCGATGTCTTGGGAGCAATCCAGGGCGAACAGAGAGAGG
The DNA here is from genome assembly GCA_028533065.1 of Trachops cirrhosus. Taxonomy (NCBI): domain Eukaryota; kingdom Metazoa; phylum Chordata; class Mammalia; order Chiroptera; family Phyllostomidae; genus Trachops; species Trachops cirrhosus. The sequence continues at coordinate 46,728,516 of CM052539.1, forward strand.
AGTTAGATGCTGGCGCCCCGTTCCTGGAGGAGCAAAGCAGCGGTAGCTGCTATCACTGAGGGGAATCACTCTTCAGGCTGCGGAAGTGACCCAAATCTTTTTAAATTCTTGCAGAAAAAAAAAATTGTGCTGAGGACAGACTCAAAGCAAGCATCCTGACGATTTGGGCTGCATGAGACCACAACTTAGTTTCTGGCAAGCACGTAGTTTCCCAACATGAGTGGGAGAAATGGGTCGGAGAATTATGTGCTGCAAAGTTGCTCCTTGATGTCCTCAGAGCTGGGTATTTATTCCATCTTAAAAATAACATTTAAAAAATTATTTCTGCCTTACATATTCCTGGATACCATTTCCGCTTAATTGCCAGCTGCATCAGAGAAAACACTAGAAGAGGCGGATTAAAAATGTCTGTGCCAACATATATCCTTACCCACAAAACTGGAGGTCCACCAAATGCCCCTCACATATCTTAGCATCAGCATAAAGACAAATGTTTTAAAATTTTTAAATGAAACATGACTATGTTGTCATATTCAGGGGAAATATTTAACATTTTTTCTTACAAAGATTACCTAATTATATAAATATGGGTATTCATGGGCACATATCATATGTTAATATTTATCTAAAATTTCCTTAACACCTAACAAAGCATATATCATATACTCATTTGTTGGGAGATGATAAATCTATAATAGATGAAAGTAAAGTAAATCTCTATTACTTCCTTGGAGGAAAACTTATTAATAAGCCAAGCACTGAAAAAATGAGTCATCAATGCTTTAAATTATAGATGCAGATTCTAGCAGAAAAGGATTTTCCTAAGTCTTCAGAAAAGGAGAGGGATCACACAAGGTTCCGCTTTTCCTTATGCCTTAGGAACTTCATCTCTGAAAAACTTGAGGATGGTCTGTTCTCCCATCTGTTGTCTTGTACGGTAGCTCAGCCAAAGGAAAGAAGGCCACTTACAGAGAGAGCTGGATTTGTGGATTCACAGGGTCTTCTCCAAGCTCACATCCTAACCATGTTTCCTTTTCTGTCACCTGTTCCTTATCAGCCTGCCCCAACCAGCACCCCTGTCACTATTGACCTGAAAATGACTCTATGCTATACAGGTACAAGGTACACCCTTTGCAACACATGCTCCCAGGCCTGTGCACTATCCAGTAGTGTTCCAAAACTCAGACTCAACAATCATGCTCTCCAAAAGTGCTGGAGGTCGTCCAGTGCAAGAAGCCTGGGATGATCTCTATTCTTTCTGAGATATTTCTTCTTATCCAGGTTAAATTTTCTCTGACTTTGCAAGTGAGTGCACTAATCAATCTTTGGAAAGAGAGAAGATGGATGTCCACACCCTCCTTTCTAGTTCTTTAGGTTTCATTGACTTAGCTGCATGTACAAGACAACATCACAACTAAGAGAAAAAAAATTCTTCTAAATACTCCCTAGGGAAGGGAAAATTTGGGTGAGAGGGAAGAGGCAATAAAGGAAGGAAAGCCCTACATCCCTCTCCCCAGAGGTATCATATGGATAGTTTCCCTCCAGTCACTAAAACTGCACCAAATTATATCCTTTTAGGAAAAGTGAACTAATCACCACCAGCAGGATTCTTGTCCCAAGTACCCTCTTGCTTTTTGCTCCATAGATCTCAAGTCAGGCTGGCCATTTTAGCAAAAAAGGGTTTATTTTTCCCCATTTAGTTGAGTCTTGGGTCTTCACCTTCTTCTTTTTTGGAGATAGAGTAGTTGAATTTTCTCTTTTAATAAGGCATCTTCTGAAGCTCCTTTAATTTTTTGTGTTCTGCTCAATGATTTTCAAATTCAAATGATTAGAATGTACCATTTGCAGTGACTTCTGAGGGTGTCTGGTCATGGGGAGAAATAGACTGCGATCCATTTTAGGGTATAACTTACCCTCTTCTCCATGTTCAAATATACATACATTCTCCATCATCTGCCTCTTAGGGCCTCACAAAACTCCATTTCTCAGCATCATGGTGGAATTAAGGGGGGTCTCTTACCTAGTTAGAGTTGAAATGTGCAGCCCTCGGCTATGCCTTTTGTATTTAGTCATTCTTTGGGACAGGTTAAACAGCCCACTTTACCCAGAAGAATGCTGTATTTGGGGTCTACAACCTCTCCTCACCCCGTGGAGAGAAAATGTTATTTTACACATCTTCTTTTAAAAGAGTTGAAAATCTGAGAGAATGGGAGGGAGAGAAGGAGAGGGAGAGGAAGAGAAGAGAAGAGGAGAGAAGAAAAGGAAGGGGAGACTGGTCTAATTCCTTTCTAGGAGCCTCAAATCTAAACTTTAAAAGATGGAGGAAATGATCAAAAGTGATAAATACCTTTTCCAAGCATTCAGTTTGTTAGCTTTCTGACCAAAAGGGGCCTTTGTTAGATCCCTGCAAAGAAGCCAAATCCAGCCCCCAACTAACACTCCTCCACCTCTTTCCCAACCCCCCTCAGCTCTGTTGTCTAACTTGAAAATGAACTTGGACTTCCCTCTCAGACAGGCCCTAAAACCAGGAGAGATTTTATTTGTCTGTTTCTGAAGGGCTTCTTAAAAGGGGGAAGTGTCTGGGGAGGACAGGAGGGGGACAGAGGGCTCTCTTCCACAGCAGAGGATGGGGTGGGGGCAGGAGCTTTGGGGAGGCAAGTAGGGGGAGAAGATACTTTGTTAATTTCTTAACTCTGTGTTTATTCGCTGACTTCTTTTGTCTATGGGGACTAAGGGGAGGACAACTGACTGGCTCAGATGCTGCTGAAAAAGAAAAGGGAGTAGCAAGGATTAGGATTAAAAAAGAGGTGGGCTGGGGAAGAAGAGACTGAGGAGGGTTGGAAAGGGGCTCTGTGATGTGCTTGGTTGGGGCTGGGAAGCAATGGAAGAAAGAGGACTGAGGTAGGGACTCTGGAGGCCACCAGGGGTTTCCTCAGAGTTTCCCATGGAAGGGGCCATCTGATCACCACCCCGCCCCCAAACCCAGTGCACCACAAGGCAGAGTCTGTGATTGAGGGCAAGCTGGGGGGGAATCCAGGAAAATAATGGTGTTAACAGCTTAAACCAGAATCTCTATGTGGGTTCCTGAAGAATCAAAAAGGACAGTTTAGTGTGGCTCCCCAAACTGCAAGCCCTGAATGGACAGCAGAAGGTAGTGAATTTCTTTGATGTCTAAAAGAGGTAAGCAAGTAGGACCTGGAGGAAAGTAAGTTTGGGGTTGAGAGTGAAAAACACCAAAACTAAGAGAAAAGTGATGTCTCAGACATCCTGGTCCCATCATCCCTCAAGCTGGGGGCCCAGGGAGTGAAAACAATACAAGTGGAAGACCCCAAGATGGCAGCCGTTATTCAGGAGGTGAGTTCCCAGACTGGGAGGTGAGGCCAGTGTGGCTTTTCTCTGAGGCTAGGCTGTGGAGGTGGAGAGATTAAAGTAGAGCAGCTTCTGGAGGAATCCAGGAACCTTGGAGGTGGTGTCTGGGTCTGCATGCTCCTTGGGCTTCCCAGATCTTCCAGAGCCCAGAGACCTGGAAGAAAAGAGGCCAGGAGGAGACCTCTGGGCAGGGCCAGGGACCCCCAGTCCGGATCATACACTTTTCTTTTTTCTTCCCCAACAATACCACTGTGTGCAACACACCAGGAATTTCCTCGGAATGTTTTGAAGGCTCTTCCCACTCAGACACAATATCAGGGGTGCCCTCCTGAACTCCCAACCCCTTCTGTAAGTGCTTTCTCCATCTCAAATATTCCTTTGTTTCCTGAATAGTTCAAGCCCTATGTCCCCTCTCCTCCACAAATCTCCTCTTCTATCATACAGTCTGAACCGCAGATAGGAAAGGGACCCCCAAAATTCTTGCCCACCCACAAAATCCCCAAGTCTGGGCCAGAATCCAGACCCCATGGTGGTGAAGCTCTTTGTTTTCCTGCAGCCTCAACCCATCCCCTCTCTTTTTAAACTAGATTTTCTCCCATAAAAGTGGGGTGGGGGTACAAGAGCTTGAGAGCTTTAAGCTCCCCGCCAATATGGAGGAAACAGAAGAAGGGGGGAAAACAACAACTAATGTTTAATTTCCAGAGAAGGCAATCTAGGTATTGAATAAGGGACACGCCAACCTCATTTCTCCATAGCCTGGTAATTTCAGCTACAACCAGCCCCCAAGTATGTGCCTCTGGTTCTGTCTTTAATACAGTGAACCAGGAATTCTACCCCTCAACTTCAGAAAAACACAGGCATCTGCCTGTTCATTTTCCTAGTATTTTTCCTTTCAGATGTCTAAGTAGAAGATGAGCATGCAAGTTAAGTGTGTATACAGAGAAATAAATAGACCAACAGATCTTTATTTGCAGTAGAGGATTTCAGCAGAGGGCTGAGTATCTTCATAAGCACATTGGGGCTGTGTCCACAGGGCATGTGTGGAACAGTGCATGCATCCTGCACACAGTCCCAAACCCACAGGCCAGGTGTGCACACGTTTGTCACATGTCCAGTGAGAGGGCACGATGAATATCTCCTTCATATGTGAGAGCCTTTGAGAAGAGGAATTCCAAAGCTGAACTTAGCTGGGATCTCAGTCTGTAAAGGCAGCTGAGGGCAGTGTGGCTCCAGACGCCTCGTCCTTGCATACGTTCCGTTGTAAAGAGTCCAGAGCAGAGCCGGGCTTTCCAACCGGGCTGGGGTGCCATTTTCCATTTTCCTTTAGTATAATGAAATGCTCTGTCTTTCCTCCATACGAGCAGCATCTCTGGAGACCAAGGAGCCTTTTCATTTGTCTTGATTTTTATAAACTTGGTCGGTAGTCAGGCGCCCTCGCCCCTGGGCGCAGCCCGGAGGGGCGAGGTGTGGCCAAGTGTTGGGGGTTGAGCGGGAAGCCGAGGGTTTCTGCGCTCGGCTTTCTAGGGCGGGATCGCCTCCGAGAAGTAATTACTACGTTTCCAGTGGTGCATATTCTCTCGGAGTGTTTAATTTGGTTTTATTTGTGTCTCAGCGAGATCCACATTTTTTTCGGGGGAGGAGGGAGAAGCGACCCCAGGCTTAAAGTTAATTAACCAACAACGCTTTACTTTCCGCCGCCCGCCCGCGGGCTTTGGCACCGCCGCCTTCCTCCCGGCTCCGGGCTCGCCCCAGCGTGGAGCTGGCAGTTTCAGACGCGGAAGGTCTTGGAGAACCAAACGAAAGACTGGGGGGAGGGATCGTTCAGAGCGTGCGGACACTTCACCAACCACTTTTAACGCTCTTAGCTCTGAACTTTCCCTTCCAGCCTTCTCACTCCCAAGCTTCTTGGGGGCGGGCGGTGTTGGGGGGGGGAGCTACATCTCAGAATGGTCTTCTGGATGCAGGGGACTTTGGTTCCAACTCTTTACTCTTATCGCTAAATTTTGGCCGCAGAGTGCCCCTAATAAATAGAATTGTAAAATTGCCAGGTTAATTAAATCTATATCTCATTCCAATAAGAATAGTTAATGTCCTTATATAAACCTAGAAAAGAACATACTATTAATTTTATTTATTGCTGAGCAGCCCTGTACCCAGATCCCTCCTGTTGTTCTGCCCCCTACTTTCAGAAACTGAGGGATGTGTCTTTGGGTTCTGGCCCGAGAAATTCACGTCTAGCTTTGGGCTAGAGCATTCCTGTATTCAGGAGGGAGCCCCAGGAATGGAGTGGGTATTTCAGGCCCTTTGTTTCTCCTGGTGGCCCCATAGAGCCCAGTGCATTTTGCCTTGGGTTCTGCACTGTGTGCGGTCCCCTCCCCGCACATCACCAGAGAAAAAGCAAGGGACTCCGCACCACCTCTCCTCTCCAGGCTAGAAACCCCTGAGACCTTTGCACCCACCCACCTACCCCCACCAAGCAGCCCTCAGGCCAACAAAGGGGCCAAGGTCACAGGACCCAGTCTAGACTGACCAGGCTGTGTTTGCTCTCCTTGTTTCACCTTGACCTTGGATTCCAGAATCAGGGAAGGCAGTTTCCCAGCCAAGATCCTGCTCCCAGCAAGACTTACCTTCCCCTCGGCTCATCTCTTCTCTTTCCACCATCATTGTCCTCAATGCACACTCGTGCTAGCCTGCTTCTGGTTCAGACTTTTCTGTTGTATTTTTCTTCCTACTGCCAGCCCAGCCTGAAGCCTGTTTACAGATCTGAGCTCTAAGGTGACCCTGCCCGATGATGATCACACTGATAAGGTTTAGTTTCTTATCCTAACTCACCTTTTCAAGGAGCTCTCCATCCCCAAACACTACCTCCCCACTACAGGAAGAAGGGAGAATGCGGTGGACTGGATCTCAATATAGACCTGGCAGGTTGTTCTCAGGGCTGGAGGAGTCCAGTGGGTCCAGTTTAGCCATGGGTTACCGTGTGGCCACTGCCTGCATGTTGTCCAGACAGGAGCACCCAGGATGTAAACCATGTAACAGAGGTAGAAAAGAGGGAGTTGCTGCAGCCTTCTTTTTTCTCTCTTTATTACCTCTTCTCCTCAGGGAGGCCCTGTGCTGAAAGAGAATTTGGCTCAATTCCACAGAGATGTGCCTTGGAAATGGTTGACTCTCTTAAGGCACTAAATTGGCATGGGAAGCCCCACAAGTCGGGAGATTGAGCGGGAAAAAGAGGGGTTCTTTATCATTAAGTTGGTATTAATTTGTTCTTTGAAATACGAGGCAATTTTAAAACACGAAAACAATCCACACTAAAAGGGAGTGACTCCCAAGAAAGTCCTGGAAGCTAAAACTAGGGCTGTACAGCTGGAAACTGCTTCAATCCCAGCTCTGCCAGGCCCCTTTGCCCTCATCTACGGAAAGGCTCAGGGCCCCTGTGGTGCTGAGGTCTGGCCTTCTGGGGCCTCCCAGACGTGTGTAGGAAAAGATCCCTCTAAAGGGCCAGTGCTGCCGACTCTCCCTCATTTTACATTTCCTTTAGTACACCGCTACAAGAGCGCGTGTGTGCTCTTATTCATATCCAAGGCTTTTTAGCTTTCCAAAACAGAATCCTTCCCCTCGCCACTCCCCACCACTTTTTGTTTGAAAAATCTCACTCCTAGGCTTTTAATTTCTATTGTGTATTGAAATATCAGCCTGTCTTTCCCACCCCCCGCATCTCCCATTTCCCTCCTTTTATTCCGTCTCCATTTTTCACTGAAAGCATCCCTCCTCAGTGCGGTGATGTGGGTGCTTGGGGACTATCACATCCTCTCAGCCTTCTTTGCTCCGCTTAAGAAAGACTTGCAGACGAGATGTTGAGAGAGTCCTTTCAGAAAACTGGGGCTTTAGGGTTAAGTGACTGAAAGTAGGAAATAGAAACACTATCCCGGCATCAAAGTCTCTCTCCTTACATGGCGTCGGGGGCCTTGCCAGCTTCAGGGGAGCTTCAGGGGAGCTTCAGGGGAGCTTCAGGGGAGCTTCAGGGGAGTCAGCCTGGGCCACAGCCAGGGTCCCCATGCCCTGCTCGCGTGCTTCAGCCTGCTTTCTAGTTTCTTCATCATTAAAGGGAAAAAATGCGGTTTCTGTCTCACCATTAACTCCAAGCCCCAGATCCAGTCACAGCGATTGGGGTTTTTTTTTTTAGGGGGGGAGTAGGGATCTGTCTCCCCCATACACATCCTAAGCCTAGAGAGAGGCACCCGGGAAATTCCAGACCCCTTTTCGTCGGCCAAATTGAGTGCTCCCCCCCCCCCCCACCCCGCAACCTCACCTCGGAGCCTGCCAGGGGGCGTTGCCCTGTCCCTTTAAATCTCCCAGCGCCCTCATCTTCTGAAAGCCAATCAGCAGAGACCTTTCCCACTTTGCCCCGCCTCACCCGAAGGGGTGGGAACCCCAAGAGACCCAGCAGAGGCATCACTAGCGCTGGCCGAGTCACGTGGCCGAGGGAGGGGTGCGGAGGGGAGGCGGGCTGGAGCCGCGGGATTTCTTAATGGAGTGTCCCCGCATGCGTAGAAGGAATGTGTGGGGAGGGCGGTGGTAGCACCAGGAGGAGGAGAGGAGGAGGAGGGGAGGGGAGGGGAGGGGAGGGGTGGAGAGGGAAAGGAGGAGGGATGGGGGAGGGGAAAAGAGAGCGAGGTGTCTCCCTAGCTCTCTGCCTTTGGCAAGTGGAGTTTTTAAAAAGCTGGAGCAGATCATGTCATGACGACTTCACTGCTCCTGCACCCGCGCTGGCCGGAGAGCCTTATGTACGTCTATGAGGACAGCGCGGCGGAGAGCGGCAGCGGCGGCAGCGGGGGAGGCGGCAGCGCGGGCGGAGCGGGGGGAGGCTGCAGCGGAGCGAGCCCCGGCAAAGCCCCGAGTATGGACGGGCTGGGCAGCAGTTGCCCGGCCAGCCACTGCCGCGACCTGCTTCCACACCCGGTGCTGGCCCGCCCGCCGGCTCCCCTGGGCGCCCCTCAGGGTGCCGTCTACACGGACATCCCGGCCCCGGAGGCGGCGCGCCAGTGCGCCCCGCCGCCAGCGCCCCCCACCTCGTCCAGCGCCACCTTGGGCTACGGCTACCCGTTTGGTGGCAGCTACTACGGCTGCCGCCTGTCACACAACGTGAACCTGCAGCAAAAGCCTTGTGCCTACCACCCAGGCGATAAGTACCCGGAGCCGTCGGGCACCCTGCCCGGTGACGACCTGTCCTCCAGAGCCAAAGAGTTCGCTTTCTATCCCAGCTTCGCCAGCTCCTACCAGGCGATGCCCAGCTACCTGGACGTATCGGTGGTGCCTGGGATCAGCGGGCACCCGGAGCCGCGTCACGATGCGCTCATTCCCGTGGAAGGCTACCAGCACTGGGCTCTCTCCAACGGCTGGGACAGTCAGGTGTACTGCTCCAAGGAGCAGTCGCAGTCCGCCCACCTCTGGAAGTCTCCCTTTCCAGGTAAGGAAGGGGGGCCAGAGCGCCTCGGCCGCTGCCAGGGACCCCTCCCCGCCCCTCCTGCCCCGGGGCTCCGCACCCCAGCCACCCCCGCCGTCTGGCCCCGGCGCGCCGGCTTTCTGGGCTGCCGATGAAGCTGGCCGGGCGAGCTGCGCTGAGGAATGCGCCGGGGAAGAAATCTGCTCCGACACGTTCCCCGAAGCTGCCCGGCTGAGAGTGAAGCAATCATAGGCGCCCGAGCGCCGGGCCGCCGGCTGGGCTCCAGTCGGTAGCTCTCCTCCTCCGCCCCCAGTCGACTCCAGTCTCACGCGCGGCTTTCCGCAGGCGAAGCCGGCTTCTGGCTAGGAATGGGGGCAGGGTGGGCATTGAGTGCTTTGGAATCCACAACTACCAGCATGAAACTCTCAAGCCACCAAATAACTGGGGGGTGGGGAATAAGAACCCCCAAACATTTCCTTTGCCAGAATTTCCAAGATCGTTCTGGCACTAGACTTTTTTTTTTTTGATAGGGGTCCAATTTTCCAGGGTGTACAGAAATATAGGAGGCTTCCTTTTTTCTTTTCTTGATGTAGTTTTAAAATTTGGCCATTAATTTCTCAGTGGTTAAAGGAGCAGAGAGCTAAAATCTCTTTCGTTTGCATCCCTCTCTTAAGATACCGATTTTCTTTTCCTCTCTGGTATGCTGAACTCAAATCCTGTGGGTGTTTCCACTGCTAACTCCCCCAAATGTAGAGAGAAAGAGTTATGTATGCCTCAGACACAGAAAGAGGACGGTAAGGATGAGAGGTGTGGGGAAGGAAGACCTGTTCTGGAGGGATCTAGGGTCCAGGCCCAGGCTGGGGACCTCTGGTTTCTGTCTGGCTATGTATGGGGTGGAGGGTGGAATTCACCAGTGTCCTGTTCCTTCTCCAAGTGAGGTTATCTCTGAACAGGAGAGGATCTTGCAACCCACCCCAGAGGGGGAAGACTAGTCCCAAGCTTCTAAAATCCACATCAGGAACTTTGAATTCAGGCCTGCACTGAGAAATCAGGATTTGAGGTCTAACCAATCCACAGCTTCAGTGTACTCTGGCTGTAAGTGGAGCTCAGTGGGAGAGGGCTGACTGGCTCCCTTCTGTTGTCCACAGGGATCCTATGGGGCCAGGAGCAGCCACGAATGTCTCCCCATACTGCTCAGAGGGTCCCCCAGCTCTGCATTTGGGTCCAGGGATATATTCATTGGGAAGTATAGACCTGAAGACCTCCTAAGGGTGGGCCTGAAATTCCTCTGCATCTGAGATTAGGGCAAGGGCAGATGGTGAAAATATCACTGAATGATATTAGAAAATGTAGCAAACAACATTCTTGTAAATATTATGAGATTACTCAATATAACACAGCTGAATACCAGGGTGGACCTGCCCTAGGCACCTCCATCTGGCTGTGAGAAGATTTAAGGATGATAGAATTTTAGTACATGATATCATGCATTACCTATTTGACATTGGCTGTAATATTTTTATATAATATGATTTCTGTTATTAACCACTTTAATATGAAACACATGAAAATACATTTCTAGAATATAAGTGATTCTAGAAGAGATATGGCCCTTTAATTCCCCATTTCACCCAAATGGAAAGCTCCTTAGGAGATGGGGATCTGGCAGGAATTCTTGGAGCAGAGGGAGCCAATAGGCCATCCTGAAGGGCCAAAAGGCAGGGAAGCAGATGCCCACCAGGCCCCCTATGGGCAGAGGTACAGATCCAGAGCAATGGGCAGTGGATTTAATATGAAGAAGTGAAGAGAGCAAGCTGCTCTTGCATCCCTGTGTGTGTGGAGTAGAGTAGAGGTGAAGGATTGAAGAGAAACTCAGAAATATCTTTGAACAAAATATACATTTTAAAAATTCCCGGAAAAAAACCCATTCAAAATAAACACTGTGATCACAGCCTCCTAGAGAAAAAATATCTTTGAAATAAAAAATTATTATATAGCCCAACTGAGATTTAATACACTTGCAAATTACAGCATTGGGCATTGGAATTACAGCATGGGAATGAATACAAAACCCAGTGTGTCTCAGCAGCTATGTGCTCACACACTCCCTGTGTGGAGATAGAACAGGCTGGTGTAGCATAGTGAGTGCAGAGGTCCAGGCAAAATGCAGATGAAAAAGAAATGATCATCAGACACCCTTCTTCTTTCCACCCACGCAGAGAACTTTTAGAAGTAGTGAGATTTCCAGATAACTCTGTCTATGCAATTGTGGTTTGTTCCGCAGCATCTAGGCATAAACACTACTGTCTCTCTTCAGCGCCTCTGGCTCTGAGAAACCTCATCTATGGAAGTCTGGGCTGGTGTGGGAGACGGAGCAATTGTTCAGAAAGATCCAAATAATTAGGGCCAAGGTGTGTTGTGGCTTTTTCCTTCTCCCAATTATACAAACTCCTGTTTCTTTCTTTCTTTTTCTTTCTCTCTCTCTCTCTCTCTCTCTCTCTCTCTCTCTCTCTCTCTCTCTCTCTCTCTCTCCCCCTTCCTTCCTTCCTTCCTTCCTTCCTTCCTTCCTTCCTTCCAGTGGTGAGTTTAGACTTCTTTCTTTCCTTCCTTCCTTCCTTCCTTTCTTTCTTTCTTTCTTTCTTTCTTTCTTTCTTTCTTTCTTTCTTTCTTTCTTTCTTTCTTTCTTTTTCTTTCCTTTTTTCTTTCTTTGACAGAGAGAGGTGGAAATGCCAAGACAGAATCAGCAAAGAAGGGGACAAGGAGAAACAGAGACAGTGACAGACAGACACAGATAGGATTAGGAGAGAGAGAAAGAATCAGTGGGTTCTTTGGGCCATATAGGAAGTACCTTCTGCCAAGCCTTTGGATTTGGGTTGAGAAGAGCAGCTAGGACTTCTGGCTGGGCAGGAGCCTCTTCAGAGCCCTGTTGTGGCAGTGGATGGGCAAGAATGAGTGGGCAGTAGGAGCCTGTACAAAGAGCCCCAAGAGAAAGCTGTGGCTAAACATTGGTATTTGCCCCTCAAAGGTGTCTGTTAGGGTACCAGGTATGAAGTGTTTTGGGTGCATGTATGTTCTGTAGAGAGATTAGGGAAGGCTTGATTGTAAGATTAATAGCCAACTCCCCACTTACTTTAAGTAGTGTAGACACTATTCCAGGTCTAAGCCTCCAGATATTTCCACATCTGTAGATCCCACTTTCTTTGCAGACAAGACAACCTACAGTGAAGGGGAGTTTCTGTGAGAAGGCAAGACTGAAATTATTTCCCCAGGAGGCCTTAAAAAAAAAAAAACCCACAGCAGTTTGGTCTGACCAATGAAAAATTTGGCCAAATCAGTCCTTGGCATTCTGCAGAGAAAAATAGCTAGTTTAGATCAATTACTTTTTAAACTATTTTTGAGGGTTGTGTTAATGAAACCTCATTGGAAAATTAGAGTTGGGGTTTAGGGGATCCAAAATTGGGTAGGTAATTGTGAGCATTTACTGACAGTGAGGCAAAACAAAAAACCAAAAACAAAAAACAAAAAAAACCCCACAAAAACAAAAACAGGGACAATTAGCTGGTTAATTCATGAGTCAAATCCCACTTTTACTGCAGTTTGTTCTCCAGAGAAAAAGAGGTATTCAAACACTGGATTGTACCAGGTGGCCTATTTCTATTTTAGAACTTACTGTGTCATTGATATTGAGTCCAAAAATCTGGGTTTAAAATCTGGTTCTGCCACTTACATTATTTTACTCACTCAGAGCCTCCAAGTTCTCATCTTGTAAATGGTTTCAGTAAAATAAGCCTGAAAAAATGTTCTGAGGATTAAAACAAAAAGAAAACCTCACAGTGTACTCATAGTATCATTACGTACCTTCTCTGTTTTATTCTTATCCCCAAATCATCAATTTCTTGAAACATAGTTATATCTTTAAGAGCAAAACAAATTTGAAAACTGAGAAGTTTTTTTCATTATCTTGTACAAAAATATTATTTTTAACCTAAAGGATCTGCTCTGTTAAAGTGAAGTTGTTTTGTTTTTCAGAGTTTTATAAAACCTTTGCCTATCCATACATAGGCAGAGAAAAGTGACAAGTCCAACAATATTCCTGAGAAATTGTCATCATGAAGACAGCCAAACCAGGTCTTGGAAACCCTCTCCCATATTCTTCCTGAGCACTTTACTTCCTTCCTGCATTTTCATCGTGACCTCTTCTTTCCCATTCTGCATAGAGAAGGTCCCTGGGAGAGAGCATACCCCATAGGAATGGGTGTAGGAATGGTCTTTTACGAGGATAGGATGAGAGCAGCATTTCAGGAGGAGCTTTGCGTCTTCATTCCAGACTGTGTCTACACTTTCAAAGGGCAGTGTGAATGAAGGGGACATTCCAAATATTCAGTCTCCTTCATTAGCTTCTGCCTGAAAAACTCTAATAATTACATTTTAAAAATCGAGGGGTCAGTTATTTAGAAAATCTTCCTAGTTCCCCACTTACCCCTTGAAAGTATGGCTATGACCTTTTTACTGACAGAGGTGAGAGTGGAGTGGAAGGGCGATGTAAGTGACATTTGTTTTTAGTGCCTGTGGAATTTTCAGAGTATAAAGAAATTGAACTACTAGTGGTTAGGATGACAAAGTATTTCAGATCTAGAGTTAGGGTCCTGCGTGGGATGAAGACAGTTTCCTTCAGCCTTGGAAGAATGGAGAGGAGAGGGGGTTGGAGCAGAGCAGAATTTGCTGTTTTGATGAGTGGACATTTGTGGGGACAGAGGAGCATTGAGTTCTTTTTCTAGACTTATGTGAATAGCTGGTTTTGCCCCCTAGAAGTACTCTCCTGTTACCTCCACTGGTGGACAGATCCAGGTAAAGGGATGGGGGCCCTTTACTTCCAGGGCCCTATTCTCTACATCTCAGGGCCAGTGCCTCCCATCTCGGATGTTGTTAAGTGGCTCACAGCATTGAATTCCTAGAGTGATGGGCTCCCAAACAGACTGGCTTCACCTGGACACTCTTCTTCTATGTATTGGTGCAGGCCTCAGGTTCCTAGTGCAGAACCAGTGACCAAAGGTGTGCGCAGCAACCCAGCAGTCTGTGCCCACTGAAGCTATTTCCCTCCGCGCCATGTCCTCCCTCAACCCTACACAGAATACCTTTCTCACACACTGGAGCTGAGTATAATAAGCTGATGGCTGCCCAAATGATTTAACTGCGGGAAGACCTGCAGACCAGAGTGAATTTAAAAAAAAGATTGTATGTATTTATTTTAAAGAGAGGGGAAAAGAGGTAAAAAGAGGGGGAGAAAAACATCGATGTGAGAGAGAAATGTGAAAGGGTTGCCTCTCGCTTGCCCCCAACTGGGCCCCCCACCCCACCCCAGGCGTGTGCCCTGATCAGAATCGAACAGGCCACCTTTGCATTTGCAGGATGACGCTCAACCCTCTGAGCCACACCAGTCAGGGCACAAGAGCAAAATTTGAAGGGAGCCCTCTAAGGGCATAAAGACTCTAGTGACCAGTGCTGAGCTGAGCCATACTGAAGCCTGAGGCAAAAGGAAAAATTAGTAATATGGGCACCGTGTTTATTTTAAAACTTGATGTTTTGTTCATTGTGTATTTTTGCATTCGTTTTGATTTAAAAAAAACAACATTATATTGAAGCATTATTTATCTTGGTTACTGAGTTTTTAGCGCCCCCTCTTTTAAAGTTTGAACCAGAGGAAATACCCCAGTGGCCTCACCTTAGTCATGCCCTTGCTAATAACAAAGGTGCAAAGGATTTGGGGGCAATTGGCAGGGCGCCTTTGAGTCCCCGCCAGAACCTTGTACCTCCGAAGCAGCGGTGCAGCCTCGGGGGGCCCCTGGCCGAGACTCACTTGCTGCCCACCTGCCTTCTCTCTCCCCCTAGACGTGGTTCCCCTACAGCCTGAGGTGAGCAGCTACAGGCGCGGGCGCAAGAAACGCGTGCCCTACACCAAGGTGCAGCTGAAGGAGCTAGAAAAGGAGTACGCGGCCAGCAAGTTCATCACCAAAGAGAAGCGCCGGCGCATCTCCGCCACTACGAACCTCTCGGAGCGCCAGGTCACCATCTGGTTCCAGAACCGGCGAGTCAAAGAGAAGAAGGTGGTCAGCAAATCGAAAGCGCCTCATCTCCACTCCACCTGACCGCTTACGTGGCCACCTTCCCCCTCTATTTATGTCGCCGCTTTGTACCATAACCGAATCCACCGAAGGACCCTTCGCCGGTGCAGAGGAATATTTAATGTTAACCAGAAAGAGAAACTGTATGGCCAGGAGGCAGCGAGTATCCGAGGGGCACACTGCCGCTCCCTACTCCCCACATTATCTTCAATCCCCCGCCCCACCCAGATGGGACCTATTGGGCCTCAACAACTTTGGAGGTGGGTCCTCGTGGGCTGTGGAAGAAAGGCTGCCGGCCCCCACTCCCTTTCATCCTTACCCGTGTCCTTGCCGGAAAGCCGAGTGGCAGCAAAGAGCCAGATCATTCCAACCAAAGCAGGGTTGGGGAACACCCAACGACCCCATTCTTGCCTCCTCCTTTGCCAGGCAGGTAGAGGACCCTCCTGAGGGTGCGGCCTCGGTGTAGGACCTGGGGAGCTTATAATTCCCTTCCAGTTCCTCCCCCTGCTCCCTATCCTTCCTGCACTCTTTAGTTAGGCAAGAATTCCCAGTTAAGATTTTCTGTGCATATTTTTAAAGTCACATTAATATGAATGATAATTTGTAGGGATCTGGCATCATGACTGGAGTACAGGCAGCACATAGGTTTTGTTTCTTTCCTATCTACTTCGACAAAAGCTGGAATTGGCCTAGGAGCCACCTACTTCCCCCCATCTCAACCAAGAAACTCAATTTCACAGGAGCTGCCTTCACCCCACTGCCTCTTCTGTTCCTTCCCAGTCAACCCACAGTGACCCAAGGACAGAAAGTCAACCATGCCTCTAAGTGTTTTTCTTCTCTCTCCTCCCCCCCTTCCCCTCCTCCTCCTCCTCCTTTTTCTCTTTCTTTCTCTTCCTCTCCCCGCCCCATCAGGCCAGACAAAGAAGCAGAACTTTTTTTTAAAAAAAGTGGGGGGACCAGGGGATGGAGAGTGGGTTCTTCAGGAGAGTCCCTTTCCAATCACTTCTTCATGAAGGGAATTGATGAGGACAGAGGCCTCTCACTTTCACTTTTACTGATTGTCAGAGGAAAGCAGTTTTCTTCTAGAAGCCAAAATAACAGCCTCCACGTAGCCAGCTAATGTAGATGCTGCCTAACATTTCCCTCCTCAAAGGCCAACTTGGTGCTAGGGAGCCCCTCACCTTCTCCCGCTGGTGCATTACAAAACAGTGTCCTTTTGAAATGTTCAGCAGAAATAGGCTTTTTAAAAAATGTTGTGTATCTGTATATAGTACTGTGATGTCTGAATGACAATGTATTGAATTGAATGCAAAAAGAAAATCCCACAAACCTGTTTTTAAAATAAAATCTTTTTTTTTTTGGCCTTGATTTTATTGCTCAGATTCTTTCTGAAGCTCTTTCTGTCCACTGGCTCTTCATAGAAGTTTCTGGTGCACTGACTTAGCCAGAATGGAAGAATATAACTATAGAATATAGTGATGGAAGAATATGGCTGTTACCTCTGACGGGGAAGATCCCTGACTCATATTTTACCTCACTTAAGTTTGTTAAAACTTCAGGTGGTTGAAACTATCTAGACAGGAGAAGAAGACTCCTTCCCATCCTGATACCCAAAATAGACGAGTGTGTGTTAGGGAGAGAAGGATGTATTCAGCAACTGAAAAAGTCTAGGAGCAGGTGAGTGAGAAAAGCACATGGCTATTCACTTCAGTTAGTAGTTGGGGCTCAGATCTAGATCTGGGTGCTGGCGCTGAATGCTGTAGTGGTGGCAATGGTGGCAGCAGTGGGAAGCTAATCTTAGTCTCCTGAGGCCCTAGTGTCCCTAGAAGCTCCCAAATCCCCCCAAGCAGTTCAGACCTGGAGCTTAGGGAGAGGCCTACACAGCCATCCCTGCTCAGTGGTCCCAGGCTGCATTTGTTTGTCCCCCATTAACTGCTATAGAGGGGTCAGGCTGCTAGTATTCCTTGTGCCCCCAGTTTACTAAGCCAACCCCACCATTATTTCCCAGGGTTCCTGGATACCTCTGTCTTCCAAGCAATCGGGAACCCTATAGACTCTGCCACTAATTTGATTTTTTTCTGGTGAGTCAGCCCGTGCCTATCTCCTTTTCTGACAGAGTTAATGAGATTGTTAAATTGTCAGGTTAAGAGACTTTAAAAAGCAATATAGCTGAAAACAATGTTATCTTGGATTAAATCTTTACTGCAGCAATTTTTATTCATGTGTAATATTTTTCCTCTCCTGAGATGCAGAAAGACTGGAGGCATTGGGTTGAAAATTCCAGTTCTCTGATTTCCCTTTACTGATGGCTGAAGCGTTAAGGATTTTATTTAAATAAATGTTTCTAGGGGGTGAAACACACACACGCACATGCACACACACAGGAACTCTGAGAGACAAAGAGCTTGAGGAATTCACCATCTGCGGAGGCTTTGCCACTGATGTGGTGCCAGCTCTATTCAACTCCATTTCAACTCAAAGAATCATATGCTGGGAAATAGAGATTTAGGAGGGAATAAATTAAGCACCCAGGAATAAGGTTCATTTTTAATTCCATCTCCTCTTTCTCTTCCCACCCACCACCCTAACCTCTCCCTAAAAACAGAGTTTCCCCTGAGTTGAAAATAAAATGTATGTTTGGTCAGAAAAAGGAACTAAATACACAAGAGGTCTTGGGACTCCCTGGATATGGGCCCCCACCACTCTTGACTTGAGGGTGCATTGGATAGTCCCACGACACTGAAGACACAGGGAAAGTTGGAAACTCAGTGAGGAAAGTGAAGTCCAGAGTCCTCCAAGCACACCAACCCACACATAGTCAAATAAGTGAGCCTTCCCACACAGGAAGAGATGAGCACAAAGACCCCAGAAGAGGGCACTGGAAAAGAGAAGGAGAAAAAAAGCCTTTACAAACTCATGGGTTTCCATTGGGACTCCAGTAACCCAGGCGAAAACTGAAGTCCCTCCGAGTCCCTGTGAGTCCCAGTGTGTCAGGGTGTTCAGGACCCTCTCATGCCCATGGCTGGGTGGATTTTGGAGAACAGTCATGCCTGGATCAATTTTAAACATGTCTCTCCCATAAAAGTAAGCTTGAGGATGGAAATTGCCGTGTGAGACAGGCATTGTGTGACTGTGTGTTCTGGAGAGGCAAAGTTGGGGAAAATATATTATTCTTTTCCTGATCATGTTGGTCCTTCACCTTTCTATCCCCCAAGAAGTGCTATTCTCACTGGGGACTCTGTGAGACATTCCTGTGAAGGGGTGTGTGTGTGTTTAGAGCCTTTGAGCAGTGGAGAATTTCCTCAGCCTTTACTTCCTGTGTGTGTAAGTGTGTAAGTAGGTGTGTTGCCAGCGGGCACTCATCCCAGGGTACAGAGTATGTTTTGTCTTCTTTATTCAAATCTATAAAAAGCCTTTCTTTCTAAGGCCAGTCTTCTAGTGTTCATGAGAACAAGGCTGCAATAAATATGAGGGTGCAAGGGGATAGAGACTGAAGGGCTATGAGCAGAGAGGCTTCACATGGAAACAGTCCTTCATCTCTGGGACTGAGGTTCCTGCTCTCTTTCTAATAATCCCGTGGTGCCCACCACTCCTCATGCCTCCCCAGGCCAGGACTAGGGAACCTGGGTGGGATGGAGCCCCTTATAGGACTCTCCATATGGAGGTCACCCTACCAGGCTGCCAGGGCGGACTCAGTTATATCCCTTCCTGAACTAGAGAGGAAAACCCTTCCCCACCCTCATTGCCCAGACCTACTGTGGCAGACTGAGCCTATATTTCCACAACCAGCAACCCACCTGAGGGAGCAAGACCATCAGTTCTCTGGGAGATCCCTCTACGACTGTCTTCCATACATGTGCTCCTGAGGCTGATCCGCAGAAGGCTGGGTCAGCAGTGACAGTGTAAAGCAGGACAGCCCCTGGAACACTTTCCATCACTCAGAGGATTGGAGCTGGGGACACTGCGGCAACCCCCTCTGTTCAAAAGAGAACTCTCCACCCAACGGTCCACCTGGGTCCGACTTGGATGGTGTTGAGAGCCAGTCCCTCAAAAAACTGCAACTGCTGGATCAGATGCGTATCCAGACCCGCGCTGGTGGGGAGGATTGAGGGGCCCTGGGGAACCAGGGGCTTCTGGGAGGAGGAGGGGGCCAGAGCCTTTTCGCATCCAACCAGGCTGTTCCTCTTTTAGCCTTGACCATGACTAGGTCTTTCCGACCTTGACATCTCAAGGAGAACAGGGGAGGGGAGAAGGGGGAAAAGCCCTTGATCTTCCGGTGGCCTGAGAAAGGGAGGGCTGCTAGCCCCCTTGACGCGCCATCCCCCTTCCCGCCAGAGCCCGCCGCCTCTGTTTACACACAGAGGAGGTGTCGTCTCTAGTCTAGACAGGGGCGCTAATAACGCCCATAAAAGGCGGCCTCTCCAGAGATGCTCTGCAACTCAGCTCCCGCGCGCCTACCGCTGGCCGCTCCCTCCGCCTTTTCCGCCCCGCCCTCCTCAGATACCTCGGCTGGGCCTGCGGGCGGCCTTGGGGAGGGGCACCCAGAGGGTTTCTAGAGGCTGAGGACCCCTGCCCCGCACCCTGCTGAACCTCCTCCGTCTCCAAAGGTAAGTGGACCGCGCTGTTCCAGCCCAGTCAGCCTTGGGGTTAGCAGCGCATCCTCCCACCACCACCAGCCTGCTGGCCTGTTGTCCCCATTCCAATCTGCCAGCGCTCCTCACCCCGCACTGGGGTCTTGGCTTTGGGAAGCATCTGGGTATCTGGACAGAGCAGACCCCAAGCAGATTTCAGCCCCTCGCCAGAGCTAGGCCTGGCCGGAGGCCGTGGTCACAAGCCGCCGGGTGTGGGGAACGGGTCACTGGGGGTAGTCCTCACCCCTTGCGGAGATTCGAGGTTGGCTTGTTCCCCGCTACCTTGTCCCCCCCTACTCCCCACCCCCGGGCTCCTGGATACTCGCTGGCGGCTGTGGGTGTGGCGTTTCATGAGAGTGCTTTTTTTTTTTTTTTTACCTTAAACTTGGTCTCCACACCTTTCTTGACACTCAGTAATTCACTAGGCGGAGGAGATCCTCTGCTGGCGGAGGGGGAAAATGTCAGAGCCGCGAAACTATTTAACTATTAGCGCGCCTATAGGACGGAGAAAATGGGGAAACATGGCCCATTTAGGGATGCTCAGGTGAAAGGTGCAGAGATGGCTTCCCAGCTGTTCCTGCCTGGGACTCCCCACCCCTTCCCCATTTTCTGAGTGGCAATCGGGTTGGGTTCTTGCGGTGGGAGGGAGCTCAGAAGAGCCGCAGTATTGGAGGAGGTAAGGACGCTGCTGACCCCAGGCTGCTTGTGTGAGCCTGAAAACCTGGCTGAGCCCCCTCCCCCAAGTTTTTCTAAACCCCCTCCTCCAGGCTTCGGGTCCCTGGAAGGCAACACTGGAGAACGGGGGCTCCCAATACTTTTTTCTTTTTAAGTCCTAGCCTCCCATTGGGAGGCCTGGAAACCAGGTGGGCTCCGATGTCTGGAGGAGCTAGTGAAGCAAAGATAGAGGAGGCTGAGCCCCCTACCTCCACCTCTCAGTCTTAGCTGAATCCAACGAAGATCTTGTCACAAGCCTGAGCGGCACTAAAGAGGTGAAGTACAGAGGACTGAGAGGTGGCGAGCCCAGGCCTTCCACATTCACCGTTTTTCATCTCTCCTCTGCCTGCCCGCCCAGCCTCTGCTCGCAGCAGCCATTTCAGGGCCCAGGCCCTGCCTCATTTGCATACTCGGCAGAACCTCTTTCTGCAAACTAGACAGTGACCTTGAACTGGGCCACTGAGGCCTCTTCACTGACAGCGGCGAAGGCGGCACCGCTCGTAATAATTTCAACCTCGAGTTGGCAGGGAAGCCACTCATAGCTGCTCCGCTGCGGCCTAAGCCTAACGCAGCTACTTTGCCCCTGCCACCAGAGCCCACGTAGATTTTATAATTAGCTCCTTTCGCCTGGCTCTGCGGTGGCGGTGAGTCGAGACCCCCCTCTGAGGCCGCGAAGATGCTGGAGGAATGGAGGCTCAGACAGAGAAGGCACGGGAGAGGTGTCAGGGCATCCAGCTGGTGGATGCGAGGGAGCAAGAGGGCTGCCAAGGGTCTTCAACGAAAGCCTTGGACCACATCCTGGCCTTCAGTTTTAATTAACCCCTGAGTTAATGAGTGGGGTGTAGTTGAGCCAGGTCAGCTGCAGCAGGAACCGGTAGCCCAGGCGCCAGCAAGCAGGCTACCCCTTCTAACCTTGTGATTTGATGAAGGGACAGGATTTCGGACACAGATCGCTCTGCCGTTCCAGAGCCTGCGTCCCTGGCCAGTTATAGTTCTGCATGAGATCTGCGAGGTGCGGGCGGATTAAACCAGTGGTCTAGACGCGTCTGTCCAGCGCTTTTGCCTGTGAGTCCTTCTCAGCCTCCGCACCCACCCCCAGTGGGCTCCGGGTGAGCAGCTCTTGCCAAGGCTGGATTTAGATTTGAAGCTTCACACCCGAGCCTCCCGCCGGCCCCGGGGACCCAGGCAGGGAGCGGTGCTCTGGGACTGTTTGCCCAAGCCCGGTTAAGGAAGTGGCTACCTGAGCTCTGTGTGCAGCGGCTACCGAACAGAACCGCTGTGTGCAAGGGGAGGCTGGGCGCTTATCCTGAAAAGCTCAGGTTCACACGGGTCCGGAGGAACAGGACACTGGAGATGCGAGTTTCGCTGATGGTTCTCGGTGGCTCTTCCTGAGAAGACAGAATCAGAAGCAGGAGCGAAAGAGGGGTTTAGGCGTTTGTCAGTGTCCACAGAGTCCACACTTGGGAAAATACCCTTTTTGATGGGATCAAATCAGACTGTTAGAAACTGCAAGTGAAGGACGCCTTCACTCCACCCCCATTTCTCCGGTGTTGCATCTGCCGCCCCGTGGCCGCTGCCCTGTGTGCTCGGTGGCGGGGCGGAAAGGCAGCAAGTAGAGCTCTGGGCCTGAGATTTTCAAGCTAGGGAGGGATGGGGAGAGGCTGAGACCTTCCTCTTGGGGTCCCCTTCAAGGAAATTGCAGTCATGTGGAAGGGAAAAAGAGAAGGGGGAGAAGCCTCCACCCCACAAGACCTAGTGATTACTCGGCAAAGCTCAGCTCGGCATCTCTCACACCAACAATAGCGGCTGAGCTCCGAGGCCTGGCAGCCTGCAGACCTCACCGCTGGTGCAGTGTTCTGATTGAAAACACCGACACTATTAAAGTCACACCCTGCTTAGCTTTATGACCAAAATAACCCCAAATAAATTATTTAAAAATTAAAATTTCAGTGTCGCTCATTAATGCATCTTGAAAAGGAGGCATAAATAAGATGTTGGAGGTCTTGTGACGTGGGATTTGCAGCTAAGGGATGCTCCTTTCTGCAGCCTAACAGCCCCCTTAATCAATTCGGTGCAAAAAGGCTAATCCAGGCGGTGTTCTGTCCGCCATGGCACCGCCGGACTTTCGGGATTCTGACTGGAGGTGACCGATGGAGGCTGGCATCCCACTGCTTGGCAGGTTGGGCGCTCTCCCCTCCCCCGGAATAGGAGGGAGGAACCTAGCCAGGCAGCCTGGCGGGTTAGGGAGGAGAAGGGAGAGTGGAGCGAGGGGCGGGCGCCCAGCTTCGAACTGCTGCTGGGCTGGTCAGTGCCTGCGGGGAAACATTTCTGTCGGAGTGAGCAGCTATGGTTTGGGATACAAAATCGCAGGAGCTCTGGAATTCTAAGAATCTGCAAGTCTCTCTCTGCAGCATTCTGCAGAGGAGAGAGAAAAGAGGGAGACTTTTTCTGCCTCCGTTGGGCTCCAGATCCTGCTCAGACATTTAACTTTCACCTGCATGGGTTTTTTCCCCCTCCAATATTCTCTTGGACTCTTTTAGTCTCTCTAACTTTCTCTAAATCTCCTGCTGTTATCTCTTATTTAGATGTTTTCTGAGCTATTTATTTCACTCTGTATTACTCAAAGCTGGGCATTGGATAGAAGCCTGAAATAATCACATAGAAATCTGACCATTTTGTCTACTACACTCTGATAGAATACACCTAGTTTTGAAGGTTTTTGTATTTCCATTTTCATTTTAATTTACTTAACTGTGTTCCATGGACTTGGCTGAAATCAAATTGTGGTTTCCAGATGCTGATGAATAGTCTCACCAGTGGCCAGCACTGAGTTCTCAGCCTTCTCCAGAAGGAGCTGCTGAGATTAGCACCATAAATACAAGTTTAAGCCCTGAACAAGATAATTCTCTGGAGTTCTTTCCCTCACTCCCAGCACACCTACTAGCCTCTGTGCTGCTATCTGATGGTCATAGTGGCAGGCTGAGCTGGTTAGGGGGTGCTGGTGTCTTCTCAGTGGGAATCAGGAGCCTCCCAAGCCAACCGAGCCCTCTTGCCTTGGCCCAGAGACTTTTGTTGGAAAGAATCTGAGACCCTCCAGAAGCCCCTGTGACCCACATAGCCACAGTGAAGAGCAGTCCAAGCCCTCAGATTTTTCAAGAGCAGGCAGACAGGTTCACACTGAGCAGAGCACCTCCTTTTTCTGCCTCCCTCTGCATCCCTTCCCTAACAGTCGAGTGGAGGTGTGAGGCTGGGGTGACTCCTAGCTTGGGGGCAAGACCCCACATTAATAATTCTCCCTGAGCCCTTCCTGGAGGAAAGGGCCCCAAATGTCCCTCTAAATTCCTGGGGAGGAAGAGCTGAAGAAGAGGAGCACAGCAGCCCAACGGCTGGGAGAGATCACGGCAAGAAAACCTGTCCTTACCCCTACTTCGCCCTACTGTAAATAAACCCTGAGCCAAAGGGCTCATCCGTCTCCTTAAACAGCCAGTAAACTTTATATGACACAATATCTAATAGTAATTTATTGGGGAGATATTGTAAATTCCAACGGTTTTAGTTAATAAAGGAGCTAATTAAAGAGGGATGGGCTGCACTCGGCCAGCTGTTGGTGAGAAGATAACGCATCTGGGGGCTGCAGGATGCAGAAGTGTGTGTGCGGTTCCTCTTGCCCCGGGTAAGGCGATTTCCCCACTCTCTGCATTAGGTTTTATGTGATTTTATTTTTTAAAAAACAGAAGCCAGTGAATAAGTTTGACCCCCCACCCCGACTGGGGAAGGGGAAAGTTGGAATTGGTAATGGGTGGGGGGTGGGGGTTCGCTGTCCCCACCCATCCCCCTGGCGGACTTGCCCACGTGAGCCGCACGGCCAATGAGTGGCCGGCGCAGGTTTAACTATGTTTAATGTCAGATAGCAATAAAGTAGAAGCTGCCGGTCGGGCCCCGCGGAAATGGGCGAGCATAATCTCCTGAATCCCGGGTTTGTGGGGCCGCTGGTGAACATCCACACGGGAGACACCTTCTACTTCCCCAACTTCCGCGCGTCTGGGGCGCAGCTTCCCGGGCTGCCTTCGCTGTCCTACCCGCGCCGCGACAACGTGTGCTCGCTGCCCTGGCCGTCGGCGGAGCCGTGCAATGGCTACCCGCAGCCCTATCTCGGAAGCCCAGTGTCGCTCAACCCTCCCTTTGGCCGCACGTGCGAGTTGGCGCGCGTTGAGGACAGCAAGAGTTACTACCGTGAGCCGTGCGCTGAGGGTGCCGGCGGGGGCCTGAAGCGGGAGGAGCGCGGGCGTGACCCGGGCCCAGGAGTTGGGCCCGGGGCAGCGCTACTGCCGCTGGAGCCGTCAGGGCCGCCTGCGCTCGGGTTCAAGTACGACTACGCTGCAGGCGGCGGCGGTGGCGATGGTGGCACGGGACCTCCACACGACCCGCCCTCGTGCCAGTCTCTGGAATCTGACTCCAGTTCCTCCCTGCTCAACGAGGGCAACAAGGGCGCCGGAGCGGGTGACCCTGGCAGCTTGGTTTCACCTTTAAATCCCGGTGGCGGGCTCTCGGCCAGCGGTAAGCACCGTGGGATTCACTTAGGGCGGGACATCTTACCAGGGTGGCAGGATAGGACCGGGCTAGGGCCTCCTGGGGTGACAGAATATGTAGTGAGGAAGCCCTTCTTTTAAAAAGAAGGGGGGGTTGAAAGAGCCCTAAAAACTGTAAATATCCCCATAAAAGAACTGAAGAGATTCCCTTTTTCATCAGCCTGCAGTTGGAGCTCCGGAGAAGGGAATTCTGGCAGAGACTTCCCCAGGCCTGAGTGGGTGGGAAGGTGGAGACCCAGAGCTTAGTCCCCTGTTCTCCCAGGGCTTCTGTCTCCACTTCCCTACAGCCCCCATTACCTACATTTTTTTCTTTTAAGAAACTCCAGTAGACACGGTTTACTCTCCCCACTTGCTCATGTCTGTCCTAACTGACCAGGGACCTTGTCCTGGGGGATGGGAGAGGAAGGGGCCAGGATATTCCGGAGAAGAGGTTTGGGGAGAAGTGAGGGGGTAGGAATACAGATCGGTTAGGGGTACTGCAGCGGTAGGTAGTTGGGGAGGTGAGGAAAAGAGGTGAAAGTGGAAAAAGAATGATGAAGGATTGGAGTTGGTGGGGATGTGGGGGTCTGTGTAGAAGAGAGGAGTCAGGAGAGGAAGGGCTTGGGGTCAGGCGTTAGGCCAAGGTGAAAGGGGCTAGGGAAAGACTGAGGGCACTGGGTTTGTCACCTCTTGGTCCTCTGGCCAACACACTGGTTCATCTCCACCCAGGCACGCCCTGGTACCCGATCCACAGCCGCTCACGGAAGAAGCGCAAGCCCTATTCGAAGTTGCAGTTGGCAGAGCTGGAGGGCGAGTTTCTCGTGAATGAGTTCATCACACGGCAGCGCCGGAGGGAACTCTCAGACCGCTTGAATCTTAGTGACCAGCAGGTCAAGATCTGGTTTCAGAACCGGAGAATGAAAAAGAAAAGACTTCTGTTGAGGGAGCAAGCTCTCTCCTTCTTTTAGGGGGGAAGGCAGGGGACCCAGCCCCAGACTGAGCCTGTCTCTGGCAGAGAGCAAGAGGGGGCGCAGCTTGGGACACAGTTCCCTGCTAAGAACACCAGACATCTCTGGCAGGCCCTCTCTGGACGTCCTCTTGTCTGTTTTGTTTGCGGTTCCCTCCTACACACCCCCATAAGGCCCTGCCAGGCCCCAGAGAGAAGGAAAGAACAGCCAGGGAGAGAAGCCCAGAGCTGTAGGCAAGGGGTAGGGACAGGGAAGCCTGGAACACTGGGGAGGGGCAGACTGGGGCACTGGACCTCTGGATGAGGGCCCAGGCGGCCCCTCCAACCATTTGCTTTCTGTAGTCTTAAGTCTGCCTGCAGGAGGAGGCAAGGGCGGGGACAAGGCTCCCGAAACTCGCTCTTTGGGGGTTAGGAGAGGCTGAGAGGAGGGAGCAAGAGTGGAGATTACCAGAGAGAGTGGAGGCCAACTGGGAAGCTCTGGGAGGGCAGGAGGAAGTTGGGGCGGGGCTCAGGAGGAAGTGTGGTTTGAGAACAGAATGATCAGAAATGCCCAAGTCCAAGAGGTCTGGGTCCTCCAGACCTGGATGGGAGAACAGGTGGGGGCATGAACTTTTGGCAAACCCAGCTGCGGACAAGGTGGTAACAGCCTTATGTCCCCTCTAGGGCAGGCTGCACAAATGTCTCCTAGTTCCCAGTCCTTTCGCTCACAGGTGTGCTGCTATACTCTCTTCCTGCTGCCTAGGCGCCTGCAAACCGGAACCGCAGGCGAGGGATTGAGAGCTAAACTGAGAGCTAAGCCGACGCAGCCTCAGGTTCAATAGCCACTCTAGGGACCCCCATCTGGCCCTCCAGGAAACCCAAGAGGCTGTGAAAGGGGACTTTGAAGCACGGCATTGATTGGTGGGAGAGTTTCTGGCAGCCACAGGCTGCAGCCGCTGATTCTCCCTTCCCCGCTGGCGTTCATGGTCACGGCCAGCCAGAGGCTGGACCGGCATAATTTACGAGGCGGGAGGAGAATCCGCCCCTAAAGGGGCTACCATAGCGGCCCCGCTCAACCTGGGTTTCCCAGGCTGGTGACAATGAAGGAGGGGCGCTACAGCTCCCCACCCAACTCCTCTCTGTCTTCCACTCCACCCTCTCCCCAACGTGGCCCTTTGTCTTAGGCCTCCGCCTCCCGACTCAGCTGCTGAGTCTGCTGAGCCCGAGGACCAGAGCAGAGGGCGGACCACAACTCCAGAACCTGTTGGAGGCCCCCAGCGTGGCTTCTCCAGTGGAGGGACTTTTATTCACAGCCCCCTTCAGGCCCCACCCCCACCCCAGTGGATCCTAGGCTGGTTTGGGAGAGAGAAGCAGTGAAGGAGCTTGCCTGCCTTCCCATACTCCGTTTTTATCCCATCTGGGTAAGAGTCCCCCATACTCCTATCTGCTGACCCACCCTTGCCAGGAGCAAGGGACTGGTGGGAGTTGAGCCCAGCTTGGGAAATGTGAAACTGGCCTGCTAGCTTGGAGTTCTTCCTGCCTGGGGAGAGTCACTCCTAACACACCCTTGAAAGGCAATCCACAGAGCCCCCCACCCCACTCTCCCACCAGCACACAGCCTCAGGCCCCTGTACAGGATTGTGTAGAGGCACAGGCAAATTCATAGGGACAGCTGAGCCCAGCACGCCACTGAGCCCATCCCCTCTCCTGACTATATTTGCAAGCAGGAAACTTCCTATCCCTAAATACAGCCCTATAGAGTGGCCATATAACCACATGTTCCCATTACCCACTGGGCACCTGACACCCCCTGCCCCCCAACATAAACTTGTTTCACTTATGCACGAGTTTGCAGAAATCGCTGCCATTCCAGCTGCCTCTGTACTGCCCTGTGGCCTGGTCCTGGGCATGAGGCACTCCCTGCTTTGTCTGGTCACCCATATACCTCTTCATGCAGCCCCTCCTGGATTCCAGCGTCACCACTCCAGCCTGACCCCCATAGCGTGATAGAGAAGAGAGACCAGAACACTTCAAAAGGGTGAGGGGGAAAAGATATGCAACATTCTCTTCTTGTCGCTTGAAACTTGATTTCTGTGAGCTTCTCTGTCAATCCGCTTCCTGTTCTCGGTGTTGTTGCTAGTACCTTGTGTATCCCTGCGCGCAGATGTCCTCCCTCCCTCCCTCCCTCCCTACCTCCCCCGTTCTCTGTAGTGCACCCTCCTATCCAAACGGCCGTCGTTAGCACGTTTTCCTTTTATATAGTCCTTGTACAAAGTTGCTTCATCATATTAATATTAATAACAATTAAAACATGACTATGATGATGTGATTTTTTTGAGAACAAAAATTTAACTGGGTCCCTACAGATTGTCTCCTCTGACCAGAAAGAATGTGACCCTCTGCTTTTTTGCTGTTCCCCACTTTATTTTCTCCACCCCAGGTGAATAATAAAAATAATAATGTATAATAATAAAGGAAGAGCAGTTTCAGGGGCAACAAAAATATATGAGCAATCAAGATCTGTTGATAAGCTGCAATCTCCAGTCCCAAGCAATTACTAGCAAAGAGAAAAATCGGAGGAATGGTAGATTGGGGGGGAGGAGAGGACTATCTAAGAAGTTGTGGGCTGTAAAAATAATGTGGGCCACTTGGAGGAGGCTGAAACTACTACCTTCAACTCCTGAAAAAGGAAGCCTGAGCTGCAGGATCTCCATGAAGCAAAGGCAGGGTGGGGGTGCAAGCAGGTTGGAGCTGGGATGATGATAGTGCCCTGGGATATGGGGCAGGGGTTTGTAGGTCCACACTTCAAACCCATAGCCTTAACCCCATGACTTTGTTCTGGGAGCACATTTTGTGCACTGCAAGCAGACTGGGCAAGGGGATAAAGACCCCTTGAAGCTGGTGAAATGGGCTCCATCCCTCTCAGCCAGCGACCCCCTCTGAGCCAAGCCAGAGAGAGGTCCAGGCCCAGAATGGAGTCTGGGTTCCAGCTGAGTGCATGAGCCCTCTGCACCTCCACCTCACCCCTTCCTTCTGGGTGGGACACCCTCCTTCTGCCTCTACCCTTGCAACTCTTGTTCCTGAGTTTATCTTTATCACAGCCCAGCTCCAATCATAGAATTTCCTCCAAATTCCCCCTTCTCCCTGCTGGGCCTGCTCTGGAATAACAGGGGCCCCCACTGAGCCCAGCCTACAAACCATGCCTCCTGTTGTGAAAACTTTGTCTCCCTGCCCTTCCTTACTCTTGCAACCAGAAAATTGGGTAAATTTCAACCAAATTCCATTTCCCTTTGCCCCTAATCCTCAGCTGTCTTTCATAGCTGAGGGGTTCAGGAAGGAAGAAGATGATCCCAAGCTTTAAGTTTACTCATACAAAGGCCTTACAGAGTGTGGGCAAGGCTGGGAACCAGATAGCTTCTGGCAGCCATGAGCTGGGGGAGGGACTGGATGGCTGTGCTTAGATCTGAATAAAGGGGGAGGAAATCGGAATCCCAGTGAACCCAGGTAAGAGGCTACCCTCCTCTCTTAAGAGACATCTATACAGGAAGAGTTAACAGTGAAGGTGTTTCTGACTAAAAAAAAAAAAAAAAAGGAGGAATTAAGGGAGTTCAGGAATAACTGGTCCCTGGTTTATTCCCAGAGACAGTGCAGATCTGAGAATGTACCTTGTTGGGTGGTGTCTACGCCGGCCGGAGACTCAATGATTGGGGAAGCTGTCAGAGGAGGAAAGATACTATAACCCCCTCCCAATGGCTGAAAAACAAGTCCTTGGGTCTCTCCACCTTAAAGGTCATGTTTGAGCCCCAACCCAAACACATAGGGCACACCTGAGCTCTTGATCCGGGCAAGAAATGCATCTATTTTGCAACTATTGGTCTGGTTTAAGCCCTCAAACTACAATTTACTCCACTGACCTTAAAACAAAGCATCCTGTGTCTTTGACTGGGTCTAGAGAAGAAAGAAAAGGGAAGAATGATCTACAGAAATCAAGTAGAAAATAATTCCGCTGTTGTGTGTTTGTAAGCTTATATCATCCAAATAAGTTGTGTATTTGGCAGTGATCATCCATCCACCTAGTTCTACTCCACTCTGATCTGCATAAACGCAGGTAGGGTATTTAAAAACACTACCCAGTAGACGGGAGATGGTCCCGGCAGTCTGGGTTCTGTGGATGCTAATGCAGCCAGAAACCCGGCGCGATCGATGGCTTAGACCCGCAGCAGAGCAGGGACAGCCGGCTTCGCTCTGAGAACAAAGCAAACCCCCGGGGTCTTGGGTTCTGGGCAGATGGGAGCCCCCGCCCATCCTCCCGCCATTCCTAGGAAAGAAGGAGCGATTCTTAGGTCCCGGCCCGCGCGGGAAGCACGCCCCGGAGCCCCCGACACTCTGTGCGGCCCGCACAGGGAGGCGCCGAAGATGCCAGTGTAACTCGACTCGAGGTGGGTTGCAGGCCCCGGGGCCCACAGCTGCCTCTTCCTCCAGACTTAGGCCAGAGTGGCCGCCCTTGCGTGTCTGTCTCCGTCGAGACAGAGTTGCCGGTTTTCCACCGCGAAGCAAGCGGCCCGCGCCCGCTGTCCCTGGACACCCCGCACGGCTGTAGCCGGCGCCGCGCTCGTCGCTCGAGAAAGGCCCGGGAGACAAAGGCGCGTCGGCCACTGGGGCGTGACGCGGGCGCCTGGGCCGTCCGCCCCGACCCGGGCCCGGTGGCGAGGGTTCCGGTCCATTTTCCCGCCCGTCCTGGTCCCCGCTCTGGTCTGCGCCAGTGTCCCGGGCGAGGACAACCGGACGCCTGCAGCCGCGGCTGACCCGCGAGGTTCCCCGCCGCACGGCGCCGGCAGCTCTGGTCGGCGCCCGAGGGACGCCGGGCCGGGAGGGACGGGATGACCCCTGCTGGCCGGCGCCGAGGAGGCTGCCGAGACCTCTGCCCGCTCAGCCACTCGTCTCTGAGCGCCCCCGGCCTGGAGGACGCCCCGTGAGTTTGTGGGAGACCTCGAAGAACAGCCCGAGTCGGAGGCGCTGTGGGGCTACCGGCACCGGGCGTTTTTCCCAAGCGCCCCTGCTCCGCTGGGCCAGCGGCGGCCCCA
Organism: Trachops cirrhosus; assembly: GCA_028533065.1. Taxonomy (NCBI): domain Eukaryota; kingdom Metazoa; phylum Chordata; class Mammalia; order Chiroptera; family Phyllostomidae; genus Trachops; species Trachops cirrhosus. The sequence goes on from CM052539.1 coordinate 46,759,393, forward strand.
CCGCAGCGGCCCTCCCTCCTGCCGCGCCGCTCACCGCCCGCGGCTCTGCCCGGAGGCTCCGAAAACCGGTGCCGCCCCAGGAAGCCGGGCAAGGGAGCCAAGGAGCTGGGCTTGGAGGAAGTCAAACCGAGGTGGCCAGTATGACCAGCCTGTTGCTTGTGAGTGATTTCCCCTCTGAGTCGGTGGTACTTCCTGGGGACTTGGAGACAAGCCTCCACTTTATCAGTTTCCCGACCCACAGTGGAGAACTCCTTCCAAGGACAGGTCTTTGAGAATGGAACTCTACACAAGCAGTTGTTGCTAGGAAAGCTATCTGTGAAAGGTGGGTGTTCAGTCCACATTTGGAGCGGGGAAAAGATGTTCCATAAAATGCACACTTGGCCACGCTGCCAACGTAACCGAGATATTGAAACCGTCTAAACCGCACAGATATCTGTAGTACACACACATTCTGGGCATGGAAAATATATTTCTCTGGAAATATATGTACAGAGACACTTCTGTCTATTGTCCAGAAAAGCAACCTTCTGGGAAAAGATTGCATGAAGCATGTATAGCCACCACTTGTGATATTCATTTACAGATATAAACAGTACACTTCCATATATCCTACACAGGGAATGCACACTCCTGCATCTATTTAGCTACATGGGTGTATACACTCCATAGGGCATATAAAATCAGTGCATGGAAAATACATCCAGATATTACTACATCCACATAAAACTGCGTTTTAAATACATATTATCATATATACACAAAGTACATATCTACCCAGTGTATGAAAAATATATACTGCAAATTATGTTTGCATACATGGTATGTACCAAATACAATTGAAGAACATTCTTTGGATTCACATATTATTGTGTTTATAAAACACTTCTAGGGCAATCTTTAAAAGCAGTAGCAGGAGAAAGCTCAGGCATTGGCAATGACAATCTCCATTGGCTAGCCTCTTTTCTGTCCTGTATTTCTATTATTTCTGTCTTGTTAAACCCCTTTCTATATCCACATGGATTATTATATAAGCGGTCTCCATCTCTCTTTCCCTGTTGCATCTCTTCTCTGAAGTCAGGGCCTATATTTAGAGTGCTAAGTCCTGTTTGCAGCAGGATCTGCCTGCATAATTACTCGTTTGTGGAGTTAGCATTATAAAATTAGGCTATCCCCCTGTGTCTCAGGATGTGTTCTTCTAGATCTAATATAAATATGTTATAAAGTTACTCTGGGCTGCTGGTTAGGAATCGGGGGAAGGGGGAAATGCATCGACTAGGCAAGTATGTAACAGGCAGGTTAAGCTAAAAGACAGGTTCAAGTTGTGTGCTGGACACACCAGCGCTCCAGAAAGCAAATATTTATTTAAATTTTGAATTTCTTTATCTTTAAATCTTGAGTCTAGGAAGCAACATGAAGCAAATGTTGGACCTCATATTCTATGCCTCTCTCAAATCCCTGGAGCAGCCCCACTCCCTCTCAGCCAACCTGGGAGAACATTCTGGCCTATCTAGCTCCTCAGCTCCAGCTCCCATCCTTAACCTTGGCTGAGTCTACATAAACAGCAGAGAAATTATATCCCATAATCCCAGCTTTTTTTTTTTCAACAAAACCTACTCCCAATGCTTTTTGAGAGGCAACAGTGACTTAAAGCATTTTCTGGTACTGAGCTCACTCTGTTTGGGCCCCCTAAAGATTAGTCCCACTTGGGTCTTTCTTTAGCAGCTAAAAATGCAGGACCACATAACACATGCCTATGGAAAAATTATTTGAGAGACAATGCACTCACACCCAGCAGAGATATTGTTTATGAGTCTACAGGTTCTGTGTAGATGCAGCCATATATTACTGTCCAAAGGAATCAATTAATTAGTGCCTCACCAGTCCCCCCCTCACCGGATGCTGCTTGGCTGAGCATGAGCAGCTGAGATAGATGTGCAGGGCCAGCTCGTGGGTCTTGTTAACAAGCCACGTCATAAAGATGAAGATGATAAGGAGAGCAAGGAAGCCCTGGTGGCCACAAGCAGGGCATTCTGTAGGGCCGCAGTTGACCAGTGCTTCTCAGAGCCTGCGTGGGTTTATTCAGCATTCTGCCCTTCTGGGGCATTCATGTTGTGGCTCAGATAATTCCCTCTTCCCTCCCCTTCCTTGAATTTTCATTTTTCTTCCTCAAGCCCCAAGTTTTTTTTAAAATTGTGTATTTTATGTATTTAAATAAAAATATATAAACCTCTGTCTCTGAGTGCCTGTCTTGCCCTTTGCAACGTTTGTTCAGGGACCTGCTGCCTCCTCCTTTATCTGCGTTTCTCCACGTGGTTCCCTTTGGTCTCCAGCTGGTTTGGTGCTCTCTTCCCTCCTGTGGCTCTCTCTCTGGCTTCATGGTTGCTTTTCTACCAAGTTGGTGCTGACTCAGGACCCAATGAGCTTGTAAAAAAAATAATACAAATACCCCCCAGTTATCTCACAGCAGAGTGAATACCCCTAGATAAGCCAGACCCACTGTGTTCGGGGGAAATCTTGGAGGTAATTGCTGATTTGGGTTGCAGCACTTCATTATGTTTATTTTCATCCATGCACATACTTAACAGAGGGATATTGATATTAAAGGGCAGGGGGGATTAATTTTACTTTTATAGTCATCTATTAAAAGCAGAAGACGATCTGGGTCTCCTTTTAAAGGGACCAAAATAAGGGGAAGGGGGAGAGAAAGAAAAAAGAAGGGGGAAGGAGAAATATGACTGAAGGCAAACAAAGATCTTTGCCTGAAAGAATGATGTAACACTAGACAGAACTATAAAGTCTGGGAATGTAAGAACTCAGGACTCTCTCAGCTCCCCTCATTTGGGATCCTGTCCCCTGCACTTCCTGCTAAAATCCCAACCCTGACTACACAGCAGCTTTCAAGGAATAATTCATGCCATTATCTGGATAATTATAGGGGGACTGAGAGAAAGCATTTCTCTTTTATTGTGTGATCCTATCTGGTGCAGAAGAGGAGGGGGATGTATTCGGTATAGAGGGAAAGGAGGTGGTAGGGTGTTCTGATATCACCCTATCCCCTCCAAGATGGCTACTCCTGAACCAAGAAGGTCTTAAGCAGGAATTTACAAATTCTGGAACATACTGAAAAAGGCTTAAGAAATTTTGAAGGCCTCAGTGATCCAGTTTCACTTTCCAGGATATTTGCTTGGCTTTAACTGTCTCATCTAGTATTGCAATTATTACAAGTAAGTGAATGAATAATAGACAATTATAAGGGTGTCAATAATATCATTTATTTGATAGCATCACGTGATACAATTAAAAATAATGTTGGAGGCTCTGTTGTCACCTAAAATGCAGCAAGAGGTGAGGTAGAAAAAACCCCCATAGTCATTCTCTTTCCTAGTTTTATTTCTGTGTGTGACTCTCCGGAAATCTGTAATTCTCTCCCCAAGATGTCTTAAAAGAAAATTCCCTCCCCAAGATATCTTAAAAGAAATTTCAAAGACTTTAGGGGCTGAGAGCTCAGAGAAGAACAAACAATTTGGTATTTAAATCTCCCCTTCAGTATCAGGAGCAGTGGTCTCTGCTCACCCCATGCCCCCCACAATCAATGCCTTTGCCCTCAATTTAAGACCACTAGGGTCACAGAGACTTTGTAGGTGATGCCTGTGAGAGGAAAATAGGGTCTTATCAAAAACAAGTTCATTGTCACTCCCAACTGGGCACTGGGCCCAGAGTGAAGCCCCCTCTGACCCCAAATTGGCCTTCTTTTCCATACCCTCTTCCCCAGGGACATGTGGATGGGGGGAAGAATCCAGGCTATAGCTGTGGAGACCAGTTGGGGTGAAGATGGGAAAAGGATTAAAAATATTTTTCTTGTTTCTGGGATTCAAAAGGCTAAAAGGCTGTGGGAGAGAGGGAGGGAGGGTGGGAGAGAGAGAGGAGAGGAGAAGAGAAAAAGAAGAGAAGAGAGGAGAGGAGAGGAGAGGAGAGAAGGGAAGGGAAGGGAAGGGAAGGGAAGGGAAGGGAAGGGAAGGGAAGGGAAGAGAAGAGAAGAGAAGAGAAGAGAAGAGAAGAGAAGAGAAGAGAAGAGAAGAGAAGAGAAGAGAAGAGAAGAGACTGCAGTAGAGAGCTAGGCAAGAGAGAATCAAGAAAAACCGTGAAACCAGCAGGCAAGAGTAAAAGGATAAGTGAAAGAAAGAGGGTAGGAAGGGATACAGTAGGAGGTGGGGAAGAGAAGGAAGGAAATAAAAAGGAAAACGAAGGAAAAAAGAAATACAGAAGGAAAATGGAGAGAAATTTTTTAAAAAGGAAAGAAGAGAGAGATGAAAGAGAAAAAAGAGGAAGGAGAGAGGCAGAAGCCGGGGTCTGCGTTGGCTCCGGCGCTGCCTGGCTGCCTGCAGCAGTCTGGGTGGGCGGGGGGCGCCAAGACAAAGTGAAGGTCAAGTTAGCATCGTACCTTATAAGGAAGGCGACGGTCCTCCATTTCATCCTTTCTTTCTGCCAGGACGTGGCCAAGGCATTTCTGATCTTGTAAACACTGGACACTTTGGGACATTGAAAAAAAAGAGCAGGCACCCCCCTCCTTCCTTTATTGGGGGTGAGCTCCGAGGACTGGGGAAGCAGCCCTCAAAGAAGTCAACTAATGAAGACTACGGGGAAACTTTTCTCTCCTTTTCTCTGTCTGGATCCACTCTTGCCAGCTGGGGCCCCCTCCCTCCCTCCCTCCCTCCCGCTCTCCCTACCTCCCACCCTCATCTCCCCTCTCCGACGCCTTTTTCTCTCTACATCTCTCCGTCCACGGTATCTCTCGCCTGTCTGAGACTCTGGGCTGCATCTCTCTCCACTTCCCCTTCTCCCCCTGCTGCAGACTTCTAACTCCTTTCCATTCCACCACGAAGCGGAGAGCAGGACGTAAGAATTGGAGAGAAAATTAGCCATCACAGGAAAAGTTCATTTACAACCTAAATGTCTGACTATTAAGATTTCCTTCTGAAAATAAGGCGGTACACTCGGTAAGGAGAAGTGAGGCAGCACGGGGGCGGGGGGCTGGGGGGAATGAATGATGAGGTAGGAGACTTGGATTTATTTATTTCTCAGATGCAGAGACGGAAAGAAAGAGGGAGAAGCAGGAAAGCGAGAGAAAAGCGGTTTAACCCTGCAACTAGCAAAGAAGGAGGCTGCCGCCAGCGGGGTTGGGAGCCCATCGCGCCCGCGCGAAGACCGAGCACTGCGCTGAACGCGGCTGTCCCGAGCACCAACCCTCACAGCCTAGGCCTTGGGTGCGGAGAAACAAGTATATCAGATATTTGTTGGTTTGGGAGACAGGGAGCAACAGAGTAAGGAGACGCTACAACCCGCCCGGCAGAAAGAAAGTGAGTTCCGGAGCGTAGGGGCCCCTGGGCTGCCGGCAGCCGTCAGGCTCCCCCGGAGAAAGGAACCTGAAGTGGAATCCTTGATCCTTTCCTTCCAGAGGAGTACCGGAGTTGAGACAGAGGTAGAGTTAGAAAGATGGAGAATATGAATATGGTGTGGGGTGTCTGTGAAGAGTTCACCTCTTTTTTCCAGGACCTCACAGCGTGTTTTCGCCTGCTCCGTACCTATAGAACCCCTTTTAGGCCAAACCGTTTACTTTTTAAATGGGAATTTTAATGGCACGGGAAGGGAGGGATACTCAGAAAGCAAGGGTGGGGGCTTCTGGTTAAATCTGATGCTCCACCTAACTGTGGTCGCTTCCACCCTTCTCAGCTGGAAAATGAGCTTCTGGGGTCTGTCCCCTCCCACTTTACCTATCTAGTAGAGGGTGCAGTAAGGGACCTGACGGGTCCCCTGCCTGGGGCCCAGTCTGGGAACAGCTGGGAGCAGCAGGGATGGTGAGTGGAGCACCCTGGCCCCAGTGCCTGGAGCCCTCCCACCCACTGTTCTGATAAGAAAAACAAAGGGGGAGGATTTGATGATTTCTGCTGGTGTTAAAGGATCCTAACTTTCAAAACAGCAGCTGGCCCTGAGATCCAAGGTGGTAATTGTCACTCCAGCGAACATTTAATCTGGACCAACATCCTGCTGCCTGGGCTCAAGGGACTGAGGGGGTGGCCAGGGTGATGAATTTTGCTGCCCAGAAGCCCCTGGAAGAAAGCAGCAGGCCCTCTTTGGCTTTATCTAGAGTTCTGTGGGGATTATTTTAAAAGGTCAAAATGGACTGGGTAAGGCCCTTTTTTGTGATCCCCTCCACTCAGGAAATGGAAGCTCCAGGAAATAAGGGCATTTTTCGAACTGGGACATTTCCCCATAGTGTGGGAAAGACAGAGATAGACGGAGCTCATGCTGCAAAATGTGCTTTGTCTGTGACAGAAAATTAGAAGCCACTTGGAAGATTTAGGGATTTGAAGGGAGCAAGACAGGGTCAGACCTCTGGTCAAGGCAAAGGCTGAGGTGTGATGGAGGGTGGGTTGAGGAATCTGAGGGAGTAGGACGGGGAAGGTATCACCCAAGCCCATTTCCTCAGAGAGGCAAACACACACACAATGGGCCCCCATATTGAAAAACACCAGATGATCTGCTTCTAAGGGACATAAACAGGCCAAGCGGATGCAGGTTAATAAAACCCGCAAAAGCCCAGACAGGAACACTTTAAATGCCCCAGAAACAAAACACACCGTGACAAATTCTCACCCAACACACAAGCACATGTACCAGAATGTTCCCAGGCACAAAGAGACCTTCCCCATCTCAGTGGACACTCAGGCGTACCTGCCTCACACAAATTTGTACACTCTCCTAAGCCTACCCTCAGAAACCCGTGGTGGGGGGAGCAAGCACTCAGCTACATAAACACCCCACAGAGCCAGGCCTATGTCTCCTGAGTCTCAATAATGCACAATCCATACCCAGAGATAAAAGTCCAGACAATAGATGGCTGTTTATGACAAGGAGGCTATCCGAGTTTGGGGCCAGCGATAAATCTCTGGTGAATCTTCCTGTAACTCAACTTCTGGCTACAGTGACGGGTGAACCACGGAGACAGTAGAGAGGAAAGCAGCAAAATGGGAGAGACTTTTAAATCACAAGCAGAAGGTGACTTCTCCACTATGGCCAGAAAGTGCAGGCGACCACACTGGCCCCACATGGCATGTCCACACTGTGGAAGCTTTCAAATCAAGCTTCAGAAAACAGGCGAGTCAGGCTTCCTGGCTCCCAGGAATGAGGTGAAATGCGCAGGCAGATGGGAGGGCCTGCAGGCTGGACAGACCCACAAACCATTCTTGCTGCAGGCTAATGGTCTTTCTGGCTGGTGACTGGAATCTTCTTGCTATGTGTCACCTGAATTTTTTCTCCCCCCTCCCCTTTTCCTTTTTGGATTGATGGGCTGTTCCCTTTTGCATTTTCTACCCAGGCATCTGATTACAAGTAAAGAGCCACTGAAGTTGATCTCATAAAAATGCCTAAAGCTTACTTTGATCTGCAAGGACTGGGTCTGAGCCTAAGTAGGCACTAAAGTCCAGGAATGGTGTCTGAGCTAACCCAGCCTCCGGTCTCCGCTCCACTGGGAGCCCAGAGATCCAGGTTGCCCAGCAGGGCAATCCTGCCCAGAAAAATAACATTTTCTGTGCTGCTGCAACTGGGTTTGGAAAACTAGGGTCTAAAGGTAGCGGCTCCATTTCCAGACTGCTTTTAAGACATTTCCTTCATTTTAGAGCATTTGGTGAAGAGGCCAGTGAAACTGACTCGTAAAATGGGACTTTTATGGGGAGAAGTGGGTTCTCATTGCTAGCCTCCTGAGGCAATCTTCTGCTGAGAAAGGTGGATGGAGCTTGGGGTGGCAGGTAGAGGAGCTGCCCTTCTCCCTCCTCCTATTCAGTCCAGGGACCAGAGAAACCTCGGAACAGCATCCATCTACTTAGATGAGCCTGACTTGGGGCTTTGGGCTTGGGGTAATGGCCAGGGATGAGGATCAGTGAGGGCTGAGAACCAGCTGGGGGTAGAAGGTGTCCCCAGTGCAGAATAAACCTCTGGCCTGAAAATCCCCAAGCACTCTAAAGGGGATTATTAAACAGAGCAATATGTGCAAAAAGATGCAAGCCAATTTCTAATGCGGGTGCATCCTTGCTAGTCCAGCTTCCGAATCATTGAGGGTGTCCATGTGCTTATTGTTTATCTTTGTATTGACTGGATTTACTGTTTAAGCTCACTAGAGCTCTAACAGCCTTTTTCACCTCCCTGGTTTTCCTTCCAGTTCACAGTCTGTAGGGTGGTCCCCCTTCCCTTCCACAATCTACTCTAGAGTCCAGAGCAGCAGGAGGAGGTAGTCAAGATGCAAGGCAGCCAAGGCTGTATGAAGGATGCTGCTGTGCTGGGGTCTCCGAGGCTGGAATTTGGGAGATACTGCCCCCTTCTGAAGCTGCTTCTGCGGCCATGTGTGGAAGAGAAGCATGCTGTAGTCTGTCCGTAGCCCTGGCCAGAGTACCTCGGCAGCTGCCCAGACAGACCGCAGCTGCCTGCTAGTGGCCAGGCAGACAAGCAGTGCTTACTGAGGCCACCAAGAGCCAAGCCAAGCTGTGGGGCAGGCAGGATGACTCTGTGGAAGAGGAGGATTTCATGCGAAAGCTGGAACTCCAGGACGGTGGAGGGGCCACAGGCACACATGAGATGAAGAGGAAAAAGCCACCTCCACTCCAGGGAGTGGGACTTGCCAGGCTCTTGGTAACAGATTTGGGGCCACAGATGGATCTCATATTGGGGTAGATGCCCTGGGGTACAGCCTGGGGCAACTCAGGCTGAGCTTAGGGGTAGTCTGGACCTAGGGTCAGGCAGGGTGATCAGTAGCCCACACCACCGACATTTTTTCCAGTCAATGTCTTGCTGACCTCAGTGGCCAGGGCCTTCTCTCCTTGACCTCAGCAGCAACCTCTAGTTGCTGGAATTTTATTTTAAGTTGTTGAAAAATTAAGTCAGGCCAAAACTAAAAAAAAAGGGGGGGACTTGGTGCCTCACTTTCAGGAGGAAGAATATTAATTCTCAGACGCTTCTCTTGGGAGACCCTGGAGTTTCCTGGACATCACCTCCTTGGATATTCTTTTTTGTCTTTCTTTTTTTGTTTCAAGGAAATAGAGCCGCCAGCAGCAACTTGCAGCTGCCTGGCTCACTTTTATGGTGGCCCTGGAATAAACTTTGGTGGTCAAATTCAAGTGCTCAGGCCCACAGCTGTCTCCTCACAGGAAGCACGCCCCTCCCCACTGCCGGCCCTGGTGGTGCAGAATTTGCTTTAGGGGCTTGGGCCCCACGTTGCCCTGGAGGCCAGGGTTGGGAAGAAAGCAGGGTCCTGGATGAAAGCGGGGAAAGCCAAAGCTGAGACTCAGCCCTCATCCACATTTCTGCAAGGAATAGTGGTACTTCTCACCAACCTCTTGTTGGTTCCTATCACTGTTTGGGGAGCATTTTGCCTCCTATAAACTCAAGTTTAACGATGTCAGTACAAACCCCATAAAAACCATAGTTCATAGTTCCCCATAATTATAATTAAAAATGCTGGCCCCAGCTCACCCTATAAAAAGAGGTAGAGAAAGGAGGAAAAGCAACAGACTTTTCTTTTCTTAGCCCCTTACTGATGAAGCAGTCCAGCACTTTAGCAAAACCCCAGTTGAGTTCCTCTTTGCCCTCAGTAAGATCTGGTCAGGACTAAAGAAGAGCTTAGGAAACCGTGGTTAGCAAGGATGAATGGGTAGAGGGGTGCCAGAGGCCTATCCCTGGGTATTCCAAAACCACCCCAAGAATACTACCCATAGTGGAGGCAGCTTTTCCCTAGGTCCTGCTCTGAAGAGTGAGAAAATCTGGGAAGGTAGGAGGGTTGAGAAGCCCTCCTATGGATTTTGGGAAATTGTATTTGGGGACAAGGCACCATTTTTCTGTCTTCCACATCTGATTTTGGGGCCTCAAGACCTCATCAGGTTTAGTAAGGAAAATCTAATCCAAATGATATTTTAAAAGTGGAAACCAATTTTAACCAAAAGTTAAAGTGGAAAGAGAATCTGGGCCATTTCTGTTTTTTTCCTGAGAGTGCAAGGGGCTGAGTTTTGGGGGGCTATGGCTCTTCCCCTTCTACCCAACAAATCATGCCCTGGCAGCTCCTTCTTAGATCCAATGTCATTCTCTGCTCATGGCAGTTGCTCCAGCCTCTTGGACCCAGTCCAGAACCTTTCAATAAAGTGATTTTCAGCTGACCAAATGTGTCCTGTGGTGTCCAGAGGAATGGGAGGCAAGGGAGGACAGAGCCACTGTGTCCACCCCTTGAGCCACACCATCCAGAAGGCTGGTAGATGTGGAAGAAGGCAGGGCAGGTCTGAGAAACAGGAAGGCAGCACCAAGGTCTGGCTGCAGGCTCTGGCACCAGGGCTGGGGGCTTCCACTAGGGAGTTCTCCCCCCTGCTCCACCCCCTCCTGGCCCAGGTTCCTCAGCTCCCTTCCACTGCCCTGCTGGTCTGCCTGGAGACCCACATCTGGCCCTACCACCTACCTCAGCTCCAGATAATCTAAGGATAGAAACCTCAAACCCAGTCCTGCCACCATATCCTTCCCAAACCCTGACATTGGTTTTCTTTTCAGCCCCCAAGCTGAGTCTGAGATTCCAACCCAGAGAGAAGATACATGGCACTCATTCCAACCTTTTACTTTGGGGTTTGAAATTCAAAAATCCACAGTGGATGTAGCTTTCTGTGCATTGATTGGCAATAAAGGCAGGCATGAAATATTCACCCAGGGCCACTCTCTCATACTAAATATTTAACACAACATTAGAGAAGGTTTTTCCCAGACTTCGCCAGGCACCGGCTGGGCGGCTGGCGCACTGCTTTCCACTAGTTTATGACTAATCTGAGTCCCTTAGCTGCCGGCAGCACAGAGAGCCAGACAAAGTTGGGACATTGGCTTGCTGCTGGGCTGCCTCACCTTTGAGAAACTTCAGATACACCTCTGAGGAATCTTTACAAAGGGGAAAGTAATCTTGACACCTAGCCCTGGTGGGGAGGAAAAATAGACTTCTTCAAACTCTTCTAAATAGGCTCTGGCCCTTCTGTGGGTTGGCAGGGTAAGGGTCCCTAAGACTTGGGGCGAAGGGTTCATACCTCTGGCTGAATCAAGCAGTGGGGAAAAAGGTCCTCATCCCCACCCTAGCCTCTGGCTGATCACCGCAAGGAGTCAAGAACCCCCACGCGTGAGAACCCTCCTCCTCCCCTCAATCCTGGGGAAAAAGAGAGCAGCAGCTAGAAAAAATATATACAATTACCCCCTCCTAGTCACTGCCACCGCCCATCCCACCGCCGACCCCACCCCAACCCTCTCTCCTCCTTTGCTCCCTCTGTGGAATGGAGAGGAGGGAAGTGACGAGAGAAAAACGAATACAAATCTGCAGTTGATTTTCATAATGTTTCTGCGGTGTTTGCAAACCAATCGCCTGAACGTCCCCATCTTACCTAAGAGAGAACCCCTCCTACGTCTGCGAAGTGCTCCGAACTGATATATGACAATATCTACTTTGGATCACGTGCTCGGGGAGAGAGACTAAGACGGATAACGCGTCATCTCGCCTTCCCAAATTTTCCCCCCTCGCTAGACCGGGTCCAAAACCTCCATCTGGAGCCGGCAGAAGAAGAGAACGATGTTTAACTCGGTCAACCTGGGCAACTTCTGCTCGCCGTCGCGCAAGGAGAGGGGCGCTGATTTCGGCGAGCGAGGGAGCTGCGCCTCCAACCTCTACCTGCCCAGTTGCACTTACTACGTGCCCGAGTTCTCCACGGTCTCCTCCTTCCTGCCTCAGGCCCCTTCTCGTCAGATCTCCTACCCCTACTCCGCCCAGGTGCCCCCGGTCCGCGAGGTCTCCTACGGCCTGGAGCCCTCCGGCAAGTGGCACCACCGGAACAGCTACTCCTCCTGCTATGCGGCCGCCGACGAGCTCATGCACCGAGAGTGCCTGCCTCCTTCCACCGTCACCGAGATCCTCATGAAAAACGAAGGCTCCTACGGCGGCCACCACCATCCCAGCGCCCCACACGCGGCCCCCGCCGGCTTCTACTCCTCAGTCAACAAGAACAGCGTCCTGCCTCAAGCCTTCGACCGCTTCTTCGACAACGCCTACTGCGGCGGCGGCGACGCGCCCGCCGAGCCCCCCTGCCCGGGCAAGGGTGAGGCCAAGGGGGAGCCCGAGGCGCCCCCTGCCTCGGGACTAGCGTCCCGGGCTGAGGCGGGGGCCGAGGCCGAGGCCGAGGAGGAAAACACGAATCCCAGCTCGTCCGGTTCAGCCCACTCGGCGGCCAAGGAGCCGGCCAAGGGAGCCGCCCCCAGTAGGTAGCAGCGGCCGGGAAACCGGCGGGCGGCGAGGGTGGGAGCGAGAGGAGGGCGAGGGTAGGGGGGAGGCGAGGGGAGCGGGGACGGCCTCGTGTTTTGGGTCAGTCTGATTTTATGTGGAGTTTTATAAGCATTCAAAGGATTTTATTATAACCTACAAAGCCCTCTCTTCCAACTCGACTTTTTACGATGGAGAAGGGGTGGGGAGGGAGGGAAAAGGGCTCTTTGGAAAAGCCGGGTGAACCCCCCTCCCCGTTATCTCTCTCTGTCTGTGAAATTTTTAAAAGCGCCACCATCGCAGGCTATACTAACTTTGATCGTGAACTTAGAGGAGCATTTAAGGAAGAAGGATGGGGAGCCGGGCGGCCGGGGGTGGGAGGGAGGGGAGGGGTGGAGGGGGAGAAAGGGGAGGGCGAGGGAGAGACCGGGAGAAACTCCGAGAGGGGGAGTGGTGGGGGAGAGGCAGTGGAGCAGAACTTGAGACCGGAGGGGCCAGCCGGAGCAGCTCTGCTTCCTTTAAAACTATTTTTGAAATGTTCAAACTATGTGTTCGCGGGTCCCTGAGCAGAACCCGGAGCCACCCAGGGTCAGCGGCGACGGAGGCTTGGGGAGAAGCGACTCCGCGTGCCGCGCTGCTCTAGGCCCGGGTCTCGGCGTTTCTCTGTGCTGCGCGGCCTGCGCTCTGGCCTGGCCCGGCGACGGGGAAGGCGCGGGCCGCCGGGCGTCCGGGGGCGCCAGGGCCCCTGGAAGCGGCTCTCGGGGTCTTTGTTGCCTGCTCGCTCGCTTCCTCCCCGCCTCCCCTCTGCTCTCCCCCACGCTCACTTCCGCGCCCGCGGTGTCTGGGGTTCCCCCACCCCGCCAGATTGCTGGAGGATGCGGACGGTGGATTTCCAGAGTGACTAGGAGGGCCGCGGGGAAGAGCCGAGGCCCGCGGCCGAGCAGGCCGGTGCGGGGCGCGGGCGGGGGCAGGCGCGCACTTGGCCAGGCTGGCTTCCTTCGGCCCCTAGACTCAGTCAGCCGCGGCTCCCGCCGGAGGGGAGGGGTCCTGCGGTGGCCGGGGGTGGGGACGAGCCAGACCTGGAGGGAGTTCGAGGCTGGTGCGGCGCCGTGGGCCCGCGCGGAGAGAGCCGGCCGGCCTGGCGGGAGGGCTGCCCAGCGGTGGGGCTGGGAGAAGGGCCCCGAGAGCTCAGCGGGCTGGGGTCGCCCGGGTCTCACGTGTCTCTCTCCCCCCCTCTCCTCGAACTTGCCCCCTCCCCTCCAGACGCCCCCCGCACCCGCAAGAAGCGCTGCCCTTATTCGAAATTCCAGATCCGGGAACTGGAGCGAGAGTTTTTCTTCAATGTGTATATCAACAAAGAGAAGCGGCTGCAGCTGTCCCGAATGCTGAACCTGACGGACCGACAAGTGAAAATTTGGTTTCAGAACAGAAGGATGAAAGAAAAAAAACTAAGCAGAGACCGGCTGCAGTATTTCTCGGGAAATCCTCTGCTGTAACCGCAGACCGGGCCCTTCTGGGGGAGGAGGGGAGGGGAAATTATTTTATTTTATTTTTATTTTTCATTTTCTAACTCGCCTTCTTTCCGCGGGTGGAAAACTGGACTGTGGCCAGGGCTGGCCCCCACTGTCATCGCCGCACTTCCTTCGGGAACTTCCTTCACCTTCAGTGCGACTCCCGCTGCGGGACGGGCACCGGGCCTGGAAGAGTGGTGAAGTGAATTGTCTGACCCATGGCGAGTGGACTCCGTTGGCGCCGAGGCCAAGACTTTTAACAGAAAACACACCTCGCGACAATGTCTTGCTGCTTGGATTGAGTGGGGGAGGGGCGAGAATCGTGGGCCACTGAGCCGGACAATACTTGAACTAAAAGCTTTCCCTCGCCCCAGTGAAAAGATCTGCTAAAACACCGCGTCTTCGAGGGGAGGCTTCTCCGGCTAAATGCCCCTACCCCACCTGCCCCACTGCTAGAGGGCAGCTAAATGTGATCCCGCTTTGCTGTGAAATTTCTGTACCTTAGACCTGGTGTTAGGTGTGCAAAGTCCGTGTCCTACCTCCGTCTGCGCCCAGGCCCCGCCCAAGCCTAGCTGTTCTCCCTGTGAATGTGTAGAGCCCTCCTTCGAAATTTTTTAACTGGTGCATTGAGGTTTCCCAACCTTTTTCCAAATCGTGCCCCACTCCATGGATTTATAGCTATAGTCTATGCAGTTGTTACCTCCTTTTTTTTTTAAGAAAAAAAAAACAAGATTGGGGTGATCAAAGCAATAGGGAGATGGGATTGGGCGCCTCCCCCATGCTGGGGCCTGAATTTTTGTAAATAAATTTCGCAAGCGTTTCTTTCTACCCTGAGGGGGTTGGGGGGAGAGCTCAACTGGAATGAGACTCAGATCACCCCTCTCTCTCCATGTGCGTGAGTGTGTGTACGTGTGCAATCCCCCTCCTACTCCTGTCCCAGAGGGATTGCTGTGAATTTTTTTTGGTGGCAAATAAAGATATTTCTTTCTGTTCAGTATTATGATTTTATTTGACCCTTTTATTAGCCCCTGTCCTCTTAAAATCCTCAGTGCTCCCAAGGTGGAGGAAGAGGCAGGCAGGCAGAGCCCAGGCATGTGAAGGTGAGGTAGGCCAGAGCTGGTGGGCCGCACCCCCTCTCCAATGGCGGGCGATGGTGTGGAGGGAGCTTCCTCCCGCTCTCAGGCTGAGGATATCCCATGGCTCCTCTTAAAGCTCTCTTGTCTCACGTGCAGCCCAAGCTGCGTCCAAATGCCCAGCAACGCTTTCCGTTTAAGTATACGTTTGTTGTGGAGTTAATTGTAACCATCATCGAATTTAAATTTATAGGAATTTTCTTGGCTCCACCGCCTTCCCGCCAGATGTCTCCGTCTGTCGCAGTTAAATGTGTAGGGCTGAGGATAGGGCTTTCGTTGTTTTTTTTTTTTTTCCCTCGATGAGAAGACTGTATTGGAATTTTTATATACAATTCTGAAGGAGGGAGGAGAGTGGAGAAACCAGCCCTCTTCCTTTCCTCACCTAGGCTGCCCCAGAGGGTGGGAAGGTGGGGCAGGGCCCCTGCCCCCAAGCACAAATGGCCAGGCTCCTCCAGACACAGCAACACCTTAGGTTGGGGCCACCCTTCTGTTTATACACTGGGTGTCCCAGCGGAGAAAGCTCCAGAGATTTGTTTTTCTAAGAGGTTGGCTTGGGCTGGGAGACTTGGGAAGGAGATGGCCTGAGGGGACAGTCACCACACCCATCTATATTTGCTGCATGTTTCTTCTCCATAGTCCTCTCGGCACTTTCAGCGAGAGCACTCTGGCAGTCTCTCTTCCAAATCTGTTATTTGACATCTGAGATTTGAAACCAATTCTCTTGTTTTTCCCCCTCTTTTTAACTGTTCTTATGTCATTCAAAGAAAATGTTTTTGTCAATACAGTTCTGTTGAACGAAAGATAAAAGTGCCAAGACTAAGGACTATTGCTTCTAGGCTCTGTTGTTGTTCTTGATGACAGGGATCTCTACAGTTTAGGTTCTGAATCTGTAATTTGTAAGTGTGGTTTTGAGACAAAATTTGCAAACTGAGCTGTATATACAACACAGCCCCACAGTTGTGCCCTGTCAGTTCCCCCATGTGCCCATGCATGGGGGAACTATGTTTTTTGAGTTGGCGTGCCTATGGGTACACATGAGAAGGAATACTATTTGTATGCTTTTCCTGTACTGTGGAGCAACCCTGACCACATGCGCTTCTAGGGCTCGTGTCCTCTGTGGTGTGGCACCCTGGCAGTGTTTAGTGTCAGCAGGAATGCAGCTGAGGGCCTCTGTGCGTGTGTGCACGTGTGCATGTGGGAGGCTCCTCCAGGTATGTGGTATTTATCTCCTAGTCATATCAGGGGATATTGGCCTGCTGGGCATGTTTCCAATAAAATAAGGTGAAAATAACTCTGTAGAATGGACCTTTTATAAAGCAAAATAGTAATCTCCAGTGGCCACTGATTTTGGAGAAAAACATTTTAAATTCACAGCTACCACTTTCTCTGCAATGTGCAGCCTAGAAAAGATTAAGGAAAGATTTCTGAAAAATGGGTGGAGGGAGTCATGGTGAAAGAAAAACAAAGCTCCTATGACCCAGGCCCTGGAACCTGCCAATCCTTGGTGATCCTCTCAAAATAAGAAAAACAACAGTCTGTGTACCCCAAACAAACTCACCTTTGGACCCCGGGGATGTCCAACCCCCCTCGCTGATCAGGGGTACTCTGGGCTCAACTTCTCCGTAATCCCCTCCAGCCACGGCGCTGCCCTGGAACAAAAGATCCTCGTCTAGACGCCGCCATAAAGCGACCCCCCCTCCCGCCCCCGCCCGCGCCTCTAAACCCAGTTTCATTTCGCCCTTAACGACCCAGTCTGGCCTGTGTTACAAAACGCTTCCGCCCTATATAGTAAACAAACCGGTAGTGGACGTTCTTGGCACCCCCAACACTCCCCATACCCCCACTCCATTACCCCCTTGCCCCGCATTTTCCCCTTCTGTAACCTTTCTCAGTTCCCAGTTCCCCAACCCCCTTTCCCTGCCACCGCCACCCCCACACACAAGTAAATAAACCCGAGGCCGAGTTCAAAGTTTCCCCGAGCTAAGGAGGAATGTTGGTTGTAAAAATCCAAGTTTATAGCGCACGTGGGAGTTTACAAGGGTATTAAGTGGTGTGGGCTAAGAGAGCACACTCTGGGCCCCTCCCCAACCCACAGTGGACTTTGTGGGTGCACAGAGAACCTGGAAGTCCTTGAAAGGAGAAATGGGTTGGGGCTAGACTTTGGTTTGGGGTCTCTTTGTCACTCAGACCCCTAGGTTGCTGGGAAATGATGATGCAAGGGTCCCTTGGAAAACAGCTCACATAGCCCCACCAAGAGACCCTGAGAAAAAAAACCTTGGGTGCTGGGTGTCCCAGATGGAGAGGATGGGGAGCTCTGCTTTGGGAGAGCAAGAAAGTTGCAGACCAGATGTGTGAAAGGTGAACAGACTTGAGAATGCCTGGAGCCAGTTCTCAACCACAGGGGGAGAAACTATCTGGGGCTAATTTCTCGAGTGGGCTGAAGAGAGAGAGGGCTTTTTTCACCAGGGCAATGAAGAACTTTGAACTTCAAGGGAGTCAAGGGCACCACCCCTTCCCTCTCCCCGCCTCTCTCAGGAATCTGTAGGGCAATTCGGTTCTGGGCCAATATTCCCTCAAGGGGGCAGTCCGTAGGGTTTTCTGATGTCCCAGGGCTGGATGATGCTGTTTACTGAACCCTCCCTTCTCACAGCCCGCCAGAACCCTGTGCACGCGACTACACTCTTTATTATTCATATAAACCTTTGAAAAAGGCAACGCCCGGGAAGTTTTTATAACTCTGTTTGGTGTAAAAGTTTTACAAGATTCCTCCTGCCATATTTTTTTTAAGCTTAAAGTTTTGGTCTTGCCATGAAATGAAATTTCAAAATTTGAGGAATGTTGGGGAGACAGAGGCTCTGGAGTCCCAGTGGGTGGTGGTGTCTGGAGCTGCCCTGATCTGCCTAAGGCAAAACAAGTCTTAAATATTGGGGTCAATACTTTCTGAGGCCTCTATTGGACCCAGCTTTGGGGGCGGCCAACACTGGGGGCTGCCAGCTAACAGAGGCTATAGGCCTCCTGGAGACTCCTGTCCACTCTGCTCTTGAGATGTGTCCTTAAAGACCCCCAAAATTTAAACTATGTCAGCAAGGCTAGACCTCCCTCATCATGCCCTCTTGCTCTCCAGCAGGCATTATTCATATTCTCTCTCTCTCTCTCTCTCTCTCTCTCTCTCTCTCTCTCTCTCTCTCACACACACACACACACACACACACACAACCCTACACACACCCTCAACCCACTGCATAAAGTGGAGACCCATAACTTTGATTCAGACAGCAGATTTGGGATTTGGGAGGGTCACTGTACACACAGCCCTGCATCATCCCTGCTCCTGCAAAGTCCACAATAGGTTTGAAGAAAGACAGAATTCAAAACGCTCAGAAATTCCTGCCCAGAAGTTGCAGTGGTTGTAGGACAGAAGGAGAAGGACACCAGCAGGGCTGCAGTCTGAGAGCTCAGAGAACAAAGGTGCTTGTGTGGAACAGGGCCTTGGGCTGCTAAGCCCACCGGTTACCCCATGGATCTGCTCCCCACCTGGAACTGACAGAACCTTACTCTTTGCTTTCCCCTGACTCCATCCTTGGGGAAATGAATTGGGCTCAAATTAAGGTTATTTTAATGTTCAGTTCTGGAAGTAAACACAAAGATGGAGCAAATTGTACAAAGACAGGCCTGGTGGACAAGGTTCCTTTGGGGAGATGGAAATGAAGATACCTGAGCCCAGCAACCAGTGCTGTAGGGAGCCATCGGAGTCACTAAGGACCACGTCCCAGCACCAGCTTGTCCTTCTGTAATAGTGACTGTTGAGGCCTGGCCCTCGGCTGCTGGCAGCCCTACGCTTTCCCTTGTGAGGAGCCGTGCTAATACTGAAGGCCGGAGAAGGTCAACACCAAGCCTGAGTAGCCGGCTGGAAAGGGATGCGACAGAGCCTGATATTCTCCCCTCATGGACCCCATGGCAAGAGAGAAAACCAGAAAGGTTAGGGGAGAAAGTCAACGGGAAGGAAAACACAGAAGGAAAGAAAAGACCGAAGAATAAATTGTATAAGAAAAGAAAGAAAGAAAAGGGGAAATGAGGAAGATAAATTAAGGAAGAAGGAGAAAAGATCAGGAAAAGGGAATAAAAATAAACTGCAGAAAAAGGGAAAGAAAGAAAAATTGCAAAGAAAGAAGGAGGACCAAAAAGAAAGAACGAAGGAAAGAAAGGGAGAAAGGAAGGAAGGAGAAAGAGGTAAATAATGAAAAACAGAACTTGGAAAAGGAATTTAGCCGGTAAGGAAGGAGTGGGGATTTTCACCGGAGTGAGCTGGCCCAACCACAGCCCTGGCTCTGGCTGGAAACCCGACCTACTGGGGCAACTTGGAAGCAAACCATTAAAGTGGGGAGCAAAGCCTTCCCCCCAAGACATCCTCCCATCTGTCTCCTCCTGCCAAAGCTTCTTTTGGACACCTCTTGGATACATTTGCTGTCTGGTTTCGATTCAGGAGGCAAGTTAAATAACTGGCCGGCTTCCGAATGGCAAGAAAGCAGTTGCGCTGGCTCAGGTTATCAGACTTCAGGACTCGGGATCGCAGGAAACACGTATTTGGGTAAAGTGAATATTTGTGGCTCTGTACATAAAATTAAGCACAATTTAGAACTGTGTGTGTAAGCGGTGTACTCCGTATCATCTGGTTGCAAATGTGTGTACAAGGTCCAGATGTGAGAGCGACTCTGATGGCTGGGCTGTTGGGGTTGAATAGCTGTGGGATCCGAGGAGGTGGAGGAGACCAGAGGCCCCTCCAAGCGTCCTTGGTCACCCACCTCCCTCTCTGTACCTGTCTGAAAAGCTCTTTTCTGAGCTTCCGAGCATTCTGCATTTTGTCTGGGATTTTCCCTGCTCCCAATGAAGCCGGGGCGGGGCAGAGCCTGGTGTTAGTGAAAAAGAAAAACAAATCTTCCCTTCAAGTTTTGGAAGGAGAATAATTTATCTGGGACTTCAAAATAAGAGGGAAAAAACCTGCAATTTTTACCATTGGTATCATTTCATTTTCCATTTTGCTTCAGAAGTTTTCAATATAAACATTTTTAAATTTTTTAAAATTTACCCCAAAGGGAGAGACACTTTTCCTTTTTCTCTTTACCTTTGGAATTTCCCAGATGACTTTCCTAACCTTTTGGGGAAACTTCACTAATTTTCCTTGAAGAAATTAGTGATTCTGGGGTGCTTTGAGGGCCCAGAGGCCAGAAAACATCGAGGTTCCTTTCTGTTTGTTGAGTACTCCATTCTCCTTCTCCTATTTTCACATGGAGACCCCTAGCGCCCCAGCCTTTGGCCTGCCCTCTGGAACCCACCAACCATCCAGGAGTATGCCAGGAGCACCTTCTTCCTCTCCCTTGTTTACAGTTCCACGGGCGGCAGGAGACCCAGGCCCCCATGCCTGCTTCCCTTCCAGGGTCTGGGTACCACATAGAGCCAGGACTCTCAGGGTAGGTGGGGTTTGTCAAGATGTCATTGCAGCCTGATCCTCACTCTGGCCTGCAGCCCTGGATTTGCACATCCCCGAGTTGAGGCAAAAGGAGGGAGCCCAACAGTCAGGCATAGGTGCAGGTCTCTTGGCGTTCCTGGAAAGTTGGGGAAATGGCTTAACAGGACGATTCTAGTAACAGAGACTTCTCCTGGACCCCAATTCAGTTCCTCAGGGTGCAGGCCTGAGGGTCTTGGCTGTGTGGAGCAAGGCCTGAGGGCCCCTGGCAGCGGCAGCAGGCAGGATGGCCATGGCAGCTCGAGTGCCTTTGAACGCCAGGCCCGGACAATAGGACTGAAACGGCCTTTGCTCGTGGCCTCCGGAAAGACCGAGCCCAAGGGGGCAGGGCTGGGACCCTCAGCCGACTGTACTTTCCCGGACCACACAAACGCTCCTCTCGCCCTTGTGTCCTTCTTCCCATCTCCCCGAATGGGGCAGAATTCCAGAGTCTGCAAACCCCAACAAGTTATTCAAGTCTTCGTCAGCGCGGGCTCTTGTTTAACAGCTCCGGGTTTGCGTTTATCCTGCGTAATTAAAGGCAAACATTTGTCCCACCGGGGGTCCCACTTAGGCTGATGAATTTGATTTCTTTTTTCATTAATGAGCCGTGTTTATCATACTTCTAATTATTTCAACTTTAAACACTATTCGTTCTTGTGAAGAGGTAGGAGTCTAGGCGGGAGTTTCCTTCTCCTGCGGGGATTACTTCCACTAATAATGGCAAGGATTCTGAAGCGACTCCGTCCTCTCCCACACTGAGGTAAGGAGTGAGTTTGGGATGGGGGTCGGGCTGGTAGGGGGAGACAGGTCCTAATGCCGAGTGACTCCACTTCTCTCCTGCTGGTTCCCCAGGTTAAGCCTAGGGGCTCCCTGGGTTTGAGAGGTAATCTGGAGTTTGTCTTCTTCACCCTCCTCCTCCTCCTCCTCCTGCTTCACCCCCTCCCAGGCTGGGATAAGCTCCTTTCTCTGTAAGGCTCGTCCAAACTTCCCCCAACCCCAGCCAGATCCCAGCCTGGCTGGCAGAGGCTCCCGTAGCGCTGTCTTGGCCCCCAGCTACTAACACCAAGAGAAAAAGCAGGAAAGGCTGAAGTGGCCAAGTGGCACCTGGGTGTGGGGGAGAGCGCCTAGCAGACCCCAAAACAGAGGGTAAGGACAGGGAACTGGGACGCCAAACCCCAAGGACAGGCACACCAGGCAGGAAAGTGAGGGCAATGTGAGAGAGAGAGGGGAGGGAGCCCCTCCTAAGCCATATAATTCTCAATTGCTTTGGTCTTTAATTTCATCGCCCCATAAATGAGGAAATATCAGTTCCCATACTAAATTTTTATCCCCGGCTGATAAATATGACGGGGAATTTTCGTTGGGTCCTCATAAAAGCGAGTAGTTTCGATCAAACTGGTGGGAAAAGACTTATGCAGATAATACAAACAGAGTGGCCATAAAGTCTCCGCCGTTTCCCTCAGGGTGGGTGATGGGACAAATGGCTTCTTGGATTGACTGCTGTCCCGGTTGTCCCAAGTCTCCTTTGGGGCCTAAACAGCCTAACCTTGCCGGGGCCAACCCTTGTGCTGAGCCCACGGCGACCCCTGCAAATGAAAACAAAACCATTTCAAATCTCCGCTGGCTGGCCCTGCAAGCAAGTGACACACCACAGATGTTCTTCCAGTTTTTCCAAGGTTCAGGGACCTCTGTGCCTTCTCCCTGGCCCACTGGATGGAGAGAATCCGGCGTATTTCTTTCCGAAGTCTCCTTCTTGCTGCCGGGGGTTTGGGCCTCCCTAGAGCGAACAAGGCTTCTCTCTCCTCCAAGCCAGGGCGCTCAGAGCTCCGGTCCTTTCCCCGCCAGGCTCCAGCCCTTCAGAAAGTCGAAACCGAGGCTTGTCCACGGGAAAATGCGGGGCGACCGGAAAAACAAGTTATTCTCCAGATTCCGTTTCCTAAGTCAGGCATGGAGAGTTTAGTTCGCTTTGGGAGAAAGGCAATGGAGAAACGGAAAGAACTGTTTGAGACATACCTTGCCCCTGATTTTTCGCTTCCCTTTATTGAAAAACAACCACAATAACAGACTCATACCTTGTCTCCTTTCAAAAATGCCCCCAGCTCATCCACTCTGTAAAGGGCAGTTCTTTGGGTAGGGTTTTTTCGAGTCTGGTGTCCTGGTTTTCCGTGCGATACGTGACTCCCCCAAACCCGCTGAGGCCCGCGGCTTCCCTCTTTCTCTCCGGTAATATTCCCTGTTTTAGTGGGAGCAAGGTCAATAGACAAATGCGGGGCGCTGGGGCCTGGAGCAAAGCCGCCAAACCCACCCCAAGGCCAAAGCCTTCCTCTGAGAAGGTAACTCAGGAGCCGCCCACGCAGCCAGGCCCAGGCCGCACTCCCGAGTCGGGGACCGTGCCTCGGGTCTCCAGCTTCCTCTTCCTGAGACCCCTGGATCCCCTCGGAACCTCCTTTCCCCAAGCAGCCCTGAAGTGATGTGACCGCCCCTCCCTGGCCCACCCCACACACTGGAGATCCCCAGTCAACTCCCACAGAGAACTTGCAACTTAACCAATTTCCATGACGGGCGGTCCCCGAGTTCTCAGCCCCAAAGGCCAATCCTGACGGACGAGGACACACAGGAGAGCGGAAACTTTAGTTCTGTTTGGGATTCCTTAACTTTTTCTCCATTTGTCTGCCTACTGGAGTCCTCCTCCGCCGAAGTTCACCCCAGTCCCACCCCAAGGGAAGAAGCAGGCCAGGGATCCAAGAAGAAGAAAGGGGAGGTGAGGAGAGGGGAACAAGTACCTGAACGGTGTCTTGACCTTTTAATTTGAATTTGTTTTGAGCCCCGAGTTGCTTCCCTCTCTCCCTCTTTCTGGCATTTCCCCCCTTTCGGGAACCCCTCCCCGGGAATTACAGGCTGGTTCCAGGGTAAACAAACCCCATTCTCCCAAGAACCCTCCACCCCCACACAATCTCCCTCCACCTCCCTTCTGCCCCTGCAGCCCCGGGGGTGCTTCCTTTGTTCGCGGGGAAGGGCTTCGGTGCCCCTACCCCGTGGTGGCTGCTAGGTGGCGCTGTTACTCCACGCTGCGCGCTCCGCCTGCCGACAACTTGACCCCGCTGACGTCACGGCCGTCTGAATCATCAAGGCCATTTTCAAATCCCATTGGTCTAGCCGTCACATGGTGAGGACTGAATGCGCGGATAATTATGGAGCTGATATTTCCCCCCTCCCCTTCTTTTCCCTCCCTCCCCTCCAACCGCCCCCCCCTCCCGGATGGGGAAAAAAAAAAGATGTCAGCTCCTCCGCTGTAGTATTGCTCCTTAAAAACCCCTCTCTCTGAAAATGACATGCCCTCGCAATGTAACTCCGAACTCGTACGCTGAGCCCTTGGCTGCGCCTGGCGGAGGAGAGCGCTATAGCCGGAGCCCAGGCATGTATATGCAATCTGGGAGTGACTTCAACTGCGGGGTGATGAGGGGCTGCGGGCTCGCACCCTCGCTTTCCAAGAGGGACGAGGGCAGCACTCCCAATCTCTCCCTCAACACCTATCCGTCCTACCTCTCGCAGCTGGACTCCTGGGGCGACCCCAAAGCCGCGTACCGCCTGGAACAACCTGTTGGCAGGCCGCTGTCCTCCTGCTCCTACCCACCTAGTGTCAAGGAGGAGAATGTCTGCTGCATGTACAGCGCAGAGAAGCGGGCGAAAAGTGGCCCCGAGGCAGCCCTTTACTCCCACACCCTGCAAGAGTCCTGCCTCGGGGAGCACGATGTGCCGGTGCCCAGCTATTACCGCGCCAGCCCGAGTTACTCCGCGCTGGACAAGCCGCCCCACTGTGCCGGGGCCAACGACTTCCAAACCCCTTTTGAGCAGCGGGCCAGTCTCAACCCGCGCGCCGAACATCTGGAGTCGTCCCAGCTCGGGGGCAAAGTGAGTTTCCCCGAGACCCCCAAGTCCGACAGCCATACCCCCAGCCCCAATGAAATCAAGACGGAGCAGAGCCTGGCGGGCCCAAAAGGCAGCCCCCTGGAGAGCGAAAAGGAGCGGGCCAAAACCGCCGACTCCAGCCCAGACACCTCAGATAACGAAGCGAAAGGTAAGGCTGCCTGGGCCAGGGCCCGGCTGGGACGCTCGGTTACTTGGTCTCCCTGCCCGGGCGGAGGAAGGGAGAGGTTTGGGCCAAGGAGGCCCTGGACAGTCCTGGGAATGCGACCCCAGTTTGTGACTCCTGTCTGCTGAGCGCCAGGCTGGTGGCGCGTCACTTGGCTAGGGAAGGTGAGCGGCGAAGTGGAGGTGCTGGGGAGGCAGCCGCAGTGGGCGCCCAGACGCGAGGGTGGTGCGCACCGCGGGCAGCCTGTAGGCGCCGTCAGCTGCCCGGCTCGGGTGACCACTCCCAGGCTTGTGCTGGCTTTGGTTTGCTTGCTCTTCGCTGTTGTCCGGCGCGGTGGTGGTGGTGGTGCGGGGGGCTGATGTCCCACGCTCAGGTCAAAAGCTTGTAAAAATCTTAAAATGGCGATCTTGGGTCAGGGACTAGGGAAGGCTGGGGAGAAAGAAGATTTCGCTTTACTGCGTTTTCCCAGTTGAAAATTGTTTCCCGCGGAGCACGATTTGTTGTTTGTGGGTCTCATTTGTGCGTGTGGTTTGGGATCCTGCGGTTCTGGGCCCGGCTGGGGGCCTTGTGTAGAGGGACTGGGGCCGGAAGAGGTGGAGGTGAAGGGCTACCGCCACGTCTCTCTCTCCCCCCAGAAGCCTAGCTGGGGTATGGCGTTGGAAAGGGGCATTTGGACTGTTGTAAGTTTTTTGTCTCTCTTTAAAATTTTTTTTCCTTTTTTTCCTAGTTAAATTTTTTTCGTTGCTTTCCAATAACAGCTTACAAATGAGAGATAGGGAAAATTTTGTGTGAATGTCAAGGAAGTGTGGCTTTAAGTTGTTTTATTGTGATTTTGGCTTAAGAGAGAAAGCCTAGCCAGAGTTCAGGCTCAGGGTTCAGGATTCATTTCTACTGCAGGAACTGGAGGACTTCAGGACCTTTCTCCGACACCTGGAGAAAGAACGTGGAGGAAAAGGGAGCAGTGGAATAAGGGGGAGGGAACCGACTTTCCCTGAAAAGTTGGAGGCAAAAGCATCACAAAAAGGCCTAACTGGTAGGGGAGTAATAAAGCTACTCCCCATAGCACTGGCTACTGGAGGCTGCATTTAAGAGGGGCTCAGTGGGTGCACAGGCAGAGGGACTAGTGAGAGCTGAGCAGACTGGGGCGGCCTGGATCTTGTGGTGCTTTGTATATGGATGCAGCGCACACGCATGCCTGGCAGCAACCTGTGTCACACTCACACACACCCCTCTTACATGCTCCCCACACATTCATGCATGCCGGCTCGCACATGCATACGCACTGTTTTGGCGGGCAAGGGCAGAGTCTCACCTTCTTGGTTCTCCTCTGCAAATGTGGCCTTGGCAAATTAGCTCATGGAGACCCTGGACAGAAGATGAGGTGTGTTCATGAGTGTGAGGAGGAGATTGAGGCACGCACATCCACGAAGGCTTCACTGTGACATGTGTGCAACACAGAAGTTAATTTTACATCTTTTCTCTAGACCCTGAGCTTGGTTGGGGTGTAGATTGCATTCTAGCAAAGTCAAGGTTAACAAGTCTACCTTTAAACTCAAACTGACTCCATTCCAGTAGACCCCCTTTCCTACCCTCTCTCTCAACAACCTAAGCCGTCCCACCCCCACTAACCTTTCTCAGTATGCTCTTTGCCTGTGCCCCTCTCTCACTTTGGTGTCTCCACCAGGCCATACTTCCCCATTTGTAATTTTTCCCCTTCCCCCAAACCCAACAACCCCAATAAGAAAATAAACAGGACAGAATTAGACGTGGAGATCCTTTACACAGTTTAGCAGGGGCTGCAGGTGCAGAGGTGAGAGCAGAATTAAGGACATTGGGATATTTTAAACCACAGCCTCAAGCTTGCATTTTTCTGGTGCTTCCTGGTTCCCTGGGGCCCCCACCCCACTCCCCTTCAAGATAAGATCCAGGAACCTGGCAGTTTCATTTTGCATGGCGAGAGATAGAGTGCAGAACCATCAGCCAATTCTTTACTGGCTGCCCCTGTCAGGTCTCTGGACTCTCTGTATGCCCCCCACCCCCCCCTGCAGAAAAGGTGGGTTAGGTCTTTCCTGCTGCTGGAAGAACAAGGCCCGTTCATTGCAGCAAAAATGTGGTCCAGGGAGAGAAGCTATGAATAAGATAATGTAAAATACACGCTATACTTATAGTATCTCCTTATATAAATAGATACATGTGTGCATATGTATAGGACTGTGCATCTTTGCAGGAATATATACATACATGCATGCAGGTATACATATCTATGTAGACCATGCAGGAGATTTCCAAGAGGCTGCATTTCCTCAGTGTATCTCTCTCCCTTGACCTTAGATCCTATGGTCTGAGGACCACTCAGCATGCCCCGGAGTTGTTGCCCCTGACCTCTGCTGCCTGCACAAGTTCCCCTGCCTCAGCAATTCACACCTGGGGGAAATGGCCAGGAGAGGAAGAGCTGGCGATGGGAGATTGAGGGGCAGTGTCCTCTGTGGCACATCAGGTGGAGGCAAAGGCTGGAGGTCTGGGGAAGGGACAGCTGCAATGGCCTCTGGCTGCAGAGAATGGGGCAGCATCCCTCCACTGAGTTGAAAGGGGTCAAAGCTCTTTGGGAATTGCTCTAGCAAGCAGGGTGGACTCTGCCACCTGGTCTGGGGCCTGGCACATGCTTTACCTTCTGGTTGGATTTTTCCAGAGCTGGAATGGAACAGAGGAGGAGGGAGGGCCTGGTGAGGTTTCAAGCACCCACCAGGGTCAGCAAGCTGAGGGAGGTGTTATGGGAGCACTCAGAATCTGCTAGGTCAAGGTGAATTGGAGTAATTTAAATTTAATAAATGCTTTGGAGGCAAGAATCTTCTGTCTCTCTCCCTTGTAAATCTAGAGCCCAAAGCTATTTTAAGAGCCCTGAGCCCAAGAGGACCCTGCCAGTCATGCCCAGGGGATGAGAGCAGCTCCCCTGTGCTCCCCCAGCTGCCCTGCAGCAGGCTGGCAGAGGCTGCAGCGTTCTGGAGGGTTTGCCTCTTCGGGGATACTTATGTAAATAATGTTATTTTTAACAGAGGAGATAAAGGCAGAAAACACCACAGGAAATTGGCTGACAGCAAAGAGTGGAAGGAAGAAGAGGTGTCCCTATACTAAACACCAGACGCTGGAATTGGAGAAAGAATTTCTGTTCAATATGTATTTGACGCGAGAGCGCCGCCTGGAGATTAGCAAGACCATTAACCTTACAGACAGACAAGTCAAAATCTGGTTTCAAAATCGCAGAATGAAACTCAAGAAAATGAACCGAGAGAATCGGATCCGGGAACTGACCTCCAATTTTAATTTCACCTGAGCGCTCGGCTGGCCTCCCCTCCTCCTTCTTTCTCCTCCACTCCTTCCTTTCCCCGCCCCTTCTCCCTTTGTGCCTGGTGGTATATTTTTTTTTCTCCCAGAGTATAAATGCAACGAGCCTTCAAAAAAGGCAAAGACCTCAGACTCTCCTTCCAAGGGACCAATGGTTCATGTTGTGAAGATGCGCCCACCAAAGCATGAGAAATGGGGTGCCGAGGTTTGGGCTGCGGTGTGCCCACATAGACAAGGGTGGGAGTGTGGCTGGTGTGTGTGTCAGCTCCTCACTCACCCAGGCACTCACCACAGCATCCTGTTTTCTGTTAGAAGTTAAGGTCTAACCCACCCGATTAGAAGGGGGGGAAAAAAGGATGAAATCAACCAGAGAAGGTCTGAAATCTGGCAGAGAGCACAGTCAGAATCGCTCCTTCCTTTCTGCATTTCCTCCCTAGAATAATAGACGTTTTGGAAAGTTCGGCTAGTGTTTGTGTGTTTGTTGTAGCACCCAGCGCCTCCACCAAACCTTCTCCGTGTCTTTACCTCCCAGTCGCTCTGAGAATCTGCTTGAAGTCTCGTATTTGTACTGCTTTCTGCATTTCTCCCATCCTCCTAGCACCCCCACACCCCCATTCACTGACATCTGAAAAATTCCATCCAGAGGAACAAAAAAATTAAAAATTAAAAATAGAACATAGTGAAGTAAAGACAGAATGCCCCTCCCAGTATCACCCTGTTCCTGTCTGGCAGTTGTGTTATTTAAAGATGTTCTGTATGTTGTATCTTTTGCATGTAGCTTCCTTGATGAAGAAAAAATCCTAATAAATTTCCAGAATCATAATCTTCAAATGGGTGGTTTTTGTTTTTAGCGTTTTTTCAGCGACACCCCCCTCCCTGAAGAGGCTGAGTGTGTGGATGTGTGTGTTTCGTGTTTGACTCATCTCCTAGAGTCTTTCTAGAATGTCTCTTGGCGGGTTTAATGTAAGTGAGAGACCATAACGTTGATTTAAATATTATCCAGGTGACCACAATAAGTCAAGGTCATAAAACAGTAATGTCAGGACGGTCTGGGTGCGCGCGAGAGGTGGATTTTATGATCTGCAAATATAATGTGGTGCCGCAGTAAAAGATGCATTTAAAGGTGACTGGAGGAGGGAAAGAGGCAGAGAGCAAACTGCAATCTTGAGGAGCAGACGGATCTGATTGCCTGGGGTGCTGGGCCAGGCGCACCCCACCGCTGCTGGGGGGAACCCCAAGAGCTCCCCACCTATCCAAAGAGAGGAATAAACTTAACCACCCAAGGGGGACACGAGGAGCTCAGCCACCACCCCCCCTCGACAGCAGCAGCTGAAGCCCAGGCAGCAGCAGGAGGAGGAGGAGGCGGCGACAAGGTAAGAGAAGCGGTTTCTTGTTCTTCTCTTGGCGGCAGAGTGGGGACTAGCGGCATCCCCAGGTGCCCTGTGCACAGCGGGCAGAACAGGGATGAGGGTGTTTTGGGCATCCGAGTTTCTGAGAGCTCAGGCTTGCTTGTGGATGCTGGCAGCGGAGGGCAGTGGCCGTGAGCTCCCTTCCCTCCCCTCCCCTGCCCGTTGCTGTGGGGTTCGGTGGTTAAATGGGTAAATTGGTAGGTTTTGGCTTCTTTCTCTGCACCGGCACTTAGGGTCGCTTTGAGGTTGACACATGGGTTTAGATGTCGGTCAGTCTGGTTGTCTGTTGGGGGGAGCATAGGGAAGGTAGGTTAGAGAGGGTTGGAGCTTGAAGCTTAGGTTTTTCTGCTTTCTGCTGGCTTGGATATGAGCCTTATCCAGGCTCTCAATCCTCGTTCTCCGTAACTGTGGGGCTTTGCCAAGCAAGTGGCCTGATTGGAAGAGGCTCTGGAGCATAGGCTCTGTGGTTTGGCTACTCATAAATGCAAGGAAACCAGAGTTGAGCTCAGAGGGAGAGGATCAGAGGGAATCTAGGAGGAGAGTGCAGAAGAGCCAGATGGATCAGACAGGGGACACAGCTCAAGAGTGGAAGGACACTCCAGCTCCCCCCACACACACTGGGGCCAGAGCCAGAGGAAGGGAAACAGGTCCATTGTGGTGCTGGGGGTGGGGCAGGGGTTCGGTGGCTGGAGGTCCCATCTCACCAGAGTTTCTCTGAACAATTTGCTTCGACCAGAAGCTCATGAGACAGTCAGATCCCCTAAGTCTACTCTGTAGCCCTCAGGGAGCTTGTAGGGGCGGAAAGGGGGACGGGGCTGAATTTCTTCCTTCCCCAACCCCCTTCCCTTCTCCTCTCCATAGATGAAAAGCCGAATCTCCCGCCCTGCTTGCTCAGCTGATCTGTGGCTTAGGTAGTTTCATGTTGTTGGGATTGAGTTTTGAACTCGGCAACAAGAAACTGCCTGAGTTACATCAGTCGGTTTTCGTCGAGGGCCCCAACCCACCTATCCCACTCCATCCCTCCCTAGCGGGACTGCCCCACAGCCCCTTCCAGGCAGGACACACTGGATTCAGACTGAGTAGGGCTAGCTGTAAGTGGGGCCAGACAAGCCTGAAAACCTCACTTTCTACTGTCCACTCCTCAGCCTGTCCCAATCCCTGTGGCTCAGAGAGAGGAGTTTCTCCTGCAGCTATTGTTTCCTGGACTCAGCTGATGGAGACAGACAAAGAGGTCTAGCCAATTCCAAGGAAATTCAGGAATTTGAGTAAGAGGTGGCCTGACGGGCTAGCCAGAGCAGGGCAGGGTCATTAGGAAAGAGAAAAGCACAGAAAGAGAAAGGAGTCTCTGGAAGGGTTATTTCTCTTACCTGCAACCTCCCAGGAAAAAAAAAAACGTGCCTCCAGACAGCTGGAGCTGAAGCTTCCCCTTGGAAAAATGGGGTGCTTGAGGGTCCCAAGAGTTGGGGACCTCTAAGCACTAGCTCAGCCACCTCCCCTCTCCCTCTATAGCTCCATCCCCAAGAGAAGGGTATATTTAGGGTGTTAGCAGGCTAGAGGAAAGCATCAAGTCCAAGTAGAAACCCCCCCACACACACTCAATGGGAAACATTAGGGCAAGAACCTAGCTCTGGTCTCTGTTTAGCTGTCTGTGGTCCATAGGCCTTGGTCTGTTGTGTCTGTGGTTGTCTGGCAGCTGCTTGTCTTTGCATTATGTGGAAATGTCTGGGTGTATGGAGGCTGCCAGCACCCACCATTACCATTTTGTTGGGAAGGTTGTTGGCTGATGCCCGGGGAGGGGGGAGGATAAGGGAGTGAGAGGGAATCTGATCAATGCGAAACTTTGCAAAGATTCTTCCCCTCCTTTCCCCACCCCGGACTCCCTGCCCTTGGTTCCTCAATTCTGGACCTTGTTGCTAGAAAGAAGCTCTCAAAAGAGGTTTCTCTGCCTGCAGAGAACGTGGAGGGGGGTCAGGAAGGTGGGGAGGTATACCCCTGTTCTCAGAGAGACTGGGAAACAGAAAGCCAAAAAGAGGACAGGTTCTCTGTGCTCTTATTTTAGAATTAATATGATTATTAATAAAACATTATAAACTTTCAGACATGGAAAGTCAGACATAAAGTCATGTCCCTGTAACAAAATATATACATGGAGTCCCATATTCTTGCAGTTGTCTGCTGGGGGCTATCCGTAACCTTGTATTAGTGTGAGTCTCTGTTTCTATATCTCTGTCTCCTCCAGGCTCTCTCAAATCCCCTGTATATATTTACTTGCATGCTCATTTATTTTTTCTCTTTCCTTACAGAGATTTCTTATGTGCTTGCTCATTTATTTTTCTCTCTCTTGTACAAAGATATTTCTTTTTTTTGCCCAGAGGAGGCTAGAGGAGAAAATGGGAATGGAGCTTCTCTTCTCCCAACTGAATTTGTCAGTTTGTCTTTCTGTCTGTCCCTTAGACATTTGTAGTGTGTTTGGGGGGAATCTCTTCCCTTGGACAGAAGCGCTCAAATCTCTCTATGGCTCTCCAGGAAATAAGGAGGTTTCAGAAAGGAAAGCCTGTTGGTGAAAGGCAGGCAGGGGGCACCCCTGGTTTGGGAGCCCCTAGCAGTCTCTGAATTTTCAGGCTGTCAGAGGCACAGGGCCAGTGGGAATGAAGGGAGTCCCAAGTAGGGGCGGGGTGCTCAGGAGTGCCTGTCTTGGAGACAGGGTCCCTGATGGGCCGAAATTCACCAATGAAGGACTTCTGGGCTTTGGGTCTCTCTGCCTCCATTTCCGTTTCAGAGCCGGAGAGCTCATGGGGGGTTGGTCATAGAGACATGGGTCTGGGTTTCCCCCCAGAAGAATCCCAGTGGATTGAGCGAGTTCTCATAGGGCCAAGGTGAGGGCCAGTCTTGTAGCCAGCGTCAGCCCTGAGGCCCTGGGGCCATGGATCATGGCTAAGGCGATGGTGATTATTTATTCGCTTCGCTGGAAGGGAGTCTTCAGAAGAAACAGCGTGAAGAGGAGGGAAAAAAATTATCTCTCTCGTCTGCGGATATTAAGATGGATTTTTATTTCTTAAAGGACCCTCCCCGCCGAGAGCGCATAAGCGTAAACTTAATATATGCTCCGCAGCCCAACTCCAGAAATCGCAATAAAAGTTAAAACCTCCCCTACTGGTTTTTTTTAATTATGATAGGAGAAAGAGGAGCAGGATTTATAGAGCTGAACTCTCGGCATGTAAGTGTTTAAGACTTGTGGGAGAAGGAGGAAAAGGCAAGAGCTCACCAAGGAGAGCCTTGGTCTCTGAGATACCTCGCCGGCTGCGGGGGCTCTGGCTCAGCCCAGCCGACGCTGTGTGACTTCCCTGGGACCTCGGCTCCTCAGCACCCTCCGCTGAGGCCCACGGCTTGGCCTCCAGGCGGAGATGCAGCCCTTTTCGGAAACAGGTGAAGGGCAGCGGCAGCTGGGACTGGGGGCAGCGGATGGGGCTTTGTGTGGGTCTCGAGCAGGGGAGAGGGTTTGTAGCCCCGGGCAGGACTGCAGCCCGAGTGTGCCCTGGTGGGCGCCTTGGCCGGCAGGGTTGTCCTGGCCGTGCGCGAAAGCACAGACAAGGTGGATTGAGCGTGGACTTTGGCCGCAGATGAGCGGCGCGGGCTCCTGGGCGGAGGCCCGTGGCGAGGCGGACAACCGGATGTTGAGTCTGTAGGAAGGACCTTGAGGTCTGAGTGGTGTTTGGGCTGCCCCGGTCGACGGCCGAGAGTGGATAGCACGCAGTGCGTGGGGCGCGGCGGTCCGAGTGGGCGAGGCGGCAGGCCCCGCACACCTCTGCAGGGGCAGGGCCGTAGCCAGGACGTGGGAACCCGAGGCCGACCGAGGCTCAGAGCTTGAAAAATAAATGCAGTTAAGGGTCTTTCTTTCTTTTGCACATAAGAGGCCTTTTCTTTTTTCACTCTTTCGGAGATACCTGGATTTGGTCCAGAACAGGTTGCCCGCGGGAGGGC
This sequence comes from Trachops cirrhosus, assembly GCA_028533065.1. Classification (NCBI taxonomy): domain Eukaryota; kingdom Metazoa; phylum Chordata; class Mammalia; order Chiroptera; family Phyllostomidae; genus Trachops; species Trachops cirrhosus. The sequence continues at coordinate 46,792,684 of CM052539.1, forward strand.
CCCGTGAGCGGCAGCGCGCGAGGGAGGGAAAGAGGGAGGGAGGGCGAGACAGAGGGAGGGAGGGAAGGAGGGCGGGCAGCAGCGGCTGCGGTGGCCGGGGCTTTCCTCCCCGGGCGGGAGGCGGCTGCCCTGCATCTGTGGCCGTGGGGAGCCGAGGAGCAGGTAATGAAGGCGCTTCCCGAGGCGGGATTGGACCAAGCCAGAGACCGAGCCTTCTAGGTTTCTGCCCAGCGCCCTGGAGGGGAGAGAAGGTAGGGAGATCGGCGCCCGCCGGCCTGGCAGAGCGGCCTCGGGGAATGTTGAACCTGTATTTGATTTTAGGCTCACACTCATGTTGTGAGTCAGTCTGCCTCCGGAGATGCGGTTTGCCTGTCTGTCTGTCTGGTTGTCTGAGACGTCCCAAACCCTTGAGTCTCCTTCCAAAGGCTGAAAACATTGGGAAAATTCGTCGGAATGTGCACTTTCATTCATTAGCTTCTCTGAAACTCAGCGGGGCTGATTGCTGCGCCCCCAAGTTGGAAGGGAGCTTGATTCCAGCCTCCTGGGAGCCAGATCCTCTGGTTCCCTCTGCCATGGGCTGAGATCCTGCTCCAGGTTCGCGAGTTGCCCTGAGGTTGGAGGCCAGACAGCTCCCAGTCGCGCAGGGAGGGCGGGGGAGAGACTAGCGCTCTGGCCCCTTAATTGTACCGGTATTGTCTCTCCTTTCGCCACCTCCGCTTCCTCAGTCTGGGCTCCAAAGTCACTGCAAATTTCCTTGCGACACACACATCACATACAGATCAGGTAACAAGGCGCCCAGGGCTAGGGGAGCTCCCGGCAGAAAGCACCCCTCGCTCTGGGGCCCTCCCCCACTGCAGCCACTCCCCAAGCTTGGAAACTAGACCGGTTGGGGGAGCCGGAAATAGCCCCGTTTGCTGCGGGGCGGCAGGGCAGGGGGCCGGCGGGAATGCAGGCCGTGGCGTTGAGAGGGCCACGTTCACAGGCCCTAGGGATTTCATTCCTGTTGGGCTTAGGGGCCTGACTCCTGGTGTGTAGGGATCCCGGATACCCACCTGGGGTGGGGGCAGGACGCGGGTCTCCTCGCGCAGCAGGCCAGGAGAATTCAGTTTCTGCTTCCAGCGCAGGCCTTAGCAAGGAGGAGTTGTGTGTGGGTGTGTTTTTCCCAACAAAGAGGGATCAGGCGAGAGAAGGGGGGAAAGTAGAGGGGAACCGGGGAGGGGGCGGGGAGGGGGAGAGGGCAGTGAAGAGGTGAAATGAGCCCATTTCAGGGTGGAGAAGGAAAATGAAAGCAAATGGAGCACAGCCTCCTCCGCGCGGGCGGGCAGGCGCTGACGAACCGAGAGCGGGCTCCAAGCCTGCGGAGGCTGGGTGGCCCACTGGGGGCACTGAGGAAAGCCTGTTTTAAATTTAATCCGAACTTGACGGTGTGGATTGAACCGGAGGGAATTTAAATCACTAAAAAGGAGGTGCAGGGCAAGGGGAGAGGATGACTCTGACCTGTCTTGCCTTTCTGTCCTTCCCACGGTAGTGCTAGCTTGGTTGTGGTCGCAGCTGCCCAGGTTTGAAGTGATGGAGTGAGGCTGCTCCTCCCCCTTTTGGGGCTTTCCTGTACCCAGTGAAATCTTTTGGGGTTGGAGGGGAGTTCTGAGAACGGCGGTAAATGCTCAGCGGCTAGCTGAAACTGGGGTTACCCCCTTACCCAACAGGGACTCCCAGTAGCCTCCAACCTCTTGGGTTTTCCCTATTTGCACTGAGGAAAATTGGAGTGGTGGGGGCAAAAGGGAGCCTTGGAATCTGGCAGGTGATTCAGCAGGAGTAACCGAACCTGGAAAGACAAGCCCCTCCTTCCTGGTGCCTCCACATCCTGTGCCCCTATACCTACAGGCCTGGCTCTGGGGGGAGCCTGAAGGTCTGATTCAGAGCCCTAACCTGCCACCCCACTTCCAAATGTAGAGAATAGGGGGAATAAGCCACATGCAGTTGTGGAACAGCAGGGACCTGGGCCTGATGAACTCAGGAGCTCCCAGCCTCTCCAGCCCCCCTCCCCAAGGCTGCCTGTCTCAGCAAGGCCTAGGCAAAATAGGGCATTGGTGGGGAGGGGTCTGTGGGCGAGGCCTGCTTCCTGACCCACAACTCTGTCTATGCCTGAGTGGGGAGGGCATAGGTTCACACTCTAAAAGGAAGGTGACAATCCCCTCTCAGTTTCATAGGGAATTTGACAGCAGCAGGGAGTGTGGGCCGGTGATCCTGGCTGCCCCACTGCTGCTGCCTCTGCCGGTGGGCAGGCAGGATGGGCAGGCTGCTGAAGAGTTGAAAAGAAGGCAGTGGCCAAAGAGAGTAGGAGAGAAATGGGCATCTGTTTGTGACTACTGTGTCTCAGGAACTCTCCCAAAGAGTAGATGCTTATAGAAGAGGGTCTTTAGGGGCATCTTTCTTCTAGGAACCCTAAGGTTGGGGCAGTTGGGCCCTGTTGCCTGGCGAAGACGCAAAGAGAAGCAGGGCATGAAACCTTCTCCTCCTTCGTCATGTCTTCATCGCTCCTTGACTAGAGCGTGGCTCAGCCCCAGCTGCCTAGGCAGCTGCCTGGGCTGAAATGGGGTTCTATATCCCAGGGGCCTAGTGTGCCCACAGGAACAGGTCGCTGGGAAGGGCAGGAGAGGAGGCCTCTTCCTCCTTTGTGTCTGGACAGAAGTGGCCGCTGCGCCTGGAGCCTGTCCCCGGCAAAGGCCCGGAGAGCAAGCGGACTGCACAATGCCATGGCTGCTCCGCCAGCTCGCTCTCTACCCCGTCCTGCCTGTCACCACCCTTCCTCTATCTCACTCTCTGCACGCCTTCCTTTCCCTGTTCTCCTATCCCTTTCCATCTTGCCTCCCCTCTTTCCTTTAATTCTCCTCTCTTTTTTATCCTAATCCTCCGTTTTCTTCTTTCCTTCTCTCCTTCCTTCCTCTCTATGGGCCTGGCGCCCTATGTTTCAGTTGTTCTGTCTCAGGCTGTCTTGGGCTCAGGCTCTTTCAGGCTCTGTGCCCTGAAGTCCTCTTGGTCACAGTCTGGCCCGGGCCCGCCAAAGGCTACATGTCTGCCAGCAGCCTCCCAAGAGCTGGGCAGGGTCCCCAGCAGCCAGGGCTGGGGGAGGTGCTGCCGGCGCTACAGATTTTGAGAAAGCCTCGGCAGGGGGAACCTCCAGTCTTTTCCTTGAACTAGTGAGAGAGAATTTTTGATTGACAGCTAACACAGCTCCATCAAGGCCAAAGAGATATTCTGTTTCTTGGGTAATTTGGATTTTCCAAACCAGTCCAATCTGGGGGAGGGGAAGATAATCAGAGCCGAGGTTGAGGAGGCTGAGGCCCGGGGTCTGTTCTCCCCAACCAGGCACTTCTTACATACTGACCCCCCCTCCTCGTGTTGAGATCCTAGCCCCGCTTGACCGAAAGGGAAAGAACTGGAGAGGGTGAGGAACAGGGACTGGGGAGGGGGCCGAGAAAGCTGGGGTCAGTGCTTTGGACTTCAGATCTCCTTCCACCCCCTCAACTTTCCTCCCCCCAACACACATACTACACTCTATGGGACACCTCTCTCTAGCCCTCTTCCTCCCCAAAGGAGACTGAGTCACCTAGGTACAGGAGAAAGCCAGCCTGGGCCCCCACCCCAGGCATTTGGTCCCCTCCTGAGGACAGGAGTGGGAAGGAAGGGCAGGCATCTCGGATCTGGGAAGCCTCGTCCTTCCCTGCTGCCTCAGAGCCTTCCTCTCAGTCTCAGCTCCTGCCTATTTCTTCTCGCACAAACTGGGGCTCTTCCCTTCCGACCCTGAAATTGCACCCCTCCTTCAAACTCACTCTGCTCTGCCATGCTTAGGATGCATCTGCCTCTAAGGATATCACCTGCTCTTCTCCCCCACCAGTCAACATTTCTGCCCCCTCTTTTGCACCCACACTGAGAATTTCCTGCTTTCCTAAAGCCCACCTTTACTAAACCACCATGGGACAGTCTGATGGAAAGCAGAGGGCTGGGTACCAAACCCCAAATTCAGACAGGAGGGTAGCAACCAACTTGTGGGGGGAGGAATCCTAGTTGTCAGATCTTGCCTGCAATCACACTGCTCCTCCAGAATTCCTCTGTCCGACCCCAAAGAAGCTGCTTTCTCCCATCTCTCTGTTGCTTTTTTTCCCATTCCAAAACAGCCTACAATTTTATTTAATGAAAGACACATTTATGAACAATCAAATGATCCTCATAAAATTTTTATTGAAGGACGTAAAAACAAGCTACTTGCCCACAACTGAGGTCGCTTTCTCGCCTTGCCCGCTCTCACCCTGGCACTCCGCAGACAGAACCCAGGGAGTGACTTCTTTTGGGGGGGCAGGGTGTCGCAGGGATGGAATTGGGGGCAAAGGAGAGTGAGCAGGAAGATGGGAAGAGTTCGCCCCACTTAAGTTGTGCAGATCTCTTCTCCACTTCTTCAAGCTGGCAAAGAAAGATAAATAGATATAGACAATAAATTTAAAATAAAGGAGATTGCATATCTGTACCAAAGCAAAGAGAGGACTTCTGATGATAAAGGTGTATGAGGTCCAGAGTTCCTACCCCTCCCACCCGCGGAACACCTTCCTTAACCTTTCCCTAGCCCAGATTTGGGGGGCTGAGCTGGCCAGTGGCAGAGGGACTCTCCCCTTTCCCTCGTTCCCTCCCTCCACCCCAGCTTTCCTAGTCCCCTCCCACCCTCCCTCCCTCCCTCGCTGCTGCTGGCTCCAGAAAGAAATACATACATACACACTATTTAAAAACGCATTTTTAAAAGCCACGTTCCGAACTGACAATCGCTGATCTCGGCTCGCGCAGACACTGCGGGAGCGTCGGGGCCGACAGAGACAGATTACGTCAAGAAATAGTTCCTCCACCTACCTCGGCGGCTTCTGCGGCCCCGCGGGGCTCCCGCGCCCAGCTCGGCCCCGGAGGTCCCGGAGCCCTGGCTCCCGGGACTGGCATTTTCACCCCATTGAGGAACGCGCCTGGGGCTGGGGGCGGGAGGCCATCTGCTTATGAGTGGACCTGGGCAAGAGGGTTCTCTGGTGAGACACGAGCTGTCTTGAGGGGGTGGCCGATGCCTGGGGTCCAGAGTCCCGGACCCCCAGGAAAACGCAGGTCGCGGGGATCAGCAGAGAAGGGGGTGGGAGAAGGTAAAAAAAAAAAAAAAAAAAAAAAAAGGCAGGAAAAAAAAAAGCCCCTGCGCATTGATCCGCGCCGTATTTTTGGGTAAATACGATCACGTGGGGGCCGGAGAGCCAATGAGCTGCGAGGAAAAGGCTGGAAAAATAATTACCTGCCTTGATTGTTCTGTGAGCAGATAAAAAGTACATATACAGTTCATACAATAATCTTATGTATGTAAAACCCCGTTACGATGTCGGCGACGGGGCCCATCAGTAACTATTACGTGGACTCGCTCATCTCGCACGACAATGAAGACCTCCTAGCGTCCAGGTTTCCGGCCACTGGGGCTCACCCCGCCGCCGCCAGACCCAGCGGCTTGGTGCCGGACTGTAGCGATTTTCCGTCCTGTAGCTTCGCGCCCAAGCCGGCCGTGTTCAGCACGTCGTGGGCGCCCGTGCCCTCGCAGTCGTCCGTGGTGTACCACCCGTACGGCCCCCAGCCCCACCTCGGCGCCGACACGCGCTACATGCGGACTTGGCTCGAGCCGCTGTCCGGCGCCGTCTCCTTCCCCAGCTTCCCGGCCGGGGGCCGTCACTACGCCCTCAAGCCGGACGCCTACCCCGGGCGCCGCGCCGACTGCGGCCCGGGAGACGGCCGCAGCTACCCGGACTACATGTACGGCTCGCCCGGGGAGCTGCGCGACCGCGCCCCGCAGACCCTGCCCTCGCCCGAGGCGGACGCCCTCGCCGGCAGCAAGCACAAAGAGGAGAAGGCCGACCTGGACCCCAGTAAGTTGGGAGCAATTTTCCTTTACAACCGGCGCGGGAGGGGAGGGGAAGCCGGGCGAGAGGGAGCCAGATTACAGCTCCTCGGAGCGGCGCAGGGAGCGCGGGAGAGGGGTGAGGGCGAGGGGGCGAGGACTCAATAAAAGCGAATTACCTTGGGGAGCTTTCAGGGGCAGGAAGGTCTAAGAAGAGGGCCCAGGGAGCCAGGTTGAGAGAGGGCCGAGGGGGGCTCCGCTCCCAGGAGCTGGCTTTGATGAGAGACCCCTGCCCCCACAACCCCAGCCCAGGCTGTTTGGCTCAGGCGCTACTTTCGAAGAAATGCAGACAGGGCCAGGGGATAGGGTGGGGGCGAGGTTCATTTCATGGTTTGAGGTGGGATGGGGCAGAGGTGAGGAGGACACTGGGGGAAGAGAGGAAATACCCCCAGGAGAGGAATCACCCCTAACGCCCAGACTACATGGGGGGTCCTCACCCCACTAGAGATGCATGAGACAGAAGGTCCATGGACTTCTCTCCTGGGAGCACTGAGTGAGGGGTCTGGGGGATTTCACAGCCTGGGAACTTGGAGAGACAGGACTTCCAGAGTTGGGGGAGAGAAGTGGGGTCCCAGTCTCAAACTTGAAAGCCCTCTTCTGGGTGACTGCAAGAGAGAAGGTAGAGAATGGGGGTGTCAGGGATGAGGAGTGGGGAGAGAGATCTCCCCAGATTAGAGAATTATATACACACACATATACACATACCCACACACCCATGCACACACTCCAGTCAGGGAGACAGGAGCCTTCTGAGTATTGAAAAGGACAGGGTATGTGGGGAGGGGCAAGTGGGAGCTGCAGGGCCAGGGAAAGGAGAAAGAAGGGAAACAGCAGGGGAGGGGTGCAGCCCTCTGGGTGTGAGGAAGTGTCTGGGGGAGTCCTACGAGGGGCTCCAGGAAATCCTTTCCTCCAGTCCCATAAGGGGCCAGGGCCTAATTATACCCTTCTGAGCCTTCCCTCCTTGCCCTCAGCTACTCCCATAAACCTGAAATTGGAGGCTTGGCTCCTGCAGAGCCTGTCCTGGGGCTGGCAGGAGGGGGGCACTGGAAGTCAAACAGGGAAATTAAGATATAGGGGAGCCTGTTTCCAAGGCCAGCAGCTCTCTGGGGGAGAGGAGGAAGGCTTTTCCCAGCCCAGGATCACCCTGAGAATTCGCCTCAGCAGGGTTGAACTCAGAGAGCTAGACGCGACAAGCAACAAGCCCTGGAGAGGCTTAGGGACTCTCAGGGTCAGGAAGCAGAACTGCTGAAATTTCAGGACTTGGTCGTGGGCTGGGAGGATGGGAGGGGGCAAAGGAGGAGGGAAGTGGGGAGGAGAGAGACCTCGCTATAAAAATAAAAAACAAGAGAGAGAAGCGTTTATGGGCCTATGAAACGGTTGGGAATTTGGACTTTTTATGAGGATATTCTCAAATTACTACTCTTGAAGCTGAGGACCAGACTGTAGGGGCTTTGATAGCTTTGATTTCCTATAGTTTTAGGTGCTGGAAACTGAAGGGGGGGATGGGAGGGGGCAGAATGTAAAAGGAGTGGGGGAAAATTCCTAACGTAAAATGTGTCCAAATTCAGGTTCAATTATTGAGTTTTGGTAGCCCGTCTAAGCCTGGGGGTGGAGTGGCAGAGATCCTGGGCTGGAAAGGGTCTCCACTGACCCCTGCCTGTGTTTGGCCCTCCAGGCAACCCCGTGGCCAACTGGATCCACGCCCGCTCCACGAGGAAGAAGCGCTGCCCCTACACCAAGTACCAGACGCTGGAACTGGAGAAGGAGTTTCTCTTCAATATGTATTTAACCAGGGACCGTCGGTACGAGGTGGCCCGGGTTCTCAACCTCACCGAGCGGCAGGTCAAAATCTGGTTTCAAAACCGGAGGATGAAGATGAAAAAGATGAATAAAGAGAAAACCGACAAGGAGCAATCCTAAACCCTGCCCCGGCCTGCTGCCTCAGCACAGCCAAGGGAAAAACAAAAAACCCCACAAAAAACCCCAACCCAGGCGGGAGAGAGCACGAAAAGGAAAAGGAAAGAGCAAGATAGAGAAAAGCCAATCGGCTTAAAAAGAAAAAAAAAAAAGGAAAGGGAAAAGGAAAACTCTTGCGATTTGGGAGGGTTCAGTGTTGAGAAATTGGTGTTTTAGAGTTAGTTCTACCCAGCGAAGAGCAGGAGGCAGGGAGAGAAACCGCGTTCTCTTCTTCCAGCGCAACTGAAATAAATGACACACACAAATGTGATTTTTCCCTCCTTTCTTCAGAGAAGCCAGTACTTGAATTGCTATATTTCTATTTTTTTTCTTGTATCATATTTGGTCCGGGCCATCCCTCCCCAGACCTGGGGTGCTCTGCGTGCAGATTTTGTACAAAAAAGATACACACACATACACAGTAACGATTCCCAGCCCAAGAGCTGAGGGGTGAGGGCTGGGATGGTGCCGCAGGCTGGGTCCAGCGGCGCAGGCCGGCGCCTCAGGCATGTACATAGCAGTGTTTCCTCTTATCCCCAGCGTCCGTCCTGTAATGTGCTTCTGTTTGTTATGGTAGAACAGCTCTGTGTTAATATATCTAAGTCACTTAAAAAACCAGAAACCCAACTGCATTCAGTTCTCGTTATTTCTCCTCCCTGTGGCTCCCAGGCTGCTGTCGTGGAGGAGGCAAGTGCTCAGATCCTTTGGGGGAGGCTGAAGCCAGCAAGGGTCTCCCTCATCCTCGGAAGGGCAAGTGCCTGCTGCTTCTTCCAGGCAGGGTGGGGTTGCGGTGAGGGCTCCAGAGGTGGGGTGGAGGCTGCTTAGGCCTGCGTACAGTTCGTGCCTGCTCCAATAGCTGCCTGTGAGTTTCCTGGTAGCTCAATGGTGTGTGTGGGGTTGTGGGGGCACAGTGTGAATGGTTTTCCCTGGCTGTAATTAATTGTAATAATTTATGAGTACACAAGATCAGAGGAAGGAGATAGATGAAGATGAAAGTTGGGTGCTGGGTGAGGGCCGGGCTGGATTCTTGCCTGGCTGCAGCGATGTGCTGGTGCTTCGAGGGATGGATGGATGAGGGCGGTGAATAGGGAGGGTGTGCGGTGAGGAGGAGGAAGGCCAGCAGGCCTCAGGGAGCAGGACAGGCACCAGGGACTGCATTGAAAATAAAAGGAGGGAGACAGAGAGAAAGTAGGGAGGGAAGAAAGGAAAGGCAGAGAAAGATGGCAAAGCCAATACTATCAGATTTAGATTTAGTTTCTACTTCCCAGTGCATTCTCAGCTTCTCTACCTCTCTCCACCTCCTAGCTCTCTCTTCTCAGTCTCTCTCTGTCTCTCTAATGTTTAGTTTGAATGTTGGTCTGGGGGTGATGGGGTTATGCTGTGCGGCTGGGCTGCTGCATTTCTGGAGGATGGCATGGCCAGGGCCCAAGGAAGCTGGTCAGAGATTAGCCAGGAGTGGGGTGTTCTCTGGTGGTTGTGGGACCCCAGGCGTAAGGATGTAGAGATGCATGTGTAACAGCCTGGTGGGGCTGATCAGCTGCACTGTACCCCAGAGCGCCTTCCCCAGAACCAGCAGTTTTCATCTGCTAATCAGAAGCAGACACAAGCTGCCGGGTATGCCTCTGCCTGGGCGCCCCCTTTCTCGGAAATCCCCCAATCTGGAATCTATTAAACTCAGACTGCCTGAAATATAGCCCTTTAATATCTCAGGCTGCCCATTCTAGAGAGGGTGCAGGGTGTTGCTCTGAATACTTGGGGTATACCACCATTAAAGAAAATAATTGGGGACCCCAGGCCATGTGCAACTCCCCAGACCATTGCATCACCTTAAGGAACTGGTGAGGCACTTGTAGGGACCAGCCCCTCCTCATCATTCGAATGTCCTACCCCCTCCTTCCATTAAACTCTCCAATCTAGGGGGCTGGAAGAAGGTGGGAAGGGGTGATAATATTTTGAGGGGGGCAATCAAAAGTTGCAAACAACTGTGTGGTTTTTCCAGTAGCTGAAGCACCCTCTCCTCTTTCCCGGTTAAGAAATATCCTCCCCAATTCCCGAAGCAATTGTTTTCTTGGTCCTTTTGAAAGGTGCTTTGCATGCAGTTTTCTCCCTTTTCTCACTTCCTCACTCCTCCTCTTGGCCATTTTGCTGTTCTGCGACCCTGGCCTTAGTTCTGTACCCATTGAAGAAAAAGGCACCCATCTGCCTCTGTGCTGACTGCGGGGACTCAGGCTTCTTACCCAGCCCTGAGCTTGGCGGCCTTTCGGACTTCCACCCGGCGCCTGCTCCAAGACCCTGTCGCCTCCCCTCCTCTGTCCTCCCAGGCCTGCTTCCTGCAGCCTGCTGGAGCCGGCTTTAATATGGGGAGGAAGGAGGGACTCGGGGCTCGAAGGCCCTGAGGAGAGCATGGGATCCAGGGCAGGCCCACACTGCCCGACCCACTATTCAGTACCAACTCAGCTGCCTGCAGGTCAGGATTGGATTCGATTTTTATTTATTATAATTCGTTAGTTTAAACCACCAAAACACAACCACACATCTGGGGAAAGAAACGAAAGCTGGGGGGGAAAGAGGGGCTAGCAAACACCCTCCTGCCCCAATCTTCCCCTCCCACCTCTCCTCTGCTCCTTTGTCAGAATCACAAAACCCTAAAGGTTGTTCCACTTGGGAAGGCAGAGGATAGGTACATTTCCGCAGCACCGAAATGCCACTTTTATGGCGCTGTTTGTCTCCCTGCGATGGATTCTGAATGGGGCCGAACAAAACAGCAGCGCGGAGCTGGCTAGACGTCTGGGCTTAATTGTTTTATGGTTTAAATAAGGTGGACACTCTTTCCTTTGAAATCAGATTATAGGAATGTTTTGTCTATGGCCCACGGAGAACAGGACCTCACTGGCTGGAAGGGAGAGAGGTGGAGAGAGCGCGCGCGTGAGAGAGGGATGGGCTACAAACCCAGGGGCAAACAGCCGGGAGAAGTCAGAGTCCCACCCCAAAGTCCAGCGGACAGCAGCGGAATAGGCGGTGCGGAGCCAACAACTGGGTAAGAGGAGCGAGGAATTTAGGGTGCGCGCCTTGGGCATGAGGTCTCGGGGAGCTGCGGAGCGTGCATCTGCGTGCATGGAGTTGTTCCCAGCCCAGAAATGTTCCTAAAGGGGGAGGGAGGAACATCGCAGCAGTTCCTTTGCACTGTCTCTTAATGCGGGAAGAGAGAGTGAAAAAAAGAATAGTGTGAAACCTTTGACAAGGTTTATTTCGATAACTTATTGAAAAAAAACCGAACAGAGGTCCCGGGGAGCTCCCTTCCAGGGACCCTCCCCTCACCTACCTCCTACCGTCCCCACACCCATTTGGAAACGCCTTCCTCCCACTTTCCACCTTTGGGTCAAGCCTGAGACCTGCCTGCTCTATCCATTGGCTTTTCTCCGGGCTGGACTGCATTGGAGCAAGTGGACGCGAGGTGGCGCTGTTGCTCAATGTTAGAGGCGGCAGCAGGGCCCTGGGCTGGCCTGGATTCACTGACATTTGAGGCCCGGCTCCGAGGAGCAGCGGCGAGAAGGCCCGGCTCGCGTCCAGCCGGCCCTACTGGCTCTGAGCAAATCAATCCTCTCACCTGCGAGGTGTAAATAAGTCGTGAGTGGCGGCAGGAGATGGGCCCTCGCTCTGGCAGCAGGTTCAGGAGGCTCAGTTGGGCGGGTGTTGAAAATAATCGCTTTACGGAGATAAGAACGTAGCAGGCAGCGCGTAATTAACTCAAAAAGGCAGAATAACCCGGACAAACGAACATAAAATCCGTGGTACATAGGAGGGCGGTGCAAGACAGAAACTCCCCAGCGAGGATGGCTGCTTGAGGTTCTTTATTTCCAGACTCCGGAAGCGAAATCAACCAGTTACGTGTAAAAGGAAAAAAAAAAATCAAATGAAAGGAAGAAAGAAAGAAAGAAAAGGTGAGGGATCCTCTGAAAGGGGAAACCAAGTCCATTCAGGGGTTTCAGGATTGGTGGCCTCTCCGAGCAGGCAGTGGTGGCAGCACACTCGGGACAGTCGCATTCCAAGACACAAAGGCCCTGAAGAATAGCTGTGTGGCAGGGATTTCGCTGGACCATAAACTGTCGAGATATCCCCCCCAAAAGATAAGGCGCAGGCCCCAGAGCGAATCCGGCCTGCAGAGCCTCCTCTTCCCAGGCAGGGAAGGGAAAGTATTTATGACAGTCCCCAGTGACCCAGATGCTGGGAGCCCAAAGTCCATCTCGTTCAGCTCAGTACCGCAGAGCAGGCTCAGAGAAGGCAGGGCTGGAGGGCTGGAATCAAGGCTGGAGCATGCTCTGGTAGTGGAGCGTGCCCTGTCGGCCCTCCACAATCCTGGACCCTAGGGAGACCTGCAGCCCTGGCACGGCCTTCCTCTGACCCTTCCCTCCTGCTGCTCCAGGGTCCATGGTCTGGATTTTGCAGTTTGGGCAGTCCCTAACTCAAAAGGGCTGGATTCCTCTAAATTCAGGGCGTAGTGGAAGCATCGCTTGCTGGGGCATCAGTGAATCTCCTTTGGGGATTTGGCTGAAGGTGGTCCTTTCCCCAGCAATTATTTAGATAATGGAAGCATGGTGGGAGTGCTCATTCTCTAAACACCATCCTCCTCTGCACTGCCATTCCTTCCTCCATCCCCAAAGCTGGGCTCTGGATGGAGAAGAAAAATATCTGGTCTTCAAAGTGCCCTCCTTCCTCATCCAATCCTGAAACCCCAGGATATGGAAGGAAAATAGGTAGCAAATTTGTTCATGATTGTTCATGATGCAGAGAGCTAAAGATGCATGTGTGTTTGTCACGTATTATTTTCCTATATGCCTGGGTGTACACATGTGTGCACAGTATCTGTGAAGTGGCAGGGGTGTGTCAGGCATGCATGGTAGTTTAGTCAGCATGCATTTGATGTTGTTCAGGGTGGAAGGTAGCACATGCAATGTGTGTATATCCTCAGTGTGCCTCAGTGTTGCCCTGTGTGTAACAACCTCATACACTGTGTAGGGGGAAGACTGGAAAAATCATTCTTATTCCTCTTCATTTGTATGCACACAGCACGCATATCTACAGCTCCCTCACTTTTCCCCTTTTCTCTCTATCTGTGTTCAGCTCACATAACTGTACACGTATATGGCCAGAGAAGGGTGCTGATGGACTAAGGTTCTTTTATTCCTTAGAATTAACTGGAATTTACCTTGTCTTGGGGGTAGGGAGAACCTCCCAGAGAAAGTGTGGGTAAATATTTAAAGAGTGTGTGTTGACAGTTCTCATCCACATCCTGGCCTGGGCAGCCTGCCTGGGGAAGTGGGGGGTGCGGTGAAGGCAGGGGGCTGTCCAGGGCGAACTGGCATTTCCTATGGCATTAGGGTATGTAGGGACAAGTAAGAGGCCTACTCCAGTCTCCTCCAACCCTGATAGAAATAGTCTTCTAAGAAGAAACATTCTGAATCAGCTCAGCCAGAAGCCAGGGACCCACCAGCTTGCCCTTTCCTTCTGTCCCCATAAGCGGCTTTGCTCTGAGCCCCAGCCAGGCTCCTGGTCACTGCCTGGGCTTCATGCCTCAGACAGGAGCTGGTGTCTGAAGGGGCAGTGCAGCCCCGACTGGGTATAAGCAGTGTCCCCACCTCTGGCCCTCTTCTCTACCCACAGCAGGCAGGGAAGAGAGCCTTAAGCTCCTAGGCAGGGCAGTTTTGCACCTGGGGAGGGACAAGAGGCATGGAGAGTTCTGATGCCTGAAGTATTTGTGTATGTGATATGCCTGTTCCTCTTCAAAGTCTCCAGACTTAAGGACCCTCTGGGATCCTGTCTTAGGTTAGGGAACCTGCTCAGGAATACCTTGCTAGCATTCAAGCCCCTGGGGTCTTATACCTGTTGAGGTAACCTGAGTTGACCTGCTGGCTCAGGTATCTCTCTGAGAGGAAGGAAAAGAGAAGAGGGGAGAGGCACCTTCAGATCTGAACGCGCACCTTGGAAAAACTGGCCCCAGCCATTAGCTGAGGCTGGCTCACCCCCCACCACACACACACACACATATACCACACCCCCCAACCCTCCTCCTTCCTCCCCTCCCTCCAGGTCCCCCCAGCCCTGAACCCCTCAACCCCCCACCATCTCCTCCTTCCTTCCTTCTCTCTCTCTCTCTCTCTCTCTCTCTCTCTCTCTCTCTCTCTCTCTCTCTCGCCTGTCTTCATGTCGTGGATTGATGAACGCGAATCGCGTGTAAGCGCCGCCACCGCCGGGAGTCTGAGGAATTCGCCTGGGCTGTTAAAGGAAAGAGCTAAGTGAGGGAGCGCGAGCTCTACCTACCGACAGTGAAGAGAGCCGCCACCGCGCCCGCTGCCGCCGCCGCCGCCGCCGCCCGCCCAGCCCGGGAGCTGCGTGAGCCGGCCGGCCGGCACCCGGTGCCCCCCACCCGCCCAGCCCGGCCCAGCCCCGGGGAGCCAGCCGGCCGGGGGTTCGCTCCCGGGGGGAGGGGAGTTTAGGGGGTACGGGGCGGGGGAGTCTCGAGCCAGAGGGGAGGGGGCGGCGGTTTTCATGTGCCCAGCATGAGCTCCTACTTCGTCAACCCCCTGTTCTCCAAATACAAAGGCGGCGAGTCCCTGGAACCGGCCTATTACGACTGCCGGTTCCCCCAGAGCGTGGGCAGGAGCCATGCGCTGGTGTACGGGCCCGGCGGCTCGGCGCCCGGCTTCCAGCATGCCTCGCACCACGTCCAAGACTTCTTCCACCACGGCACCTCGGGCATCTCCAACTCGGGCTACCAGCAGAACCCGTGCTCGCTGAGCTGCCACGGAGACGCCTCCAAATTCTATGGCTACGAGGCGCTCCCCAGACAGTCCCTTTATGGGGCTCAGCAAGAGGCGAGCGTGGTGCAATATCCCGACTGTAAATCCTCCGCCAACACTAACAGTAGCGAAGGACAAGGCCACTTAAATCAAAACTCGTCTCCCAGCCTCATGTTTCCATGGATGAGACCCCACGGTGAGAAGCCTTTTCTCTTTCCCCCTTGGTCTCCCGCGCTCCGGGGTCTCCCCCCCTCCCTTGCCTCCTTTTTGTCTGCCCTGGCTTTCCCTCCTGGCTTTGGGGTCTCCCCGGCCCCACCTACGTGCCTGAGTGGGTTTCTCGAGGTTGGGAGGTTCACTGGGGGTGAGGCACGGGGTTTGCCTGGGATATTTTGGGAACTGGGGTTAAGGTGGTGGGAAAGATGGTGTCTGGGTGCAAAGGGTTAAAAATCGTTTTCTCCACCTCCGCCTGTCTGTCTGTCTCTCCCTCTTACCATCTGTAAAATCAAAGTTGGGGAGGTGGCTGGGAAGGGGCCTGGGAACCCAGAGGTTATCAGCCTTTGGAACAAACCAGTGTCTCCATAAGGCATAGGGGCTTAGTCTAACACAGTGGCCAGGCTGTCTTGGGGTAAAGGGAGACCCCTGTTTCCCTCCCCCATCTGGGTCAGAGGGTGGTGAAACCCCAAAAACAGGTGCTCTGGCTCTCTTGGGGCACCCACTGCCTTCTCAAAACTAGCTTTAGGGTCACTACCCCAACTTTGCTGTACTTCCCTCAATTGAAGAGAAGAGAGAAAGCCAGAGAGGAGGGGAAAATGAGTGCTCTAAAAGAGAGAGGCCAGGCAGATTAGAGGGCTCTGAGGTCCTGGGGCTCCAAGCCAAACTACCTCCAATCAAAGACGAGTGAAGTCTCCTCAAGATGCTAAGAGTAGGTCAGGTCATGAGTCCCTCAAAGGGTGGCCCCTCATGGCCCAATTTCGAAGTAAAAGGGGAAGCGAG
The DNA here is from genome assembly GCA_028533065.1 of Trachops cirrhosus. Lineage (NCBI taxonomy): Eukaryota > Metazoa > Chordata > Mammalia > Chiroptera > Phyllostomidae > Trachops > Trachops cirrhosus. The sequence continues at coordinate 46,808,398 of CM052539.1, forward strand.
AAAGCGACAAGTTCCAGCGGGGATGGCTCGTGATTTATTTGCTGGTCTCCAGTTAGCAATCAAGCCAACCAGTGATATATTCCAGGAGATCAATTATTTTTCTTCCTGGCAAAGCATTAGATGGAGAGATTTGATGAGGGGGCAATGAGCAAAGCCCCTCTTCTTTACCCCCAGACCTTTTTCCTTTCTTTTGGAAACAGACTATCCCCAGCCCCGCTCACCAAATACCACTCTGCACTTGTAAACAAAGCTGCAACGGCCAGTTTCCTTGGGCTGCAGGCCCGGGAGTACTCTGCAGTGCTCCCCTGACCCCTGCCATATCCCAGCTTCCAGACAGACCCCCATTCCTGCCCCTACCCCTCCCTGCCCTCCAAGGTGAAGCCAAACCAAAACAAGCCCCCAAACTTTCCTGCCCTTGCCTGCTTTCTGGCTCTCGCCTTTTCTGCAGGAGGGAGGGGAATTGGGAGATCAGAGGGAGGACTTTCAGGAAGAAAGAGTGGTTGGGGAAAGCTGAGCCCCCACACAAACATAATGAGACTGGGGTTCTGTTCTATCCAGCTCCCGGGCGGCGCAGCGGAAGGCAAACTTACAGCCGGTATCAGACCTTGGAACTAGAAAAGGAGTTTCTCTTTAATCCATATTTGACACGAAAGCGCCGGATTGAAGTCTCTCACGCCCTGGGACTGACTGAGAGACAAGTGAAGATCTGGTTCCAAAACCGAAGAATGAAGTGGAAAAAGGAGAACAACAAGGATAAACTGCCCGGAGCCCGAGATGAGGAGAAGGTGGAGGAAGAAGGAAATGAGGAAGAGGAGAAAGAAGAGGAGGAAAAGGAAGAAAACAAGGACTAAGCAAAAAAAAGAGAGATCCCCCCCACCCCTTTAGCAACTCCCTTGAAGTTTCGTTTTATGGTAGCGGATAAATTGAGAAGTTTACGACTGTCATTTGCTTTTATAGAGAATAGAATGACACTCACAACTCTAACTACCTGTCAGATACTTGCAGTTCTGGTTTTATTACCTTTGGACTTCCCCCGATCTTTATTTGTTCGGGGGCTGGAGGGGGGAGACTGAGACACAGCGAAAAGTTCGGAGTCTCTGTCTCAGTCCTTGCCCCCAACACACACACTTGTCCCTACCCCCACCCTTGGGAGACCAGCCTGGATTTTAAGGTCTGAGACCTGGCCTCTTTGCCCCCTCTCTTGGCCCCTTCTTGCCACATTCCCACCTCCCTGTTTCTTTGATATTTATTTTAGAGGGGAGCCCTCCTCAAAATGAAGAAGACTTGGGGCTTTGTTTTTATGCTAGGATTAGTGTATTAGATTTACTTCTTTTCAAAGGAAAGAAAAGTGAAGGGAAGGAAAGGGAAAATGTTTAAAGAAATTTTTAAAATGATAGCAAGGAATATCCCATCTCCCTTTCTGGGGCTCCCCCACTAGAAAGACCCCTTGACTTTCTCTAGAAACCTGATGGAAACCTGAAGGAGATATAGGTCTCTGCCATCCCCACCCCCCTTTCCAGGGGGTAGAAGGAACCTGCAGTCACCGCTAAAATCCTACCTAGCCATCCCATGGTCACTCGGGCCCATGCCTCCCTCCCCTTTGCTGTCTGATTTCTGTTGTTGGGCCCAGCTTTTTCTGAGCTGCATTAGTGTTAGCACTCAGAAATCACCATAATCATGAAAATAATAATAACGATAATAATACTGGTAATAACAATACTGATAAATCTTTAACATACTACCTAAAGGGAACCTGCAATAATCTTGAAAAACAAAAAAAGAGAAATTTTTAGAAATCCTAATACAGGAGAAAAAAAGAGCAAAAAATTAAAATGAAAAAAAAAAAGCCTCCAACGTATTTTATCACTACCTATAGAAAGGAATCCTGCTTTGAGAGTATTCGTAATGCAGTTTTGTTGTCGTTTGTTGCTGCTTATTTCACTAAGAAAACCCAACAACTGAGACTGCCTAGCTCGCCGGTCCTGTGCGCTTTTATTGTGCTTCTAACCCCAGTAGAGTAGAACTAAATTGCACTGAATGTATAGTTAACTTTGTCTTGAATTCTGTTTATGCAATGTGCTCGAAAGAAAAAACGTTAAAATATATCTATAACAATAATTTTTTTGTCATTTGTCTTTATGTCCAGCTATGAATGTAGATTTTGTGTCCCGGCAGCCCTGTTCCTGGTCCAAGTACTTTGTATTGTATACGTGAGTCATAATAAAAAAAAGGACAAAAATATTTGAAGTTGGAATGATGTTTTTTCTCCAACACCCCCGTCTATTCTCTCCCCCCTCCTTATCCTCCTTTCCTAATGCTCTGGAAAAGGTCTCCTCCACTGACCTGACTTTGGGGTTGGGGGGGAACTGACATGGAGTTGAAAGGGCAGGCTGGGCTGGCAGGGCAGGTAAAACAGGAGAGGTGAAGAGGAGGAAGAAGAGCAGTATGCTCTTGGGAGAACCTTAGCTCCAAACAAAGTGGGTTTCTGGATATCAGGATCCCAATGTGGAGAAAGCACTTTCCCAGTTATCCACCTTCCTCCTCCTCAACCCTGGGTTGGGCCAAGACAAAGAATCTGCCCCTGCTTCCCACAGCTAGGCCTTTTCCTTCCAGGGGCTGAAGATGAGGCTTTCGGGTTCTTTCTGATCTCTGCATGCTAACCCTGGGCAGCTAGCACCCAGCACTAGAACAGTGAACAGGATGGGGAAAATATGAGGCTCAAGGCAGCCTGGAAGACTTGGCTGGAAGATGCCTAAGGGTGGGGAATAAGGAAGCTTAAGCCTGGGAGAAAAGAGAGGAGAAGGGGAAGGTGAGTGAGCTGGTGCACCAAGCAGTGTGGGTCCAAATTCTGAAATTCAAATTCAGTCAGCACAGAGCCATCACTGTCACCTAGGCCACTTGCATCTACTCCAGCCTCTGTTCTAGTTGTTTCAAGCCCATTCCTGTCTTCACCTTGGCAGTTGGGCAGCCTGCCCTGCCCTCATAGTGCAGGACACTGGCCTGGGGAGAAAAGACAGGCCTGTTGAGTGATTGGTCCCCCATCCCAGCCACAGCAGAGCAAGGAGTCTCCACTGGACTCCTCATTCCCCAAAATAAAGGGTCAAAGGCTAAAGGACTCAGGGGGCAAAGTGGTCTCTCATTCCTCCCTGGAGGGTCCTAGACAGAGAAATCTGTTTATGCCAGGAAGATTCTGGTCAAATAATACCAAATTCCAGAGATACAAGTCATCTGGCTCAGTCAGGAGAGGGGGAAAGGGGAGGGGATGAGATCTTCTGGTCTTAAAAACCAGATCCCCGAAGACTGAAATATTTTTGAGGCCAGATCTCTCCTCTCCTCTCCTCTCCTCTCCTCTCCTCTCCTCTCCTCTCCTCTCCTCTCCTCTCCTCTCCTCTCCTCTCCT